>CM077158.1:177286792-177886792 GCA_039583875.1 Platanthera guangdongensis
GAAAACCAGTTGGGTAAAAGGGTTAAAGCACTCCGATTTGATCGAGGTGGCGAATACCTGAGTCATGAGTTCCGTGATCATCTGAAAGAGTGTGGTATTGTATCACAGCTCACTCCACCTAGAACACCACAACATAATGGTGTGTCTGAGAGGAGAAATCGTACTCTGTTAGACATGGTACGTTCGATGATGAGTCATGCAGACTTGCCTGTTTCCTTTTGGGGTTTTGCTTTAGAGACTGCTACAATGACATTGAATCGCGCTCCAACTAAAACGGTTCTGAAGACACCATATGAGATATGGACTGGGAAGCGTCCTAGTATGTCGTTCATTAAAATTTGGGGCTGTGAGGCATACGTGAGACGTCAAATGCCTGACAAGCTGGAACCCAAATCGGATAAATGTTATCTGGTGGGATATCCTAAGGAAACGAAAGGGTATTACTTTTACCTACCGTCTGAGGGCAAAGTGTTTGTCGCAAGGACTGGTGTCTTCTTGGAGAAAGAGTTATTATCAAGAAAGACTGAAAAGGTAGAGCTTGAAGAAGTTCAAGAACCACATGTAGTGAATGAACCGGAATTGGATTCTGAGACAGGACTACAAGATGTTGTAGCTAGAGAACCTGCTCAAGGAACACAAGTCCTACGTAGATCTGGTAGACCGAGGTTTGAGCCTGAGAGATATGGATTTCTCGTGTCTCAAATAGGTAATGTGTTGCTTATGGATCATGATGATGAACCAGCAACCTACCAAGAGGCTATGAATGGACCAGACTCCGACAAATGGCTTGAGGCTATAAAATCCGAAATGGACTCCATGTATGCAAACCAAGTTTGGAACTTGGTGGAACCACCTGAAGGGGTACGACCCATAGGGTGCAAGTGGGTCTTCAAGAAGAAGACCGACATGGATGGGAATGTACAGACATTCAAAGGGCGACTGGTGGCTAAGGGTTTCAAGCAAATTCATGGTATTGACTATGATGAGACCTTTTCCCCTGTTGCCATGGTAAAGTCCATTAGGATATTGCTTGTTATTGCTGCATATTATGACTACGAGATCTGGCAGATGGATGTCAAAACGGCTTTCCTTAATGGAAACCTCCTTGAGGAAGTGTATATGACACAACCCGAGGGTTTTGTATCCCCAGATGAAGCCACTAAAATATGCAAGCTGAATAAGTCCATTTATGGACTGAAACAGGCCTCTCGAAGTTGGAATCTTCGTTTTGATGAGAAAATCAAAGAGTTTGGTTTCATCAAGAATGAAGATGAGCCTTGTGTTTACAAGAGAATCAGTGGGAGCATTGTTGTCTTCCTGATATTGTATGTAGATGACATACTGTTGATCGGGAATGACATTCCTACCCTGAATGTTGTTAAGAACAACCTAGGGAACTGCTTTTCAATGAAGGATTTGGGTGAAGCGACTTATATACTCGGTATTAAGATCTATAGAGATAGATCGAAGAAGTTGCTGGGTTTGACCCAGAGTACGTACATCGAAAAGGTGTTGAAGCGGTTCAACATGCTTGAGTCCAAGAAAGGATTTTTGCCCATGTCTCATGGTGTGAATCTCTCTAAGGACCAGTGTCCAAAGTCTTGTGAAGATAAGGACCGCATGAAGTTGATTCCATATGCTTCGGCAATTGGATCAATTATGTACGCGATGTTATGTACTCGACCCGATGTCTCCTTTGCTTTGAGCATGACTAGCAGGTATCAGTCAGACCCCGGTGAGTGTCACTGGATTGCAGTCAAGAATATCCTGAAGTACTTGAGAAGGACTAAGGACGTGTTCTTGGTGTATGGTGGAGAGGAAGAGCTCGTTGTAAGTGGTTACACGGATGCTAGCTTCCAAACTGATCGAGACGACTCCAAGTCTCAGTCAGGTTTTGTGTTTTGCCTGAATGGAGGAGCTGTGAGCTGGAAGAGTTCCAAGCAAGAGACAGTTGCTGATTCTACAACAGAGGCCGAGTATATCGCAGCAGCTAATGCGGCGAAGGAGGCTGTATGGATTAGGAAATTCATCGGCGAGCTTGATGTAGTTCCTAGCATTGTTGGTCCCGTAGTTCTCTACTGTGATAACAATGGTGCAATTGCACAATCTAAGGAACCTAGATCTCATCAGCGCTCCAAGCACATACTCCGGCGTTTTCATCTTATTCGTGAGATTGTCGAACGAGGAGATGTAAACATTTGCAGAGTGCCGACTGAGGAAAATATTGCGGATCCGCTGACAAAGCCTCTCGCGCAGAGAAAGCATGATGGTCATACTAGATCCATGGGTATACGATACCTAAATGATCAACTCTAGCGAGAATCTTGTGGGTTGCATGTAATCTTGTATTTTGTTGGCTGTTTGTTCATATGATGAACTGTGTACCTAGTTTTTCTTTTATAATTAATGGCAAATTCTTTTATTATGAATTTTTCTATATATGATAGTTAAATGTTAACATAATAGATACCCTTAGAATGTTCGCTTCCATGGGACATCAAGTACGTGACTTGAATGTGAGAGCCCATGATTTATTTGAAGCTTCATTCTTAAAGGTCCTTGGTCGAGTATCATCATAGAAGCTAAGGGTGATGATGGTACATGAAGACTAGCACGTGTGTTGACTGATGACTGGTTCTCACAGGTCATGATATTGTGATATCAAGTCATCACGTGGGTACTTGTTAGCGAACAAGTTGTACTGGACAGACCCAACCTGAGACTACTCTGTGGATTGTCATCCAATCGTGTCACGAGTAGGTCTCAATTGACAATGGTGTTGTGATCCTTTGACCTGAAGTCACAGCATTCATCAAGTGAGGAAGAGCATGCTTTGATGCCATCTAAAGTCTTCCTTGAGAAAGGTTGATGATAAGGGTGGTTGTTGGGCATGTTACGAATCATTTGGGTGTTTGTGTGTGAGCAGATATGGGATTTGTCCTCCTGTATGACAGGAGTTGCATCCATGGGCCCCTTGATGGAACTGGACTGAGAAATGCATGGACATGCTTGGTTGAGTCAATATGTGATATTGGACTCACCATTCTCTGGAAGTCCGTCCTGGATCAAGAAACTTGGATTGAGCTATTACGAGGGTGACACGGTCCATGCCTCTAGTTCTTTCTGGATGTAAAGGACAAAGGGACAAAGACAACGCTGATACATTGGTCATAAAGGCTTGTGAGTTATAAACTCTTATTGCTTGGGGAGCAATGATGCATTGCTAGATGCCGCTCATTGTTTGTGAGGTTTTTGCTTCGATACTTTCGAGATCAAGTGGGAGTCTGTTGGAGTCGCCATGATGATCTGGAAGTGATCAAACATGTAATCTCACTGCCAACGCGATATGAGCCTGCAGGGTCGCACATAAGAGATGTGGAGAAGTTGGTTGACTGACTGTGTTGGTAAAGGTTACCAATCACCGACCTGAATAGGGTTATGGGCAAAGTGTTGCCTTATAGGATCATCGGGTTGGGCAAATGTTGCCTTGAAGGGCTGGTTGGGATTGTCGTCCGAGGGTCGATGACATTAGTCGAGAATCGTCTTCTGATTCCCGCCGATCGGCGAGAATCGTCTCTCTGATTCTCGCCGATCGACGAGAATCATCGAGAATCAATTGTTGATTCTCGACGATCGACTACTTCGACAATTGTCGTCGACCGCGGCTCGACGATCGTCGAGTATCGTTGTGTATCGTCGAGCGCGGCTCGACGATCGGCGAGAATCGTCGAGTATTGTACTCTGATTCTCGCCGATCCTGTATGATACTCGTCGACTGATTCTCGCCGAACGTGCTCAGTGATTCTCGCCGATTGTCGCCGATTCTCACCGATTGATACTCGCCGATTCTGAACCCTATTTTCGGGTGGTCTGCGGATAGCGATTTTCCTGGGTTTATTTATACCTTTGGTATAAATAGGATACTTAGGGTTTTCGGGAGAGGATACACGCGCTCGCGATTTTCTCCTGTAGCGAATCGAACCCGACGGAAGCCGTTCCGCCTTTCGCTGCGTCGATCCTGATCCCCGCCGCGGACAGAAGAGTTCCGCCGCCGCCGTGTTCGCTCCGTCGACCACCTCTTCTCCGGCGATTATCGCTGGTGCTGCAATCCCTGGCGCGGACCTAGCAGTCCGTGGGAAAGCAAAGGTGCGGTCTTCTCCTTCCCGATAATCCGTGCGACGGATAGATCGGTGTTCTCCCGCTCGTGTGGACTTCTGCAGAAACGTTGACACTATTCCACGTAGAACTCGCCACTAGCAAGCAGATAAAGTTTGGAGCATCTCCGTTGGGTTGTGACTCAACGCCACCGAGGTAATTTTTGCCTAGTTTTGCTAACTTCTTGATTCAACGTTCATAGCCCGATCCACATCTCTTTGGGTTTTTCTTGATGTTTATTTTTCCGCTGCGTGCACAAGCGTTGTGCCAACCCTATAGAGAAACCCAACACATGATGCTTCCCACTATTGGGATAAGGTTAGAGTCTGCATTCAGTATGGACAGAACGGTCACGTTAAGTCAAAGTGCCCGCAGTCTCAACCTACACTGTAGCCAGTTCCGCTTCGGGCCTTGGCACCGCCGCAGCCTGTAGACAAAAGAAGGGAAAGCTGAACGTACTATCTCTGGAGGAGGCCCAGACTTCTACCCACGTGTTTTTAGGTTATTTCCTAACGTAGTTTTATTTCTTCTTAGCTCATAGTTGTAGGTTCAATGTTGATCGATTAGTTATAAAAGCTTTTTATAAGGAAAGTTTGTTGGAGCATGCGTTCCACGCTTCTTAGTTTGAGAATAATAAATCCCGGATGTATTTGATCTTGATATGTTTTTTAAATGTGCAGGGATAACAACATTTTTATGTACAAAAGAAAGGCTGAGCATGGCATTGATGAAAAGGAAAAACGCGCTATCACTGGCGATAACGCTACCGGGGGCGATAGCATAATCAGTTCCTGCTGACGTCAGCCTTAATCCGCACGTTGCCGCGCACAATGTCACGATCAGCGATATCGCAGGGCGATACCGATGTCGCCGAGCGATATCCCACGATCGTCATGTTCTCCGCTCAGATCTGAAAATCAGCGCGACGTGTGCCACGTGTCAAGCAACGGAGAGTTATCACTATCGCGGGGCGTTAACGCTAACGCCGGTGATAGCATGAAGTGATATATATGGCAAAAAATTTCAGGGAAGTGTTGGATCGTGCAGAGCTTTGTTTTCCCAAAGAATTTTCAGAGCCTTCATCTCCGTTTCCAGACGAACTCCCTTGGTCCGTTGAAATCTCAAGAGCGAAGGAGATACGACCGTGTGTTCAAGATTGGAGATCTTCTCGTTGGTCCACCATCATCTTCAGAGCTCGTGATTTTGAAGGAGTTTTTAAGTTTTACTATTGTACTTTCATTTTCATTCTTTATCTTTGTAATTGGGTAGGGAAAATCACCACCTTGTGTGTGGTGTCTAAGTCCGTGTGTGGCTTAGGGGCAAATCACCACCTTGTGTGTGGTGTCTAGGTCCGTGTGTGGCTTAGGAGTAAATCGCCGCGTGTTGTGCAGCGTCTAGATCATAGGTTTGATTTAGGGGGAGGCTAGTAGGCATATCTAGGGAGATATTGACTATAGCCTACCGGTTCTTGGGAGAAGGATCGGTGAAAAAGCTAAAAACTATTATTGTTGTAAGCCTTGATTTCAAGCTTTATTGGAATCATTTTACATATATATTTTAGAGAAGTATAATCTTGTTTTTCATTTCATTGATCTGTCTCAAACATAGTAGCTAGTTTCATATTTTATAAAAAGTTTTAAAAAAAATTTAAAGAGCCCTTATTCACCCCCCCCCCCCTCTAAGGGCGCCACAAGATCCTACAAGTGGTATCAGAGCTGGTTATTCCTAATACGGTTTCACCACCAGGAATTATGGCGCAGCATGACCATGCTTTCTCTGAGGGGCAAGGAATTAGTAGACCTCCATTATTCACTGGATCTGACTATAATTACTGGAAAACTAGGATGAAGTGTTTTCTTATTTCTCTTGATATTGAAGTTTGGAATATGGTAGAGACTAATTATGCTCATCCCACTTATACAGTAGGCAATGTAGAAATGGAAAAACCAAAAGATAAATGGGATGATCAGGATAAAGTAAGATGCAAAAATAATGCAAAAGCCATGAATGCATTATTTTGTGCATTAGATAGGACTGAATTTAATAGAACTTGTGCTTGTAATAATGCTTATGAGATTTTTAATTTACTTGAAGTAACTCATGAAGGTACCTCGCAGGTGAAGGACTCGAAGCTGTTTCAACTTGAATCGGAATTTGAAAAGTTTAGGATGGAAGTGGATGAGGACGTAGACTCAATGTACACCAGATTCACCAAGATAGTGAATGACTCAAAAGTGCTTGGAAAATTTTTTTCAAATGGTGATTTGGTGAGAAAACTTCTTAGATCTCTCCCCCCTAAGTTTAATCCCAAAGTGACGGCTATTTCTGAATCTCATGATCTTAAATCTCTTAATATTAAAAGCCTGATTGGGAACTTGAAAACTCATGAAGTTGGATTGAAAATTCAACAACAAGAGTACATGGAGCCTAAGAAGAAGGGGTTGGCTCTACGATCTAAGAAAGAAGAATGCAGTAATTCTGAGGATGAAGAAGTTGATGAGGAGAGTCTTTTTGTAAGAAAGTTTAAAAAATTTATTAGAAATCCGGAGAGGAGAAATGTTTTTAAAAAGTATTTTAAGAAGGAGACGTTTAGAAAGAAAAAACAAAAGGATGACGATGATGAGGAGGAAGAGAGACCCCCACCGGAGTGCTATCATTGCAGGAAGTTAGGACACATTCGAAGCAAGTGTCCAAAGTACTTGAAAGAACTTAAAGAAAAGAAGCACAAAGGGAAGAAGAAGGTCCTGAAGGCTGAAACATGGGATGATACTACTTCTGAGGGTGCAAGCAGTTCAAGCTCAACCGAGGAGGAGGAGGCCAATATGTGCCTAATGGGAAAAAGCATCACATCTGATGACGAGTGCAGTGTCCAAAGCGACACTGAGGTAACTCCTCCAACTTATGATGAATTATTTTCTGAATTTTTAAATACTTGCAAATATCTTGAAAAAAACTTAAAAGATAATGATTTTCTTAAAACTGAAAATAAAGTTTGAATTAAAGAAAACAAAAAATTGTTAAATGAAAATAAGACTATTGGAAAAGAAAAAGTCTCTTGCCAAGAGTGTGATCACTTTATGGGAAGAATAAAAGAGCTTGAAGAATCTCTTTTCAAATCTCATTCAGAAATAAAAATTCTCAATAAAAAGAATGAGATTTTAGAGAGAGATCTGAAATCTTCTATTTCCAAGGTCCATGAAGGAAAGAAAGCTTTTGAACATAGATGTGTAAATCTAGTATCCGAGAATAATGAAATGAGAAAGCAGATTCATGACTTAACACTAGCCATGAAAAAGTTTGGATTGGGCCAAAGATCGCTGGATATGACCTTAGGTTACCAATGTCACGGATCTGGAAGATTTGGACTCAGATACACGACTGGTAACTATCGCCCGGCGATAGGTACTACCGCCGGCGATAGCGAGAAATCCAGAAAATCAAATTTTAAAAATTATGATAATAATAAATTAACTGATACTACCTTTTCTCACAATAAAAGTCCAGAGAAGTTATATTCTTCTTGTTACATTACATGTGCCAAATGCAATAGATTTTGTCACACCACGGACTCGTGCTGGAAGAAAGGAAAAAGTAAAATTAAGCAAATCTGGATTCCTAAGGCCTCTACCTATACTATGGGTGGAACCACTTGGGTAGCCAGATCTTTACTCACATCCTCTTTCTAGGTGTGTTGGTAGGCTAAGGATAAAGAAGACGTGTGGTACTTGGACTCGGGTTGTTCAAAGCACATAACGGGGAATAAAGAGAAGTTTCTTAGCCTGGAGATGAAGAAAGGAGGAGTCGTTACATTTGGAGATAATGGAAAAGGAAAAATCATCGGCATCGGTGTTGTGGGTAATGAAAGTTTTTCAATTTCAAATGTTTTGTTAGTAGAAGGTTTAAAACATAATTTGATTTCTATTAGCCAACTATGTGATAAGGGTTTAAATGTTTTGTTTGAATCTTCTACAAATTTATGCAAAATTATTGATTCCAAAACAAATGAAATTGTTTTTACCGCCCCTAGATATCATAACGTATATATGATTAAATTTTATGATTTTTCAAATTCTACTTTAAAATGTTTTTTTTCAAAAAATGATGAGTTAGAATTATGGCATAGGCGACTTGGACATACTAGTGTAAAGTTAATTAAAAAACTTTCAAAAGATAAATTAGTCAAAGGTTTACCATTGCTTGATGGGAATTTATCTTCATTATGTGAGCCTTGTCAAAAAAGAAAATTTACAAAATCATCTTTTAAAAGTAAAAATATTATTTCTACAACTAGGCCACTCCAATTAATTCATATGAATTTATTTGGGTCAATTACTATTTCTAGCTTAGGAGGTAGAAAGTATACATTTGTATTGATTGATGATTATTCACGTTTTTGTTGGACTTTGTTTCTAACTTCCAAATCCGATGCGTTTTCAGAATTTTCTAAATTATGTTTGCGTATTCAAAATGAATTTGAGTTAAAAATTAAACGCATACGTTCGGATCATGGAGGGTAATTTGAAAATGAAAAGTTTATTTCTTTTTGTACGGTGTTAGAAATTAAACATGAATTTTTCGCTCCACGCACACCACAGCAAAATGGTGTAGTGGAGAGGAAAAATAGGACTCTTCAAGAGCTAGCCCGTACGATGTTATCTGAATTTTCTTTACCAAAATCTTTTTGGGCTGAAGCGGTGAGTACTGCATGTTATGTAATTAATAGAGTAATGCTTCGCCCTATTTTAAAAGTAACTCCTTATGAATTAATTTTTAATAAAAAACCAAATGTTTCTTATTTCAAAGTTTTTGGTTGTAAATGTTTTATTTTAAATTCTAAAGATTCCTTAGGAAAATTTGATGAAAAATGTGATGAAGGAGTTTTCATTGGGTATTCTTCAACTAGTAAAGCTTATAGAATTTTTAATAAACGAACGAAAATAGTTGAAGAATCTATTCATGTTAGGTTTGATGAGTTTGTTCCATGTGTAGATAAGAAAACTACAGGAAAAGAAGATACACCCCTTCCTTTGATGGAAAATGATGATGAAGAACATGAAAGGAATGAAGAAGGAAAAGAAGAAGAAAAAAGAGAACAACATGTCCCTCCAAGGGAATTGATATTTTCAAAGGATTATCCGAAGGAGCTTATTATTGGAGATCCACAAAAAGGGGTAAGTACTCGTTCTTCTTTACATGTTTTATTTTCAAACCTTTGCTTTGTCTCTGAAATAGAACCAAAAGATGTTTCCACCGCTTTAAATGATGAATTTTGGTTTTTAGCTATGAATGAAGAACTTAATCAATTTGAACGTAATAAGGTTTGGAATCTTGTAGAACGACCCAAAAATCATCCTGTAGTTGGAGTAAAGTGGATTTTTAAAAATAAATTGGATAGTGATTCTAGAATTGTTAGAAATAAAGCCAGATTAGTTGCAAAAGGTTATGCACAAATTGAAGGGGTAGACTATGATGAAACTTTTGCACCCATTGCTAGACTAGAAGCGGTTAGGATATTTCTTGCATTTGCTTGCTTTAAAAGATTTAAATTATATCAAATGGATGTCAAAACTGCATTTTTAAACGGGTATATAAAAGAAGAGGTTTATGTAGAACAACCCCCTGGCTTTATTAATGAAAAATATCCAAATTATGTTTATAAATTAGATAAAGCACTTTATGGGTTAAAACAAGCGCCTCGTGCTTGGTATGATCGATTAACTCAATACTTATTAAAGCACGATTATAAAATGGGAAGTGCCGATTCTACACTCTTCATTAAGCAAATTGATCATGATTTAGTTATTTTGCAAATTTATGTTGATGATATAATTTTTGGAGCCACTAATGAAGAGTTATGCAATGAAGTAGTTCAAATTATGAAAAATGAATTTGAAATGAGCATGGTAGGAGAACTTTCATATTTTCTAGGTTTTCAAATTACGCAAAAACATGATGGTATTTTTATTTGTCAATCCAAGTATATTCATGATATGTTAAAAAGATTTGGATTTGACAACCTTAAACATGCAAATACTCTTATGAGCGCTTCATTGAAATTGGGAAAAGATGAAAGTGGTATTTCAATTGACCAAACCCTTTATAGAAGTATGATTGGGTCTTTATTATATTTAACTTCTTCTAGACCCGATATTATGTTCGTCGTTTGTTTATGTGCTAGGTTTCAAGCTAATCCAAAAGAATCACATTTAAAAGCGGTGAAACGTATTTTTAGATACCTTATAGGAACATCTAAACTAGGCTTATGGTATCCTCATAATGACTCTTTTATTTTACATGGATATTCTGATTCTGATTATGCGGGGTGTTCATTAGATCGAAAGAGCACAAGTGGCACTTGTCACTTTATCGGCACAACACTTATTTCTTGGTCGAGTAGGAAACAGAATTCTGTTGCCCTCTCCACTACTGAGGCCGAATATATTGCACTTGGTAGTTGTTGTGCTCAAGCACTTTGGATGACACAAACATTATAAGATTTTGGCGTATACCAAAATAATGTTGAATTAAAATGTGATAGCAAAAGTGCTATCGATTTAACGAACAATCCCGTATTACATTCTAGATCCAAACACATAGATGTTAGTCATCATTTTATTAGGGATCACATAAAGAAAGGACATATTAAAATAAATTTTATAGGAACCGATTCTCAAATAGCAGATATTTTCACAAAACCACTTAATGATTCACGCTTTTCAAGGTTAAGACTAGAACTTGGAATCTTAGAATTATAAATAAAATTTAAGAACTGGCCAACACATAAACATAACAGAAAACATAATATAAAACTGGGCAGCACATAGGATAACACTGAAAAAGAGAGTACAAACAACATAACCACAAATTAATAGAGTCTTCACTATCGCCAGGCGACAGCACTATCGCCGACGATAGACCAGATTCAGTAAACCACAAAATATTACATCACTGATCATAAAAAGTCATTCATCTATGTTCTCTTCAGCAGATACATTCACATCTTCACTGGAAGTCGGAGTTGGTTCTCTAGGCCTTCGCGTCCGCCTTATCGAATGTCGTGGAGGATCCTCGACTGGACTCCCCCATTCTCGTTCTTCTTCCGGAGTTGGCTTTAGTTTCAGCCCCTTTACCAGAAATTTCATGAATTTGCGAAAACCGGAATGACTACGCCTTTGTTCCTCTTTCATCTCCTCCACAGTCTCTCTTAGATCCTCAATAGATTCACGCAAAGAACCTCCTCTTTGGAGTGGTTGTCTTGATGACGAGGCAGCCCTAGGAGATGGACCTCTAGCTGGTTCTACAGTATGTATCGTCGGGATACAATCATCAATGTAGAACTCCTGATCTATCCAATTATATTTTTGATATACGTTCCTTTGAATAACACTTCCTAAAGGAAGTGTATTCAGTTTCCTCCTAAGGGGATGCTTCATTTTATATGTATATCGTACGATGGATAACACAAAATCCGTCACGTCAAACTTGACTCTCTCTAATATATAATACGTCACTAAGCTCAATTGAGTCGTGATCTTCCTTGTGTCACCGGACTTCAACATAACTGTGTTTCTTAATATGTGTTGAATCACAAATGCATCTCGAGAGAGTGATGAGACGTCTTAAATCAAACTCCTATTTTCCTTTCCATGAAGGACTTGGTTCAATATACTCCAATCACGATCCTTACGATAATTCTCCACTATATCAATAAAATGTTCCTCACAAGTGGCAAGACTATATTCTCGTCTTAAATCAGCATGAGTAATATCTATTTGAGCTCCTTGGATTCGACACCTTACTCCTCCATTCAACCCCGTATATTTAGGGTCTTCCAAATTATTATAAAAATCCCTTACGAAGATGGTGCTAAAAATGTTCGGTACAATGAGAGACATTATACCTGACTCCACAAGTAGTTCATAGATATGTGGTGGCAGTGATTCATCCAAGAGTTTAGCGATACCAACTGACGCATTCTCAATTCCCGGGTATGTTTGATATGATGCATGTGGATTGCGGCTGGTACTCTTTCTTGCACAGGATGATGATGCCATTTCCTGAAAACATAATGACAACATCGTGTTAACTCAAAAAATTAATTTTCAAAGAATTTTTCTCTGTCGCCGGCGACAGTACTAACGCCAGGCGATAGTAGAAAAACTTCTCCTTTTTTGAAATTTCCGGTAGATTTCCTCTCGTAGGTTCAGAAAAATTACTAAACTTCCATACATCTCAAAGATCTACAACCTATAACTCATTTTTTGTAAGGATTTTGCATCAAAATGATATGTTCTTCAAAAATTTTTTCTTAACAAAATCTATGACCAAAATCACATTTTTTTCCTAGATCTATCTTCTTTCATACTCTAGAGTGCAGATCTATATTTGTTTTGAAGTAAAACACCACCATAAAGAGGGATCTAAACCTTACCTTTTGGAGTTTTGAGGGTTTCCGCTGAAGAAGACGTTGCCAAACAGCCCATGGTCGGTCAAAGCAGGAAATGAGTCAGCCCCCTTCGGTTTTTCGCCTTTAATATCAAAAACCGCTATCGCCGCGCGGTAGCGCTACCGCTGGCGATACTGTATTTTTTTTCCAGCCACACTTTCCAAAAAATTCTGCCAATTTTTTTAAACCTGTTTCTAGTATTATCGTAAAGTTTTGGATGCTTATCAGAATACAATACCTAGTACCTGTGTGATTATTAGTTTATCAGTTGTTTAAACATTGTTTTTACTTGTCGTGCTCTTGATATCTACCTGTATCATTGATGACTGGAACTTGAATAGACTTGTTTCCGCATGCCTCTAAGTATGAGTAACATTTTATGCTTGATAATGTGCTCACACTGACACGAGCTGATATTTACACATCCTTAAGTTTCTTCTTACATGCTATTGGTTTGTTTCAAAGATTCGCATACATCGCTAACATTTTCATTTATGTCTCATTCACATTGATTTTCCAAACTGATGGCCATTCTGAAAAACCCTTTTTTGGGGGGTTTGCAATACAAGTGAATTCAGAGTCCTAAGTCAAAGCTTCTTAAAAAAATGAATGCAAAACAATTAAAAAAACAACAATTACACATGACTAGGATACTCCAATCAATCTCTACTCACCCTCCTGATAAGTCTTAATGAGCATTGTGAGGTTGAGCACCTTGACAAGGATTGTAAAGTGTATTGTGCAAACCAACTTGGCCATTTTTTTAAAAAGAAAAATCTTTATGACATGAGGTTATCTATGTAAAGGTGTTAGCTTCTTGTATCCATATCTTGCAAACCTTCCTGTAACATTATTTCTTAAGGAATATGTATACTAAATCACTCTTCACATGTACACAACATTATCACTTATAAAATTTCTTCTCATGAGAATTAGACCGGTCATAGTTCTTCTCTTCCATTTCATCAATTTTCCTGTTTTCGATATCTTCACCTGACAATTTTTCAATGTTTCAATTCAACTCATAAATTAATTTTTCCATAGCCTACATTTTTTTTGATAAACTTCCAAATCTTAAGGTAACACTATTCCATGGTTTTTACTGTCTATATCATACTACTCGTGTTTCTCCATTCTATTTCTACTCACTCAGCTTCTTTCAGCTTCCGCATTTCCACCTCATTTTCTTTCCACCGTCTTTTGCTAATACCAAAAGGGGGAGATTCGGTACGAAATAAATTGATTAGTACATTTAGGGGGAGTAACTATTTCTTCTTTTGAATAGGGGGACAATATATGTAAGACCCCCCTCCCCCTTACCAAGGAGGGCTACCGGATCTTATGCCCAGAACCGCCGTCTTACGGTGGCACTAACTCACGGGTTAGTCGACACCGCAACACGCCGATCCTGCCGGCTAGTACGATCATTAACCTGTAGGCCAATATGAGAAGAAGAAGCAAACTGTATATAAAAAAACCATCAGTCCACAAGTCACAGTACAATCATGTAAAAGAAATGAATAGTACATCATAATAGTCCACTACAAAGTACAAATGAAAGAGTAAAAAGGGCTTATGCCCTGTACATCAAATCTCTCTCTCACAAAATCATAAATGCAGAAGCTATGCTAGAACATCGGATCTCGTCCCACCTGAGGACGCACAGTAGTGGTAGTAGCCTGCTGAAGTGGTATCTGCTCCTCATGTCCTGCCTCCTCGACGTGCTGGTGCTCCATCTCCACGGGCTCCTAAAAATAGTTGGTCACCGACCATTAGTCAAAAAGACTAAGTCGTTTCCTCCGCACCTCGCCCCGCAGCTCCTAGGCACCGAGCGGGAGGACGAAGCGGAGGACAACAAGGGGTAGCAAAGTGGAAGCAGGTGACAATATCTAACTAATGCTGTTATAAGTACTGTAATTCTACTCTAGCAATTCTATGTACGGTACAAGTAGTAAGTAAGAGCAGTGCAGTAAAGAAAAGCAAAGAAGCAGTAGTAAGTACAAGTAAATAAGCTAAGCTACCATTATGCTATCATCACAAACGTACCCTAACTTATATAAATGCCCATACAAATATATAAGTTAGGGTTTCCAGGAAATTTAACTTATCATATAAAAGAGCCCATACTAATTTATATGATAAGGATCTATGAAGCGTATGACCTAATATGAATGAATGATATGATGCAATTTTATGCGCAGGCAAGTGCAACTCACACACAACGACTCTGTGATCACAGACCTTTAGTTCCCACTTTTTGAGAGCTAGCATCACTCTCGGGTACCACCGCTGTGGCTATGGCAGCAGCGGAGCGGGCGTCTCCGCTTCTAGACCGGTATGCACACTACCAAGCCTTAGACCCCTCTTATACGCCTCTGTACACGTCCAAGGTGCACTCTAGAGTCTCGCGTACGTACTTTGCTGACAAACCCATCAGTCTTGTTGGGTCGGATGTGTGTTATCGGGGATCGTCCTCCAGACCGCAGTGTAAAACAACCCACTGGCCCCTATAACTCTCACAACCGCCTGGTGCACCGTACTGTCATCGGTGTGACGAACGGCCAGTACCGCATGCCCCGCCACGATATTTATGCACATGCAAGTAATTCATACCGAGCCTTCCGCTCGCAGGACCAAAACCCGTCCTGAATCCCTCAAACCCAAACCCGGGTGAGAACGCACATCAGTGCCTTTATGCCAACTCCCTCAAACCCCAAAACGGGTGAGCATATATCATGAATCTCTCCAACCCCACACGGGCGAGAAGGTACGACAATGTCCTAACCTATTATACTACTCTTATCTACAGTTTATTATACTTAGAGATTTAAGGTTAATCCCAGGACTGCCCCCGGTATTCCCTGTGAAGGGCTCTCAAGGGGCACTAGGAACTGTGTTGGGATTACGCCCAGCGTTCCCTTTCGCAAGGATATTTATTTTAGTTGATGACTACCCATGTATCTCCCCAGCTCTCCTTATTGCCTTAGTATAAGCCTAGTGACTTAAGGTATTACCGGGAAACCGACGCTCTTCCGCCGATCCCCGCTCCAGTTGCTAGCTAAGACTTGCACTTTTAATCCCTCACTAAGCCAACTCTACCCACCAGGGTTACTCATGTTGAACTCTCTCTTATTTCTGCCGATAATCAATCCCCTGGTAATCCCCTAAGGCAAGACCTAATTGTGTTATATGCAGACCATGACCTATGGTTACCCTAGAAATGTGATCTTCCAAATCTTAAGGCATATTGCCCCTAAATATTTATCCTAAGGTGTTATGGACTAAGGGAACTACCCTAAGAATTCTCGTAATTTTCCTTGGCCAAATAGTCCTTTAATTAATTCTTTTAATTTACATGCTAGGTCACTTTACACATGAAGTAGTTTGATTAAGTATCCACTGACCTAGGGAATTTTTCCTGAGATGTATATTGACAAAATATTGCTGCCTACAGAATTTCATAATTTTCCTTAAATTATTTATTATCATTTTCAATTTAATATCAATTCCACAAAAATTCCATTTTCCAAATGATGTATAGGCATTATGTACATAAAAATTCCAGAAACATTACAGAGCTTTTAGGACACTAATTTATGACTATTGGCAGAGAATCATCAACATTTAATGTAAGGTGGCCTATAGGATTCCATTATAAGATATTTACCAAAATGCCATTATACTAATTTAACACAAATAATGCATCCATTAAATTCTGAGAAATTTGTGCAAGACTAATAATAACATTTTATGACAGTAGAAAAATTTCCAAATTTTTCAGAGGTATAAATCCATCATTTCAAGAATTTACAAATTAAGGGTAAAATGGGGAATTTAGGGTATCTACTCCAAAAGTTCTTCAAAACAGAGAAATCATATTTTTCCTAAGTCCAATGTGATCTCATCTATGCCTTGGCAAAATTGTTTGAATTTGTACTTGAAGAAACCCTATTTTCCAATTTTATTTCCAAAATAGCTATATTTAAAATAAATTCCAATAAATAGAATTTGATTCTAAAAATTCCATTATTAATTTGAGGGATGACATTTACCCTAATGAACCACTATAAATAATTTCATGACTCTTGCATGTCACCATTGGGCTAAACACACCAATTTGCATTTTTGCTATTTGCACACCAAGGCTAAACATAGGCTAGCACATGCAAGTGGATTTCCCCAACATGCAGTGAACCCAAGGTGCTGAAAATTTTATCATGCACCAAGGATGACCCCACTGACCCACCACCAAAATATGGG
Organism: Platanthera guangdongensis; assembly: GCA_039583875.1. Taxonomy (NCBI): domain Eukaryota; kingdom Viridiplantae; phylum Streptophyta; class Magnoliopsida; order Asparagales; family Orchidaceae; genus Platanthera; species Platanthera guangdongensis. The sequence continues at coordinate 177,303,654 of CM077158.1, forward strand.
GCCATGGGGAGGAGTAGAACTCCATATATGTCATTTATTTATATTTTGATATTTTACCAAAAACTATAGGAAAATATTCTCTAAAAATTCCTAAAATTTGGCAGAAGCTAGGTATGTCCTAATCATGCATGTGCCCAAAATTTGTGGCCATGGTGACTAATATTGAGACCAGGGCATCCAATATAATTTCTGCCCTAGTCTAGGACCAGTCCTAGGCGAAATGTCCTACAGGACTGTACACTACACCAAAATGTATGTTTAGGGTGGCATTTTAAAGGTAAGACCCTAGGATACATTTTTAATTAAGGGGCTAAGTTCTGGAAACGCCTCTAAGAGGCCTAAATTTAACATGCAAGGTGACTGTAAAAGTGTGACAGAAGTCATACTATTCATCAATTATAAAATTAAATCATTTAATCTATGCACGAATCTTAAAGTTAAAACTGACGGCATCGGTTCATCGTCCCCAAGAGTTTGACGGCCACGATTTCATATTCCTGGACGAGGTTGGCTGCCCTTTTCCGGCCAGCTGAGCCACCACCACCGCCGGCGGATATCGCCACCACCTTCGTTAAGGTGGGGGCTAGCGTTTCCCGGCGGTGGGGCCGCCGGAGTTGGCTCCTCCGGCGAACCCGAGCAAGAAAATAAAAGCTCGATTTTCTCCATTTCCTCTCATGGCATCGGGCTCGATTGAGCCCGATATCTCCCTAGATCGATCTAGAAAGTTAGTACGGGAAGAGGTGAGGTGAAACGCACCTGAATCGGGGCTTGGCTGCGGGTCAGGCGGCGGTTTGACGTGGTGGTGGTGCGCCGGCGAGCTCCACCCCGAAAGCTCAATTCTCCACCGTTCTCCATGATTAAGCAGTTGAATTCCACTCCTCTCGGCCTTCTGAAGCTAATGGTGAGCTCTGTTTGGACTGAGGTGGGCTATAAGTGGAGTTAACTCCAATGTTAGCTCGGTTTTGAGCTTTGGAGGTTTCACCCAGCTGCCATGTGGCTCTCAGCTCTGGAATTCTGCTGGAAATGAAGAGGGGAGGCCGACCACCTGGTTTTGGGCAGCCTAAGTCAGCTGATGGGGTGGCCATGTGGACACCATTTCCTTCATTCCTCTTTCTCCCTCCTCTTCTCCTAAAAATTCCAATTTTACCCCCTTGCATGTATTCTCTCTCCTGATTTAGAGGGGTAGGACTGGTCTTGTTCACTTGGGCTGACTATGGGCCAATTTTGGTGGGCTTGGTCCAAGGGGAAATGACTTGGCCTTCATTTCATTCCTTAGGTCAAATTGTTGACCAAATTGACTTTTGGGGTTGACTGGTCAACCATGGTTGGTGGACTGACCCCACTTGGTGGAAATGGGTCTAGTGGCACCACCCAACTTGGTTTGGGTCAAGGGGGTGCCCTACTTAGGTTAATTAGGCCTATGAGTGTGGGTTTGACCAAATTAAGCCCAAGGTTGACCTTGGTCAACTGGGGTCAAAATGTTGACCCAGTGACATACCCTAGGGTCCACTTAGATTGTTTTTAGGGTTAGGGCAATGTGGTGGGGTCATGGTGTGGCTAGGGTCCCCACTCAGGCTAGTTTGACCTAGTTTGACTAAGGTCTTATAGTGGGCCCCACATGGCTACCACCCACTACCTAGGGTCAAACCTAGTTGATTTCCTCAAATCTCACCCCATGCCTAACCCAATCTAAGTTGAGGGGTCCAGAAGTAACATGGGATGTTACAAATTCCAATAAACAAGAAAATAATTTCGTCCCCGAAATTTAAGTTCGGGTCTACGGGGTTCTAATTGCAAGAATCATCAAGAATTCTAAAGACATAACTTAAATGTACCTGATGCGAATAGCTCCGGGTGTTGCTCCAGCATCAGATCTCTCGGCTCCCAAGTGTGCTCCTCTCGTCCATGGTTGGACCACAGCACCTTCACAAGAGGGACCTTCTTCCGCAACACTCGGATGGCTGTATCATCAATCCGGATCGGCTCCAATCTCACTGATCTGTCAGGCTCTACCGGTCCGGCTGTAGTAGTGATGTGCTGCTCCGGCCGAAGGAGAGCTCTTCGCAAGGAAGAGACATGGAAGACGTCATGCAATGCACCCAACTCCGGTGGCAGCTGCAGTCGGTAAGCCAAGGGGCCGATCCGCTCCAGGATCAGGTATGGCCCCATGTATCGTGGACTGAGCTTCTTGTGCCTCCGCACCCGAGAAACACCGTGTACTGGACGTATCTTCAAGAATACCCTGTCTCCAACCTGGAACTCCACCTGCCGGTGCCGAGCATCATAATACTTTGCCTGCCTGCTCTGGGCCTCCAGTAGCCGATCCCTGATCAATCGAATCTGAGCCTCAGTGTCCTCTATATAATCAGTTCCCAGAGCCCTGGTATCCACATCCTGTACCCATGATAGTGGTGTCCGGCATCTCCTCCCATAAAGTGCCTCGTATGGAGCCATCCTGATGCTAGCCTGGTGGCTGTTATTATACGAGAACTCGATCAATGGCAGCAGCCTCTCCCAAGGCCTCCCCGTATCCAATATGCATAATCTGAGCAGGTCCTCCATGGTCCGGATGGTCCGCTCGGTCTGTCCGTCGGTCTGCGGGTGGAAGGCGGAACTAAAGGTAAGCCGAGATCCCAAATAAGCATGCACGGCCCTCCACTCGCTCTAAGTGAACCGACCATCACAGTCTGAAACAATAGTCCTGGGGATACCATGATATCTGATGTACTGCTCCACAAATAGTCTCACTAGGACTGCAACTGGGGCATCCTTCCGAACTGGAATAAACCGCGCTACCTTGGTCAATCTGTCCACTATAACCCATATAGAATCATGCCCAGAGTGGGAGCGAGGCAATCCGTGTACAAAGTCCATAGCAATGTCCTCGAACTTCCACTCTGGAACTGGCAGTGGCTGTAGTAAACCTCCCGGGCTCTTGCATTCCGCCTTCACACGCTGGCAGGTCTCGCAATGGGTCACAAAATCCGTGATCTCCCTCTTCATCCCGGGCCAATACATAGATCTCCGCAAATCTGCCCACATCTTGGTGATGCCGGGGTGCACTGAATATCTCGAGCAATGTGCCTCTCGGAGTATGTCCTCCCGGATACTGCCTCCTGCTGGTATGTAGATGCGCCCACGGAACCGAAGAAGATCATCCTGTAGCGTGTAGTCCTCGACCTTGCCCCTCTCTAGGGCACTGAAAATCGGCTGTAACGCAGCATCCAGCCTCTGATGTGCTCGGATGCGCTCCTGTATATCATTGCCGCTGATCACTGAGCTCAAATACTCTCTATATACGACTGGCTCGGTCTCGGACACCATGGTGATGTGCATGTCCTCCATCATCTGTAGCAGCTCTAAAGACATCAATCGGGGCTCCGGTCCAGAAGTGCCTGCCCTCCTGCTCAAAGCATCTGCAACCGTGTTCGCTTTCCCCGGGTGATAGTGGATCTTGTAATCATAATCACAGAGGAACTCCAGCCACCTCCTCTGTCTCAGGTTTAGGTCCTTCTGCGTATCGATATACTTGAGATTCTTGTGATCTGAAAAGATGTCACAATGAATCCCATATAAGTAATGCCTCCATATCTTTAGGGCGAAAACCACAGCCCCGAGCTCTAGATCATGTACTGGATAGTTATGCTCATGCTTCTTCAACTGTCTCGAAGCATAAGCAATAACGTGTCCATGCTGCATCAGGACTGCACCCATCCCCTGATAAGAGGCGTCCGTGTAGATCTGGAATCCTTCGCTCCCGGATGGAAGCGCAAGGATGGGGGATGAGATGAGTCGGTCCTTCAGCTCCTGAAAAGCCGTCTCACACCGCTCTGACCAAACAAAATCTGCATCCTTCTTCGTCAAGGACGTGAGGGGGAGTGCTATCCTCGAGAACCCCTCCACGAACTTGCGGTAATAGCCTGCTAGTCCCAAGAAACTGCGGATGTCAGATGCGGTCTTCGGCCATGGCCAATCCCTCACTGTCTCTATCTTGGCCGGGTCCACTGCTAACCCAGCCCCACTGATCGTGTGCCCCAGGAATGCCACCTCCTGCAACCAGAACTGGCACTTTGAAAATTTTGCGTACATCTGGGTCTCCCTCAGCCTCTGCAAGACCTGTGCCAAGTGCTCCGTATGCTCCTCCTGAGTCCGAGAATAAATAAGGATGTCGTCGATGAATACAATCACGAAGCGGTCTAAGAAAGGCTCGAAAACACGGTTCATTAGACTCATGAATGCAGTAGGAGCATTCGTGAGCCCAAAAGGCATCACCGTGAATTCGTATAATCCATAGCGCGAACTGAATGCCGTCTTCGGTATGTCCTCCTCCCTGATACGGAGCTGATAGTAGCCGGATCGCAAATCTAACTTGGAGAACCAGAATGCTCCCTGTAGCTGGTCAAATAACTCATCTATCCGAGGCAGAGGATAGGTGTTGCGGACCGTCAACCGGTTCAGCTCCCGGTAATCTATACATAATCGCAGTGATCCGTCCTTCTTCTTCACAAAGAGAACTGGCGCTCCCCATGGCGATGAACTAGGCCGCACAAATCCTGACTCGACTAGCTCCTATAGTTGAGTCCTGAACTCTGCTAACTCCCTAGGAGCCATCCTGTAGGGTGCCCTGGACACCGGCCTCGCTCCCGGTACTAGCTGAATCCTGAAATCCAAATCTCTAGCAGGCGGTAGCCCGGGCAATTTCTCCGGGAATACGTCGGCGGAATCCCGAACCACCGGAATATCTGAGATAGTCGCCTCTGTTCCCACCATCTCGAAGCAGACAATATAGACTTCTTCACCCTGCTCATAGGCCTTTACAGCCTGTATAGAAGATAATAGTAGGTGGCAGATAGGCTGGATACCTTCAACGATAACATGAGAGTCACCATGTATTAGCGTGATCCTCCTGGACGGGCAATCTATCTGGGCATGGTTCCGATGCAACCAGGCCATGCCCAAGATCAAATCAAAGTCCTGCAGCTTCAGAATAGTTGTCGGCGCCTCAAATGCCTTGCCGCCAATCTCGGCCTCCATATCGCAATGTGCAGTGGTCCGCAGTTCCGACCCATCGGGTAGACGTACCCTCATCTCTAGTCCAGGGAACCTCTCCACGCCTTCGAGTCCGTCGATGAAGGCCTCGGATACGAACGAGTGTGAAGCACCCGTGTCGAAGAGAGTATGAGCGGGCTTGCCGCTGATCATAACTATGCCTGAGGTTTGTTTATGTGAAAGTTAATTGTTGTCCTATAGTTCCAGGTATTATATATATATATCTTTGAAAATTCAAGAAATTTCATAATTAACTTCAAGTACCTGTGATAACCTCCTCGGGATTCCTCGGCTCTGTGAGGTCCAAGGCGTATATCTGCTCCTGCTCGCGTCTCCTGCCGTGATATCCCCGACCTCAGCCTCGTCCTCGGCCTCGTCCTCGGCCCTGCTGTACTGGGGCCACTGGAGGTGGAGGAGGAGGAGGGGGATGGAATCGGTGCGGGCACTCCGACCTGATGTGCCCAGGCTGGCGGCATCCGTAACAAACCACTTGTCGGTGGCCTCGGTCATCCTGTCTCCTCGGATCATGCATCTGTAGAGGTGGGGGAGCCAATGCTGGAGGAGGCCCCTGCTCCTGCCTGAAGTTGGGACGACGACGTCCCCCACCCCTCCTGTATCCGATGGTCCTGCCTCTCTGAGAGCCCCTACTGCTCTCACCTGATGTCGATCCATCAAATGGTCTCTTCCCTCCGGCTCGCACCATCAGCTGGTCAGCCTCCAGCTTCTTCGCCATCTCGATGATCTGCCTGGATGTGCCATGAGAAATGAATAACAGAGCCTGCCTCAGATCATCCCTGAGGCCCCGGTAGAACCTCTTCGCATACCTCCTATCGTCGGTGTCCTGAATCCCTGCGAACCTGGCCAAGTGGGAGAACTCTCTCTGGTACTGTATCACTGATCTGGTCCCCTGCTTGAGGTTCAAAAACCTCTCCTCCAAAGCATCTCTGTCCGTAGCAGAGACGAAGTGCTCCAGAAACACATCGCCAAACTCCTCCCAAGATATCTCTGACAGCTCAAAGTCCGCATAAGTAGACGCCCGGACTGATTTCCACCATCTCTTTGCATGAGCCTCCAGCACAGAGGTGGCTAGAGGTACTGCCTGGCCGACTGGGCAGCTGATGCCCGCTAAGATCTCGTGTATGGCCTCCAGCCATTCTTCTGTCTTCACCGCATCCTCTGTCCCGCGGTACGTCGGTGGGGACAGGCTCTTGAATGCGCTCAGCCAGCTCGACCCCGGATTTGGCTGTGGAGCCGGGACTTGCTGGGCTCTAAAGGCATCCAAAATCGCCGTCAGGGTCTGCCCCATCTCCGTATGTAGGAATGGAGTGGCAGCTGGAGGGGGAGGAGCCACATTTTGCGGCGCTGCGACCTGTGGAGGTTGCATAAAGGTAAGGTTAAAGCAGAATTGGCCTAACAAATTGTACTTTGTGGACCATTTTTGTGACTTTACACATGGGCACACCACTGCTTCCGCTGCATAGTTTGTCCGCAAACCAATGCTCGGGCGGGGGTGGTCCCATGTTGTGGACTTCTTTCTCATATGATCGTTGTTCAAGTGATACCAGTTTGTAAGACCCCCCCTCCCCCTTACCAAGGAGGGCTACCGGATCTTATGCCCAGAACCGCCGTCTTACGGTGGCACTAACTCACGGGTTAGTCGACACCGCAACACGCCGATCCTGCCGGCTAGTACGATCATTAACCTGTAGGCCAATATGAGAAGAAGAAGCAAACTGTATATAAAAAAACCATCAGTCCACAAGTCACAGTACAATCATGTAAAAGAAATGAATAGTACATCATAATAGTCCACTACAAAGTACAAATGAAAGAGTAAAAAGGGCTTATGCCCTGTACATCAAATCTCTCTCTCACAAAATCATAAATGCGGAAGCTATGCTAGAACATCGGATCTCGTCCCACCTGAGGACGCACAGTAGTGGTAGTAGCCTGCTGAAGTGGTATCTGCTCCTCATGTCCTGCCTCCTCGACGTGCTGGTGCTCCATCTCCACGGGCTCCTAAAAATAGTTGGTCACCGACCATTAGTCAAAAAGACTAAGTCGTTTCCTCCGCACCTCGCCCCGCAGCTCCTAGGCACCGAGCGGGAGGACGAAGCGGAGGACAACAAGGGGTAGCAAAGTGGAAGCAGGTGACAATATCTAACTAATGCTGTTATAAGTACTGTAATTCTACTCTAGCAATTCTATGTACGGTACAAGTAGTAAGTAAGAGCAGTGCAGTAAAGAAAAGCAAAGAAGCAGTAGTAAGTACAAGTAAATAAGCTAAGCTACCACTATGCTATCATCACAAACGTACCCTAACTTATATAAATGCCCATACAAATATATAAGTTAGGGTTTCCAGGAAATTTAACTTATCATATAAAAGAGCCCATACTAATTTATATGATAAGGATCTATGAAGCGTATGACCTAATATGAATGAATGATATGATGCAATTTTATGCACAGGCAAGTGCAACTCACACACAACGACTCTGTGATCACAGACCTTTAGTTCCCACTTTTTGAGAGCTAGCATCACTCTCGGGTACCACCGCTGTGGCTACGGCAGCAGCGGAGCGGGCGTCTCCGCTTCTAGACCGGTATGCACACTACCAAGCCTTAGACCCCTCTCATACGCCTCTGTACACGTCCAAGGTGCACTCTAGAGTCTCGCGTACGTACTTTGCTGACAAACCCGTCAGTCTTGTTGGGTCGGATGTGTGTTATCGGGGATCGTCCTCCAGACCGCAGTGTAAAACAACACACTGGCCCCTATAACTCTCACAACCGCCTGGTGCACCGTACTGCCATCGGTGTGACGAACGGCCAGTACCGCATGCCCCGCCACGATATTTATGCACATGCAAGTAATTCATACCGAGCCTTCCGCTCGCAGGACCAAAACCCGTCCTGAATCCCTCAAACCCAAACCCGGGTGAGAACGCACATCAGTGCCTTTATGCCAACTCCCTCAAACCCCAAAACGGGTGAGCATATATCATGAATCTCTCCAACCCCACACGGGCGAGAAGGTACGACAATGTCCTAACCTATTATACTACTCTTATCTACAGTTTATTATACTTAGAGATTTAAGGTTAATCCTAGGACTGCCCCCGGTATTCCCTGTGAAGGGCTCTCAAGGGGCACTAGGAACTGTGTTGGGATTACGCCCAGCGTTCCCTTTCGCAAGGATATTTATTTTAGTTGATGACTACCCATGTATCTCCCCAGCTCTCCTTATTGCCTTAGTATAACCCTAGTGACTTAAGGTATTACCGGGAAACCGACGGTCTTCCGCCGATCCCCGCTCCAGTTGCTAGCTAAGACTTGCACTTTTAATCCCTCACTAAGACAACTCTACCCACCAGGGTTACTCATGTTGAACTCTCTCTTATTTCTGCCGATAATCAATCCCCTGGTAATCCCCTAAGGCAAGACCTAATTGTGTTATATGCAGACCATGACCTATGGTTACCCTAGAAATGTGATCTTCCAAACCTTAAGGCATCTTGCCCCTAAATATTTATCCTAAGGTGTTATGGACTAAGGGAACTACCCTAAGAATTCTCGTAATTTTCCTTGGCCAAATAGTCCTTTAATTAATTCTTTTAATTTACATGCTAGGTCACTTTACACATGAAGTAGTTTGATTAAGTATCCACTGACCTAGGGAATTTTTCCTGAGATGTATATTGACAAAATATTGCTGCCTACAGAATTTTATAATTTTCCTTAAATTATTTATTATCATTTTCAATTTAATATCAATTCCACAAAAATTCAATTTTCCAAATGATGTATAGGCATTATGTACATAAAAATTCCAGAAAAATTACAGAGCTTTTAGGACACTACTTTATGACTATTGGCAGAGAAGCATCAACATTTAATGTAAGGTGGCCTATAGGATTCCATTATAAGATATTTACCAAAATGCCCTTATACTAATTTAACACAAATAATGCATCCATTAAATTCTGAGAAATTTGTGCAAGACTAATAATAACATTTTATGACAGTAAAAAAATTTCCAAATTTTTTAGAGGTATAAATCCATCATTTCAAGAATTTACAAATTAAGGGTAAAATGGGGAATTTAGGGTATCTACTCCAAAAGTTCTTCAAAACAGAGAAATCATATTTTTCCTAAGTCCAATGTGATCTCATCTATGCCTTGGCAAAATTGTTTGAATTTGTACTTGAAGAAACCCTATTTTCCAATTTTATTTCCAAAATATCTATATTTAAAATAAATTCCAATAAATAGAATTTGATTCCAAAAATTCCATTATTAATTTGAGGGATGAAATTTACCCTAATGAACCACTATAAATAATTGCATGACTCTTGCATGTCACCATTGGGCTAAACACACCAATTTGCATTTTTGCTATTTGCACACCAAGGCTAAACATAGGCTAGCACATGCAAGTGGATTTCCCCAACATGCACTGAACCCAAGGTGCTGAAAATTTTATCATGCACCAAGGATGACCCCACTGACCCACCACCAAAATATGGGGCCATGGGGAGGAGTAGAACTCCATATATGTCATTTATTTACATTTTGATATTTTACCAAAAACTATAGGAAACTATTCTCTAAAAATTCCTAAATTTTGGCAGGAGCTAGGTATGTCCTAATCATGCATGTGCCCAAAATTTGGGGCCATGGTGACTAATATTGAGACCAGGGCATCCAATATAATTTCTGCCCTAGTCTAGGACCAGTCCTAGGAGAAATGTCCTACAGGACTGTACACTACACCAAAATGTATGTTTAGGGTGGAAATTTAAAGGTAAACCCTAGGCTACATTTTTCATTAAGGGGCTAAGTTCTGGAAACGCCTCTAAGAGGCCTAAATTTAAACTGCAAGGTGACTTTAAAAGTGTGACAGAAGTCATACTATTCATCAATTATAAAATTAAATCATTTAATCTATGCACGAATCTTAAAGTTAAAACTGACGGCATCGGTTCATCGTCCCCAAGAGTTTGACGGCCACGATTTCATATTCCTGGACGAGGTTGGCTGCCCTTTTCCGGCCAGCTGAGCCAACACCACCGCCGGCGGATATCGCCACCACCTTCGTTAAGGTGGGGGCTAGCGTTTCCCGGCGGTGGGGCCGCCGGAGTTGGCTCCTCCGGCGAACCCGAGCAAGAAAAGAAAAGCTCGATTTTCGCCATTTCCTCTCATGGCATCGGGCTCGATTGAGCCCGATATCTCCCTAGATCGATCTAGAAAGTTAGTACGGGAAGAGGTGAGGTGAAACGCACCTGAATCGGGGCTTGGCTGCGGGTCAGGCGGCGGTTTGCCATGGTGGTGGTGCGCCGGCGAGCTCCACCCCGAAAGCTCAATTCTCCACCGTTCTCCATGATTAAGCAGTCGAATTCCACTCCTCTCAGCCTTCTGAAGCTAATGGTGAGCTCTGTTTGGACAGAGGTGGGCTATAAGTGGAGTTAACTCCAATGTTAGCTCGGTTTTGAGCTTTGGAGGTTTCACCCAGCTGCCATGTGGCTCTCAGCTCTGGAATTCTGCTGGAAATGAAGAGGGGAGGCCGGCCACCTGGTTTTGGGCAGCCTAAGTCAGCTGATGGGGTGGCCTTGTGGCCACCATTTCCTTCATTCCTCTTTCTCTCTCCTCTTCTCCTAAAAATTCCAATTTTACCCCCTTGCATGTATTCTCTCTCCTGATTTAGAGGGGTAGGAATGGTCTTGTTCACTTGGGCTGACTATGGGCCAATTTTGGTGGGCTTGGTCCAAGGGGAAATGACTTGGCCTTCATTTCATTCCTTAGGTCAAATTGTTGACCAAATTGACTTTTGGGGTTGACTGGTCAACCATGGTGGGTGGACTGACCCCACTTGGTGGAAATGGGTCTAGTGGCACCACCCAACTTGGTTTGGGTCAAGGGGGTGCCCTACTTAGGTTAATTAGGCCTATGAGTGTGGGTTTGACCAAATTAAGCCCAAGGTTGACCTTGGTCAACTGGGCTCAAAATGTTGACCCAGTGACATACCCTAGGGTCCACTTAGATTGTTTTTAGGGTTAGGGCAATGTGGTGGGGTCATGGTGTGGCTAGGGTCCCCACTCAGGCTAGTTTGACCTAGTTTGACTAAGGTCTTATAGTGGGCCCCACATGGCTACCACCCACTACCTAGGGTCAAACCTAGTTGATTTCCTCAAATCTCACCCTATGCCTAACCCAATCTAAGTTGAGGGGTACAGAAGTAACATGGGATGTTACAATATAGGGGGAGCAACTAGTATTTACAATATAGGGGGAGCAACTAGTATTTATTAAATGAGGAGTTTATTATAACTAGTTATGCACTTTGATTCATATTGATTATTTGAGTTGTTTCACATTCTCCTGATCTCATGCAATTTCTTTCTTAGTGGATTTGTTATTATCAAAAGGGGGAGATTGTTGGAGCATGCGTTCCGCGCTTCTTAGTTTGAGAATAACAAATCCCGGATGTATTTGATCTTGGTATGTGTTTTAAATGTGCAGGGATAACTGCATTTTTATGTACACAAGAAAGGCTGAGCATGACTTTGATGAAAAGGAAAAACGCGCTATCACTGGCGATAACGCTACCGCGGGTGATAGCATAATCAGTTCCTGCTGACGTCAGCCTTAATCCGCACGTTCCCGCGCACGAAGTCACGATCAGCGATATCGCGGGGCGATACTGATGTCGCCGAGCGATATCCCACGATCGTCACGTTCTCCGCTCAGATCTGAAAATCAGCGCGATGTGTGCCGGGTGTCAAGCAATGGAGAGTTATCACTATCGCGGGGCGTTAACGCTAACGCCGGCGATAGCATGAAGTGATATATACGGCAAAAAAATTCAGGGAAGTGTTGGATCGTGCAGAGCTTTGTTTTCCCAGAGAATTTTCAGATCCTTCATCTCCGTTTCCAGACGAACTCCCTTGGTCCGTTAAAATCTCAAGAGCGAAGGAGATACGACCGTGTGTTCAAGATTGGAGATCTTCTCGTTGGTCCACCATCATCTTCAGAGCTAGTGATTTTGATGGAGTTTTTAAGTTTTACTATTGTACTTTCATTTTTATTCTTTATCTTTGTAATTGGGTAGGGAAAATCACCACCTTGTGTGTGGTGTCTAAGTCCGTGTGTGGCTTAGGGGCAAATCACCACCTTGTGTGTGGTGTCTAGGTCCGTGTGTGGCTTAGGAGTAAATCGCCGCGTGTTGTGCAGCATCTAGATCATAGGTTTGATTTAGGGGGAGGCTAGTAGGCATATCTAGGGAGATATTGACTATAGCCTACCGGTTCTTGGGAGAAGGATTGGTGAAAAAAGCTAAAAACTATTATTATTGTAAGCCTTGATTTCAAGGTTTATTGGAATCATTTTACATATATATTTTAGAGAAGTATAATCTTGTTTTTCATTTCATTGATCTGTCTCAAACATAGTAGCTAGTTTCATATTTTATAAAAAGTTAAAAAAAAAATTTAAAGAGCCCTTATTCACCCCCCCTCTAAGGGCACCACAAGATCCTACAAAGTTTAGGTATAGAACTGCTGGGCGCGTGTCCTTTTCGATTTCGGTGCTACCCACTCATTTGTGGCTAGGGATTTCATAGAGCATTATTGTTTGGCTCTCAATTGGGTTGGTTACACGTTTTGTGTCAAGTTTCCTTCTAGATATTCTGTGATATCGGCCCAAGGTATTCAGAGTTGTCCGATTCTGTTAGGCGATTTTCTAGCAGTTGCTGATTTGAAGCTGATAGACTTGGAAGATTATGACGTGATCTTGGGCATGAACTGGTTGTCCAAATATGATGTTGTTATCTAGTGCAAAGTTAAGCGCTTGGACTTCAAGATGGACAATGGTCAACCCAGGAGTGTTTATGGATATCCGTGCCAAGTTTCTCCAATTATTTTTGCGGTACATGCTCGGAAGCTTTTAGATTCCGGATGTTTTGCTTGTTTGGTTTCATTTTTGGAAACTGTTGTTAGCTTGCCGCGTGTAGAGGAGTTTCCGATGGTGCGTGAGTTTCCAAATGTTTTTCCAGCTAAACTTCCTGGTCTTCTGCCTGAGAGGGACATGGAGTTTGTCATAGATCTACAGTCGGGTACCCATCCTATTGCTAAGGCATCGTACCGGATGGCCCCGTGTGAGTTGGAGGAGTTGCGTACTCAGTTGGATGAGTTACTCCTGAATGGTTTTATTAGGCTGAGTTCTTTGCCTTAGGGAGTTCCCGTCTTGTTTGTAAAGAAAAAGATGGATCAATGAGGATGTGTATTGACTATAGAGAGCTGAATAAAGTCACCATCAAGAACATATATCCTTTACCGAGAATAGATGATTTGTTTGATCAAATACGTGGTAGCACAGTTTTTTCAAAGATTGCCCTTCATTCGGGCTACCACCAGTTAAGGATTTCATAAGACGGATATCCCATAGACTGTATTCCATTCCAGGCATCGACATTTTGAGTTCTTGGTAATTTCCTTTGGTTTGACCAATGCTCCCTCTGTCTTTATGGATATGATGAACGCGTGTTCAAGGATTTTCTGGACCATATTATGGTTGTGTTTATAGATGACGTTTTGGTGTATTCCCGCGGTGCTGTTGAGCATGCCCAGCACTTGCATTTAGTTTTCTCTGCCTTGAGGGACTATAAGCTATTTGCTAAGCTGACCAAGTGTGAGTTTTGGTTGCCTCAGGTTTTGTTCTTGGGTCATGTGGTAAATAAAGATGGAATTTCAGTTGACCCTGAGAAGATAGCTGCTGTTATGGATTGTAATAGGCCCACCACACCTAAGGAGATAAGGAGCTTCCTAGGGTTGGCTGGCTACTATAGAAGGTTTGTAGAGGGTTTCTCTTCGTTGTCTGCGCCACTGACTAAACTGATGCAAAAGAATGCAACTTTTGTCAGGAGCGATATGTTCGAGGAGGCTTTTTAGGAATTAAAGAGGAGATTGTGCACTGCTCCGATGTTGACCATACCTACGAAAGTAATAGAATATACCGTATTGGTAGATGCATCCCATGTTGTACTTGGATGCATGTTGTTGCAAGAAGGCAAGGTAATTGTATATGGGTCGAGATAGCTAAAGGTATATGAAAGGAACTATCCTACGCATAATCTAGAGTTCGCAGCAGTGATTTATGCCCAAAAGTTATGGTGGGACATGCTATATGGCGCATTATGCAAGATTTATGCTGATCATAAAAGTTTAAAATACGTTTTCCCTCAAAGGGAGTTGAATCTGCGCCAACAAAGATGGTTAGAGTATGTTGCTGATTATGATGTTGAGATACAGTACCATCCGGGCAAAGCCAATGTTTTTGCCGATGTCTTGAGTTGGAAGACAACTAAGATTTTTGACCTCTTTATGGATTCTCTGGTAAAAGAATTTCTCTAGATGGGCATTTCTGTTGGGATATGTAACTCGTCAAGTTGTTGGAGATAACTGAGTCTTGATGGATTGCACTCAAAAGACTACATCAGATGGAAGATCTTGATTTGTTGCACCTTTATAAGAGAACTGAGAGAGGGGAGTTGCCAAAATTTTCGATCGATGAGGTGGGTAACTTGAAGTACCGCAGTAGATTTTTTATCCCCGATGTTGAAGGTATTCGAGTTAAGTTGTGTAGTGAGGCTTATGGTTCCTGTGTTGCTTACCACCTAGGTTCAACTAAGATGTACCAAGATTTGAAGCAGATCGCCTGGTGGTTCGGAATGAAAGGTGATATAGCGAAGTAATTTCCATAATTTTTTGCGTGCAAGTGAGTAAAGGCCGATCATGGAAGACCTGGTGGCAAGCTAACACCCTTGAAAATTCCGAGTTGGATGTTGGAGAGTTTCTCAATGGATTTAATTACTGTTTTACCAAGATCTCCCCGATGATATGATTCAGTCTGGGTTATTGTTAATAGACTAACAAAGTGTGCTCATTTCGTACCTTTTAAGATTGATTAGCCCATGAAGAAGATAATTGAGCTATGTTTAGATTAAGTCATCAGATTACATGGAGTGCCAGTTAGTATTGTATCAGATCGAGATTCTAGGTTTACTTCTCGCTTTTGGAAGAGTTTACAAGAAGTTTTGGGTACTGATTTGAGTTATTCCACAGCCTATCATCCGCAGACAAACAGTCAAACGGAAAGATTGAATCAGATTGTGGAGGATATGCTCAGATTTTATATTTTGGATTACATAGGAGCGTGCGATGAGCGACTCAGATTGATGGAGTTTGCTTACAATAATAGTTATCAAGCAAGTTTGCAGATGGTGCCGTTTGAGGCCTTGTTTGGGAGGCGGTGCAAAACTCCCTTATTTTGGGCCAAGGTCGGTGAGAAACCGTTCTGGGTCCTGAAGCATTAGAAGAAATGGATATTTCTGTGAAGCTTATTCGGGAAAAGCTTCGGATATCCTAGTAACGATACGAGAAGAATGTCAATCGGCATAGGTCTAATTTAGAGTTTGTTGTAGGGCACTTGTTATTTCTTAAAGTTTCCTCGATGTCTAGAGTTAAAAGGTTTGATACGAATCATAAGTTGGACCTGAGGTATATGGGACCTTTTAAGGTTGTTCAGCGTATTGGTGTATCAACTTATAGGCTGAAGTTGCCCGCAAATTTTCCTAGTGTGCATGACGTGTATGATGTGTGCCAATTACGAAAATGTGTGCTCAACGACTGACAGATTCTTGATGCAGTGTCACAGTTGGAACCTAATCATTCCTATGTTGAGATGCCTATCTGCATTCTGGATACTCAAGATCAAGTGTTGCAGAGTAAAACCATACCAATGGTTAAAGTTTTGTGGCAATACCAGGATATGGAATGCGCCACTTCGGAGTTGGAGTCAACAATGAGGGAGGATCATCCTCATCTGTTCTCCAAGTTTCTTATGGTATGTATTTGCCCTTCTATAATCTTTGATTATATTCTCTTTGTGGAATCTTTTGGTGCGTAAAGTTTCGGGACGAAACTTCTTTTTAGGGAGAGTGACTGTAACGTCCCCGATTTTTCGATATTTAGTTTATTTCCTTATCTGGCGTGTTTATGACGTAAGGGCGTTACATTGATGCATTTTCGACATTAGCCGTTGTTAGAGTGTGGTTTTAGCTCTTAGGTTTTCTGTGTGTGTTGGTGGGTTTAGCCTATTTGCAAGATTTCCTAGCGAGTCGCGTCTGTTTTGGTGAATCGGTGGAGCGTCTTTGGGAATGCTTGTGTTTTGGCTTCGAGAGGTGTTTATCGAGTTTGGTTCATCGAATCTTAAATTCGATTGCACCGTTGGGTTCGTAGCGTCGGTATTTTGCTACGATGTGATTTTCATTAAATTTCGGGTAAGTTTGGTTTTCGGGTCATTTCGACATTTTATTTAATTAATTAAGATATTATATTATAATATTCGGATAAAGAAGTATAAATAGAACCCATCACGTCAAAACCCTGTTCATTGTCTCCCTCGTGAAACCGTCGGCCTATTGCAAAAGAACGAGAGCGGCGGACATTCCTAACCCTTCGGCCACCTATTTCTGGAGCTTTGGTGCTCGGTTTCGTCTTTGGAGAGTGGATCCGGGTAGATCTCGCCTAGATCTACATTTCTACGGTAAGCGTCAAAACCCTATTCATTGTCTCCCTCGTGAAACCGTCGGCCTATCTCAAAAGTTTCAGGTTTTGTTGCTTAAGTGTTTTTGCAGCCAGATCTGTGAGGTGGGGCGTTGCTTGGCAGGATTTCGGGTGATTTGAGGCAAGTGGTTATTTCCCCTTGCTTGTTCTTCTTTTATCTTTTGGTTTTTCCCGATTTCCTCCCGGTACAGAATGTTTGGACTAGAGTAGGATTTTCCTCCATGTCAAAATGATTTCCTATAGTTCCTGGGGCAAGTGATGTTTTTCTCACCCTTGCCAAGTTTGCCTCTTTGAGTTTCTTTAAGTTTTACTGCCTTTTCTTCTTAGATCTTAGGAGTGCTGTCGGTTTTGGATAAGGACGACCCGCTGATTGTGTAAAAATTCCTGTTAGGTCAAGTACGATATGTCAAATTGGGCAGTTTGCCTTAGTAAATTTATCTCTTATGACTGCTAGTCTAGACAAACATGTTGGGAATAAGTCTATTGGTTTGTCTGAATTTATCTTCATGGAACTCAGTCTAAAGTAGATTCAGCCGTCGGTTAATCCAGGTAAACAAGGAAAATTTTCGGATTTTGGCCGATTAAATTTTGTCAGTAATAGTTAGTATAGGACCGTTGGGGTTGATAACCCTCGGGCAGGTTTCTACCAAAACGCTTTGAGTGGAGCTGAGTGTATATAGCCTTAAGTATTGAGTGAAATCTTAGGGTAGAAGTTCAGTTTTTAGCCTAAGTATAAAAGCGTTGAGTGTGTTGAATGCACTCAACACCTTGCTGAGTAGTCTGAGAAGCTAAGTTAAAAAATGTTGAGTGCATTGAGTGCACTCAACGTGATATTGAGTATGCTGTATACACTCAACGCCTTACAGAGAAGTCTGTGAAGTCAAGTGTAAAAGAGTTGAGTACACTCAACGCAGCGTTGAGTGTGCTGCTTACACTCAACTCCATCAGTATTTGACGATAAGTGCAAAAGCATTGAGTGCGTTGAGTGCACTCAATGCGGCGTTCAGTATGCTGCTTACACTCAACGCCGTCAATATTTGATGTTAAGTGTAAAAGCATTGAGTGTGTTGAGTGCACTCAACACGGCGTTGAGTGTGCTGCTTAAACTCAACACCATAAGTATTTGACGCTAAGTCAGAAGTGTTGAGTGTGTTGAGTGCACTCAACGTGGCATTGAGTGTGTTGCTTACATTGAACGCCATCAGTATTCGATGCTAAGTCAGAAGGCATTGAGTGTGCTGCATACACTCAACGCGGCGTTGAGTGTGCTATTTGCACTCGATGCCATCAGGAATCTTGGAGTCTAAGTGTAAAAGCGTTGACAACATTGAGTGAGCTTAACTCACTCAACGTCGTCACCTTTTTTGGCAAGTTAAGTAAAAGCGTCGACAATGTTGAGTGAGATGAACTCACTCAATGACGTCCTGCTATTTTTAAGAGTTGAGTGAGCTGAACTCACTCAACTCCATCATCGTGATGTGGTATGGCGTCGAGTGCGTCGACTGCACTTGACGCGGCGTCGGGTGTACTCGATGCTTTTTCCTTAGTTTTGTGTCCATTCAGCGATTTGACATGTATCACTAAGGTTTAGACTTGCCAAGCTAGACTCGTCAGTTTTCAATTGAATTTGTTGAGTTTATGTTTATGGGTATTTGGATATATGGTGTTGGTTTGTTTGGCTTAGTTTCGTGAATCTTTACACGCGGGCATGTTTGGGTCTCATTTTTGGGTTGTTGGGTTTTGTTGGATTAGATGGCCACCACCGCAGTCCTGTTTTTGAGATGTTTGGGTCTGTTAATTCGGGTTTGACTGGTTTGGTCCCGACTCAGATCCAGTTGCATTACGGTGTTAAATATTCACATGTTTATTGAGTCTTTGCCCCGTTTTCGTTTCCTAAATCTTATGTTATTTCTACCTCTCCTCGCAGATTATTTTTGGAGTATAACTCTATTCACACTTGGTGCAAACTTCTTTACCTTTTAACTTTAAATCTCTAGATAATTTGCTGTGTTTTCTTTTGACAGCTATTCAGGTTTGGGAATTGTAATCTTGCTACTCCTTGTTTTCTGACAGTTCTGTTTGACACTTGTTTTTCTTGTAAAGGTGTTCTTTCTTTGAATGTCTCAGGTTCTGAGCAGTAGCCGATTGAGCGGCCAGGATTGGTGTTTGCTGGTGGACTGTAGTGTTGCAGAGGTTTCCACTACCTTGAGAGGTAGTCCTTGTTATTTTCTTTTTAAGTACGGACACTCATACTGACCAGTGGGTTCGTGTCAATTTGTTGACGCCCACTGGTTATTTTCTTTTGAATTGCTGAATACACTGCTAAGCTGCTAGTTTTGCCTTTTGTGGTTGTTTTTTACTTGCTCTCTAGGAATGTTTTATGCTAGGTTGCATGTTAGGTATTTTCACTTATAAAAGCATTACAAATTGTACTTCATACATCTCATATTTTTAAAATTAAAACACTATTTTCTAGCACACGTAAAGACTATTTCTATACTTATTATAAATCTAAAGTCTTACATGTCATGAGTTGTCCTTTGGGGATGTTCATACTCATATAGGATGTTAATCAACTTAACCAAAAGTATTTTTTCGCAGCGGATAACTATACTTTTACTCGTGGACTAATTGATCCACTGTGCCTACGAATACAGCCATCCATTTTAAACTAGATTTCTACTTAATAACTAATGAACTTCACATAAACTGTAGAGTTTGGAGTCTTGCTTGAGCGCCTGCAGTTATCCCTGCACGGCGTGGCATCACAGCGTGTGTATTCTCTTACTATGATATAACTTAACTGTTGAGAAAATGAGGGTTGTGACAGTCATTATAAATTGGTAAGCTAAAGCTGACGGTTGACTTGTTTGCCGCCTTCGTGGTATATTGTCACTGTGCATGTGCTGGAGAGCCGAGCTGGAAATACCGGGCTAAAGCCCTTTGTAACACCCCCTATCTGTCGCATAGCATATAGCAGTAGGTCCGGCCGGGGCCCGACGCCATATACCACATACAGACTGGAAGGTTACTCAATGAAAAACATCCAACTAAGAATCAATGTCCTACATAGAGTACATTCTAGCGGAAGCAATTAAAAAGTTGCAATAATTAGAACCCATCCAACAGCATGAATGTACTCTATAAAACCCAACAAGAATGACGTACAATACACAAGTATATGGCCTTAAGGCCTTACAACAGTTTACTCAAATTACATTGTTTTCCAAACCTCGGCACGCAGGCTGGTCACACAAGAATAATACAAGAAAACATTCAATATAGGCCTTTGAGGGCTGGCTCGGCAACAAGGGCTTTTTGCCCGTTATTTACCACTTGGATCTTTAACACCTGCAAGCACAATCCACCGCGATGGTGGCAAACAAAAGCAACGATCAGCTATGCTGACCAAATTATAACGACCCCGCCCCCAAACTTGGGGCGGCAATGCTCCTTCCCTGCACTTTATTAGCATAACCAAGCAGTATAGTGTAAAAACACTCCATCACAGGCGTGGGCACGCACGACCACACACCCCGTGCTCTCAGGGCACATTCTCGGTGAACACGGTCAAAGTCCGCTGACTCACCACCGCCCCTTAGACGTTAATAACGCTTGAGCATTATGGTCTTTCCGGCCAATGCCTAAGACCCTCTATCTATGCCAACGACGAGTACCACGTACCTTAGGTCTCTGTAACCGAACCACATAGAGCGGGTACGGTTTCGCCTAACCCGTTGCTCACACCGCAACATCAACTTAATCCGTCTGCGCGGGTCAAGCTTCCCCGAGTCCCAATCTGATCACACACTTCACATAACCCAGTTATATGCAAGTTAGCTCCCAGGGCACCAAGTTGGCAGTATTACGCATCTGCCCAGTTTTCTAGGTGGACCTTGGAGTTAGCCCCAATGGCTCCCTGTTGCAATCTACCACGTAGAAAACTCGAAAAACAAACAATTGCACGGAGTCTTCTCCGGCCATTCATGCAATGCAACATCACCGATCCAGAACAACTTATCCGGGTAGGCTTCACACATCATGCCTATGTCTGTTTCTCGATTACAGACTCTACATGCTAAACAACAGGGGCTATTCATGTCCACCCAAAGGAACGCCTCAAACTCACCGCAAACTCGCCAGAACGGGCTTCCTATGCAAAGAAAAAGGACTTCACATGTCCTAGGATGAGAATCGTTACCCTAGCATTCCTCTTTGGCTCCATGGAAATCTATGCAGATGAAAAGCACCGCAACATCCTCACCTCCATAGATCCGAAGTCGGCTCGCGATTCGGGGCTCCGAAGCTCCGCTGTTGGGCGGATCTCTCTGCCTTCTTCTTCCTTGCTCTCCCCCCTCTCTATATCTTTAGAAAGAGAATATTTGGGTGAAATGATGGATTCAAAACCTTATTCCCGGGTATAACATAGCCTGAACAGCACTGAACCATCAGATCCCAAAATAACAAAACATATAACCACGATTCGGGTATGAAATCCAAAACTTGGGCCGAACACAGCTTGTGACACGCCCGTGTCCAAGGCTGTGTTCCCCATTCGCCATCGAAACCAACGCATCCCGAAAAGTACACGGGCTCTAGACACGCCCGTGTCCGACTTGACATGCCCGTGTCATACAGTACACGGCCGTGTAGTGTGTCGTGTTCCTCCTTCGACACAGGATCAAAAACGTCCCGTAAGGGACACGGGTACTCGACACGCCCGTGTCGAAACTGACACACCCGTGTCTACCCGAACATGCCCGTGTGCTAACACCGTGTATCTCCAACTACACGGCCCGACCTTCACCCTGAGAAGGAGACGGCCTGGGACACGCCTGTGTCTTAGGCCGTGTTCGCTGCTCGACGATCGTCGACTCCAAATTCGTCGACATCTCGGCCAGATCGTCGACCCAAGCACGACACGCCCCTAAGACACGCCCGTGTCCCATGCCGTCTGACCCCTACCAAGTTCCAAACTTGGCATAAAATGCCTCCCGTCGCTCTTTTGATTTACGGGGCATTACACCCTTGATGCAATGCCGGCCCAAAAAGGCCAAGCGAAGGCTTTTATTGTTTTCATGTGTGGTCGGCCTGCGTGACGATGTTTGTAAACCACACTTTTAATGAATTACTGTAAGGCCTTAAGGCCGTAACACTTTGTGTATTCTGTAAACATTCATATATGGTGTTATATATATAGTGGACATTCATATGCATTGAGTTGAAGTTAACTCTTGAAGCTTCCGCAATATTGCTCTGAGTTGAGATTTATTTGGTCATTTCATATTAATACGTAACTCCCCTGACTGTCTGTGGAATATGGAGTGGTGCCCCGACAGGACCCTATGTTATATTTCATGCGGCAGATGAAGGTGTTACACATCTTCCTTGACAGTAAGGCTCCCCTCTAGTGCCTCAGGTTCTGGCTCATCCGATTTCACAAGGCTTCAAACTTCCGAACATTAAGACATTCGATGAGACAGAAGACCATCCAGAACATATCAACTATTTCACTATCATTATGGGAATCTATAATACTCCATATCAGTTTCTCTGCCATGTGTTCTCTGCAATGTTGAAAGGACAATCTTGTACTTGGTTTCATTCCTTGAGAGAAGGGGCCATAAATAACTTTGCAGAATTGCCGTAAAAATTCGCAACCCAATTTGTCACTAACAACAAAATTATATGAGATCCCTCATATCTGTTAGGAATTCACTATAATGAAGGCGAATCCCTGAAGGAGTTTTTCAGCAAATTCAGTACTAAAATGCCGTAAATTAATGGATTTGACACTAACCTTTTGATAAGTGCTTTTCTTGGAGGTCTCTGACCAAATGGCTTCTATTTAGCATTGATGAGAGAAGCTATGCCAAGTTATCCAGACCCCGTATACCGGGTTGAGGCGTAGATAGTTGCTGATAAAGCTATCGAAGAACACTATCAATAGTTTTAAGGTCGTCAGAAGTTAAGGAGGTAGGAGCAGGCCTCCAAAGAGCAAGAAGATCGACACAATGAAGAGAGTCGTAATGGCGAACATCAACACGATTTCCAGAGGGATCTGGGTCAACGATAGCCTCAAGAGTATACTCTGTTTAACACCATGCGAATTAATGTCCTTTATATAATTCAGGATAATCCAGCACTCCACAGACCAAAAATACCTCTACTAAATCCTAGGAAGGACTAGTTAAAATACTGTGAGTTACACCACAGTACTGGGCACACTATCGAGGAGTGTATTGGGCACACTACCGAGGAAGTACTGGACACACTACTGAGGAAGTATTTTAAGATTATAACAAGAACCCAACCATAAGAATTTCCACTAAACCAAACATGAATGAAAAGATGAATACACCAAAGTTATGACCATAAGGACTTACAACGTTTTCTCAAATATTAATGTCTTACATACTTCGGCATGCGGGCTGGCCATACATTAAACGATTAATAAAGATTTGCCATTTTGCTTTGGACTTCAAGGGCCAGCTTAGCAAACATGGCCTTCAAGGGCCGGCTGTAGCACTATCGCCATGCGGTAGGGGACAGAATATCGATTCTTCCCCTTCAAACAGGTGTTTTCCTGGAGTCCTTCTCTAGTACTCTATCTGCAGTAACTTGCACACAACACAACTCCGAAATTTACATGCTTACCACAGAGTATTCTCTGACATACAAAACAATCATCACCAATCCAAACCAACCTGTCCGGATGGGATTCACATAATATATGTAATGTCTTGATTCGTGCTAGGCCCCTCACACATGTTTTGAGTCAGGAATGTTGGCACAGGCTTGGAGTGCACTGGTAATAGGCGTCGAGTGAACTTGACTGATAGGGCAAATTTCACTTAGAATAATTCGGGATTCTGGAAGCATCGAGTGCATTGACTGGCCTCGACTCCATTCAACGACTCTTCGAGTAATACTCGACGAATGGAAGTTTAACTTAGAATTATTCTGGATTCTATAGGCATCGAGTGGTCTCGATGCCATTCAAAGAAGAAATGAGTGCATTGAGTAAACTCGACGCCATTCGACGAAGCGTCATGTGCGTGGAGTAAACTCGATTCCATTCGACGATTCATCGAGTGTGTATAGGAATACTCGATGATTTTAACTTGCAATGATTCTGGAATCTCTAGGCATTGTGTGGTTTCGACCCCATTCGACAAAATGTCGAGTGCGTTGAGTAAACTCGATAGCATTCTACGAAGCGTTGAGTGTGTTGAGCAAGCATGACGCCATTCAATGAAGCATCGAGTGATCTCGATGATTTTGACTTAGAAAATTTTTGGCACAAACTGTGTTTACTAGTTCATATATTCGGACTGAACCAAGTTTTTGGAATAGGCACTGATGACTCCTTTGGACTGCTCTTTTCAATAAGATATTTTTAAAGTAATAATGGGCTGTCCAATGTTAGGGTGAAATGTGGTAACCCTAATTCTTCCTATAAAAAGGAAGGAACGAAAAGCCCTAGCCATCACTTCCATTCCTTGTCGAACCGTTACCTGTGCAGAAACCGTTAGAAGAGAGAAAGTTGTCGGAGTCAGATTTTCTGGAGGAGGAACCTTTCCTTTCCGTGAAGAACAACGCCAATGAGGGAGAAGATTATGCCAAGAAGGATAACGAGATCCATGGCTGGAATTGAGGTGAGCTTCCTACCCTCTCCCTTGATGCAAGATTTATAGTTATGACATAGGGGAGATGTTGACTCAAAAGAGTTGGATAGTGCGAGATGAAGACCTCCTAGAAAGAGACCATGCAAGGACCTTATCCTAGAGATTTGATGACTTCAACCTCTCCTCTCTTCTTGTGAAGTGGATGGACTTGGTTTCGTGAAGAGAAATTGTATATTGAGGGTGAATAAGGGTGAAGTAAGTGATGTATGTGGTTTTGAACAAATAGCTAGAGTAAGAAGATGAACTGATGCCATTCACATTGCTTTACGATGCATGCAAAATCTATTTTTTGTGCGCAACAAACTTCAAGGAGGTTTTTGACAGTGATACAGAAAGAACTAAGTCTTGGACCAACAACGAAAGTTGTAGTCCTTGGAAAGACCTTTCCTAAGGATGGTTGCACATTTTCATATGAGTCCCGTAGCCTCGGGAATGTCTAGTCGAATTCACTACAAAGTAACACCTTAGGTGCATGTTGTCTCTAGTTAGTGTATAATCGGATTGGACTAAATAGAAGAAATGTAGTAAGATGATGTTGAGGTATGGAGTAGCATAGTTATACGTAGCCATGAAAAACAATTGGTTTGGAAGTGTTTAATAAACAATTGTTTTGGGGAGACGTAGTGAACAAATAATTTAATAAGATTTGTTTGTGCAAATGATGCGCTTGTGAAATCCGGTAATGATGTGCATGATTATAATCCCGAGAATGCAATAAGTTTTGAAAGAGGGTGTGATGCCCAATAACTGAACGTGTAACCTATTGCTATGTTATCATGCTTGATGATTTTGTGAAGTACCATTATATTGTTGTGATTATAATATGGAAGCATAGTTTTTGTGAACGCTTGAATATAAGGAATAAATCGAATGAGATAAATCTCATGGCCATGGAATATGTGGAATGGTAATCTCAAGTGTTTGATGGTATAGATAGTATAGTCCACTGCTTAGAGTTGTATCTACCTATAGGTAGCAGTGTGGGATTGGTACGTTGTATGAGGTGGCCAGCCACCTGTGTTGATGTTGAACCCTTGAGTGCTTGGGAGCACAGAAATGTGAAAAGGTGTAAGTGCGTGAGTATTTGACCGCACTAGATTGATGTGAATATAATGGACTCAGTGTGGAGCCATGGGGTGTTGTTGATCACTGGATGGTTGATGGCAAGGCCATGTGAAATTTCATGCGTTGTGATTTGACATGCGGCATCATAATCCTGGGTTAAGGATAGTGTGGCAGGTCTACGGGCTTTCCAGTCATCACACCAGCGGGGGTTGATAGATAGACTTTTGGTAGTTGGGCTTGGTCCTCGGTGCTCATTCCTGGGGCTCCTTCCATGCCATGTGGACAGTTGGGCTTGGTACTTTGGTGATACACTCTCATAGGCTCCTTCCATGCCATGACAAATGCCAATTGGGGTTGGTTCTCAGTGAACATCTAGCCGAGACTCTTTCTAAGTCATAGAACGCAGGGAGCTCCGCTATTGTGTTCTTAGTGTTGAGGCGTACGGAGGCGTAGGATTGGTAGTGTGGATGATTGCCTAGTAGTGGAAAGCTTGTTTCACTGTCACCGTTTGGCCACGACGGATGATGCCTGATAGGTTAGTTGTAACGCCACGAAACTCAAAAGAGCGATGGGTAACGAATCTGTACCAAATTTGGAATTTGGCAGGGGTACACGGCCTGGGACACGGGCGTGTCCCAGGGCATGTCGGGGTAGTTCAAAGATCTGGCAAAAACATTAAGGCAGAAATCTGGGTGCGACGATCGTTGAGCAGCGGTCGACGATCGGGCCAGCTTTCTGCGTTCGACGATCGGGTCAGCATTCTGGGTTCGATGATCGTCGAGCAGAGCTCGACGATTTGGTCAATTCTATGGTCGACGATTTGGTAGACATTCTGCGGTCGACGATCGGGCTGTGGGTTCGACGATTTGGCTAGAAAAGCTCCGTTCGACGATTCTGGCAGCGGTCGATGATCTTGGTTCGACGATCGTCGAGCACGGGGCTATTTGTGGCGTGATTAACTCTGTCGGCACGGAGTGTCGACACACAGGATTGGCGGGAGTTGACTAATTGTTCCGACATTGACGCGGACGTGTCCTGCTCCTGTAGGTGTACCATGCAATGTTTAGCCCCATTCGTCCAGGTCAGACCTGGATCGTGCCTGTGCATCCCTTTTAGTGGGATCCGACGGCTATGCTTATTCCCGAAAGAGTTATACCGAGAGAAAGGTTTCAAAACCCTTATTATTTTCTGCTGGTTCTCTGTCTAAATCCTAGAGAGAGGGGAGAGCAAAGGAGGAAGAAGAAGCTTAGATCCAGTCTTTGCAGGAGTTTTAGAGCTCCAAATCATGAGCCGACTTCGGAACTACGAAGGCAAGGAGATTGCGGTGCTTTACATCCTCGTACATTTCCATGGCGCCAAGGAAGAACGCTAGGGTAACGATTCTCTACTTGAGCATGTAAAGCTCTCCTTCTTTTGCATAGGAAGCCCACTCTCGCGAGTTTGCGGTGAGTATGAGGCGTTCCTTCGGGTAGACATGAATAGTCCCGTTGTGTAGAGTCCGTAAACGAGAACGGACTCCGTGCGAATGTTTGTTTTTCGAGTTTTCTACGTGGTAGATTATAACAGGGAGCCTTGGGGATTAACCCTAAGGTGCACCCGAAAAACTGGGCGGATGCATGATCTTTCCAACATGATGGCCTGGGAGCCAACTTGAACATAACCGGGTTATGTGAAGTGTGTGATGGAAATGGGACTCGGGAGAAGTTTGAACTGCGCATATGGATTAAATTGTCGTTGCGATGTGAGCACGGGTTAGATGGAACCGTACCCGTTCTATGTCGTTCGGTTAGAGCCGTTGGCATAGATGAGGGTCTTCGGTGGTCTATTGCTTAAATTGATGTGACCCATGCCAAGAAGACAAAATGCTCATAGTTTGGCCGTCAAAGTGGCGGTGGTGTGATCAGAATGTCTATGTCTTAAATTGACATGGCATTGGCCGGTTCACCGAGAATGTGCCCTGAGTGCATGGGGCGTGTGGCCATGTGTGCCAATGCCTGTGATGCAATGTATATTTATATACTGCTTGGTATGCTAATAAGTGTAGGGAAGGAGCATCGCCGCCCCGAATTGGGGGCGGGATCGTTATAATTTGGTCAGCATTGCTGACCGTTGCTTTTATTTGCCACCGTGTGGTGGTTTGTTGCTTTCAGGTGCTGCTGGAACAAGCGGTAAATAGCGGGTTAAAGCCCAAATTGCGAAGCCGGCCCTCGAAGGCCTAATTGGAGTGTTTACTTGCTTTTGTTCATCTATGACCGGCCTGCGTGCTGTGGTATGGAAAACATGTAATTAGAGTAAACCTTTTGTAAGGCCTTAAGTCCAGTACTTGTTTATGTACTTCATTCACTTTTGGCTAGTTAGTGGACATTCATGCTTATTGCATGGGTTTTTTTATTTGCAACTTATAAAACTGCTTCCGCTAGAATGCTCTGTGTACGACGTTGGATTGGTTGGATGGTTTCCATTGAGTAACCACCCGGTCTGTCTGTGGTATATGGCGTCGGGCTCCGGCCGGACCTACTGCTATATGTATGTGACAGATAGGGGGTGTTACAATTTGGTATCAGACTACTGGTTTTGGTCAGGCTTAAAATGAATTCGTGGACGAATTCTTTTTAAGGGGTGGTGAGCACATGTGTGTGCGTCATCGTTATAACAGTAAAAGAACCCATGAATGTCCACTAAGGAATAAAAATACACGTGTTTGGGGAACCTGCGTGTTCCTATAATTGTTGTTTGAAATTTTGTTTGGTCACTTAACGGTGTTTTGGACCACTATAGGTGACCAGAAGCGGTGCTAGGCCGTCAGAACGTCGAGTTTCTGAGGATAGCAGTGCACCAAATGATGCTCCTGCAACACCTCCATCGGCTGAGACCATACGATTGGTGGCCGAAGTAGTGTTGGCCATGATTAATGCGCAGCCTGCAAGGCAAATGCAGCAGCCCGCTCCTGCGATGGAGCAGGTACCTCTTTTAGAGGTTGAGCTGAGGAGAGTGGAGCAGGTAGTAGTGGAGCCGTTGGTGCCAAGGAGGGCAACCGAGTGACAGCTCAAACATGTCATGAGCTTTAATCCTCCGGTATTCTCGAGGTTGGGAGCTGAAGACTGGCTCTCCAGGGTGAAGAGAGTCTTGACAGCAACGGAGATGGAGGAGTGACAAATGACCACCATTGCTACGTTCCTTCTGGACGGTGAAGCGAGATTGTGCTGGGAAGGATTGGAGCTATATCTATTGAGAGGTAGGCAGCTTACAGATGTCTCGATGGAGGAGTTCTCGAGACTGTTCTTGGCTAGATACCTCCCTTCGGCGCAGAGGATAGCGTTGGAAAATGAGTTCCTGAAGTTGGTTCAAGGTGACAGTAGCGTGGATGAATATCTCCACGGGTTTACTCGATTGAGTCGATATGCTAGCTCCACCATTGCGGATGAGGAGTGCAAGACGAATCGATTCTATGAAGGGTTGAGAGATAATTTGAGGCTACTAATCTCGGGGCCGATGACGCAAGGTTTCTTCACCTTGGTCAACACGGCCCGGTCCTTGAAGAAGGACATGAAGAATGTTCAGGCAAAGAAAAGTTTGGGTGACAAGAAATCTGAATTCAAGGTGCCGACTGCTTCAAAATTGGGGTACCATAAATTCTTTAAGAAGGCTAGGACTTCGGGTCCAGCTCCTTCTTCTGGTGCTTCTGGGGCGACTATGGGTCGGACCCCGGGCATATGTTACAATTGTGGGAAGTCGGGGCACTTTGCCCGCGATTGTTGGAGCAGACGTCCCAAGTCCGAGAGAAAGCCGGGAGCAACTTATGAAGAGAAGGGCAAGGCGGTGGAGTCAACCGCATCCCATTATGCTCCGACCCAACTAAGGGTGTATAATCTTGGCCAACAGGAGTCCATTAAACAGGAGGATGTGGTGACAGGTAAAATTTAAATTTATAGCAAGTTAATCTTTTAAATACTTGTTATGTGCTTGTTACCTTACCACTGCTTGTTTAGGATTTGTTTTGATTTGTGAAAATCTGGCAAGAGCACTCTTCGATACAGGAGCCTCACACTCCTTCTTGTCCGAAGGATTTATATCACGCATCGGAGTACCTTCTTCGATGGTGAAGAACAAGTTGGATGTGTTGTTGCCCAATGGGTGTTCGATGCGCGCGGATAGAATCTGTGGCGTGAAGATTCGAATTGGGAGCCAAGAGTTTCATTTGCAAGCGTCGTTATTGCCGCTAGTGGACTTCGACGTTATATTTGGCATGGATTGGCTCTCGGAGAAGCGAGCCTATATTGATTGCGGTAGCAAGAAAGTCAAGCTGGGAGCAGGTCGTGAGACGACTTTCACAGGGTTGAAGGGGTCGAGCAATACGTTGATGTCTGCTCTTCAGGTGGTAAAGGCGGTTCATGCTGGTGTAGAGCTGTTCTTTACTCTGGTTGAGGTTGCAAAGCCTAAGCCCGCGTTGGACTGTATTTCAGTGGTATCGGAGTACCCTGATGTGTTCCCGAGCGATCTTCCTGGAGCCCCGCCGTAACGGGAGATAGACTTTATGATAGAGCTCGTACTAGGTGCAAAGCCTGTGTCACGCTCTCCATATTGGTTAGCGCCTAAGGAAATGGCGGAGCAGAAGGTTCAACTGTAAGAGTTGTTGGAGCAAGGGTTTGTGCGTCCAAGTTATTCGACTTGGAGCCCGTCGGTCCTCTTTGTTAAGAAGAAGGACGGAAGCTTGAGGCTATGTATTGATTATCGGGAGCTCAACAAGTTGACGGAAAAGAACAAGTACCCGATCCCCCGGATCGATGATCTTTTTGATCAGTTGGTCGGGTCGACGGTGTACTCAAAGTTGGATCTCAAGTCCGGGTACTATCAGCTGCGAATAAGGGAGAGTGATATCCCGAAGACAACGTTCAGTACGAGATACGGGCATTACGAGTTTACGATCATGCCGTTTGGGCTGACTAATGAGCCGTCAGTGTTCATGGATTTAATGAAAAGGACCTTCAGGGCGTACTTGGACCATTTTGTGATCGTCTTCATCGACGATATTTTATTGTACTCGCAGAGTGAGGAAGATCACTTCAGGCATCTTCATTTAGTTTTGGAGATGCTAAGGAGGAATCAACTGTACGCCAAGTTCTCGAAGTGCGAGTTTTGGTTGTCCTCAGTGGCGTTCCTCGGTGATATAGTGAGTGGGGAAGGTATTGCAGTGGATCCGGTGAAGAATGTTGCGATACGGGAGTGGCCTGAGCTTTCTACGGTAGCGGAAGTCCAGAGCTTTCTAGGGCTTGCTGGCTATTATAGGCACTTCATAGAGAACTTCTCGCGGATAGCGTTACCTCTCACTACTTTGATGAGGAAGGTGCAGAAGTTCGTTTGGACGCCGGAGTGCGCACGAGCTTTTGAGGAATTGAAATGTCGGTTGACCACGACGCTTGTGCTGAGTTCGCCGAGTGGGACCGAAGGTTATGAGATTTATAGCGATGCTTCGGGCAGCGGTTTGGGTTGCGTGCTACTGCAACATGGAAGTGTGATAGCTTATGGATCGAGACAGCTGAAAGTGCACGAGAGGAATTATCCGGTCCATGACTTGGGGTTAGCGGCCGTGATTTTTTTTCTTGAAGCTGTGGAGACATTATTTGTACGGTGTGAAGATTGATATCTACACCGATCATAAGAGCCTGGAGTATTTGATTGATCAGAAAGATCTGAATATGCGACAGCGTAGATTGATGGAGTTCCAGGGGGACTATACATTCAAGATCCACTACATGTCTGGTAAAGGTAATGCGGTTGCGGACGCGTTGATTCGTCGGGCCCCAACTCAAGCCAATTGGCTATCGGTGCATAATGAGCGGTTGGTTCGGGAGTTGGAGGCGTTGGAGATTGTTTGTGTAGATAAGAAGTCAAGTGCTGAAGCTCTCTTGAATTGGACTGAAGTTCAATATGACCTGGCTTATCGGATTCGGCAGGCTTTTGATTTGGATGGCCATATAAAGCAGTTCATGGTAGAAGCTCTGGATGGGTCAAATTCCCAATTCGTCGTGGAGGATGGATTACTTTGGAAAGACGGTCGTCTGTGCGTCCCAAGCGTGGGCAGTTTGCGTGTGGAATTATTGTACGAGGCGCACCATACCAAGTACTCGATTCACCCGGGGAGCACAAAGATGTACCACGATGTTAAGAAACTGTTTTCGTGGCCGGGTTTGAAGAAGGATGTGGCGCTCTACGTAGCGAAGTGCCAAACTTGCGCCTTGGTGAAGGCGAAGTGCCAAAAGTCGGGAGGATTTCTGAAGTCCTTGCCTATTCCGGAGTGAAAATTCGACGACATCTCTATGGACTTTGTGCACGGTTTGCCAAGGTCGCAAAAGGGGAATGACGCCATTTGGGTGGTCGTAAATCGGCTAACGAAGGTGTCGCATTTCATTCCGCATAGGAAGGATGATTCGGTGGAGAAGTTGGCAAAGTTATATGTGGATAACATAGTGCGGCTCCACGGTGTGCCCCGCAGCATCGTGAGTTACCGAGATGGGCGGTTCACGTCCAATGATTGGAGGCTGGTGCAGCAAATGTTGGGAACAAAGTTAAAATTCAGCACCGCCTTTCATCCGCAAACAGATTGTCAGACCGAGAGGGTCAATAGGACTATGGAAGACATGCTTCACATGGGTGTCTTGGACTTTGGAAAGTAATGGGAAGACCATCTTTACTTGGTGTAATTTGCATACAATAATAGCTACCAGGCGATTATTCAAATGGCGCCCTTTGAGGCCCTTTATGGTTGAAAATGTCGCACGCCGTTATCTTGGTTACAAACGGGTGAGCCAAAGTTGTATAAGCGATTAGAAGTGGAGGATGCTACTTCATTGGTGCGAACCATTCGGGAGAGGTTACTAATCGCTCAGGACCGTTAGGCGAAGTACTATAATGCCAAGCACAGGAACGTGAAGTTCGCTGTGGGCGACTGGGTGTAATTAAAGATCAAGTCGTTCAAGGGTGTCTCGTGGGTGCGGCGCTTGAAAAAGCTAAGCCCGAGGTACCTTGGGCCGTTTGAGGTTCTGGAGCGGGTTGGTGAAGCAGCCTATTGGTTGAAGCTTTCGGTGGAGCTTAGTGGTCTACATGATGTATTCCATATATCTGTGCTACGGAAGGCGGTGCAAGAGCCTTCACAAGTGATCACGGTTGGTCAAGTGCCGGTGGATAGTGGGTTGACGACAAAGGTCAAGAACGTGCGGATTGAAGACTCGGAAGTCAAGTGGCTACGGAATAAAGAGATCAGGATGTTCAAGGTCAGATGGGACAATTGCGGTCGAGAGGAGCTCTCTTGGGAACGAGAGCATACTATGCTTGACGAGTATCCGGAGTTGTTCCGCTTAGGTACAAATTTTGATTTTGTACTTATCTTTCCTTTATGTAATTTCGTGGACGAAATTCTTTTAAGAGGGGGATAGTTGTAACACCCCGAAACACAAAAGAGCGACGGGTGACGAATCTGTACCAAATTTGGAATTTGGCAGGGGTACATGGCCTGGGACACGGGTGTGTCCCAAGGCGTGTCGGGGTAGTTCAAAGATCTGGCAAAAACGTTAAGGCAGAAATCTGGGTGCGACGATCGTCGAGCAGCAGTCGACGATCGGGCCAACTTTCTGCATTCGACGATCGGGTCAGCATTCTGGGTTCAACGATCGTCGAGCAGAGCTTGACGATCTAGTCAATTCTGGGTTTGACGATCGTCGAGCAGAGCTGGACGATCGTCGAGCAGAGCTTGACGATCGTCGAGCAGAGCATTGCTGACCGTTGCTTTTGTTTGCCACCGTGCGGTGGTTTGTTGCTTGCAGGTGCTGCTGGACCAAGCGGTCAATAGCGGGTTAAAGCCCAAATTGCGAAGCCGGCCCTCGAAGGCCTAATTGGAGTGTTTACTTGCTTTTGTTCATGTATGACCGGCCTGCGTGTCGTGGTATGGAAAACATGTAATAAGAGTAAACTTTTTGTAAGGCCTTAAGGCCAGTACTTGTGTATGTACTTCATTCCCTTTTGGTTGGTTAGTGGACATTCATGCTTATTGCATGGGTTCTTTTATTTGCAACTTATAAAACTGCTTCTGCTAGAATGCTCTTTGTAGGACGTTGTATTGGTTGGATGGTTTCCATTGAGTAACCACCCGGTCTGTCTGTGGTATATTGCGTTGGGCCCCGACCGGACCTACTGCTATATGCTATGCGACGGATAGGGAGTGTTACATTAGCTACCTGCTCAAAAAGTGGGAACTACAAGTCTGTGTCGACATAGCAGCGTGCATGTACGTAAGCATGGGTGAGTCATCATATTGCATTCTTATCATTGCATTGCAACGCATAGATCCTTATCATATATGTTTGAATTGGCACTCTTATATGATGAGTTACTTTCCTGTTATGCTGATCCTTAGCTTATAAGTCTATATGATCATTCTCATAAGTTCAGTTACTTTCCTGTTGTAGATCATATTTACACTATTGTTGATAGTAGAATTGCATGCATAGATTGATATACTCAATTGTTGTAAATGTTGGATACTCTGATATTGATTAGTCCTATACCACCTACCTGTACTACTGCTTGCATATATATAAATATAAATTGTACCCTTATTCCTTTTCTCCTCTTGGTGCATAGAGTCTTCGGGGGAGAGGATGTGATAGCCACCTAGTTTTTTTGACTAACAGTTGCCACTCCTTCATTTTTAGGAGTAAACCCCATAGATAGAGCAACAACATGTTGTGGAGGAGGGCAGCTGGGCCAGGGTGGCATGTCTTGATACAACATTACCATCGTTGCCATCAGTTATCGATGTGAGTTTTGAGTGATTCATATTGTAGCCCTTGGGGCAGATTTTTATGTAATCTGATATTGTAGAAGCTGATGTTGCTTCTTATTTTTGATGTACTAGTTGGACTTTTATACTTGTGTGAATTTTGACTTCTATTTATATTCTTTATGTTGGGTTGCATTGAAGATATTGGTTTTAGCCGGCGGGATAGGCGTCATATGGTACAGGTCGACCCGTATGTTGGTGTTACCGCACGGAGGCTATTCTGGGCATAAGACTTTCCTCAGCCGTGTCTTGTGTTCCGGGGGGTATTACAAATGTTTTCAGCTTGCTATGATCCTGAACTAAAGAAGTCATGCAATAATGGTGCCACCCCCGCTCGATTGGTCAGTTTGGGGAGAAACTGACTTAGAGGAAGCAGTGGTGTGCCCATACGTAATTCACACTAAGTATGTCCAGTAGTTACCCTACGTTTAGCCAACCTGACCTTTGGTTTGTACCTTTATGTGTATTTTCCGACGCATGTAGAGCCAGTAGAGGGCACTCCCACCCCTACCGTTCATACCCGATTCCAGCAGTCAGAGTTGGGATAGGTGCTTATGATAATTCTGGATACTTTAAGGTCTGAAAAGGCCCGGTGCAGCAATAAGCCCCAGGATCCAACTGGTTGAGGACCTTTCGAGCCCTCTCCCCGCCTGCTTATCGTGGGACGGACTCGGTTGTCCGTACTGAAGAATGGCTCAACACTGTGCAAGATTTGATGGCTGGAATCAGATATCCAGCCAATATAGTTGTGTCCTTAGAAGTGTCAGTCTTGGAAATGCATGCGAAGAGGTGGTGGAAGTCCTTCATGGGTTCCTCTTTCCAAGGCCGAGTGTATACAGAGATCAGTTGGAATGAGTTTTCTGGATCTTTTTTGGAGCATTTCATTCCCTTGACCGCTCGAGACAATCTCGAAAATAGATTCTTACAGTTGATGCAAGTATCTTAGTCCGTGACGGAATATCAAAGGGTTTTTCAGCACCTAGCTAGGTTCGCTGACACCTACGAGTTGTATGATCGTGGTTATGCAAAGCAGTTTTACAAAGGCCTGTGAGATCCCCTAAGGCAAGCCCTTTTTTATAGTGGACCCGAGCTTGGCAGAGATAATAGATATGTCGAAAAGGTTGGAAGCGGATCATTTGGGAGTCCAAGTTAGCGGTAAGACACCCGTTGAGGGAGTATTCGAAGCAGGCCCCAGTTATAGAAGGAGGCAGGACAATAGACGAAGGGGAAACAATAGAGGCAGAGGTCGCTTTCATCAGAATTTTATAATGGAGCATCCGGCCACGCAGCCAGCACTACCTCCACCGCAATAACTATACCTACAACATAAGGAGCAGTACGTGCGAGTTTGCTTCCAATGCAATCAACCAAGCCACATTTAATGCTATTGCCCACAATTAGGTGGAGATGCTCCCCCTGCTCTTCCTCTGAGAGCTCCACGAGGATGGGGACATGTGTGTGGTCGAGGACGAAGACTATGATGAAGGAATCCTGGACCTGCTCGAGAGAAGATATTTGCATTGGATATGGCGCAAAAGCAGAATACTCAGGATGTGAATGCAGGTATGTCAGTATTTGTTAATATATCATAAGCATTTTTCTTCAATTTCCTAAGTCGTGATAAAAATCTAGCTTTGAGTCTTTATAATTGATACTTAGTCACTGTGATGGTTAGTGGGGAACCAACTTATATTGTATTTGATACTGGTGCTACTCACGCGTTCCTTTCAGCAGACTTTGTTAAAAACCTAGAAGGTGTGCAATACTTCACCGGTATCACATGGAGAGTACATCTCCCAAACGACTCCGAGATGACATCAGCCGCCAAGTGTGACCTGGAAGTGTATATCGGGGGAAAGATTTTTGAAAGCCATGCAATGGTGTTGGGAATCCCAAAATTTGATCTCATTTTGGGCATGTCGTTGTTGGATTGGCACCATGCCAAGATAGATTGTGCGGCGAAGAAAATCTCCTTGAGGCATGGAGACTCGGAGATCACTTTCCAAGGTATCAAATTTTCACCCCGTATGTTGTTGTCTTCGATTCAGGCCCATAATGCCCATATAGAAGGGGACAAAGTATATATGATATGTTTTGAATTAAAAGAGATGGCACCAATTATGGAAGATGTGCGGGTAGTGCGGGATCCTGAGGTATTTCCTGAGAAGTTTCTAGGATTACCCCCACATAGAGAGGTGGACTTCCAGATTAAATTTATACTGGGTGCGAAGCCCATCTCTCGGACCCCTTAACGAATGGCTCCTCTGAACTCGCCGAGTTTAGAGTTCAGTTGTAGGAGTTAGTAGAATTTGGGTTTGTTCGCCCTAGTTCATCAATTTCGGGAGCCCCTTTATTGTTTGTTAAGAAAAAGGATGGGTCACTACGGTTGTGCGTAGACTACCGGGAACTCAATCAATTAACAGTGTAGAACCCCAATCCACTACCTCGGATTGATGAGTTATTCGATCACTTAGTGGGAGCGCATTGGTTTTCCAAATTGGATCTACTCCTGGGGTACTATCTGTTAAGAATATAAGAGGAAGATATCCTGAAGACAGTGTTTGGCTCGAGATATGGTTTGTACGTGTTCACGGAGATGTCGTTTGGACTCACGAACGCCCCTTAGACATTCATGAATTTGATGAACATGGTGTTTGAGTTATATTTAGATGTCTTAATCATCATCTTCATCGATGACATTCTAGTTTATTCGAAGACAGACGAGGAGCATACTGAACACTTGGCCCTAGTTTTGAAGAAGCTAAAAGATCATGCCCTGTTTACTAAGTTAAGCAAATGCGAATTTTGGCTACGACTTCTATTGGCGGGGCCAAAGTTATTTGGATTCTAGGTATTGGTGGAGTCTTCTAGATCATTGGAGATATATTTGGCGAAAGTCCACCAGACACCGGAGTTAAAAGTACCTATCTCTTCAAAGTCTTGGTATCGAAGGTGGAGTAAGAACTCCAAATCTTGTGGACCAACTCCTTCTTCTGATGTGTCTGGATCTACAATTGATCGAGGTCAACTTACATGTTATAATTGTGGCAAGGTGGCACATTATGCCAAACAATGTCATAGTGGTGTTCCAAGGATGGAAAAAAGGCTGGAGCATCTTATGTGGAAAAAGGTGGTGTCTACTAAATGGGAAGAAAATAAGAACCAAACTAGGAATCAATCTAGGCAAGTATACCTATCAAATTGTAGCTAGGGGACACAAGTGTCATATTAAGATCCGGGAAGTGTTGAGTAATTTTACCCGCACCAAGAATATTATCTTATCAAAGGATTATTTTAGGGTTGTTAAAAGAAAACTAATTCCAATTAAGAAAAGAAATATTTGCACTAAGAAGAGAACTACTTGTAGTTTAAATAAAGAGCAACTAAAAGCGATTACAATGAGGGGTTGAAACGATGAAATAGAAAAGCACTCGTTCGAGAATCACATCGACAAAGTTGATTAGAAAAAATGCGATAATAAACACTAACTTAATAGGGCAAAGGACCTTGACCATGGAGGTTCCTAAAGCTTGAACACGCTTCTCTCGAAGTCGTGCCCGACTGAGTTTAGGAAGGTCCGACCGAACTCTTGTCCAAATCGGAGACCTAAGGCTTGCTTTACGCGGTGAACCCCACTATTGGATTTCACTCCAATCTGGGAGATTTAACGTCTGTCTCTCTTGATGGGTGTGTGAAACTCTCTTTACTCTTGGGTGTTCACTTCAAACTACGAGCCTCTTGGCTAGCTAAGAGTGAAAACAAAGATAGAAATCATATATTGATGATATAACTCCAAACATGAATTTTTCAAGAGTAAATCGAAGGCATAAACCCTAAAAAAAACTAAACTTAAATCATCATAACTTAATCAACTCAAACCTCAGATCATCAAGATCGAGTACAAGGAGGATTTAGTTATTCATGAGGTAGTAGTGAACAAAAACTATGTGAAGAAAATGCATAATGAAAAAGAGAGAAAGAGAAATGGGAATATCGAACTATTTTATTTCTTATTGCACAATAGTCACAAAGAGGACAAAGGGACATTACAAAATAGTTTCCAAACAAATCACAAGTGTGATAAAAGCGATCCAAGAATGTTAAAAAATGAAAACATTGAACTAAAATGCTCTAAAATAAACTTTCAATAGCTCCTTACAAGACTTCCATCTAGAAAATGAAATTACAACACTATTACAACACTTGCATGAAATGAAAAGCCAAGAAGGCTTGAAATAAAAGAGAGAGATGGAGAGAGATAAAATAAGGAAGAACACTTAAAAAAGAGCTCAAGAATCTGATTGGCAGCTCCTCCACTCTCAAAATCTGGATGCTCAACCGTTGGAGATGCTCTCAATTTATAGAAATTTTTCGGGATGGGTCACGCCCCCCTTACATGCTCGTGTCGGGAGTGTACCTGGGGCGTGTAATATTTATTTAACTTTGGCTGGCCGGAATTGAAGTCCGAAAGTGACTGGCACAGTAGATGGGTTACACGCCCCTCTACCACGCCCGTGTACGAGGGGCGTATCAGATTCGGCGTGACTATGGAGCGTAGAAAAGTCGCAATGTAGTGATTTCTCGGGACTTGGGGACACGCTTTGGAGACACGCCCGTGTAGGTGGTACACGGGCGTGACCGAGGGCGTGTAAACTGAATTTTCCTGGAACATGACTTCGGACCAATATCTTCATTCCATCTGGGTTACACGTCCTAAGTACACGCCTAGATAGGGCATGACCTGGGGTGTGTGACAGCAAAATTGGCTGAAAGCCTTGAAAACCTGCAAAAAGAAGAAAACACATTAATGGCAATAATATATAGAAAAGGAGGTCAACATATAAACTTACAAGACATGATTTGTCCATTAAAAACCTGAAAATACCCTAATAGTTTTGACTACAAAACGTACTATCAAATTCCCCCAAGCTTAAGATTTTCTTGTCCCCAAGCAAAGATATAAAAACTAGCTAACATAAAAAGTGACTAATCCAAAAATTTCTAATTATGCTTACACAACTATTATGCAAAATTCTAAGTAGGGATAAGGTGAAATGTAAAACTAAAGAAGTTACTTATGCATGGTTTAACAATTTATAAACTTTACTAACGAAAATAAATCATCAAAAATTTTAACAAAGTTCTTTAAATAAATTTAAGTAAAGCAACAAAATTAAAAAGTGCATTGCGTTGTTACTAGATCCAATAGACACATTATAACTATATCAATCAAATAATAAAAATCTAAATTTAAATCCAAAACTTTACTAATCTACTTTTCTTCTTTACTTTGCTAATAAATAAAATTCAAAAGCAAGTATTAAAAGAGCTTATTAGGACCGAAACGTTTGGTTTAGGATTATGATTAGGAGTGGAATTCAAAGATAAACAAGGCGGCATTAAAATCACATTAAATCAAAATAAAGAGTTTCAGAAATTTCATCATAAACAAAAATAAATTTCTTTTTTTTTCTTTTCCTTTCTTTTTTTCTTTCCTTTTTCTTTTTTTCAAAACAAAGGGCATAAAAAATTTTCTTTTTATTTTAAAATTGGCAAACAAATGTAAACAATTATTTTGAGCATACTTTTTCAAGAAGTTCTCCAAATAAATCACAAAACAACCCTATCAAAATCATGAAAATTTTTAAGAAACTCAAAAGGTTAGTGTGATTAGATAGGTTGGAAAAATTTAGCTTTGATAAAAATGAAATGATATGTGGAGCTATCAATTGAAATCGAAAAAAAACTCAAAAGAGGCTAACTATGGATTAATAATTTTTAGCTTGGCAAGAAGGCTCAGAAGAAAATAAAAACGGCCTAAATATTTTCATGCTTCTAAATTTATCTAAAGCATTTGTTTTGAAATTTTTTAAAAAGCAAGTACTAGATAATAAATGAAAAGTAATGAAATTTTCTTGAAAATAGAAATAATAAGTGACTTGGATCATTCACATCTACTACACTAATCAAAAGTTGACATCACAGAAATTATCCAAAAACAAAAAGAAAAATAGTGGATGAATTTGTTTTTGAGAAAGTAAAGACAATAAAGAACAAAAACCATAATAAAAGTGCGAGTTTTTAGAAAAACATTTGACATAAACATGCCATCGTGAATTAGAAACATAGCATGGACAACACTTTACTTGTGAAACATAATTAAAAAGAACGATTAGAAAGATCATAATTAGCTAAGTTGTTATAGGGAATGTTGAGAAAAACAAAACAAACGCAAGGGGTACTATTGAAATACCAAAATTCATTTAAACTATTAAAGTAAAAACAAATAGTATATATACATATATTTTTATA
Organism: Platanthera guangdongensis; assembly: GCA_039583875.1. NCBI lineage: Eukaryota > Viridiplantae > Streptophyta > Magnoliopsida > Asparagales > Orchidaceae > Platanthera > Platanthera guangdongensis. The sequence goes on from CM077158.1 coordinate 177,344,229, forward strand.
TTTTTTGAAAAATATTCTCTTTTTTTATTTTTAAGATGTTCTCTCTTTTTTAGATTTTTAAGATATATATATAAAAAATTTTGATTTTGTCTTTTTTTAAAGGAAACAAAATAAAGATAAAAAAAGGAGGAAGTCCTCCCCCAAACTTAAAATGGACATTATCCTCAATGGAGAAAGGAGGAGAATGTGAGAGAGGAATAAAAACAGAAATGAAAGTACAGAATTGAAAAACAGGTACTTCCCCAGATTTATTCATCGAGAATGTTGACTGATACCGCTCCCCCATGCTTGCGCTTCGGAACTTCTTGACATGTCTTCTTTGGACTTCGTGATGGATTCAACAATATTGGAGCAGGCGATCGCAGAAGCTTCACCTCGTCGGAGCCATCCGGGGAAAAATGTGTAAAATAAAGAAAACAAAAAAATAATTTGGGTTGCCTCCCAAGAGCGCCCTTTGTTTAAAACTTCGTTTGAGCTCGACACAATAAAATAATATTGTCCAAAAGATTATTGTCCAAAATAATATTTAAAGTTTTTAACGAAAATAAAAAAGTGTTAAGCTAGTTAAAGTTCGTGCAGAAGAAACTTAACATTGTTCGGACTGACATCATCATCACCAGAAAAATAGATTTTAAGACGATGCACATTCACTATGAAATCATCCTTATCCGGGTGTGAAATTAACATGGTGCCATACGGAAAAACTTCTTTAACAGAAAACGGCCCAAACCATTGTGACTTTAGTTTGCCAGGAAATAAATGTAAACATGAATTATATAAAAGAACTTGGTCGCACAGTTTGAAGGTTTTTGGGTGCCTTAAGTGTTTGTCGTGAAAACATCTCGTCCGCTCTTTATAAAATTTGTTATTTCCGTATGTGAAAGAGCACCACTCGTCGAGTTCGTTAAGTTGAAATTTTCGAAGATTGTCGACAGAGTGGGGATCGAAATTTAAAAACCTTAAGGCCCAAAAAGCACGGTGTTCTTATTCTTTGGGTGAATGGCACGATTTTACATAATCCAACCGATACGACATACATCCGATGGCGGTTTTGTATGTTGTTCGGAAGGCCCATAGAGCATCGTTTAATTTGGTTGACCAGTCTTTTCTAAAATACATTTTATCACTACTTCGACTTGACCGTTAGTTTGGAGGTGGTAGGCAGTTGAAAGCTTATGCATAACACCATATTTTATAAGAGTTTTAGAAAATTATGTGTTACATAAATGTGAACCCCTATCACTAACGATGGCTCGTTGTGTACCGAATCAAGATAATAATTTTTTTAAGAAAGAAATTACGACTCGGGAGTCGTTAGTAGAAGAGCTTAGGCCTCAGTCCATCGTGAAACATAATCTACAGCGACTAAGATGTATTTGTTCCCGAAGCTAGTAGGAAGGGGGCCAACAAAATCAATTCCCCAGAGGTCGAAAACTTCGCACTCGAGGAAATAATTTTGCGCTATTTCATTTTTTATGAAATATTGCCCGACCGTTGGCAACTATCACACCTACACACAAAAGTTTGTGCTTCTTTAAAGAGGCTAGGCTAGTAAAAACTGCATAAAGCACTTTGGGAGCAGTGCGAGTAGCTTGATAGTGACCACCAGTCGGTCGTTCGTGTACGTGTTTTAGAATATCTTGTCCTCCATCAAAAGAAACACATCTCCTTATCACATGGTCTGCACAAACTCGGAAAAGATGCGGGTCCTCCCAAAAATAGTTCTTCAACTCAGAAAAGAATTTCTTCTTTTGCTTAGAGGAAAACTCCTTTGGGAGGACACGGGCCACTAAATAGTTGGCAATGTTTGCAAACCAGGGGGAAGGAGAAGTGCTAATAGAAAATAGCTCTTCATCTAGGAAGAAATCATTAAACGTATTTTCATCTAAATTTTCTATATGTGGATTATCTAGGCGACAGAGATGATCGGTGGCCAAATTCTCAGCCCCCCATCTTATCGCTGATTTCTAGGACAAACTCCTGGAGTAGTAAAACCCAACATATCAGGCGTGTCTTTGCATCCGTCTTATTAAGTAAGTACTTTAGGGCCGAATGGTCCGTGAAAACTATAATTTTTGAAAGCATAATATATGTCCGAAATATATCGAAGGCAAAGACAACAGTTAGGAGCTCCTTCTCCGTCGTGGTGTCGTTTTCTTGTGTAGATGTGAGTGTTTTACTCACATAATAAACAGGGTGGAAGTTTTTTGATATTCGTTGACCTAATACGGCTCCCACCGCGAACCTACTTGCATCCCACATTATCTCATAGGGAAGGTCCAACACTGGAGGTATCATAATTGGTGCATTAATTAATTTATCTTTAATTGTTTCAAAAGCAGATAAACAAAGGTCATCAAAAATAAATGGGGCATCTTTTTCTAAGAGTTGAGTAAGGGGTTTGGTGATTTTGGAGAAGCCTTTTATAAAATGGCGGTAAAAGCCAGCATGACCTAGGAAACTTCTTATAACTTTAACATTCCTGGGTGGCGGGAGCTTTTCAATTACTTATATCTTAGCGATATCTACCTCAACCCCTCGGGCCGAAATCTTATGTTTTAATACTAACCCCTCCCTTACCATAAAATGACACTTTTCCAAATTTAGGGCGAGGTTAGTTTCTTCGCATCTTTCTAAAACTTTTTCTATGTATTTTAAGCAACTATCAAAGGCATCGTCGAACACGGAGAAATCATCTATAAATACTAACATAATACTTTCTACGTGCTTATTAAAGATAGCTAGTATAAATCTTTGGAATGTAGTTGGCATATTGCACAACTGAAACGTCATTCTTCGGTAAGTGAAGGTGCCAAAAGGGCAACTAAATGTACTTTTCTCCTGGTCCTTGTGTGAGATAGGGATTTGGAAATACCCCGAGAGGCCATCAAGAAAACAGTGTTATGGCCGGATAATCGCTCTAATATTTGTTCGATGAACGGGAAGGGAAAGTGATCCTTGCGGGTGGCGCCATTTAACTTACGATAGTCAATACACATTCGCGACCCCGTCACTGTCCATGTCGGATTAAATCATTATTTTCATTCACAACTACAGTTATCCCTCCCTTTTTTGGCACTACTTGAACAGGGCTAACCCATTTACTATCTGAAATAGGATAAATAATTCCTGTATTTAAGAGTTTCATAACCTCGCCTTTTACGACTTCTTTCATATTCAGATTTATATGGCTTTGATATTGTATGGAGTTACGCGAATTATATTCCATTAAGATTTTGTGAGTGCAGAAAGATGAGCATATGCCCTTGATATTAGATATCTGCCAGGCGATGGCTCGGTAATATTTTATTAAAACTAGAAGGAGTTTGTCATTTTGAAATTCTGTTAGGTAGGCTAAAACTATCACTGGAAGTTTGGAATATTTTTCTAGGAAGGTATACTTGAGATGTTCAGGTAGTTCTTTTAATTCTAGGGTAGGGGATTCTTTATAAGATGTTCTGGAAGTTCTTTATTTTTCAAAAATAATATCTTTGTGGACTTTTAACTTATACGGAAAATTGGAAGGGGGTGAATCAATGTCCATGGCAGTTTCTTGCAGACTATCAGTAGGAAAAGTTGAGAAAGAACAAAAACCAGAAAATTCATCTTCAGAAATATTGTAGGAAGATTCATCACTTAAGGTATCTAAGAAGAAACATGAGTATTCATTCTCCCGGGTATTTTTCATCGAAGGGGTGATGGAGAAGGTCACTTCATCGTCGCCTACTCGTATGAAGAGCTTGCCATTACTTATATCAATGATAGCTCAGGAGGTGGCAAGGAATGGTCACACAACGATTGGGGAACCTCGACATCTTCTTTGATGTCCAATATGACAAAATCACCGGGAAGATGAATTTGTCGACTTTGACTAGGACATCCTCCACTATTCCTAACAGGTACTTAATGGATCAATCGGTGAGTTGTATACTCATACGTGTGGGGTTGAGGCTACCAATCCCTATCTTCTTAAATAACGAGAAGGGCATTAGGTTGATACTTGCACCTAAATCGTCCAATGCATGCTTGACAAAGAGATCACCAAAGACACACTGTATAGAAAAACTACCCGGATCACTGAACTTCTTTGGTATTCTATTTGTCAAGACAACAGAGCACTCAGAGTTTGACATGATGTGCGATAAGTTCTCTAACTTCTTCTTATTAGTTAGGAGGTCCTTTAGGTATTTAGCATACTTTAACATCTGAGAAATTGCTTAATGGAAGTGTAGATTTATGTGGATTTGGTTAAACATTTCCAAGAAGAGGGTATACTGATCATCAAGACGTTGTCTGTTAAGTTGGGAAGGGTGCGGCGGAGTTGGATCACTTTTAAAAATGGGTGGTCGAGCGAGATATTTTTCTAAAGCAGAGAGAGGAATGATAACTTCTTTTTCAACAGGTCGTGGAATATTCAAAATGGGGGCGGAGCTTGCCTCGGGCTCTTCACTAACCATACCAGAAACTTGCTTCCCACTCTGAAGTGTTATAGCTTTCTCTTGCTCTCTAGGGTTGGGCTCGGTATTGGCAGGAAGAGACCCGGCGGGTCGCTCAGATATAATGTTAGCTAGTTGTCCTACTTGAATCTCTAGATTTTTAACGGATCCGGCTAGGCTTCTTATAGTCGTGTCAGTAACATTCATATATTTTGAAAATATTTCCTCCAAGCTTGGAGGTTTTTGATAATTTTGAAGAGGTGGAGTTGGTGCAGAAAAATCATTTTGTGGTGTCGGGCGCATCACATTCGAAGGGTTACTCCACGAGAAATTTGGGTGGTTTCGTAAAGCGGGAATATAACTATTAAGAAAAGCAAAACCCGACGCAGGAAAATTTGCAGTAGAAAAATTATTAAAAGCATTGCTAGGCATATTGTTAACATAATTTATTTGTTTGGTGGCACTAGTTGCAGATTCCCATAGCTGACGGGCGGAGGCAGCAGACATCTCCTTTATCTTTTTTGCTTCGTATTTCTACTTGTATGGCCAGTTGGGAGACATTGTCTAGTTCAAATATACCTACAGGTTTGTTTGGGCAAGGTCTAGGCACATTCCACTGATATGTGCTCATGTCCATGTCCTCGAAAATCTCAAGAGCTACTTCCGGGGTTTTCTGGTTTAAAGTACCACTGGAAGCTGCGTCTATCATTTGCTTTGTATTTTGATTTATCCCGTTATAAAACATCTAAACTTGTAACCATATAGGCAGCGCGTGATGGGGGCATCATCTTAAGAGTTCATTAAATCTTTCCCAGGTTGTATATAGAGATTCAGAATCTATTTGACAAAAGGCAGAAATATCGTTCCTAAGTTTTGTAGTTTTAGCTGGCGGAAAATACTTTGTTAGAAATTTTTTCGGTTAGTTGCTCCCAAGTGGTGATCCTCCCTTTTGGCATAGTCATCAACCACTATTTAGCTTTGGTTCTAAGGGAGAAGGGGAAGAGTCTCAGCCTAATTACATCATTTGTAACACCATTGATTTTGAAGGTGTCACAAATTTCAATAAATCTAGCGATGTGTGCGTTTGGATCTTCATCTTGAAATCCGTCATATTGCATATACTGCTGCACCATTTCAATAATACTATTCTTTAGTTCAAAATTATTATTAGCTAAAGCATGGAGAACTATGCTTGATTCTATTTCTTCCAAGTTAGGTCGAGCATAATGATACATGGTACATTGCTCGGCCGCATTTGGGTTAGTGTTGGCTGGTTGGCCATTATTTACATTTAAATTCATGGTTGTAAAATTAACGTCCCATACAGACTCCTCAACCGAATCTGTTAGAATTGGAGGGTGGGATCAATGTTCACATAGAATGGTACGTTCGATCTCCGGATCCAAATCAAGTAGATTTGACGGATTCCGTTGGGCCATGCACTAGGGGAAAAAATAAAAAGAAAGAAAGGTGATAAAAGTAATAGATTCATTATTTCAAAATATTAACGTAAAGTTAGGTCCCCAGCAACGACACCAAAAACTTGGTGTCTACTAATCATGAAGAAAATAAGAACCAAACTAGCAATCCATCTAGGCAAGTATACCTATTGAATTGTAGCTAGGGGACACAAGTGTCGTATTAAGATCCGGGAACTATTGAGTAATTTTAATCACATGAAGACTATTATCGTATCGAAGGATTGTTTTAGGTTTGTTAAAAAAAACTAATTGCAATTAAGAAAAGAAATATTTACACTAAGAAGAGAACTACGTGCAGTTTAAATAAAGAGCTACTAAAAGTAATTACAACAAGGGGTTGAAACGATGAAATAGAAAAGCACGTAATCTAGAATCACCTCGGCAAAGTTGATTAAAAAAAATGCTATAGTAGACCCTAACTTAATACAGTAAAGGACCTTGACCGTGGACGTTCCTAAAGCTTGAACACGCTTTTCTTGAAGTTGTGCCCAACAGAGATTAGGAAGGTGCGATCGAACTCTCGTACAAATCGGAGACCTAATGCTCGTTTTACACGGTGAACCCTATATTGGATTTCACTCCAATCCGGGAGATTTAACGGCTGCCTCTCTCGAGGGGTGCGTGCAATTGTCTTTAATCTTGAGTGTTCACTTCAAACTACGAGCCACTCGGCTAGCTAAGAGTGAAAACAAAGATGGAAATTATATATCGATGATATAACTCCTAACTTGAATTTTTCAATAGTAAATCGAAGGCCTAAACCCTAAAAAGAAAAAAGTAAACTTAAAGCATCATAACTTAATCAACTCGAACCTCAGATCATCAAGATCGGGTACAAGGAGGTTTTCGTTATTCATGAAGTAGTAGTGAACAAAAACTATGTGAATAAAATGCATAATGAGAGATAGAAAGAGAAAGGGAATATCGAACTATTTTATTTCTTATTGCACGACAATCACAAGAGGACATAGGGACATTACAAAAAGAGTTTCCAAACAAATCACAAGTGTGATAAAAGAGATCAAAAGAATGTTAAAAAATGAAAACATTGAACTAAAATGCTCTGAAATAAACTCTCAATAGCTCCTTACAAGACTTTCATATAAAAAATGAAATTACAACACAATTACCACACTTGCATGAAATGAAAAGCCAAGAAGGCTTGAAGTAAAAGTGTGAGAGGGCAAGAGAGAAAATAAGGAAGAACACTTAAAAGGATCTCAAGAATCTGATTGGCAGCACCTCCCCTCTCAAAATATGGATGCTCAACCCTTGGATATGACCTCAATATTTAGAAACTTGTTCGGGCTGTATCACGCCCCCATACACACTCGGGTCGGGCGTTTACCTGTGTAATATTTGTTTACCTTTGACTGGATGGAATTGAAGTCCGGAAGTGACTAGCGTGGTAGCTGGATTATAATCCCCTCTGCCATACCCATGTATGAGGGGCGTGTCAGATTCAGCGTGACTTTGGAACGTAGATAAGTCGCAGTGCAGTGATTTATCGGGACTTGGGGACACGCCCATGTCGGTGGTACACAAGCGCGATCGATGGTGTGTAAACTGAATTTTCCTGGAACCTGGCATCAGACCGATAGCTTAATTATATCTGGGTTACATGCCTAAGTACACGCCTGGATAGGGTGTGACCTAGTGCGTGTAACAACAAAATTGGGTGAAACCGTGAAAACCTGCAAAAATAAGAAAACACATTAAAAACCAGAAAATACCCTAATTGTTTTGACTACAAAACGTACTATCAAAAGGGAAGGCAGTGAAGGAAACTGCATCCCAGTACTTTCAGCCGAGAGACTGTGGTCTTGGCAACGTCGGTTCACGTATGAAGTATTAGGGAATTATTGTTGCTTCTTGTATGTTATACCTTATTCATGACTATATGTGTGTTCAACAAAGAAAACTAGGTTTCATCCTAATACTTGTTCAACAAGAACTCTTTTTTACCCTTTCTAGCCGTGGAAATGTAGTGAAGTGACTTTGTTTATACTGCTACTTCACGGGTAATGGAGAATTATGAGTAGTGTTAAAGTACGGATAGGAAGTGATGACTTTGGATTGGAATCATCGGTGCTGCTGATATCTAAGTTTGATGTGATCTTTGGTATGGGCTGGCTCTCACAATAGCGTGCCTGCATTGATCAAAACTCAAAGAAGTCACACTGTGGCAGAACACCGAATGTAAAGACTAATTTCACTAGTTTGCGAGGATCAAGCAAGATACTGATGTCTACTCTCCAAGTGGCCAAGGTGGTTCGGAAGGGCGCAGAGTTATTCTTCATGCTATTGGAGGTTATAGAGCTGAATCCCAGTTTGAGTGTAATTCTTATTATGTTAGAGTTTTCATATGTGTTTCCTAAAGATTTCCTTGGTATTCTACCTCAACGAGAGATCGACATCACTGTTGAGTTGGTGTCATGTACGAAAGATGTATCACCCTCATCGTACAGTGTAACGCCAAAGGATATGACATAACTAAAGTTCAGTTACAAGAATTTCTAGAGCAAGGCTGTATATGTACAAATATATCACCTTAGAGTTCACTGGTCCTCTTTTTGAAGAAGTAGGATAGAAGCTTGTGACTATGTATTGACTGCCGAAAACTAGAGAAGCTGATAGAGAATAACAAGTATCTGATTCCGAGAATCGATGATTTGTTTGATCAGCTGGTTGGATCAACTATCAATTTGAAGCTAGATTTGAAGTCCGACTATTATCAGTTGAGGATCAGAGAAAGTGTTATTCCCATGAAAGCAATTAGTACACGCTATGAACACTATGATTTTACTATGATGTCATTTGGGCTAATAAATGTGCCATCCGTATTCAAGGATTTGATGCACAAGACCTTTAAGGAGTATTTGGACTGATTTGTATTCGTCTTTATGGATGACATAATGGGATACTCTCAGTCCGAGGAGGATCATGCGAGTCATTTGAGGTTTGTTTTGCATACCCTGAGGAGGAATTGACTCTATGACAAGTTCTCTATGTATGAGTTTTGGCTATCGTCAATGGCTTTTCTTGGTCATGTGGTTAGTGGAGAGGGTATTATAGTGGATCTGCAGAAGATAGTTGTGATATGAGAGTGGTCTGTGTTGTCTACTATGGCAAAATTTAGGAACTTTCAAAGACTTGCTAGCTATTATAGGTGCTTCATATAGAACTTTTTGTGGATAGCTCTATCTCTTACTACGTTGGCAAGGAAGGATCATAATTTGGTTTTAATGCTAGAGTGTGCGCATGCTTTTGAGGAGTTGAAGAGTCGTATAACAGTGTCTCCAATCTTGTGTTCGCCATGTGGTAAAGAAGGCTATGAGATCTATTGTGATGCCTCAGGTAACGCCGTAGGTTGCGTTCTTCTATTGTTTTGAAAGATTAAAGCTTATGGCTATCACCAGCTGAAGGTGCACGAGAGAAATTATCCAGTCCATGACTTGAAGTTTGATACTGTGATATTCTCCCTGAAGCTGTGGCAACATTAATTGTATGGCGTGAAGATTGACATATTTACGGACCATAGGAGCCCAAACTATTTGTTGAAATAGAAGGATTTGAATATGCGACAAAGGTGGTGGATTGAGATCTTGGAGGACAACACCTTCAAGATACATTATACTCCTAGGAAGGGAAATATTGTCACAGATGTGTTGAGTCGCGAGATCCCAGTACAGGCCAACTGGATACAGATGCATGATGAGCATCTTATTCATAACTTAGAGGACTTGAAGATCTCTTGTGTTGATAAGAGATCTAGTGCTATTGTATGTTTAAATTGGACGAAGGTATAATATGACCTTGTGGACAGAATTAAGCAAGCATTGGAGCTAGATTGCAACATGAAATGCTACTTGGCAAAGACTATGGATGAGTCAATTGCCTAGTTTTACTTTGAAGTTTGTCCTTTATGGAAGGAAAGTCAGTTGTGTATACCAAATGTGGGTTAATTACGAGTGGAATTGATGTACAAGTCACACTTCACAAAGTAGTCAATCCACCCAGGAAGCACAAAGATGTTCAAGGACATAAAAAACTTATTTTGGTGGCCAGGAATGAAAAAGGACTTAACTCTTTGTGTGTCGAAGTGTCAAACTTGCTCCCAAGTGAAGGCTGAATGTTAAAAGCCTAATGGTTTTTGAAGTCATTACCGATACCAGAGTGGAATTTTGTTGATATATCGATGGATTTCATGCACGACTTGCCGAGATAGTAGAGTGAGAACAATTCTGTTTGGGTAATCATTGACCGATTGACAAAGGTATCACACTTCATTTCGAACAGGAGGGATGATTTAGTGGAAAAAGTGTTGGGTTTCTAAGTGGGTAGATGAACATAACATGTGCACAACGAAATAAATCGCCGGTGGGAACCATTCCATCCACTTGCCTACTCGTCCAACTTCCTTTTGTAGCAGCGCATAGCGGCCTACCTAGTCTCCATTCCCCATGCGAAGAAATGCATAATATCATGCATAGTAGTTTGTTAATTTAGTTTATTTTGTTTTCGCATTTCAAACCAAACCCCCTTCATAACCCAAACCTTAGGACTTCAATCACAAGTCCTTCCTTGAAAGTTAACTCCACCTTACTGTGTTCCTTGTGAGATCGATACTTGGGAAACATTGTCCCATTTTATATTACTTCTGCTACCGGTGCACTTGCCAAACGCGCATTAAGTTTTTGGTGTCGTTGTTGGGGAACACAGTCGTGTGAGTTGCTGGAGAGGGAGACAAGAGATAGAAGTCCTTTTCCCTTTATTCAAACCATTTTTGCAATTCTATTTATAAGTAGCATCTTTTAATTTCTTTATTCCCGATCTATTTTGTTATTTCCCAAAAACAAACTTTCATTTTTATTTGCTTGTGTGTAGGTAATATTTGCAAAGAATTTTTTTGTTGGTGAATTCTCCCTCATTGCACCTTGTTTGCGAGATTTAATATTCATTGCAAATGGTGTAGGGATTATAATCATTCTAATTATAAATACCCTACTAGAGATAGTGGGCATAATTCTCATGGTTCAGTGTATAGAGCACCATCGTCTTACGGTACTTCATACACCATACCCAAGTGTTATGGTAACTCTTCTTCGCCGCATTTACCATTTTTATATTCCTCTCTATCCTCGCATGGACCGAGGAGCAATAGAAAATGGTGGTTTTATTGTCATAGCACCTAGCAAGTGTTGAAAGATTGTGTAAAATTTCAGCGCCATATGGTGGAGGATGATGAACTTGATGTTCTTATCATCTCGTACACATGTAATTTAGGTGCTCCTAATTCTGATGATATATTTGTAGTACCACCTTGACTATAGAGGACTGATATGGATTTTCCCACCAGACATGTTGGATACTATATCCACATTAACCCAGATTTGATGAAGTCACCCTGGAACTAAGACGAATTAGGTTGTATTTGATGCTTTGTTTGAGTTATGTGGTTGCAGGATTCCAATGGGAAGTGTAGACCAATGTCAGTTTACAATGGGTCACCAAACACAGGACCATGCAATGTAATCCCTCATTGTATGACCCAAAGTGTTGACCCATGTGTAGCCTCTCTATTGGGATACACTTCATATTCAAGCACTTGGACTATGAGAATAGAGTTGGATGCTGATTTCACCAAATAAGAAAGAATTTCCACCTTGAAAAGTTTTTTAAGTATTCTACTCGCGTAGGTCATTAATTACTCGAGTAGATTACTTGCTTTTTACTCGAGTCAGAATTCCTATACTCGAGTAGATCATTCTTCTTACTCGAGTAGTACAGATTTCACTCTCCAAGTTTTTCTAAGTAAAACACTCGAGTGTGTATATGTATACTCGAGTGGTTATAGATTCTGACTCGTGTAACTGTTTTCTATCTCAAGTAAATTTTCTATATACTCGAGTAGTATAAGTTATATACTCGAGTAGTTCACTTACTACTCGAGTAGTTCAAGCTTCATACTCGGGTAAACTAAATTTCTCTTCTCCTAAAAATATTATGTCATTTACTCGAGTAAGTTCTTTCCATATACTCGAGTAGACTATATCCTCTCGGGTAGTTCAGTCTGACTACTCGAGTAGCTCATTTTCTAGTGTTCAGAAATTTTTCTAAGTCCTTTCACTCGAGTAGTTCGTCGAACCACTCGAGTAGTTTTTCTCACCTACTCGAGTAGTACAAACTTGTACTCGAGTAGTTCAACTCCACTTCCCGTGAAACTTTTCTGTATACTCGAGTAGATCTTCTAAGTACTCGAGTAGTTGATTATATGTACTCGAGTAGTTGTCTTCAACATACTCGAGTAGTCATGAATTATATACCCGAGTAACATTCCTTTACCTACTCGAGTAGTTAAATACCTACTCGTGTATATCACCACCTTTTCTCCGAAATTCTTCTAAGTCCATAATTGACAGATTTTCAAATCCCGTGACATGATTGGTCCACGTGTATATCATTAAGACTGATTATGACCATTATTCAAAATCTTATATAAGGTCCTGTCTAATCGACAAACCCTAAGAACAACAAGCTTTCAAGATCAAAAATTATTGAGAAATTTTTGCAGCCGTTTTCTCTCTCCAAGTCACTGTTTCCTCTTTCTCTCTTCACGGAACAAAAGCCTCCGCCGCTGTTCTTCTCAGGCAATGGTTTCGATTTTCAGAGGAATCAGACTGAAGAAGTTTTATAGATCGAGATCGTTTCTCAAATGCTCATCCTCTTCCCGATCGTGTAAGACAAAGAAGAATCCAGATCTTTTGCCGCGATTTTCTTAATCTTTCTGAAAGTGCTGCAAAGCTTACAAGAAGAAGATCTTGGTTGCTTGCTTGCAGATCTGACAGAGAAATCACTGTTTGTATTTTCTAAAACAATTTTCATTCTTGTAGGAGAAGTTTTCTCTGAGTGTAGGAGTTTTCAACCCCGAGTTTGTAGGAAGTTTTGGCTTCTGAGTTGTTGATCCAGTTGGTTGGATTGAGATTATAGGGGCTTTGTTCCGAGGGTAGGATTGATTTTCAATCTGAGATAGTGGAGTAGCCGAGCCTAGAATATTGCTAGATCGGTGAGGGAAAGTGGATGTACCCAAGATCGGGGAACCACTATAAATCTTGTCTCGTCTGTGATAATTTGGTAGATAGATCTGTGCTTTGTTCTGAGGATTTTTTTCCACAAAAGACGCACAATTCACCTATTTACCCCCCCCCCCCTCTAGGTGATTTAGGTTGACAACTATTATCTTTCAATTGGTATCAAAGCGAGGTTGATCGTTAAAAGGTTAACACCTTGATCAGATCCTTTAATAGTTGTCATTTGAGATCTATCTACCATGGACAAGGTAAGGGATTTTGCCAAGATTCCCCTATGCAACAAGAACAACTTTCCCATGTGGAAAGAAAGAATTAAATTCTTCATGGAGGCTGTGGATCCGAGGATCTTCATGATAGTTGAATAAGGTCCTTATATCCCTATGACTATCTCCACTATAGATCCTACCAAGAAGGTTCCAAATAAGCTGATGGATTTAGACAAGGACTAGATTGCACTTGTCTCACTAGACAAGAAAGCTAAAAACATTATAGCAAGTGCAGTTGATGACTCAATGCTGCAGAACTTGATCCACTGCCAATCTGCAAAGGATATGTGGTAGTCCTTGGTTACCTTGATGGAAGGTACAGAAGAAGTGAGTGATGATCGGAGATCCCTCCTCAATCAGAAGTATGAAGCCTTCCGACAGGGAAGCAAAGAGACCATTGCTGATACCTTTGAGAACTTTTTCAAGATAGTGAATGGCCTAAGAGTCTATGGCAGAGTATTCACTAACGGAGAACTGAATGACAAGTTCCTTAGATCCCTGACCAAAGAATGGGACAACAAGGTCTGTGCCATTAGGGAGTTTGGGAAGCTGGCTAAGACGGACCCACAAAATCTCTTCGGGAAGCTTATGTCATATGAGCTTCAACTCAAAACCAGGAAAGCTGAAGAAGAGAAGAGCAGGTCTGCTCTCAAAGAAAAGTTTGTTACTCTAAAGGCAGACAGCTCTAGAAAGACAAAGGCTGCCTCCTCTGCTCCAGCTCCAGAAATTAGTGAAGAAGAAGAAACTTCAGAGCCAAGTACCTCAGGCTCTGTGCTATCAGAAGGAGAGTTCTCACTACTCTCACGTCAGTTCAAGAAATTCTTGAACAAGAAGAAGCAATGGAAAGGCAAGGATGCCGCCTATAGAAGATCACGACACGATGGTGATCGGCAAAGAAAAGGCTCAAGTAGCCATGATAGGTATTCCTCTAAACAGAACAAATATGTTTTGACTGACATTATTTGTTATTGTTGTAATAAGCCAGGACACGTCATCGCCGACTACCCTCATAAGAAGAAGGAGGGTGGTAGAAGAGAAGAAAAGAAATCCTCGTACAACAAAAAGAGGACAGAGAAGAGCCTGATAGCCAAAAAGAGCAAGACTCTTAGTGACTCCGACTCATCTGAGTCGAGTGAAGAAGAAGAAGCTTATTTTGGGCTTATGGCTCAAACAGATGATGATCAAGAGCCCCAGTTCACTGGGAAGGTAAACTCTCATACCCCACTTTCAGATTCTGAAGTCTCTGAACATGATTGTGAGGATAGATCCTCTGACAATGAGTCAGAACTAATGGCCCAGTACAAGGAGTTAATCATGGCTTACGATAAATGTCGTCTAGTCGTGAAGACTCATGCTAAAGAGATCAAATCTCTAAAAGCCGAAGAGAGCATCTTGAGAGAGAAAGTCGCAAAGACTGACTCCCTAGAAGAAAACTTCAATAATGCTATTAAAGAATATAACAAGGCTCTTGAGCACCTTGACCTCAAAGAGAAAATCATCAAGGAATTGGAAGCCCAACTTGCAGCTAAAAAGAAACTGGTTGAAAGTTTCTCGAAGCCCAAGACGATTCTTCCATTCGTTGCTGAATTCTCAGCCAAGGCCAAGGGTGACAAATTAGGCCATGAAGAAGCTCCTAGTAAATTCTCTAGGAGAAATAAGTCTTAACGGAAGAATAAGGCCACCAAAAAGGCCTTAGCCAAAGAGAAGGGAAAATTCCCTCAAGATCAGACCACGTTCAAGAAGGTTATATTTCCTTCAAATGAGTTTGATTTTGACTCATCCTACGGGCACTTTGCTAGGCCTACCTATGTAGAGCCAAAGTCCCGTTATCAAGGATGGACTCGACCCAGAAACTTTGGCGAAAGTGTATTTAAGGCACCTTATGAAGAAGTTATTCTTCAAAGCTATGACCCTTTTAATCATGGGCATAACTTCAAGAAGGCACCAAAGCCAAAGCCTGTTGTGGAAAGGCCTCCTAAGGAGAAGAAGACATGTGATTGTCATTATCATGAAGCCTCTTAATCCAAGAATGCTGACCCTGCTAGACCAAAACTCCAAAAGGTCAAGCAGGAGATCATGAGGGAAAGGTACAACAAATTTTACTGTTGGTGTTGTGGCAAGGTTGGTCACTTCGCCATTGATTGCTGGTTCAATCCCAGAAACGCTGCAACTCCTCATGTCAGCAATATGAGAAAGACCTCTCATAATGCTAACACTCGTAGGGGGAGTACTCTAACCCGAGATCAAGGACCCAAACGTGTTTGGGTTCCTAAGGTAAATTGATTATGATTGCAGGTATGTCCAAAGGACAACAAAACGCCAATCTGGTATTTGGACAGCGGATGCTCTCAGCATATGATCGGGACTAGAAGCCTTATTCAGAACTTTACTCCAGTTGTGAACGGACCAAAGGTCATCTTTGGAGGTTCAGACCGTGGAATTACAAGAGGCTATGGCATGATTACTAACAGCAATGTATCCTTCTCAGATGTGGCTTATGTCGAAGGATTGGAACACAATCTCATAAGCATAAGTCAACTCTGTGATAAAGGATACATAGTTGAATTCCATGCTGATAAGTACTTGATAAAATCCGTTGACAATATGGAAATGATTCTATCTGGCACTCGAAGCAGGAATATTTTCTGTTTAAATTTCATTTGTATAGATTCCTCTACACCAGTGTGCTTTTTAGCAAAAGATAGTGCGTCTCTTGGTCACCAATGACACAAGAGACTGGCACATATTAATTTTAAAACTATTAATAAATTATTTTCAATGAATTTAGTATGTGATGCCCCAAATGTCAAGTGCGTCAAAGATAGACCTTGTCACGCGTGCGTAAAAGGCAAGCAAACAAGGGCTACCTTTAAAAGCGTTATTGGCAAAGACTCTAATAGATGTCTCCATCTATTGCATATGGAATTGTTTGGTCCACTGCAAATTAGAAGTTTGGAAGGTAAGGATTATATGTTAGTAATTGTTGATGACTACTCGCGCTTTGCATGGGTGTTCTTTCTGAAACACAAGTCAGATACCTTCGAGATCTTTACTAATTTTGTCAGGCAAATACAGAATGAACACAACTGCTCCATAGTCAAAATCAGAAGTGACAACGGAACAGAGTTCAAATCTGGGGCCATGACAGAATTCTGTGAAAGCTTAGGTATCTTTCAGGAGTTTTCCTCTCCTCGTACTCCACAACAGAATGGAGTGGCTGAGAGAAGGAACAGAACACTCATAGTGGCCTGCAGGACAATGTTGAGTGATGCTTCACTTCAGGAGTACTTCTAGGCTGAAGTCGTCAACACTGCATGCATAAACAAAAACCACAATAAGACACCTTATGAACTTCTAAAGGGCAGGAAGCAAACCATCTCATACTTTAGAATCATTGGCTATAAATGCTTTGTACTTAACAATGGTAAGTATCATACCACCAAGTTCAGCGAAAAGAGTTTTGAAGGTATTTTTGTAGGTTATAGTAGCCATAGTAAGACATATAGAATATTTAATAAAAAAACACTGGTGCTAGAAGAATCGATACATGTTGTATTTGATGAGACGAGCTTGCTGCAAAACAATCCGTCTAGTGTGCTCATTGAAGATACACGTGCAAAGCTAGATGAAATCAACCTGAAAGAGCCCAGTGAGGAAAAAGACGAAAAATTCATCAAGATCACCACTCCAACCCCCTTTGGGGAGGTAGATGATCAAAATGAAGAGATCGTCCAAGTTAAAGAAGTCACTCTGGTGATTGAAGATTGTTGGAACACCCTATTACTAATTTGGGTCAGGATCACTATGTCTCTAGGAATCTGTGTTTGACCTTCTGTATAGCCTAATAGGTCAATTAGAATTGAGTCTAAGGGTTAGAAGTCTAGGATTGGAAGCTGCCCTAAAGACCAAGCTTTTCTGTCTGGAGACTAAGTCTGATCGTCGAGCTCAGCACGACGATTTGTCAAACTCAGATCGACGATCGTCGAGCTCAACTTCGGCAGATCGTCTAGCTCCATTCGACGATCGCTGAGCTCAACTTCACAATATCGTCGAACTCCATTCGACGATCGGTGAGCTCAGTTCGACGATTTTGACTCTGCTTTGGATCCTTATCTCTGAGCTCAGTTCGACGATCTTTGAGCTCAGATCGACGATTATTTTGCTGCTTGAGTTTTCCAGTTTGCTGAGCTCAGCTCGACGATAGCAGAGCTCAGTTAGACGATTTCAGATAACTTCCAGAATTCAAATTCAAATCAGACAGGAGTTATTATGCAATTAATTCAGAGATTTGCTAGCCGTTTTCATTTACTTCTGGACCAAGTTTCAAGGGATTTTTCAAGGAATATTTCTGTGGACTTTCCTCCAGAAGAGATTATGCAATTAAGGATGCAATCAATGCAGGCCAACGGCTATCTTTGACAGAGTAATATTCTATTCTGGCACAGAGAATAAAAGACAGAATGTTTTTTGAATGAAGATAGATGATATACAGAGATTAACAAGAAGAGGACACACAACTCAGAATACAGAGACTCTCTCAAAAACTTCTGTCAAAAAGAGTTCTGAAGAACACTCATCAAAGAGACCAAGTTTTCAAAAATCATCAGATCTCTTCATCTTTCAAAGTGTTCAAGGCCAACATCATCTCAAGACTCCAGACACTCAACATTTCAGCTTGCTGAAATCATCTTTTGCTGGAGATCTACCTTTGAAGGCCTATCACCCTCAGCAAAGCTTTTCTTCCTGAAGATTTCAAGGACTCAGGGGGAGCTTTGACATCAATCCACATAGTCTTCTCAGTTGTTTGAGAAAGAGAAGACTGCCATCACTCTCTCACCCCCACTCTATAAAGGGTTTTTCAAACTCCCTTCAAAAGTTTGAATCTGGTTTTTGAGTACCTTGTCAAAAGCTCATTGGTGGCAAGACACCTGATCAAAAAATCTGCTTTGGTTTTTGAGCACCTTATCAAAAGCTCATTGGTGCCCAGGACACCTGATCAACTCATCCTGCAGTGGATTCCTACCTAGGGTGGTAGAAGAGTGGATGTACCCAAGTTTGGGGAACCACTATATTTCCTTGTGTCATCTGGCTCTGCTTGTTTACTTTTTGTTTCTGGCCTTGATTTGTCTGTGCTTAGTTTTTGCATAGTTTAGTTCTGTGATTAGGTTTATATTTGCTTCCCTGCTCACACATATTACAACAATTGTTGTAAAAGTTTTTCAAAAGTTTCAAAACACCATATACTCTATTCACCCCCTCTAGAGTATATCAGATCTAGTTGCACTTTCAATTGGTATCAGAGCGAGGTTGGTTAAACATACCATATCTGTTTGGTTGTACAGGCTAACACCTGAACCCCAAGATCCTTCACTAGATCTGTTTTTCTTTTGTATTTTATTATTAGATTTTGTTTGCACAAATCATGGCCCAAAACAAGGATTATGCTAGCACCAGACCTCCAGTGTGCAATCTGTCAAAGTTTGCACTTTGGAAAGCAAGGATTAGACTCTACATGAATTCTATTGATGAAGATATATTTAATTCTGTTTTGACAGTGTGTCCAAGACCCCCAGAAAGCACAAGTACAAATGATGTTCCACCTCCATCAGGAACAGATGCTGACATCAAAAAGTGGAAAGTAGCTGATGCCAAGGCTATGAACATCCTAGCCCAGACAATGTCAGATGACATATTCCAAAAGGTAGCTGAATGCAACTCAGCCAAGGAGATTTGGGACAAGCTCTCAGAAATTGTCTCAGGCTCAGCTGATGAGAGAAAGGACAGAAGATCCCATCTCATCTCCCAATATGAGAACTTCAAGAAGGGAGAGAATGAGTCAGTGGGAGACATGTATAACAGACTGAGTTTAATTGTCAGTGAACTAAAGACATTAGACAAAGAGATCTCTCTGACAGAACTTAATGACAAGATGCTAATGTGCTTCCCCAGCACTTGGGATTCAAGAATCTAGCCAATCAAAGATGCCAGAAGTCTAAATGAGATCACCACTGAAGCCTTGTTGGGTAAGCTCAAATCTTATGAGCTACTCATCAAGAATAGAGAGGAAGAACAGAAGGCTGCTTCACCAGCCACAAGAAAAGAGAAGACCATAGCATTCAAGGCAACTGAAGATCTGCCTGAAGAAAAAGCTACAGGCAATGATGAACTTCTCAGCTTGTTGGCCAAAAGATTCTATAAGATGGCCAGAAAGGACTTCAGAAGAAGATCATACAAGGAGCAGGATAGGCCAAGGTATGACAAGTCCATTGGCAATAACAAAGACATTATTTGCTTTGGTTGCAGGAAACCAGGGCATATAGTTCCTGACTGTCCAGAGAACAAGAACAAGGACAGAAGGGACAGAAAAGAAAGAAGAAAGGAGAAGGAACCCAAAAGGAATGGAAGTGGCAAACCTTCTTCAAACAGGAATAAGCATACAAGAAAAGGATTTGTTGCTGAATCCTGGAGTGAGACTGAAGAGGAGTCAGAAGCCTCTTCCAGCTCCAGTGATGATGAGGATGATGCAGAGGAAAAGGAGTTCTGCATGATGGCAATCAATGCCTCACAACACAACTCAGAGGAAGAGGAGTCAGAGTCAGACTCAGAGACTCAACCTGAAGAAGATCAGGTAATTAGCTCTTTTGATTTTACTTCAGAAGATTTTAAATCTGAATTTAAATCACTGTGTTTAGACCTGCTAAAGTCTGAGAAAGAGATTATCTCTCTCAGAAATCAATTATCTGAACACAATGGTTTAAAGTCAGAGAACCTCAAACTCTCTCAGGAGTTGAAGAACTATAGGGAACAGATAGCTACACTGAAAAGTGAGCTCTCTGAGGCCAAGAAGCTTGAAGAATCCCTTAATGGGAGAAGCATCAAGCTGATGGACATCACAAGCACAGTGAACTCTAGATTCAACAGTACACTGGGCTTGGGTGCTTCATCCAGCCAACCTATAGTTCTAACAACTCCCATCAAGTTTATCTCTAGTAAGGGAAAGGGAGTTGTAGAGGTTGCTAGGAAAAATTCTGATCTGCCTCAGAAAACTAAGTCCCAGCAAAAATCGTCGAACGGAGATCGACGATCGCCGAATGAAGATCGACGATCGCCGAACGCAGCTCGACGATCTCAGGAAAAATCGTCGAACGCAGGTCGACGATCTCAGCCAAAGTCGTCGAACGGAGGTCGACGATCTCATATACCTGACATCAGCCATAGTCGACCGTCGAACGGAGCTCGACGATCTGACCCAAGATCGTCGAACGCAGCTCCAAGATCGTCGAACAGAGGTCAGAACTCTGGAAATTTTTTCAAAGGCAAATCAAAATTGAATCCTAAGGGTTCTTCATCCCAAACCTTCAACCCTTATACTGAATGGATTTTACCTCCAAGGAGATACCATCCTGAAGGATATAAGAGTCAGCCAGGGATGTCTTTTATTTCTGAATTTAGAGGTTATCAACCTAGGCCCAAGGTAAACTGGGTCAAAAACAAGTAAATTGTTTCATGTGCAGGTGAAGACCTATCCAACATCTAACCAGCAATGGTATTTGGACAGTGGGTGCTCTAAGCACATGACAGGGAATAAGGACAACCTCACTTCCTTTAGAACCAAGCTTGGACCCAAAGTTATCTTTGGTGATTCCAACTTTGGACAAACTAAAGGATATGATGCAGTATAGATTGGATCAGTAACCTTCAAGAAGGTAGCATATGTAGAAGGACTGAAGCACAACCTGATCAGCATCAGTCAGCTATGTGATGAAGGCTACCAGGTGACCTTCAGCAAAACCTTATGCAAAATCAAGTCAGAGGACAACACAACTGTGTTGACAGGTATAAGGAAAGGTAACATCTACTTAGTAGACTTTCTTTCAACTGATATAGATATTTGCCTGTTTAACTCAGTCTGTAGACCAAATGTGTTATGGACATAAGAGATTAGGACACCTAAACCTTAGAACTATTGCTAGGCTATCCAAGGACAACCTTGTTAGAGGACTACCTTCTGGCCCCTACAAGAAGGAAGGACTCTGCAAGGCTTGTCAATTAGGCAAGCAAACTAAAAACAGTTTTAAGTCACTTAATAAGAGTGATTCACCTAGGATATTGTATCTGCTACACATGGACCTATTTGGACCCATCACAGTACAAAGCCTAGGAGGGAAATCCTACACTTTAGTAATTGTAGATGACTTCTCTAGATTCACTTGGGTGTTCTTTCTAAGGAAGAAGTCTGATAACTTTAAGTGTCTGACAGAGTTTCTCAAATGTATACAGATTGAGTTCAATACTCACATTGCCCTGATCAGAAGTGATCATGGGACAGAGTTTGATTCTCTTCTTATGCAAGAGTTCTGTCAGAGTGAAGGGATCAGGCATACTTTCTCAGCTCCTAGAACTCCTCAACAAAATGGGGTAGCTGAAAGGAAAAACAGAACCCTTATTGAATCTGCCACCACATTGTTGTCAGATGCTCATCTACCTCTATCCTTTTGGGCAGAGGCAGTGAACACCTCCAACTATGTGTTGAACAGAAGTCTGATACATAAACTGAAGGGAAAGACTCCCTATGAATTACTCAAAGGGAAGAAACCTAAAGTTGACTATTTCAGAATTTTTGGTTGTATTTGCTATATTCACAATAATGACAAGAAATACTTAGCAAAATTTCAGGCCAAAGCTGATGAAGGAGTGTTTCTGGGATACTCCATGATCAGCAAGGCCTATAGGGTCTATAATAAATCATCTTTGAAAATTGAGGAATCTGTTCATATTTCTTTTGATGAAACTAACATGTCTTTCAAGGAGAAGATTTCTTCTACCATAGAACCTTTGCAGGAACACTCTCTAGTTGAAGATATGAACAAGCTACAGGTTGCTCAAGAAGAAGAAAGCAGTGAAGATGAAAGCAATGCTCAACACATTGAAGCACAACCTGAAGAGCCAGTTGTTGTACCACAAGAGGAAACAACAACACAGGTTGGTGAACAATCAACACCCCCTGTTGATTTAGTAACATCAAGAGACCATCCAATTACCCAAATAATTGGAGAACTCTCAGCTGGTGTGCAAACCAGAAATCAGGTCAACCAAAACCTGTTGCACACCTGCTTCCTTTCTCAAATTGAACCTCAGTCCATTCAAGATGCAGAGCAAGATCCACACTGGATCATTGCAATGCAAGAGGAGTTGCATCAATTTGAGAGGAACAAAGTATGGGAACTAGTGCCAAAGCCAAAGGATCATTCCATTGTTGGAACAAAATGGGTATTCAGAAATAAACTGGATGATCAAGGAGTAATAATAAGGAACAAGGCAAGGCTAGTTGCCCAGGGATATTCTCAAGAAGAAGGAATTGACTACGACCAGACTTTTGCACCTGTTGCAAGATTAGAAGCCATCAGAATATTTCTAGCTTATGCAGCTCACAAAGGCTTCAAGGTTTATCAGATGGATGTCAAGAGTGCCTTCTTAAATGGAGACATCAAAGAGGAAGTCTATGTCAGACAACCTCCAGGTTTTATCTCTCCAACTTATCCTGATTATGTTTTTAGACTAAATAAAGCATTATATGGTCTCAAGCAAGCTCCTAGAGCATGGTATGAGACCTTAGCATGCTTTCTCTTGGAAAATAGTTTTATAAGGGGTAGAGTAGACCAAACTCTTTTTATTAGAACCCATAAGTCCCATACCCTACTAGTACAAATTTATGTAGACGATATCATTTTTGGTTCTACTGACTCAAAATTGTGCAGAAGGTTTTCTAACCTGATGCATTCTAAATTTGAGATGAGTAGCATGGGTGAGCTATCCTTCTTTCTAGGATTACAAGTCAAACAACATACTGAAGGCATCTTTATTTCTCAAACCAAATATGCTAATGAACTGGTTAAGAAATTTGGTATGTCTGAGGCATCTTGTATGAAAACACCCATGCCTACCAATGCTGTATTGGATGCTGATGAACATGGGAAACCTGTTGATCAGACAACATATAGAGCAATGATTGGCTCTTTACTGTATCTTACAGCTAGTAGACCAGATATAATGTTTGCTACATGTATATGTGCTAGGTTCCAAGTAAGCCCTAGAGAGTCACACTTAACATTAGTAAAGAGGATTCTCAGGTATGTTAAAAGTTGTCCAAATCTAGGTCTCTGGTATCCAAAAGATTCAGCATTTGAGTTAACTGGATTCTCTGATGCTGATTATGCTGGATGCAGAATTGACAGGAAGAGCACCAGTGGAACTTGTCAGTTCCTTGGTGACAGACTTGTCTCTTGGTTTTGCAAGAAACAAACATCTGTGTCAACTTCAACTGCTGAAGCTGAATATATGGCTGCAGTCAGTTGTTGTTCACAAATACTGTGGATTTAAAACCAACTCCTAGACTATGGCTACAACTTAGAGAAGTCTAAAATCTTTTGTGACAATACAAGTGCTATTTCCATAGCTCAAAATCCAGTCCTCCATAGTAGGACAAAACACATAGAGATTAGGCATCACTTCTTAAGGGACAATGTTGAAAAGAATAAAATTGAATTACAATATATCCCAACTGATTTACAAAGGGGAGATATTTTCACCAAGCCTTTGGATGAAAAGAAACACACCTTCTTCCTAAATCAGTTAGGAATGTTAGATGGAGGAAGTCTTAAATAAATCTCCAAGATTTTGAAAGCTAAAAATTGACCAAGACTAGGCAAAATTCTGATTTTTCTTAGTGTCTAGAATTTTCTGATCTCTGAACTGCGCTCGACGATTTCCACACAGATCGTCGAACAGAGATCGACGATTTCCAGAATCGTCGAACTGAGTTCAGTGCCCCTCAGATAGTATGAACTATCTCCTTCGGTCAACGATCGTCGAACAGCGCTCGGCGATTTTGTTCACTGAACGATCGTCGAACGGAGCTCGACGCCTTCCAAGATCGTCGAACGGAGATCGACGATGTTGGAGTCTCTTCAGATTCCTTTAGCAGCCTAGATCATCGAACTGAGTTCAACGATCTTTCCAATTCTGCGTCGAACCCTAATATAAAACTCATTTTTCGCCGTCGTTCTCTCTTGCGCTTTCAATTTCTCTGCAAGTATTTTCTTCCCTCCAAACAGTTCTACGCTTGTTCGTTTTGTTTGTTAAGTTTTTGCAGGTACAATGGCCGTATCAGTTGCTGTTCTAGACGCCATGAAGTTTGATGCAGACTTCGACATTGATCTGGAATCGTTCAACACCACTGATCAAATATTTCAAGACATTCTGAGCTTATTCAAGGATCAACACTTGTCTGCCCTCATGACCACCAGGATAAAGCTTGCTTCAGATGAAATAAAGGAATGAGTCTATACTGCTCACAATCTAGACAACAACACAATAGTTGGAACTATTGCTGGAACCCAGGTACCTCTAACCCCCACAGCTTTAACAGAGGTTTTTGGTTTGAGAAATGGAGAAGAAACTGCTGAATTATCTGGAGAAGAGTTTTCTGACATATTTGCCAGGATGGGTCATCCTGAGGGAAACCCTAGCAAGTTATTCAAAAGGAACTTGTCTGTTGAGTACAGGTTCCTAGCAGATGTTGTAGGAAAAGTGCTGTTGGCAAAGCACTCTGCACATGACACTATCTCCAGACATCAGCTCTGCCTCATGGGAGCTCTGGTAGATAAGAAAAGTCTGAACTGGGGAGAGGTCTTCTTTGACCTAATAAAGAAGAAAATAAATTAAAGCTTTGTAAATTTTGGAAGGATTATTGGAGTCTTCCTGCAGAACAAGTGCCCCACCTTGCTAGTCTCCTCTGGAGTGCACATAAATGCCTCCAAGAGACTTACCTGTGCCCTCTTTGGCAAGTGGGACAGGCAGATAAGCAAGCCAAGCAGGCCCTCATCTAGTGCTCCTTCAGGCACCAGGACTCACAGAGTCACTCTCCCACAGGTCTCTGCTCCTGCAGAAGACCTGGCTGCTGCTGTTGCTGCCTCTCCTCCTCCTCCAAGTCCAACCTTACCTCCAGCTCCATCCACCACTCCAGCTCCATCCACCATTACCATCTCTAGCCCTTCCCCAACATCAATTCCATCTCCAGACCCAATTCTACCTCCTCCAGTAGACCAATTCCACCCATTGTTCTCATATCCACCACCAGATGTCACTTCTTCACCATCCATACCATCATTCACCCTTCTGGATGACTCCTACATGGATGATTCCCCCTCATCTCCTCCAGAATTACCCTCCTCCTTAACCTCATTCTAAGATCTCCTCCACCACATCATTGACCAACCATCATTCACTCCATCCATATCCATACCCTTGTCCTCCATCTCCACCATTCCCACACCTCAGCCAACCATCCCTCCACTCTCCAGCCCTCCACTTCCAGCATCCTCAGCCATCCCTATTCCATCTACCTCTGCTCCTGCTATTGAGCATGTAGATCTCCCAGCCTTAGCTGACAAGTTGTATGAGCTACTTGCCCCCAGGCTCTCTCTTCTCATGGAGGCCTCCTTAGCTCCTCTACAACAGTCAGTGGCAGCTCTCTCTGCCAGGCTTTCCTCCCTCATTCCTCAGGCAGCACCTCCAGCAGTGTGCCTTGATACAGATGTATCTGCATCCAGGCAGGGGGAGATGCCATATGAAGCAAGCCTTCATGCTGCTGTTGCTGCTGCTTCTGCTCCTGCTGTTCATGATACTGCTGCTGCTGCTGGTGTTGTTGTATCTGCTGTTCCTGTGGCTCCTACTGCAGTCTTGGCAATAGACCTAAGGTCTTTGCTTTCTGCCTTTGATACTGCATACTTCAGCTATCTCCCAGAGCCTAATGCTGTCCAGCCCCCAGAAGATTTGTCCAAGGCACTGGTGCCTTTCTCTGGCTGTGACCCCAGCATTATATCCTCCTTTGTACTCTTAATAACTGCTGCTGCTGCTGCTGTTGAAGAAAGAACTGTTTTTGCTGCTGCTGAAATCCCAACTGCCTCTGATGAGCAAACATCCAAGGATTTTCTGATGTCAGAGGCCACTGATTTTGAGCCTGCTGAAGATTCTATTGATGTTACTGAAGTTGCTGCTGCCATCACTCCTGAAGCTACTGTTGTTGTTTCTGCCTCTCCTTCTGTATCTGCTGCTGGATCTGCTGCTGTATCTGCTGCTGAATCTACTGTTGTTTTTGCTGAATCTGTTACTGTCTCTGCTGCTGTTCCTGCTGCTGCTCCTTCTGCTTCAGCCTCATCTGCTGCTGCTCAGTTGAAGAAAGAGTTGATGAAGAAAATAGATGTTGTATATGATGCCCAGAGTTCTGACTCTGATGAGTTCAAGACAGACTCTGATGACTCTGCTGCCACTATTGCCAGGAAGAGGAAGGCTAGAAGCAAAGCTACGAAAAGGGTTTCTCCTGCAAAAGTAAAAGATGATAATGATATTCCCTATTATATTCTGCATAACTGCCAAATTACTGAACATTGGATGCAGTACTCCAAAATTCAGCTAAAAGCAATGAAAAAGAAGAGAAAGTATGAGAAGGGCTCCTCCCAGTTCCAACACCCTCATCCTCCTCCACCACCTCCTCCTGATGCAGGTGCAGGTGGCAGCTCTACAAGTCAAGCCCCATCTAGAAGCCAGGCTCCCTACCAACCCCATGCCAGATCATACCAAAGGGAAAGCCAGTCTAGGGGTTCTTATTCCAGGAGAGGAGGATACAGGGGAAGTCAAAGAGATATTCAGGTTTATTCTAAAGGGCATTCCAGGCAGCACCCATACTCCAGGGGAGGACATGTTTCAGCTGACACTACTTCTGGTCCATTCCCCTACAAGCTAAGAGAGACAGTGTCTGCTAGGCCTCCTCAAGATAATTCTTCCAACAGGTATGAGCCACCTATACCATTTGAGGACCCTGAGAAGAATCCTGTTGCTTGGACTGCTAGGATGAAGGAGTTGGCTGCATTAGACCAGATAAAGAAAGCCAAAGAACAAGGGCTAGACACTTCAAATATTTCTACCATGTCAGAGCAAAGACAAAAGGAATTAGAAAGATATGCCTCCAGCAAATTCTTTGATGCAGACAGATATATGGAGTTGCATCCTGCTGCTGTGGTTCCCAGGACTTCAAAGCAAACATACTTGGGTGCAGCTGATGACACCAGGTCCAACAAGGAAGCCTTAAATCCAAACAGAGAAATCAAAATGGTTAAAGGCAAAGAGAAGAAGTAACTCTGTAAGGTGACAATCTTTGGATTTTCTGACTGCTATCTGGATGCTATATATATATATATATATATCTCTGTGATGTTTCTGCAATGTTTAGCTGCTGTTGTTTTTATGCTTTTCTGATTGTATGATGTTTTTTGAATTTCCAAAGTCTGTAAATAGTAATCCTAACCCAAATAGGGGGAGATTGTTGGAACACCCTATTACTAATTTGGGTCAGGATCACTATGTCTCTAGGAATCTGTGTTTGACCTTCT
Source organism: Platanthera guangdongensis (assembly GCA_039583875.1). NCBI lineage: Eukaryota > Viridiplantae > Streptophyta > Magnoliopsida > Asparagales > Orchidaceae > Platanthera > Platanthera guangdongensis. Next base: position 177,371,953 of record CM077158.1, read on the forward strand.
GTATAGCCAAATAGGTCAATTAGAATTGAGTCTAAGGGTTAGAAGTATAGGATTGGAAGCTTCCCTGAAGACCAAGCTTTTCTGTCTGGAGACTAAGTCTGATCGTCGAGCTCAGCACGACGATTTGTCGAACTCAGATCGACGATCGTCGAGCTCAACTTCGGCAGATCGTCGAGCTCCATTCGACGATCGCTGAGCTCAACTTCACAATATCGTCGAACTCCATTCGACGATCGGTGAGCTCAGTTCGACGATTTTGACTCTGCTTTGGATCCTTATCTCTGAGCTCAGTTCGACGATCTTTGAGCTCAGATCGACAATTATTTTGCTGCTTGAGTTTTCCAGTTCGCTGAGCTCAGCTCGACGATAGCAGAGCTCAGTTAGACGATTTCAGATAACTTCCAGAATTCAAATTCAAATCAGACAGGAGTTATTATGTAATTAATTCAGAGATTTGCTAGCCGTTTTCATTTACTTCTGGACCAAGTTTCAAGGGATTTTTCAAGGAATATTTCTGTGGACTTTCCTCCAGAAGAGATTATGCAATTAAGGATGCAATCAATGCAGGCCAACGGCTATCTTTGACAGAGTAATATTCAATTCTGGCACAGAGAATAAAAGACAGAATGTTTTTTGAATGAAGATAGATGATATACAGAGATTAACAAGAAGAGGACACACAACTCAGAATACAGAGACTCTCTCAAAAACTTCTGTCAAAAAGAGTTCTAAAGAACACTCATCAAAGAGATCAAGTTTTCAAAAATCATCAGATCTCTTCATCTTTCAAAGTGTTCAAGGCCAACATCATCTCAAGACTCCAGACACTCAACATTTCAGCTTGCTGAAATCATCTATTGCTGGAGATCTACCTTTGAAGGCCTATCACCCTCAGCAAAGCTTTTCTTCCTAAAGATTTCAAGGACTCAGGGGGAGCTTTGACATCAATGCACATAGTCTTCTCAGTTGTTTGAGAAAGAGAAGACTGCCATCACTCTCTCACCCCCACTCTGTAAAGGGTTTTTCAAACTCCCTTCAAAAGTTTGAATCTGGTTTTTGAGTACCTTGTCAAAAGCTCATTGGTGGCAAGACACCTGATCAAAAAATCTGCTTTGGTTTTTGAGCACCTTATCAAAAGCTCATTGGTGCCCAGGACACCTGATCAACTCATCCTGCAGTGGATTCCTACCTAGGGTGGTAGAAGAGTGGATGTACCCAAGTTTGGGGAACCACTATATTTCCTTGTGTCATCTGGCTCTGCTTGTTTACTTTTTGTTTCTGGCCTTGATTTGTCTGTGCTTAGTTTTTTCATAGTTTAGTTCTGTGATTAGGTTTATATTTGCTTCCCTGCTCACACATATTACAACAATTGTTGTAAAAGTTTTTCAAAAGTTTCAAAACACCATATACTCTATTCACCCCCCTCTAGAGTATATCAGATCTAGTTGCACTTTCAAAGATAATCCAGATGCAAGAAGTTTAGAGCTCAGACATCTGAAGGATCACCCCATGGACTAGATCATAGGAGATCCCCGGGACGGTGTCAGAACTCAAAGAGGTACAACTAATGAGAATTTATATTTGAGTTTTCTCTCACAGGTTGAATCAAAGAAGTTTGAGGAAGCAAACTCGGACGCATCGTGGATACTGGCTATGGAAGAAGAACTAAATAAGTTCAAGCGGTGCAATGTATGGAAACTTTTTCCAAGACCCAAAGGAAGGAACGTCATTGGAATAAAATGGGTCTACAAGAACAAGATGGACGAAGACAGAACGATCATAAAGAACAAGGCCAAACTTGTCGCTAAATGCTATCGTCAAGAAGAAGGAATTGACTTCGACCAGACATATGCTCCAGTGGCAAGGCTGGAGGCAATAAGGTTGTTCCTAGCATATGCTGCATTCAAAGGCTTCACTGTCTATCAGATGGACGTGAAGTCTGCCTTCCTAAATGGTAACATAAAGGAGGAAGTGTATGTGGAAGAACCTCCAGGTTTCATTGACACTAACTTTTCTGATTATATCTATTTCCTGCACAAGGCCCTATATGGTCTGAATCAAGCTCCTAGAGCTTGGTATGAGACGTTGTCTAGCTTTCTACTTGAGAACAAGTTCACAAGGGGAAAGATAGACAAGATATTATTTCTTAGGAAAATAAAAGGCAAGATTTTGCTAGTGCAAATCTATGTCGACGACATTATTTTTGGCTCTACAGAGGACAACCTCTACAAAACGTTCTCAAAACTTATACAAGGAAAGTTTGAAATGAGAAGTATGGGCGAGCTGAAGTATTTCTTAGGGCTTCAGGTGATACAATCTGAAGATGGAATTTTCATCTCGCAGACCAAGTTCACCAAAGAGCTGATTAAAAAATTCAGAATGGAGAACACAACCTCTATGAAGACTCCAATGGGCTCAACTATTTCTCTGGAGAAGGATGAAAAAGGGAAACCTTTTGATGAAACCAAGTACAGAAGCATAATTTGATCCTTGCTCTACCTTACTGCCAGTAGACCCGACATAATATTTTCAACATGTTTCTGTGCTAGATTTCAGGTGAACTCTAAGGAATCTCACTACGCTGCTGCAAAGCAGATTTTGAGATACCTTAAAGGCACACCAAATCTTGGCTTATGGTACCCAAGAAGTAATGACAGCGAACTAATTGGTTTTTCAAATGCAGATTTTGCAGGAAGCAAAGATGACAGGAAAAGCACCTCCGGGACTTGCCAATTCTTTGGAAGAAGGCTACTCTCCTGGAGTAGTAAGAAGAGGAATTGTGTCGCAATCTCAACGGCGGAGTCAGAGTACATCTCTGCAGGCAGTTGTTGTGCACAGTTACTCTGGATAAAGAATCAATTTGAGGATTATAACATGAAGTTCAAGAATGTCCCATTATTTTGTGACTCTTCCAGTGCAATTGCAATAGCCAACAATCCAGTCTCGCACAGCCGGACAAAGCATATCGAGCAAAGGTAACATTTCATCCGGGAGCATGTACAGCATGGGTATATAAATCTCCAATATATATCCACAGACAGGCAAGTTGCAGATATTTTCACGAAGCCGCTGGACGAGACCACGTTCTCATTCTTCAAAACGGAACTTGGGATGCTCAACAAAGAAGATTAGAGAAGTTTGGATTTCAAGAAAGCAAAGAAAATTAAAGGGTTAGTCAAAATTTGGCATTTCAAAAAAATTTTCTCTTTCTGACTCGAGATAGACTTGACGTACTTGAGTAACTCCCGATCTACTCGAGTACATCTTTTATCTCTCGTGTATGTGCCTCCTTGGTTTTCAACTTTTCTTATATGCCAACCAAGGCTTATGCCGCCTTTTTTATGGTTTAAGTTATTTCCTTCTCGATTAACTAGACTTAAACCAAGGGTTTATGAATACGAATTTCCGAAAATCTCTCTACACGTAATCATTTCACTCTCTCGTGTACCCGACTGTCGTTTCGTATTCCTTCAAAAAGTTGCAGAGCCGCATCATCTTCCTCTCTTCCCGTCAAGCAAGGATTATGGCCGCCTCCTCCAAGATCGGCGTGGGATCGGAACTAGTTGTCGTAGGGATTGCGGAAGTTTCAGATGATTTCCACAATTTGTTGATTCTACTTGACACCGCAGGGCTATCCTTCATCCTGCAAAAACCGTGCAGAATCCTTTTCCCTGAAGTAGCAGAATTCTTCAAGAACCTCAAGGTCAAACGGAATTGACAAATTATGAAATCCAAAGTGAAAGGTATGATAATCAAACTCACCAAGACTATCGTCTCTCAACTTCTCATACTACCGATAGTGGACGAAGAAGACGACCTAGATGCAGACGATTCTGACAGAACATGCCTATTCTGTGGTATTCCGACTGACAATCAGTACATCAAACGCTCAGATATGAGTGCAGAGGGAAAATTTCTTGTTGATGTCATCGGGAAAATCTTGCTCTGCAAGGCTAATTCTATAAGAGATATTCCTCTGTACTTCTTTGATATTATGCAAGCTATCGTCCCCCGCAAACAGTTCCAATTTGGGTTGATGATTCTTGACAAAATCAAGGACAGTGTCAAAGCCCCTAATTTTGCCAGGATCATCTCTCTCCTCCTCCATGAGTTAAATCCTCAGTTGTTCAACTTCTCCAAAGGGACCTCTCTTCACCACATAAAGAAGGTCTCAATTCAGTCCATTCAGAGATGGGAATTAAAACTGAAGAATACTGCTCAAGTTGCTAAGATTTCAGAAGTTCCAGCTTTCGAGTACAGGACTACATCTCCCTCTCCTCATCATGTGGCCAGCTCCTCCGGTGCAGCAAGTGAGGGGAGCCTGCTCCATCTCTTTCACACAGATTACCTTCATCTCCAAAAGAATTCACCTCTTCTCCTGCTCCAGCTACCTCTCCCCTACCTAAAACTCCACCTACACCACCATCAGATTAGCAACCTCAAGAAGATCTGCTCTCCTCTGAAGCTGCAATTAATGCCATGATAGCTGAGCTGACCTCAGAAGCTCCTCCCTTTCCACAATTAGCATAATCTCCAGTACCATCTCCTCTAAAATCTCCTGTTGCTCCTCCAAACCAGGTAGAAACAATTCTCCTCTCTAACAAAAACTCTCAAGCGCCAATTCTTGCTTCTACTGAACCCCAGACAGAGAGTATTCTTATCTCTGATGAGCCCTCACCTGAGCCAGTTGAGGCTCCTCTCAGAAACTTAGATTTCTCTATCCCTCATGATACGGAAGAAAGGTATGCTATCATTCATACAATAAGGGCTGAAAGCTCTGTGATCATTGGAGAAATAGCTCCATGGGTAGCTCCTCCTCTTCCTTCTGTACTTCCTACATCTGCTGCTCCTTCAACTGCTGTTGCTACACCCTCTTCCTCCTCAAATTTGATGCAATAGATTGCACTTATTCTTCAAGACCAGAGGACTTATTTTGATACTTGAATAAAGACTGTAACTGAAAAGGTAACTGCTCTCGAGACTGAGATGAGCAGAGGATATGCTGAAATCCAGCATAATACTGACAAGCTCAAATATTTGTTTCTACTTGGTGGAAAAGCCCTAGACCACACTATAACTAGTGTTGGAGAAGTTATGGAACAGGGTGTCATCCTTGCAAGTAATCAGATTGAACTGGACAAAAGAGTTACAACCAACACGATGAAAATTTGTGAAGAAGTTGGTTTATTCAAAGAAACTGCCATAGAGAAATTATCTGTTGAAATCAGAAAGGGGGAGGAATTAGTCAAAGAACATCTAGAAAAATCTGCTGCTTTGAAGAAAGATATTTTGGAAGCTCATGTGCAAAAGATTCATGCTGATGTGTTAGCTCAGATCCAGAGTGTCAAGTTCCATACTTATGACACTGCTGTCTGGATGCATAATCAAATCTTACCTGAATTTGCTGCAGACCCAAATATCATTCCCCATCACTTGAATCCTTTAGCTACAGATGCCTCTGCCCCAGCTGCTCCTCTGCAACCTACTTTCTCTCCCAGGCCTAGAGACTCAGTTGCTCCTCCAGAGTCATATACTCAAGGCTGGGAAGAAGATCCTGCTGATATTTTCCTTCATGCTCCTCTAGAGATCCAAACCTCAAAAAGAAGAGAAAATATGGTGAAGGTCCTTCTGCTAGTAGATCAATTCCTATTCCTGCTACTGAAAAATGATCTGCTACTGTTTATGCTGAAGTCTGGTCTCCCACTTCTAAATCCTTGATTCTAGACACTCTAAAACTGGTAATGGACTTTGATGAGAACTGGAACCTACACTATAGCTTCCAGGAATGAGAATTATATGAGAAATCCATGACCAAGAGAAGAATTTATGATAGAGAGTATGGAAGGAATAATCCTGCTGCTCCTCCTAGGCCTCTCAGATATTATCCTAAGCCATTCAGCTACCAAAGGAGACAACAAGAGAAATTGGACAGACAACAGCATCAAGGCTAAATTTCAAGGACTTTTGAGAGTGTGAAATGAATGACTGTAGAATTGATAATTTTGGATATTCTTATTTATATAATTCTAAGTTTTTGCTCTCATTATCTTTTTCATAGTTTCTTTCTTACTTGAACACATTTTTCTACTTAGCACTTTTTATGTCTATAATTCACCTTAGCGTAAAGGGTTCTGACTTCAACAAATAGGGGGAGATTGTTGAGTACTATATCCACATTAACCCAGATTTGATGAAGTCACCCTGGAACTAAGATGAATTAGGTTGTATTTGATGCTTTTTTTAAGTTATGTGGTTGCATGATTCCAATGGGAAGTGTAGACCAATGTCAGTTTACAATGGGTAACCAAACACAGGACCACGCAATGTAATCACTCATTGTATGACCCAAAGTGTTGACCCATGTGTAGCCTCTCTATTGGGATAAACTTCATATTCAAGCACTTGGAATATGAGAATAGAGTTGGATGCTGATTTCACCAAAGAAGAAAGAATTTCCACCTTAAAAAATTTTCTAAGTATTCTACTCGTGTAGGTCGTTAACTACTCGAGTAGATTACTTGCTTTTTACTCGAGTCATAATTCCTATACTCGAGTAGATAATTCTTCTTACTCGAGTAGTACAGATTTCACTCTCCAAGTTTTTTTTAAGTAAAACACTCGAGTGAGTATATATATACTCGAGTGGTTATAGATTCTGACTCGTGTAACTATTTTCTATCTCAAGTAAATTTTCTATATACTTGAGTAGTATAAGTTATATACTCGAGTAGTTAACTTACTACTCGAGTAGTTCAAGCTTCATACTCGAGTAAACTAAATTTCTCTTCTCCTAAAAATATTCTGTCATTTACTCGAGTAAGTTCTTTCCATATACTCGAGTAGACTATATCCTCTCGGGTAGTTCAGTCTGACTACTCGAGTAGCTCATTTTCTAGTGTTCAAAAATTTTTCTAAGTCCTTTCACTCGAGTAGTTCGTTGAACCACTCGAGTAGTTTTTCTCACCTACTCTAGTAGTACAAACTTGTACTCGAGTAGTTCAACTCCAGTTCCCGTGAAACATTTCTGTATACTCGAGTAGATCTTCTAAGTACTCGAGTAGTTGATTATATGTACTCGAGTAGTTGTCTTCAACCTACTCGAGTAGTCATGAATTATATACCCGAGTAACATTCCTTTACCTACTCGAGTAGTTATATACCTACTCATATATATCGCCACCTTTTCTCCGAAATTCTTCTTAGTCCATAATTGACAGATTTTCAAATCCCGTGACATGATTGGTCCACGTGTATATCATTAAGACTGATTATGACCGTTATTCAAAATCTTATATAAGGTCCTGTCTAATCGACAAACCCTAAGAACAACAAGCTTTCAAGATCAAAAATTATTGAGAAATTTCTGCAGCCATTTTCTCTCTCCAAGTCGCTATTTCCTCTTTCTCTCTTCACGGAACGAAAGCCGCCGCCGCCGCTGTTCATCTCTTGCAAGGGTTTCGATTTTCAGAGGAATCAGACTGAAGAAGTTTTACAGATCGAGATCGTTTCTCAAATTCTCATCCTCTTCCCGATCATGTAAGACAAAGAAGAATCCAGATCTGTTGCAGCGATTCTCTTCATCGTTCTGAAAGTGCCGCAAAGCTTACAAGAAGAAGATCCTGGTTGCTTGCTTGCAGATCTGACAGAGAAATCATTGTTTGTATTTTCTAAAACAATTTTCATCCTTGTAGGAAAAGTTTTCTCCGAGTGTAGGAGTTTTCAACTCCGAGTTTGTAGGAAGTTTTGGCTTCCGAGTTGTAGATCCAGTTGGTTGGATTGAGATTGTAGGAACTTTGTTCCGAGGGTAGGATTGATTTTCAATCCGAGATAGTGGAATAGTCGAGCCTAGTATATTGCTAGATCGATGAGGGAAAGTGGATCTACCCAAGATCGGAGAACCACTATAAATCTTGTCTCGTCTGTGATAATTTGGTAGATAGATCTGTACTTTGTTCTGAGAAATTTTTTTTTTCCGCAAAAGACGCACAATTCACCTATTCACCCCCCTCTAGGTGATTTAGGTTGACAACTATTATCTTTCAAGACATTTTGCTTATCGGTGTTGCGACAAGGTGGAGACCCCTCTCCCGATGCATTCACCACTTCTTTTGGATTCACCCCCAGAAGAACCTATACACATTTTTGCTGATGATGATATTACATCTATTCCTCCTCCTTTGCAAGAACTACCTACCCTTATTTTTGGAGAGTTGGTTGATCATGTTAGGTAGGATGTTGATTCAAAGCCTAATGTTGCCCCAAAGTGGAACGTGGATGTTATTCTCTCCATTGGGGACTGTGACTCCTTTGAAAATGATAACGCGCCGAGGTAGGATGAGGAGGATACCCTTTCTAATGTGGAAGTTTGCACTTCCATATTAGATGAGGTGGTCCAACTTACCACTAATGACGTTGAGCTCTTCGATTCCCCTCTCTATGACATATATGATACTGACATTGATCTATGTTTTGATCCTACTGGCAGTGAGACCAGGACCACTCCCCCATTTTTTGATTATTTATGTCTTTCTTCTCCTTTATTTCTTAATACCCATTCTTTATCTGAGCCTGTGTGTGTTGTGTCTTCATAGATACTTTAGGAGGATTTGGAGCATCTAGCCAAAGTCAATAATGAGAGCATCTTCTAATGTGAGAAGGTTGAATCCCCTTCCATAGAGGAAGCTCCAATTATTGCCATCTCCTCGTATGTTCCCCCTATTGACGACACCATTCGGGGAAGGGATATTTTTGGTGAGATGAGTTAGGATTCCTCTTCGTCGTCTTACATTCTCTCCCCTCTATCTGTGATGAGTAATTATTATTCAGGTAGATGGGTAACTATTCTATTGTCATATCGGTACTCGCTACCAACACAGATTTTAGAACAGTTGCATGTTTACTTTTGTTTTCATAGGCCCATTAGCTAGAACTGTTATAAATTTGAATAAGTCGTGCAGGGAGGACAATAACCCCAGTAGTTATCTTACTCTTACATGCATTTTACTTTATCTAGTTTGGTTTAACTAGTTGTATTTCTTTTTAAATTGTCTATTATTTTTGTTTTTGTTGGAGCTCACCTTGTCGGTATTTAGTGTATATTATGGTTGGCGGATACTGCGACTACACGCATCTTCGGGTATGCTCACTTGTTGAGTATTGGGTAATCTCTTCCCTAGCACTTTATTTAATTTCAATTTCTATACCTTTTGCTATATCGTTTGGTTTAAGTCTGGAGGAGAGCCATATTATTTGTTACCCACTCACATAAACATTTCTAGAACATGCTAGATGCATTTTTTCAGTTTAGTTTTATTAGTTTTTTTTTATTTTCACCGCACCCCACAACACCCACTTAAACACGTGCATAATTGTTCGAGAGTTGCGAGTTAAATTCATTTCTTTTGTGTGATTTCGAAAAATGTCTGTGTTGTCTTAGGATTATGGGACGGAGTAAAATGTTGACTCATGTAGTGCGCTTAGTCGTGTTCTCATATATCGCATAAATATTTGAGCATGCACGTGTGATGCAGGCCATCATTTTTGCTCGATTGAGCTTTTGTACCCGATCCTTTCGTCTATCCGCGTTATCCCTGTTGTGCCTACCCATCCGTTGATTCATCCCCACTATTATCTCACCAAAGCCAAATTGCCAATCCTAGTCGCACACCCAAATTTGAGCTTTAGTGTACTATATTTTCATGACCGGGGTGTTGATGTGGTTATTATGTGTGGATATATGGATGTGCTCAATTGAATATGTGTTGAAAAAAATTGTGAAAAAAAATTAGAAATGAAAAAAATGTGATGTTTGAAAAAAAGTGAAAGAGGAATAGTTTAATTAAAAATCTTTGTGAGATGTTTGATTTGGGAGTAGCTGGTACACACACCCATGTAGTCAAGACTAAGTCTGTGGGTGTGGTGCACCCACTTGTATAATGGTGTGTGGATAGTTATTTTTGCATTAATTAATTTGGGTTAGGTGCGTTGAGCCCTCATGTTTATCTTTGTTTACCCTACATTAACCTAAGCCTATTATCTAACTTGAAGTCCTTTTAATTCGCATGTTGAACCAAACCAGTGTCGGAGAGAGAGTGTGAACCAACGAGCTTATGGTCATTGACATTGATGGATTTCTCTAGAGGTTATCCCTAGCCTCAATCTTTGGCAATGCTCACCTTAGCGATCAGTTCACTTTCTCCCTACATGCGACCAGATGATTCACCGTTATTCTATTTTTGAGTAGTAATAATATATTGGTACACTCCTAGAAAATTAAACTATTTTGCATAATTAAAAATTTCTTCTACTGCATTTTTATCTGCGTAACTATACAACTTTGCATGGTAGTCCGCCTTTGCAATTTCTATTCTCGCTATTTAATTTCTCATCTGTATGAGGGATGATTTGCTCAACAAGAGAAAATGTTTAAGTCTGGGGTTGTGATGAGTCTGGTATTTATAGTGTTTTTCAGACTCATTTGCGATCATTTTCATGTGCATGAATTTCACATTTAGTTCCATAATACTTATATTTCACACATTTACACATTCACTTGAAGTGCACATTTTGGACCTTTGTGGTGTGCAATTCTGCACTATTCTACGGGGGGTATGCACTTAGTGCAAATTCCTTACCTTTGAGCTTGTAATTTAGACTTTTCTCACTATTCTTGGTTTAGGGTTGTTACCCCTTTATTACTTTTTGGTTTATTGCTAACCTTTTGATATTTGATATCCACTTGTATTTTCATTCTTGTTGTGGTTTTCTTTCTTTGAATGCCTCGGGTTTGGGAAAGTAGCTGGTTGAGCGGCTAGTGTCTATTTTTGGCTGGTACTCTGCAGCTGTCATTTCCTCACCGACTGTGAGGTAGTTATTGTTTGTTTTCTTTTAGTTCAGACATACATACCTTTTAGTGGGTTCGTATCAGGTTGCTGACGCCCACTGGATTTTTTTGTCTAATGTTAAGTACTTGCTAGCTGCTAAGCCCTATCTATATGACTTGTTGTATTTACTTGCTCTCTGGGAAGGTTTTACGCTAGGTTGTCCGTTAGATAATTTAAATTATAAAAGTATTAATTTTATCACCTCATACATGCCACTTTTCAAAACAAATATCATTATGTTTGACGAATGTAGAAGCTATTTTCATATGTATACTAAATCTAGAGTCTTGCATACCATGATTTGTCCTATATGGATATTTTTGCTCATGTAGGATGTAAATTAATGTAAAAAATGTTTTTTCGAAGCGTAAACTTATATTTTCAGTTATGGACTAGTTGATCCCCAGAGCCGAGGGATAAGGCCATCAAAAGCTTAACTTAAAATCTATTTTCTTCATATTATAACTTGGTATTTTCATAAACTGTGTTATGATTGGAGTTTGTCTGAACGTTTATAGTTATCCCCTGCATGGCGTGGCATCACGACGCTTGTTTTCTCTTACTCAGATATACGTTTAAATTTAGAGAAAATGTTGGTTGTGACAGTCACGCATTCCATGTTCCCTCCATTTTCTGAAATAGTCATGAGACGCACTAGGTCACGTGAGTGACCTAGGGGCGTGGTCCATAAATTAATATATTTTGGCAGTTTTTATCCAAATGTTCATAGGCTTACAGGATGTCGGTTCTATACCTTACACGCCCTTGGTTACAGGCGTGACCTAAGGACGTGACTCACCAGCTACTTTCACTATAAATTCCAGGCAAGAGAAGGAGCTGAGGCGGCAAATTTAGTTTGGTTTTAGAGAGATTTTTGGGTTTTATTTTATGTATTATTTGCATTTACTTTCTGTATTTTTCAATTTCAGAGTGTAATCTTTAGCTTTTTTATTTTTTAATTCATTTACTGTTTTCATTTTAATGTTGTCTCTATCTACCCTTTTTGTGGAATTACCTTATCATGATGAGTAGTTTAACTTCCTTTGACACTTGATCATGATGAACTTTAAAATAAAATGAATTTTAGTCTCCTTTCAATCATCTAGCAAGCTCTCTACTTTAATTTGCTTTGAGTTGTCTTGGATTTTAATTTGTTTAATTTCTAGTAGAGCGATATAGATTCTAGATATATATGCTAGATTTTACCTAGAGGTTGTGAATACAAGAAGATCAATCAAAGATAAAAGGAGTTGTCATGCAATCCTTAATAGAAGATAACCCAAATCTTCTGGATTGGGGTCAAACAAAATAAAGGGGTTCGCCGCCTAAAGCATGCTTAGAGGGTTCGACTAGCCGAGGGGTCTTAATCGTGCCACCTAAGGTTAGATGTTAGCAGTATTCCAGAGAGGGGTGTTATCATAATTTGGGAACCTACACGGTCGAAGACAACTTATTAGATCTAGTACTTTAATCTTCTAACCAATGTTCATTTTATCCAAAGGTATTCTAATTCAAGTGCTAGTTTTTCTCTCAATTAGTTCCATTGCATTTTTTTCTTATTTTTGCAAACCACAATTTTATATTTTGATAAATTTTTTTTTAATTTGGGTCAGTAGAAGTAATCAGCATGCCTAGAAGAATATGACACTTGATATTTTATTTTAGAATATCATATACTAATAACAATAGGTGCTATTGCATATAGCTCGTAGAATTTGGAGATATTATTAATTCTAAATTTTACACATCAGGTTTCTGGGACCGTTGTCGGGGAGTTATTATTCTTGATATTTTGAAAGCGTGAATTTTATTAATTTTATCATTCTTTTCTACTTCTCATTTCTCTTTTTAATTTTTATTTTTAAATTCAATTCTCTTATGTGAATGTTGTTTTAATTTTTTTTCTTAAAAAATGTCATCTCATTTGGCCGCTAAGGTTGTTGAGTTTCAAAATAAATTAAATCTCTTGTAAGTCGCACAGAAGCACCATATTTCTTCTAATTATTGTGGTGCTCCTCATCGAAGTGAGGATTGTTATCTTTATTATTATCATCAAAATATTTCTTATGAAATTAATTTTGATATTAATTATGAAAATAATTATTACTATTTTAATGATAATACTTTTTCAAATCGTCATGAAAATAATTTTTCAGATTTTAATAATTTTTCCTATTTTCATGAAAATAATTTTTCGTACTTTAATGAATTGTTTTTTGTTTTTATTGAATTTTCTTCATCTGTCAACGTTGATTGTGTTAGTATTTTTGTGTTAGATCATATGTTATGGGGATAAGAGAATAAAATTCAATATCCTTCGGTAAACATATGAGTTTTTATTGTTGTTAGATGATATGTCATTTGAATCAAACATTTCTTGGTACACATATGAAACGCCCAAGAATATAAGATGGAGTAAGGCGATAAAATTCATTACTCCCTATCATTGTTTGCTTTTATTTGAAGAGAAAAATATATATTTGTTCATATTCTTGGTAAACATATGCAAATTTTGAAAAGAAGGAAAAAATGTGTAGGGTGAGAGAATAAAATTCATCACCACCAATAAAAAATCTCTTCATATTCTGTGTTCCCTAAATCCTATTAGCCAATAAAATTATTTTAGAGTTATATTAAAATATTAAGAGAGCATAAGTAGTTGTTTGAATTTTTTTTCTTTAAGTCTCTTTTTGGTTAACTGTGTTAATAATTCAAAATCTAATTTTGTTTACTAATTAATCAATTTTGAATGCAAATTAATTTATTTGAGAAATCTTTGCTAAATAATTTTCTATTCTCATTTTTATTTTATAATTTAGGTCTTAATCCTTGAATTCCTAAATTTTATTTTTAGCTTTCTTTGGATTTAATAAATTTTTAGTTCAATTAAAAATTACATTAATATCATATAAATATTTGTCATATTTTTGCTCTGAAATAGCAAAAACATAAGTATGAGAGTATTTGATTAAACATTATTTATAGCTATTTTTATATATTTTTTACTTAATAAATAATCACATTTTATTTATTTTTATAATAATATATGTTTAAATAGCGTTCTTTTCATATTTCAGGTTAATCTGGGCTACACAAAGTATTTTGAAGCTGGCAAGATTGATCATGAGAAGAATCTGAGCAAATCTAGAAAAATCACAAGTACACGCCCCAGGGTCACGAGCGAGCTTAAGGGTCGTGACCTATGTGATGGTCATGCTGCTTCCAACTAGGCCGAAGCGATTTTGATGATATTTTAAAAGAACACGGCCATAATCACGGGCGTGATATGGTGCGTGACTCCAGCCACGGGCATGTTTCCTCGAAGAAGCTCCAGATTACATTGACATGTTGGATTAAAGTTACACACCTCGTCATCAGCGTGACCTATAGGCATAAAAACAAGCTCAGGGGCATGACTCAGCCATTAAGAATTCAGTTTCCACTGCAAGAAGTTCCAAGCTTACACGGCCTGGTCATAGGCATGACCTATGGGCATGACCTCTTGTGCAATCGCCAGATTAACTCCTACCGTTCCTTATTCCTGCCATTTTGTGAAATATTCAAGATATACCCTAGGTCATGTGCGTGACCTAAGGGCATGACCCGTAAATTAACAGATTTTGGCAGTTTTTTTCTCCAAACCTTCCCGGGATATCAAGACATTGGTTTCGTACCTTACACGCCCTATGTCACTGGCAAGACCTACGACCACGACTAACCGACAACTCACACTATAAATTCCAAGGAAGGCTAGGAGCTAAGGAGGAAGATTTAGTTAGTTTTGAGAGAGATTTTGGAGTTTATTTTCAGTACTGTTTTCATTTATTTTTTGTATTTTTCCCATTTCATAGTGTAATCTTTAGCTTTGTTTTTTTTATTCAAGTACTATTTTCATTTTAATTGCTTCACTCTCTCTAGCCTTTAGTATAATTCCCTAATCATGATGAGTAGCTAAACTTTCTTTAGCACTTGATCGTGATGAACTTTGGAATAAAATGAATTTTGGTTTTCTTTCAATCATCTAGCAAGCTTTCTAATTTAATTTGCTTTGGGTTGTCTTTGATTTTAATTTGTTCAAATTCTAGTGAAGCGAGCCAGAGTCTAGATCTGTATCCTAGATTTTACTGAGAGGTTGTGGATACTGGGAGATCACTAAACAAATCGCTACTTAGTCTTCGATTATAGATTTGTACCCTAGACTTTATCAAGAAGTTGTGGATATGGAAAATTCACTTAAAGACAAAAGGAGTTGTCATGAATTCCTCTATAGAGGAGAGCCTAAATCTTCTAAATTAGTGTCAAACCCAATAGATGGGTTCACCGCCTAAAGCAAGCTTACAGAGTTTGACTGGTCGAGTGGTCTTAATTGTGCCACCTAAAGATAGACATTAGCAGTATTACCGAGAGGGGCGTTAAAATAATTTGGGAGCCTCCACGATCGAAGACAAAATATTAGAGCTTGTACTTTAATATTTTAATCATTGTTCATTTTATCCAACGGGATTCTAAATCAAGTGCTAGCTTTTTTCTCAATTAGTTTAATTCCATTTTTCCCTTCTTTTTACAAACCACACTTTTATATTACGATACAAGAATATTAATTTGCAAGTGTTGAAGTAATCAGTAGGCCCAGAAGAATACTACACTTGATAATTTATTTTAGAATATACTATACTTTGAACGAAAGTTGGTCTTGCCTCTAGCTCATAGAATTTGGAGATATTATTAATCCTAAATTTTACCCATCAGCGATTGTAAGCGTTATGTTGTTCAATTTTCTGCCGGCGGCAGCACCGATGTGTTGTCTAGTTTGTAGATTGAGACCATTATAGAAAGTTTGGATTTGAAACCAACCAGGAATTTGAAGATGGGCCAATGGCGAAGCAATTACTTAAGCCTTTCCCAAGTGTCATATAACATTTCAAAATTAGTTTGTGAAAAATATGAAATGTCATTTCTCAATTTAGCTGTCTTATCGGGCAGAAAATATTTTGTGAGAAATTATTCGATCATCTCTGCCCAAGTGGTGATAGATACTCCTGGGAGAGAACCTAACCATTTTTTTTCCTTCGTTCGCAAACTAAAAAGGAAAAAAGCCTAAGTCATATTGCATCATTCATAACACCTTTAATTTATAAGTATCACAAATTTCTAAAAAGTTTGCAATATATGCATTAGGATCCGCATATTAAAGTCCATCAAATTGTACATATTGCTCTGCCATTTGAATAGTTCATGGTTTCAACTCAAAATTATTATTCACAATAACAGCTCGAACAATTCTTGATTGAACATCATCTAAATTTTTTCGGGCGTAATAGGATATAGTACATTATTTTGCAATATTTGGATCTCCCATACAAGAAAATGAAATAGTACGAGGAGAAAGAAAAGTAGAAGTATAAGAAGAAGATAGTGACGAAGGTAAAGAAAGAGATGTGTCCATTACGGATTCCTCAACCAAATCTTGAGAATTGAGATCACAGATTAGTAAGCTTGGCGTAAGGTTTTCTCAATTTCCGAATCCAAGTCAAATAGATTTGACAGATTCCCTCGGGCCATACACCAAAGTAAATCAAACTAATTTATTTTGAAAATAAAAATTTAAAATGATGAAATTAATAGAACGTTGATTTCAAAATATCTACAAAACTATACTCCCCAATAACTGCGCCAAAAGCTTGATGCGCGTAATTGTAAATTGATCAGCGTGTGAGATGTGATTTGTGATTATGAATAAGTTTTGTGATTAATTATGCTTTAGGAATGAAGTGCACCTATCACTACAGAGTATAAAATCAAGTGTCGTATTATTTCGGGTCCATCGAGTACTTATACTCACATGGAAGAGAAAATATTTTCCCTTAACAAAATAGTGATTGGTTTGCAAAAATAAAAGACAAAATGTGATTTAAACTTATTAAGAGAAATTTGATGAGATAAAGGCTAGCACTTGATCTATAATCCCTTTGGATAAAATGAACATTGATTAAAAGATTAAAGTTCAAGTTCTAATAATTTTTCTTCGACAATGGAGGCTCCCAAATTATGTTAATGCCTTCTCAGGAATATGCTAATGGCTAACCTTAGGTGGATCGATTAAGACCTCTTGGCTTGTCGATCCCTCTAAGCTTGCTTTAGATGGTTAACCCCACTATTGGGTTTTACCCCAATCTAGAAGATTTGGGTTGTCCACTGCTCAGGATTGCTTGACAACTCCTTTTATCTTTGAGTGATCCTCTCGTATCTACAACCTCTCGATAAAATCTTGGATATGGATCTAGGATCAAAGACTATGTAGCGATACGTTTAAGTGATCTCTTCGTATCCACAACCTCTCAAAAAAATCTATGATATAAATCTAGGATCAGACTCACTAAACAAGAATTCAAACAAATTATAATCAAAGAAAACCCAAATTAAAATAGAGAGTTTGATATATGATTAAAAGAAAACCAAAGTTCATTTCATGCAAAGTTCATCATAACCAAGTGCTAAAGGATGTTTAGCTACTCATCATGATGGGGAAATTACATAAAATGATAGAGAAATACATAATTACTATAAAGAAAAAAGATTGAAATACCAAACTACAAAGCTAAATTACAACTTGGAAAAGAAATTATCTAAGCTAAACTATAAACTAGAAATGAAAAATAAGGAAAGATCGTTCCAAATTAAAGAATTTCTCTACCAAAATATCCCTCCTCAGCTCAAGGAGAAGACTTGTATTTATAGGAAGATTTGCATAGGAGTCACGTTTTATGAATATTACCCTCTATGTTCCCTATATTTGAAGAGCATAATTATATTTGATGTTGCTCAAGTTCATTGTGCATGATGTTCCTTAGAACAAGTTTAGACATGTTGTCTAAGTGATTATGACAGCTGGTCACAGGGAAGGAAGGTGGAGAGATAAAAATTTGTTTAAGTCTATAGGCATCGAGTGATGCCAGTTCACTCAATGCCAGATATCAAGGAAGGATGCTGGATAGACTCAATTTTGTTCAAGTCCACAAGCATCATATGAAGGCAATTCACTCGACACCATATAACATGAGGATGTCGAGTACAGCTCAGTCTGTTAAATCTTCAGCATTGCCAAGGGAGAAATTCGACTAAGTCTATAATCTTTGAGTGAGGACAGCTCACTTAATTCACAAAGAAAGAAGCATTGAGTTAAGCTCAAGCAGTTAAAGCATTTGAATAATCTGTCAAGAATTCTGCCCGAGTCCAGAAACATTGTGTGAGGATAGCTCACTCAAAGCCCAGAGAAATAAGCGTCGACAGAGTAATGATCAGTCAAAGCTTAAGAAGAGATAGACAGAAATATCTGTCTAAGTCAAGATGCATTGAGTGAGGACAGCTCACTAAATGTAAGCTCATCAAGAAGATTTTCTAAGTATAGAAGCATTGAGTGATGAAGGCTCACTCAACGCATACATAAAGAGAGATGTGGCTAAGTACAAAAGCATTGAATGAAGCCAGTTCACTCAACACCTTAGCATGAAGGCAGACAGTCAGTGAAGCGGCTAAGTCTAGAAGCGTTGAGTGTTGAAAGTTCACTCAACACACTCAATGCCTAACATTGTATAAGAAATCGGCTAAGTCAAAATTTGTTGAGTGAAGCCATTTCACTCAACGCACTCAATGCTTAATCAACAGAAATATTGTCCAAGGATAAAGGTGTTGAGTAATGAAGATTCACTGAACGCACACAACGCCAAGCAGTGCAGAGATATTGGCTATGTCCAAATTCGTTGAGTGATGAAGGTTCACTCAACGCCTGGCGGTGCAGAATATGTGACTAAGGGTATTTACGCTGAGTGATCGCCATTCACTCAACACACTCAATGCTTAGGATGAAACTATGAAATTGGCTAAGTCCACAGATGCTGGCGTTAGCAAACGTCAATAATGTTCAAAATGTTGCGGGAAGTCTACAGTACATGATAAATAGCGCCTCAGGCATACTGTATGACTTTTCTTGTAAAAAGCAAAGTTGCATCCAACAACTTCAGGTGGACCCACGAGTCAAATAGTAGTTGGATGGTGGAAGATAAAAGTATTGCAATCGGGGGAATCAAATCAACTTTTAGGGTTTACCATTTCGTAAAGAGGCATAACTTTATCGTCTTCTTCCACACCATTATTGTAGATATTGATGCTGAAGTTCAAACTCGCTGATCTAAAAGATCACCCTAATAGTTGTAGCTATCATCACCTGCTACAACAAGTTTAGAAGAGACTTCTAAGAAAGAAGAAGAAGCAGAGCATTCTAATTTCTGTAATAAAGGTTAGCTGATTGAAAAATACTAAGAACTATCAAATCATTGTCTTCATAAGCAAGATCAGAAACTTGTGTTTCTGAGTTACTTCCAGCACAAGCAGCAATGTCTTGAAGATCAACATTCTTGTTGTTGAGAAGAAGTTAGGGCTGAGTTAATCTCAGCTTAGGAAGCAGTAAACTCAGAGAAATTTTTCTAGAGTCAAATCATCAACAAACTCTTCATCTCTATTGGATCCTTTATATCTGAGTTGTAAGCCCAGAATTATAAAGGCAGAAGTAAGATCTAGTTTTGGTTCTGAGCAGTAGGATCATTTGTTAATCTGAGATAGGGCCTGTGTGCCTGAGGTAGGGCCTGTGTGCCTAAGGTAAGGCACTTTTCCTGAGGTAGGAGAGTCATTCTCTCTGAGGGTAGGGCCTGTGTGCTTGAGTTGTAGGATCAAGATTTGGATCTGAGTTTGGCCATTGTGTCTGAGCTGTAGGAGAGGATGGGGCTAACCTCCTAGCCTAAGCTGAAGGACTATTAATTAAGTCTTAGGTAGCTGATCTTTAGATCACTGAGTTATAGGAGCAAGCTTGCTTTGAGGTAGGGCTTTGTGCCTGATGTTAGTCTTGGTGGAGACTGAGAGATCCTGAGGGATCTGTGTTGTAACCTCTTAGGAGCTGAGTTTTGGAGAAGTGCCTTCTCTAACACACTATTAAAAAGATGAGAGGGATAGTGTATGTACCCATAATCTGGAAAACCACTATAAATCTGGTTTGCGTTGTGTGATTTCTCAAAAGCTACATATAACTAACTCACAACACACTTAAAGATGATAATGATCTATAAATAGACCAAAAAACTATTCACCCCCCCCCCTCTAGGTGTTTAGCTACCTTTGAAACTAAAGACTTTCAAGTGGTACTAGAGGGAGGTTACTCAAAGTGGACATAAAAGTTTGAGAAGATCTCAAAGGGTACCTAAAAGAAGTATATGAAAATGTTTAAGTTGTCTACCAAAATCACCTAGAGTGGGGTGAATAGGTGGGTTCTGCGTCTTTTTGCGGAATAAAAATTTGAGCTAGCGATGTACAAAAAACAAACAAGCATGCACAGATGACACCAAGAATTATAGTGGTTCTCCAACCTTGGGTACATCAACTTTCCACCTCACCAATCTAGCAACACACTAGATTCATCTACTCCACTATTCTCGGATTGAAAACAATCCTACCCCTTGGAACAAAGTTCCTACAACTCGATCCCTCAAAACAGGATCTGCACTCGGAAGAGAAACTTCCTACAAAGATCTCAGAGAAAAAAGCTCCTACTACTCGGAGAAGAATCTCCTACAAGAATCAAAACATTTACAGAAAAATATACAAACAGTATTATTGCAGATCTGAGTCTTCAACCCTTCTTCCTTCTTAAACTTTGAAGCTCTGTCAGAAATAGATCGAAAAGGACAAGGCTAAATCTCTAGATCTAAAAACTTTGGACTCAGCACGATCAAGGAAAGAATCTGTCGATGTAGAAAATGTTGATCTGTTTTATCTCTTATTCTGAATCTCAGGATCTATAGCAGATCAGCGATGAAGGCGATGAACAGTGGCGGCTCCCGATTTAGAAAGAGAATTTGTGATTCTGAATACTTAGGTTTTTCTTTTTAGGGTTGGTCGATTATGATAAGACCTTTTATAGGACTTGCCTAACGGTCATAATCACATTCAATACATGTCACGTGGACTGAGCAAGTGCTATTCATGTTTGAAATTACTTCTGTCGGGACTTAAGAAAAATTCAGAAATTTGTACTACATTTCTCGAGAGACTTACTTGTACTCGAGAAGAAGTTTTCTATTTCTCGAGAAAATTATGAGGTTCTCAAGAAAAGTTTTTAGGCAAAAATGTGGTGGTGGAATTCATCTATCTTGAGAATGAGAGTAAGTACTCGAGAAGAATAATTTTTTGTTCACGAGAAGAGTCATTCTGGTACTCAAGAACAAGGATGCATCTCGACAAAGAGTTCTGACTCTTGACAAGAGTATTCAAGGTCTCGAGAAAAGGTTTTTGGTTCTCGAGAACTATACAAGGCTTTCTCGAGAAAAATCTTTTGCTTCTCGAGAAAAAGACTTAGTAAAAATGTAAAGGTGGAATTCAGGTATCTTGAGAAAGAGAAGAAGTACTCGAGAAAGATGAACTTATGTTCTCGAGAAAATTATTCTGTTACTTGAGAGGAATAATGCATCTCGAGAAAATAAACTTGTTACTCGAGAGGAGAATCTGCTACTCGAGAAATGACTTCTGGTCCTCGGGAAGTAATACTGACCTTCTCGAGAAATAACATGTGACTTCTCGAGAAAAAGACTTACAAAAAATATTAACTGGAAATGAGGTAACTCGAGAAGGAGTGGCATGGAGTACTCGAGTATACATGGCTTTCTCGAGAATAACACTAAGATTTCTCGAGAACAGCTTCAGCAACTCGAGTATATGATAGATCTTACTCGAGTATAAACTTAGGTTCTACTCAAGTACAAAAGATCCTACTCGAAAAAAAGGCTTAGCAATTTTTCTGAAAGTCTGAAAACTTATTTTCATCAATAAATTCAGCAACCAACTTTTCTCTCATGGATTTAGTGCTTGAAAAATAAGTGTGTCACAATAGAGAGGCTACACATGAGTCAACACCATGGATCACACAATGTGGGATTACATTGTGTGGTCATGTGTTTGGTGACTTATTGTAGACTGACATTAGTCTAAACTTGGCAAATATATCCTGCAAACAATCAAATATAAAGGACATCAAATACAAAAGTAATTCATCTTAGTTCAAGTGTGACTTCATACAAATCTGTGTTATTGTGGATGCAATACCCAACAATCTCCCTATATTTGTGGAAGTTAGAACCCTCTACACTAAGGTGAATTAAATCAAGATAAACAAACAAAGAAACCAATAACCATGATAAAATAGAAGGAAAGCTGTGACATAGAAAAATCAGATCATCAAAACTAAAGGTTTATATTAATAGATATTGTCCAAGAAAAATTTAATTCCACAAGATCTAAAAAATTTTTTCTGATTATCTGCAAATTCTTCTAGTTTTGTTGTTGCTGCTGTCTTTCCTGCTTCTCTTGTTGCCATTTCTGAGAACTTTAAGGTTTAGGAAAATATTTGGGAGCTATAGGTGGAGCCTTGTGATTGTTCTTTCCATACTCTCTGTCATACAATCTCCTCTTGGTAAGAGATTTCTCATATAAATCCCATTCATATAAGCTATAATGAATGTTCCTGTCTTCATTAAAATCAACAACAAGTTTAAGTGTTTCAAGGATTAAGGAATTGGAGGTTGGACTCCATACTTCAGAAAATTCTTGAGCTATTCTTCTTTCAACTTCGGGATAAGGAGTTGAACTGCTGATAGAGGCACCATTACCATATTTTCTCCTTTTAGCTTTCTGAATCTTAGGAGGTACTTGAGGAGGCACATTTGCTTGTTCAGACTCCCATACTTGTTCGTAGGTTTCAGGAGGTGGACCTTCAAAATATTCAGGAGACGGAGAGACTGTTGGCCTATTTACATCCCAAAAAGCGAGGGGGTGTAGAAGGATCCATTGATAGATTAGGGAAAAGCTGATTATGCATCCAAACTGCAGTATCATATGTGTAAAGCTTTGTACTTTTAACTTCTTTGAGCACTAATGCTTGGATTTCAATCATTTGATCATCCCAATGATTTTTCATTATTTGAACTTATTTTTCTAACTGTTCTTTAACTTTACCCCCTCCCCCCCTTTATGACTTCTAGACACAGGGTGCTAATGACTTCCTCTTTTAACTGCCCAACTTCTTCACAAGTCTTGAAGTTGCGTTCTCGGGCTTTCTTTTCTAATTGAATTTGATTGTTTGCAAGAGTAACTGACTGTTCCATTACTGTACAAATACTGGTGATAGTGTGATCTATTTCTTTTCCTCCAATTTGTAAAAGTCTTTTAAATTCATCAGTATTATTTTGGATTTCAGCAAATCCTTGGCTCATCTCTTTTTCCAGAGCAGTTACTTTATCAGTTACAGCTTTAATAGAAGTATCAAAGTAATTTCTTTCTTCATCTAGCATAACTTCAATCATACTTAAGATTGTACCTTCAGTAAATACTTCAGTTTGAAGAGGTACAGTAGGTAGAATTGGAGCAGTACATGGTTCAATTTCTTCAATGAGGACTGTGGAGGAAGAGGTTTGTTTTTTTGCTTACTGTACTTACTTCATCTTCAACATCTTTGGCTAGTATGAAGGGAATGTTGAAATAGAAACTGGGAAGAGGAGGTTCAGCATCTTCAGCATGTGTTTCATATTCAGTATCAGGAATTGAGACAACTTCTTCATCATGTACATCTTCAAGTGGAGATTTTTCTGGTTCAAGTTTAGGAGATTTTTTAGGTTCTAGGGATTTTTCTTAAGGAGACTTTACTGGAGAAGAGGGACGTTCTTCAGGTATAGTGAATAGAGGCTCTTTAGAAGAGAGATCCTCTATCATCCTGTTGATATCATCATCTGTAGACAAGATCTGCTCATGAACCTGAGCATCAGTCAGAGTTTCTACATCTGGTAGATCTTCAGCAATAAAATCTAAATTGTGTGTATGAAGCAAAGTGGTTGTGGCAACAACATATGGAGTTGAACTTTCATCTAAAATAGTATGGCAACAGCTTGCGAAGAGAAATCATCTTCTTGAACTGTATGAATGGCAGCAGGTGGTGTGACTTGGGCATGGATTTCTGTAGAAACTGGGCAGGAGTTGGAGTTTGATTGGGCTGATCTTGGACAGATGGGGCAGGCTCCCTCTCAATAAATGGATAAGTTATTTGATGAGAAGGAGGAGATGGAGTCCTGTCCACATTAGTCGATTTTTGCTATGTTCAGCAACCACTTATTGTGTCTGCATGTCAAATCAATGTGATGTGGACAACTTGCACTCAAGACCTCTAATGCACATCAAATACAGTTGATGTGTCTGACATTGACCTGTTTGACTTCTCACAAATCAGGGACATTGTGAACAATGAACCCAACAATCTCCGCCTATTTGAAGAAGTCAAAACCCTTATCAAAAATGTTTCTTTCCTTGGTCACTGACATACACAACCTATACAATAATATAAATATTGAAATTCTGATAAGCTTTAAGTAAATGTACCTCATTTCCTGCGTATATGGTGAGCATCTCTTACTCCCCCTGTTTTGCTACAAGGTGTTTGTACTTACTTGAGTGTCACATGCCTTTCTTTCCCCTTTGTCATCTCTCCCACTTACTTTGTTTTCCCCTTGCTAGGTCCTTCTCTCTTCTCTCCCACATTTTGACTTCTGTAGAATAGGTAGATGGGGGCTGGCCCTTCCATTGGCTGACCGTCTCTATTCTATCCAGAGTAACTTACTCCCCCTCAGTAGAAGCATCAGTGAACTGATACTACTGGGGAGTCTACATGTCCAGCAAGAGGAACAATACCTGCACCAAAAAAATGCAAAAGGGAGTTCCTGAAGCTATGCCAAGTTCAACATACCCAACTCAAATTTGAGGGTGTTGAAATTTGCTTCATCTAATGGCATAGCGAAGATAGCAGCCACTTGCTTGTCTATGGGTACAAACTCAAGACTGATGTCTTCCTTCTGCACATGCTCCCTAATAAAATGATATCTTATTTATATATACTTAGTCCTGCAATGTGATACAATACTCCTAGTAATAGAAATAGCACTTATAGAATCATAATAGAGAGGGGTTCTACTTACCTGAAGGTTATAATCCTAAAGCTGATGTTGGATCCATAACAGCTGAGCACAGCAGCTGCCTACTGATATATATTCTGACTCAGCGGTGGATATAACCACACTAGTTTGCTTCTTGTTGCTCCAAGAAACTAGCCTTCTTCATAAGAACTGATATGTTCCAATAATGTTTTTCCTGTCTTCTTTGCAACCTGCAAAATATGCATCTGAAAATTCTATTAGATCAAAATACCTTTTTCTAGGGTACCATAAGCCAAGATATGATGTGCCCTTATGATACCTTAAGATTCTCTTTGTAGAAGAGTAATCAGATTCTTTAGGGCAGGCCTGATACCTAGCACATACACATGTGACACACATGATGCTAGGCCTACTAGCAGTCAGGTATAAAAGGGAGCCAATTATCCCTCTATACAAAGACTCATCAACAGGTTTCCCTGCCCCATCTTTGCCTATAGGCATACTTGATCCCATGGGAGTTCTCATGGTGGATGCTTCTCCATACCATACTTTTTGATTAGCTCCCTGGTGAACTTGTGTTGGGATATGGACAAGCCATCATCAGTCTATCTTACTTGGAGTCCCAAGAAGAACTTGAGCTCACCCATACTGCTCATTTCAAACTTCCCTTGCATAAGTTTGCAAACTTCCTGCAAAGGTTGTCATCAGTAGATCCAAAGATAATGTCATCGAGATATATCTGGACTAGGATAAACTTGCCCTTTGATTCCCTAAGGAATACGGTCTTGTCTATCTTCCCTCTTGAAAATTTGTTCTCAATGAGAAAGCTGGACAAGGTTTCATACCAAGCCCTAGGGGCTTGCTTTAGCCCATATAGAGCTTTCCTAAGCTGATAAATAAAATTAGGAGAGTTAAGATCTACAAAACCTGGTGGCTGATCAATATATACTTCCACTTTTAGGTCCCCATTCAGGAAAGCTGACATGACATCCATATAGTAGACTATGAATCCCTGATAGGCAGTAAATGCAAGGAAAATCCTTACGGATTCCAATATAGCTACTGGGGCAAAGGTCTGGTCAAAGTCTATGCTCTCTTCTTGCATATAGGCTTTAGCCACCAGTCTAGCCTTATTCTTAACAATAATGTCATTCTTATCCAACTTGTTCCTATAGATCCACTTAGTCCATATAATATTTTGTCCTTGTAGTCTAGGGACCAACTTCCAGGCCATACATCTCTTAAATTAGTCCAGTTCTTCTTGCATTGCTCCAATCCAGAACTGGTCCTTCATTGCATCTTCAAACTTCTTTGGATCTTCTTGAGACAGGAAGCTTGAGTAGAGAGCTATATTCATACTCTTGCTTCTGGTCTAGACTCCATGATTTGCATCACCAATGATTTGGTATAATGGATGGTCCCTTTGATGACTGGTAGCTGGAGGCAATCTAGCTGCAACTTGCTGATCTTCAGGGTTTTAAGCTAGCTGGACTTCATTTTCTTTAGGTTTGTTTTCCCCTTCTCTTGGAATAGGTAGTCCATTATCATTTTCTTGGACTGTGGTGGTAGCTTCCTTGAAGGTCAGCTTGTCCATCATCTGCTCTGTACCTGCAATACTATAAGAGGATGAGCTTGGCAGCTCACAGTTAACCATGTTGGATTCATCAAAAACAACATGTATTGACTCTTCTATAACTTGGGTAGTTAAGTTGTAGATTATATATGCCTTACTATGAGTGTTGTACCCAACAAAGATCCATTTATGGACTTTGCAGTAAACTAAGTTAAATGGTTTTCCATTGTTGAGCACATAGCACTTGCAACCAAAGATCCTGAAATAGCTCAGGTATGGTTTTCTGCCCTTCAAGATCTCATAGGGAGTCTTCTTGTGGCTCTTGGTGATAGAAGCCCTATTAAGGACATAGCAAGCAGAGTTAACTGCCTCAGCCCATAAGTATTCTGGGAGGTATGAGTCATTTAATAAGGTTCTACCAACCTCTATGAGAGTCCTATTTTTCCTCTCAGCAATTCCATTTTGTTGGGGTGTTCTAGGAGAGGAAAATTCTTTATAAATCTCCAGCTCTTCACAGATCCTTATCATGCACTCAGACTGAAACTCAGTGTCATGGTCACTTCTGATTTTGACCACAATGCTGTTGAATTCAATCTGAATTTGCTTGACAAATGTCTGAAAGACATCAGGGGTTTCAGATTTCTTCCTTAGAAAGAACACCCCGGCAAATCTGGAAAAGTCATCAACAATCACAAGGGTGTAGACATTCCTAACCATACCTTGAATTAGCATAGGAACAAAAAGATTCATATACAAGAGGTATAAGAACCTCACTGAGTCTTTGGTGCCAATGCTCTTGAAGGAGCTCTTAGTCTGTTTGCCCTTTTGGCATACAGAGCATATGCCATCCTTAGTGCATATAGACTTAGGACCATTCCTAACCAGCTCATTGATGAACAACTTGCTTATGGTCGTATAATTTAGATGGGCTAGCCTCTTGTGCCACTGGACACTTGAAGAGGATTTCTCATCTAGAAATTGGCATACAGGTGAGTCTTTGCTAGAGCATAGGAAATCTAAACAGTACACATTTCCACTCCTAGTGCCTATTAAGATGACCTCTTGGTCACTTAACCTCCTAATTCAGCACTCATCCTTGTGGAATACTATGTCATAGCCAAGATCACAGAGTTGGCTAATGCTTATTAGGTTATGTTATAACCCTTCCACATAGGCTACTCTAGTGATAGTGACTATGTCATTAAATATCTTACCATAACCTCTATTCACCCCTTTTTCTAACCCACCAAAGATAACCTTTGGTCCATTTTTACTAGAGCATAATCCTTCAGCATGCTCCTTGTTCCAGTCATGTGCCTGGAACATTCGTTGTCCAAGTACCATGTAGGGGTATGGGCACTTGGACTAAACTGCAAAACACAAATCAGTTAACCTTAGCACCCGATTTTTTTGGGTCCTTGATGCATGTTAGGCTGAAAATAATTCTACCTACCTGCTGCATTTCTGACAGGCAAGCTAACATTTGCTCTCTGCACACTATGATTGTGCCAGTAATCAATATCAAAGTGGCCTACCTTGCCACAACACCAACACTCATAAATGTTGTACCTTCTTTTTTGGAGCAGGTCTAGTGGCTGTGTTAATAGTAGCTCTGGATCTAGAACGAGTAGCAACAGTCTTGTTCCATGGGTTTCCAGCCCCAGTCTGACAAGTGGTGAGTCTGGAAGTAGAAGTGCTTGGGATATCTTGAGCCCTTCTAGCAGCAGCTTTATTCTAAGAAACCATATTATTGATGGCCTCAGAGATGCCCAGCTCTGGTCTACTGACAGCCTTTCCCTTTATCTTAGAGTGTGCTGGAGGAATTGGAGAACAGTCAACAGCTTTACCATTGACTAAAGGGGATTTTGCACCAATCACAAATGGTCCAGGATGGGCCATTTGTATTTTCTCATAGGCACTTGCACCTTTGATGTAACTATCACCATATTGTGGAATATCTTTGTTCACACAAGATGGTCTAGCATGATTCCAGTGACCATAAATACTCTCATGGTCTTGGCTGTTAGAAGCAAATTTCTCTCTATTAAATTTCACAGGAGGATTAGAAGCTAGTGGCTCCACCTGAGCTTTGCCATTTCCCTTGGGATTAGCAGCTCTTGTCCTTCCCTTGAATCTCAACCCTTTCTTTCCCTTTTGGGAGGAGAATGAGTCTATCAAGGGCAACACTGTGCTAGGTTTAGAGTAGCTAGCCACTAGTTCCCTTTCCAATTGGAGCTTTCCTTCAAGATTCCAGCAATTCTTGAAAGTTATGGTGCTCATCTGAAGGATTGTTAAATTCTTCTGTTTGCAAACTTCTTGAGTCTTCAGATCCAGCAATTTTGCTGATTCTGAAGCAGCAAGCTTTAAATAGACACTTTCCTTAGCCTGTTGTTTTGCTAGGAGCTTGGTTTTCTTTAGAGCCTGTAGAAGTGCACCATAATTATCAATCAATTGATTGATGTCTCCCTCAGATTCTGAACCATCATCATCACTTGATGCAGAAGCACAAGAATATGGAACTGATTCATAATTTGAACAAGCAGAGCTAGTAATAGAAATTACCTTGCTGGACCAGGCTAATCCTGGCTGATTTCTTCATCTTACTTAGCCATTAGCCCAAGGATGCAACTATCTTCTTCAGAATCCACCTCTGAATCACCATCAGATTGTGATAGAGGGGCCTTGTCAACAATTCTGACAGTCGGATGAACATTCTCAGCTTCTTCTTCTAAAGCAGCCAGCCTTTTGATGCAGTCTGCTTCAACAGCTCCTTCTTCAGTAGAGTACAGCCCCATGTAGACTTCTTCTTCTTCTTCTTCTGACTCTGATGAGGAGGAGTCAGTCTAGCTTCTTTGCTTCTTGGCAAAGAGGGATTTCTCCTTCTTGCCTTTTTGCTGGTGGTCCTTTTTCTCACTGTGTTCCTTTCTTTTGAATGGGCAGTCTGCTATCACATGCCTAGGTTTTCTGCAATGCTAACAAGTCATGTTATAGGAGAGCTGTTTACCAGTTTTGGAACCATACCTGTGCTCTGTTGGGTACATTGGAAACTGTGTACCTGATTTGGAGAAGCCTCACTTAACTTAATAATATACATCATTATGTATTTGATGGGTTGTTGAGTTTTGATGTGCAGGTTAAGGAAGTGATGGAAAATTTTCTAAGTACAAATGTCGACATTTGAGAAGGAAATGTGTCGACACCAGAAGCCAGATTGTGTCGACACATAGGACTTGTGTCGACACATATAAATTCTGTCGACAATAATTGTGTCGACACACACCAGAATTCTGTCTACACCAACTATGTAGAGACTAGAAGCTATTGTGTCGACACATAGGAATTGTGTCGACACATTCCACAGAAGCTGTGTCGAGTAGATAAAGAAGGGTTGTGTCGACATTGTGTGAGCTGTGTGTACAACCCCGTGTACGGCAAGCAAGGTCGCCAGGAACCAGACAGATCGGGCAAAATATCGTGGGCGAGCTCATCATTAGAGAAGCCGAGCCTGAGCTCGGCATTCGTCGACCGGAGATCGACATTCATCGACCGGAGATCGACGTTCGTCGAACGAAGATCAGCTTTCATCGACCCTGAGCTCGGCATTCGTCGAGCTGGCCCAGGTCAACTGATGGCGACCAAGGGATGGGCGAGCTCACCGTCCCAGCTCGCGCCCTAACAACGGAGCTCAGCAACAGCAGGCGAGCAGGACCTGCCGAGGTGATCAAACTCCCCAGCTCGCCAGGGTGTGTGAGGTACTTTTTACTGTTTTGCCCCCGCTGGTCTGCATATAGCCCTTCAAAATAGCGGAGTTTGGCTGTTGGCAGACCTAGCCAAGGGTTTTCTGGTAATTTCAGGTCAGTTCTTTTCGTTATTGGCAGTTCAGATTCCAAAAAATTATAAATAGGACCCAAGGGGTACCCCATAAAGCAGGTTTTCCTGTGCTTTCCTGCTCTAGTTTTCAAGTGCTTTATCAGGGTACCTTAGCTCGGCCTCTAGCTAAGGAGGGGAAGCGCTCTGAGATCTTCCGGGTGTGTGGTGGGACCTCCCCGTCGAGCCCTTGGGTCGGTCTTTCCTTGTTTTCTTTGTTGTTTTGCTTGCAGGAGTAAAGTAGGCGCGAGACCACCCCTTCTGTAAGACCCCCTTTTTTTTTGACACCGGGGTCTTAGGCCCAGAACCGCCGTTTTGCGGTGACTCCTTCACGCCCTGAAGAGTCGTCACCACAAAGCGCCGATTCTGCCGGCCATTTCAATCACAGAAAAGTAGCACAAGAAGTAAATGTAAACTATCAGTCCACAGAGAATCACATGTCATAATAGATATGACTCCACGAAGGGAGTGTCCACAAAAATAAAACATCAAGGTAGCAAAAACGGGCTTATGCCCGGTACATCAAATCCTCACTACAAAAGATCACTCATGCGGAAGCAGAAAGACTACTCAAGGTCGAGACTCACGGTCCCGGCTGTGTGAACTCCGGAGCTAGACTGCCCCACCTCCAAGCGCACCGGTCTCTGGGGCTGCTCCTCCATGCTGGCCTCCACGATCCCCTAAATGATGCGGTTCGAAAACCGTTAGTCTAAAAGACTAAGTCCTATCATCCCCCGCCCCTTCCCCCACGGCTCCTAGGCACCGAGCGGAGAGGAAGAAAAGGGAGGACTTGAAGGTGGAGAATATCAAAAGCAGATGGCAGCGGTCCTATTCTAGCAAGTTCTATAGCATATAAGGACAATAAGCTGAGATATGAAATGTAACCTTTACTTATGTGAAAACACATAAGCCAAGGGGTCTTCTGCAAGGCTCCCATCGTATAAAAAGTCCCATACCGATTTATACGTTGGGGTGTCGGTGAACAAACAGCAGTAACTATATATATCAAAATTAACCTTAATTTATAAACTTGCCCACACAAGCTTATAAACCAAGGGGTCGTGTAGCAGGTCCTAAAGTATAAGCATCCCATTCCACTTATACTTTAGGTGTCATGGTTAAAGGTAACGATTATGCTATGACATGCAAGTGGGTATGATGTACATGCAAGTGCAACACACACACCCGACTCTGTGCACACAGACCTTTAGTTCCCCCTTTTTGGAGTCGTAACCTCCCAGGATACCTCCGTAGTGGCAGACGGAAGCGGTGGGTTGGGCCTCGCCCACCTCTAAACCAGTAAAGCACTACCGGTCAGACCTATCGTACGCCTCAACGCTTGGTGCACGAAGCGGACTCCTACGTACTCTTGCTGGCTGGCGCACCGGACTTCTGTTGGCGAAGTGCTAACCGCACTTGCCGAGTCAACGTATTGGCGTCGGTGCATCGACCCTCCAATACCGAAGACCCACCACCTTAATTTTCCTTTCCTGTTATGCACATGCAAATTAGCGTAATCAAGAACCGAGCCGAAGCCCCCCGGACCAACACGTCCGTCTCAAACAATCGAGCCGAAGCTCCCCGGACCCAAAGTCCGCCTTTTAACCATCCGAGCCGAAGCTCCTAGCTAACATCCGGTGCCATCAGTGTTGTGGAATGTGCAACCCTAATTACTAAGTTACTCTTTTCAGCTTGTTAAAACAGTTTACGTTAACCCAGGACTGCCCCCGGTATTCCCTGTGAAGGGCTCTCAAGGGGCACTAGGAACTGTGTTGGGATTACGCCCAGCGTTCCCTTTCACAAGGTACTTACTTTATTATTGGTTGATTCCCTTACCCATTATTTTCTCATATTTCGATATGCTATTCCTAGGGTAATTTGACTCCAACTCTCCTTGGGTAGGACGATCTTTCGTCGGACCCGAACGCCTATAAACCATAGACAAAACCACACCCTACTCACTCATCTTCCATAGATGCAGCCCCCTTCCACTTGTCCTTACAACAAACCATCAAGACCCATCATGCGTGCCCTAATTCATATCCAAATGAAATCCTGCAGTTTTGCTATATGCAGACCACTTAAGCTACATGACCCGTAAAAAGGGAAGTACATGAAATATTCATCCAGTACCCTTATGATAATTATTAGAGGGCTAAAAAGACATTTGAAGCATAAATCCAGAAATCCATAATTTTCCTAATTTGTATGATAATTAATATATTTATTCTAGTGTCCCAAAAGGCCCAGGTTTGAACATGAAGTACCATTTTCAGACAAGATAATAATCCACTAAATTTATGATAATTACAAAATGCCTAACCAACTCTAAAGCCTAAGTCTTCCAATTTTTTAGCAAGGTTTAGGCCTTTAAATTTAATTTCAAAGATGCCCCATAAAAAGTCATTTTAAAAGATTCTATAGTAATAACACCTCCAAAAACTCAGAGAAAATTCAGGGATGATTGTGATGGCCTACAAGTACCCTAGAAAAAGTTTCATAATTTATCATTTGGAAATAAGGCTATATTTGATTTTCTTATGAACTTTCTAATTTAAGGGTTAATGAACAACGTATGCTAATCAGTCATCAAATATTTCCACAAAACTTCCCACATGATAACATTGAGCTAAAACATTATGCAGCAAGTTTCATGATTTTTCAGTAAGTAATGGGCTCTGGCAAGAATTATTTAACATGTAATCAAAAATAAAGCACTTGTGAAGTAGATGCCCTAAATAGATATCCAAAAATTCTGACAAAATTCATACAAGATTATTATAGCCTAAAACTAACTCTGCCCATGTTTCATACCCTCTCTATGGACAGTGAGACCACAATAGCCAAATTAATAATTAGGGCAATACTATTGATTACAAATGAAGTGCTACAAATATTGATCAAAATTCCTCAAGTAAATTATCAGGGGCTCAAAATACCCTAATCCCCTCACTACCCAAATTTAGTTAAGTTTCAAGGTGTTTAGCTAACCTAAACCTACACTACAAGTTTTAGGTCCTAAGCTAGGGTTAGGGTTTTGGGGACCCTAACATTTTCACAATTTGCTAATATTTTTAACAGAGGGTTTTATATATCCTAGGAACCTCCTTGAAAAATTTGGAGTTCATCCAAGGTGTTTAGGACTCATACCCTTCACAAGGCCAAAAGGTCCCTCCTTAGGGTTTGACCTAGGAACTTAGGGCAAATCTATTCCTCTCTATCCCATATTCCATGGGGAGGTGATAAGTGCTATAACAAGTCAGTGGCCCAAATTTCAGCCTCTGTTGAGGTGATTTGGTCACTCAAAATCAAAAGTGCACCTTTTGACCAAAATGCCCTTATTAAGGTATAGTTAGGGTTGGGTCAAAACCTATTCAAAACAAACCCAAATTAAATGAAATTTTGTACAGATACCTAAATTGAACCCAGGGACCACTCACCAAAATTTGGGATGGTTTGGGGGTGTTTAGGGCACCTATTTAATTTATTTAATAATTATTAAATGTTTATAAAAACTATAGAAATATTTTCTCCAAAAATTCCCATTTTTGGTCAGGCCCTAGGTATAGCTAGGATAGACTCCCCATCATAATTTCAACTGATTTGGGATAGGGATGAAGTGTGGGCACTCAGTTTAATGACTGCCTAGCCCTAAGGGTATGTCCCACCAAAATGGGTGCCCTGGTCCGACCTTACACCCAAATGGGTTCAAACCAATTTTACAATAAAGTAGACACAAAGGACTACAACTTTCATGTCGAAGGATTTTCCCCCAGATGAGCCTAAGTATTTTTAAAGTTTAAAACCAATAATATCAAAAACTGTGACAAAATTTCATTAATATAAAATATTTCCTATAGTTTAATCTCAAGCCCGCACGAATCTTGAAGCAAAAAGGGACGGAATCCCTTCATCTTCTTCCTTGAGCTGACGGCCAGGATTCATCCCGCCTGGAGCCACTTCCAAGCCCTGCCGCCGGCGATCCAGCCCCTTCACCGGCCGGCCACCGCCACCAACACCTCCGTTGAGGTGGTGGCTATCGCCAGGCG
The DNA here is from genome assembly GCA_039583875.1 of Platanthera guangdongensis. Taxonomy (NCBI): domain Eukaryota; kingdom Viridiplantae; phylum Streptophyta; class Magnoliopsida; order Asparagales; family Orchidaceae; genus Platanthera; species Platanthera guangdongensis. The sequence goes on from CM077158.1 coordinate 177,406,346, forward strand.
GCGGCTCTGCCGCCGGAGAGGTGTTTTCCGGCGGTTATAGCAAGAAGATTTCTTGCCGAAACCATGTGGAATCCTGGATTCGATCGGGCTCAATTGAGCCCGAAACTTAAACCTTAAGAGTCCTAAGATCTACCCGCGAGTTAAGGAGAGGAGGAGGACCTTCCTGGCGGCCTGGATGCGAGAGGAGCGGCGGGATGCCATTGACGACGGCGGCGGCGCTCGGCTTCTGCAACAGTACAGTGGAATGGCTCGTCTCCTCCAGGTAAACGCTCTAAAGTGATCCCCTTGGCCCCCTGAAGGTGTTTAAATGGCAAATGGGGGAGAGGGGAGGTTGGTTCTTCAATGTCCATTAACACCATTAAAGGTGTGGCTCGGGTAGAGTGGAGGGCGGCTGAACCCATCTCTTGGTGGCCGGGAAACGGCTGGAATCAACTCCTCTCCCCTAGAGGAGTTGATTGCAGCCATAAATGGTGGTTGTTAGCCTCCCTTGGCCGGCCTCTCACTTCCCCTTCCTCTTCCTCATTTTTCTCTCTCCTCCATTATCATGGAGGGGAGCTCCTTTCTCTCTCCTAGTCACCTCTGGTTGACTAGTCAACCTCACAAGCTAAATGCAGCCCACTTGATTATGATGGTCATGGGAATGGGTTTAGCCTAAGGGAGAAGTGGCTTGGGCTTGGGTTAGCCCTTTTGGGCTAAGTTTGACTTGACCTAAATGAGGGTTGACCTGGTCAATTTGACCATCTGGGTTGACCCCATTGGGTTTTTAGTGGCCCATTGGACTCCCTTAAGGTCTAGGGTTACTTGAGTAGGGTTGGTTGGGCCTCTTGGTGGTCTCCTGTCCCTTGGCAAGGGCACTTTGACCATCTAGGACTAGAGTTGACTTGGGTCAACATGACCCATTGGGTTGACCCCTATGGGTCCTGGGTGACCCATTGGCATCCCTTAGGGTCTAGGTAGGGTTATGTAGGGTTACCCTGCACTTTGGAGGTCACATACCCTTAGTAAGGGTACTTTGACCAGATTAGGGGCTTGAGTTGACTTGGGTCAACCTGGCCTCTAGGGCTGACTCCAGTGTGTCCTTAGTGACCCATTGACCTCACTTTAGGGTTAGGAGGGCATAGGTGGGGTCCTCTAGGCTAGGAGTAGGTCAGTTGACCCTAAGTAGGCTAGTTTGACCCATTTAGGGCTAGGGTTGACCTTGGTCAACTGGGCCTCTTGGGTTGACCCTAATGGGTCCTTTTGGCTCTAATGGGCCTCCAAGGTATTAGGGGTGTTGTGGTAGGGTCTTGGGGTTAAGGTGTAGCCCATGGTCATCCTAAACCATTGTTCAGAGTTCTACTATTTGCAGACCATGATGATTTTCCACATTTTGTCCCCTATCTCTTGGCCCATTTCTGGCTTCCTAGGGTTTGTCATGACCTAGTCATGGACAAAACCACTCCTAGGGGTCTAGTTGGAAATGGGATGTTACAAATCCCAATAAACAAAACAAAGATTTCGTCCTCGAAATCAAGGTTGGGCCTACGGGACTTACTTCCGAAGGAAAGAGCCTTGTAACATCCCATCATGACGCCTCGTTTGTTAAATTAGGTTTTACGGGAAAACTTAGATCTAAGACCATTTCGCCCAATCGGCAAACCAAGATCCCAATAAACAAGGATAAGTCCCCAATAAACAAAAGATAATCCTCTATCTGCCTAGAGCAGCCCTTAGTATATTTAAAGCAGGAAAAATAAATTAACATCTTGAGGGGTCTGAGAGGTATACCTGACTGAATAGCTCGGGGTATCTTTGTCGCATCAGGTCCTGCGGCTCCCAGGTATGCTCCTCCTGGCCGTGGTTCCTCCACAGGACCTTGACTAGTGGGACCTTCTTGCTTCGCAAGACCCGTACTCCTCGGTCGTCGATCCTCACTGGCTCCAAACGAACCGACCGGTCTGAAGCTACCGGCCCTTCGGTGGTCAAAATCTGCTGCTCCAGGCGTAGCAGAGCCCTCCTCAGTGAAGAAATATGGAAGACGTCATGCAGCGCTTCCAGCTCTGGTGGTAACTCCAGCCGATAGGCTAGGGGTCCGATCCGCTCCAGGATCCTGTAAGGGCCCATGTACCTAGGGCTGAGCTTCTTCCTCCGACCACGCAGCCGCGAGACTCCGTGCATGGGCCGGATCTTCAGAAACACCCGGTCCCCCACCTGGAACTCCATCTGCCGATGCCGGGCGTCATAGTACTTAGCCTGTCTGCTCTGCGCCTCTAGCATCCTGTCTCTGATCAGCCTCACCTGTGCCTCGGTGTCTTCAACAAACTCTGATCCCAACACCTTCGGATCTTCATTCTGAACCCAAGAAAGTGGGGTCCGGCATCTCCTCCCGTACAAGGCTTCGTAAGGCGCCATCCTGATGCTGGACTGGTGGCTGTTGTTATAGGAGAACTCGACCAGGGGTAAGAGTTTCTCCCACGGTTCCCCGCGGTCCAAGATGCATAGCCTCAAAAGGTCCTCCAGCGTCCGGTTGGTGCGTTCTGTCTGCCCGTCTGTCTGGGGATGAAATGCAGTGCTGAAGGTCAATCGCGTGCCTAAGTAAGCTTGCACGGACCTCCACTCCCTGGAGGTGAACCGACCATCCCGATCCGACACTATTGTCCTGGGCACGCCATGATAACGAATGAACTGCTCCACAAACTTCCGCACCAGTACACCCACTGAATCGTCCTTCCTGATCGGTATAAATCGAGCCACCTTGGTCAACCGATCAACGATTACCCAGATCGAGTCATTCCCTGTCCGAGACCGAGGAAGCCCATGTATGAAGTCCATGGCTATGTCATCAAACTTCCACTCCGGCACCGGGAGTGGCTGCAATAATCCTGCGGGGTTCCTGCACTCCGCCTTCACCAGCTGACATGCCTCACAATGGGTCACGAAGTAAGAGACATCCTTCTTCATGCCCGGCCAGTACATCGTCTTCTTCAAATCGGCCGTCATCTTTGTGATCCCCGGGTGTACAGAATACCGGCTGCAGTGCGCCTCCGTCATAATATCCTCCCGGATCTGGCCTCCCTCCGGTATATACACCCGTCCTCTGAAGCACACCAGGTCGTCCCTCAGTGTGTAATCTCCTGCAGTGCTTGCCTCCAGAGCTTGGAAGATGGGCTCTAACTTGGCATCCTGCCTCTGCCCTTCTCTGACTCGGTCTCTGATGTCATCGGTAACGCCCATCGCGGCCAAGTACTCCTCATAGAGCTCAGGATCATCAGACAACACGCGAGTAATGTGCATGTCCTCTAGCCTCTGCAGCAGCTCCATAGACATCAACTGAGGCTCTGCTCCTGCTGTGGCAGCTCTCCTACTCAGTGCATCTGCTACCATGTTCGCCTTCCCCAGGTGATAGTGCATCTCATACTGATAGTCAGATAGAAACTCCACCCACCGCCTCTGCCTGATGTTTAGTTCCTTCTGCGTGTCCACGTACTTAAGGTTCTTATGATCGGAGTATATGTCACAGTGGACTCCATAAAGGTAGTGCCGCCATATCTTCAGTGCGAATACAACTGCTCCCATCTCCAGGTCATGCACTGGATAGTTCTTCTCATGGGTCTTCAGCTGGCGGGAGGCATAAGCTATGACGTGTCCGTTCTACATCAGTACTGCTCCCATCCCCTGATATGATGCGTCGGTGTAGACCTGAAATCCCTCCCTCCCCGAGGGGAGAGTAAGAATGGGAGCCGAGGTCAGCCGATCCTTCAGCTCCTGGAAAGCTGTCTGGCACTGCGGGGTCCACACGAACAGTACCTCCTTCTTCGTCAAGGATGTGAGCGGGAGGGCGATTCGAGAGAATCCCTCCACGAACTTCCGGTAATAACCGGCAAGTCCTAGAAAACTCCGTACGTCGGTGGCTATCTTCAGCTGCGGCCAATCCGAAATAGCCTGAATCTTTCCCGGGTCCACTGCCAGCCCAGCTCCGCTGATAATGTGGCCTAAGAAAGCCACCTCCTTTAACCAGAACTGACACTTGCTGAACTTCGCATAAAGGCGATGCTCCCACAGTCTTTCCAAGGTCAATGCCAGATGTCGTGTGTGCTCCTCCTCCGTCTTAGAATAGATAAGGATGTCGTCTATGAATACTATGACGAACACATCCAAATAAGCCTCGAAGACCCGGTTCATGAGGCTCATAAACGCCGACGGAGCATTCGTGAGCCCGAAGGGCATCACGATGAACTCATACAGTCCGTATCTGCTACTAAAGGCCGTCTTCGGAATATCCTCCTCCTGGATCCGCAGCTGGTAGTAGCCTGACCTCAGGTCCAGCTTCGAGAAATAATGGGCTCCCTCCAGCTGATCGAACAACTTGTCTATCCTGGGGACCGGATAGGTGTTTCGGACGGTCAGCCTGTTTAGTGCTCGATAGTCGATGCACAGGCGAAGAGTGCCATCCTTCTTCTTCACGAATAGGACCGGAGCTCCCCATGATGAGGAGCTCGGCCTGACAAATCCTGCTTCCACCAGCTCCTGCAACTGTGTCCGAAACTCCGCCAACTCCTTCGGGGCCATCCGATAAGGGGCCTTGGATACCAGCTTAGCCCCTGGTACCAACTGAATATGAAAGTCCTTCTCCCTATGCGGAGGCAGTCCTGGCAGCTTATCCGGGAACATATCGGCGTAGTCACGAACCACCGGAATGTTAGCAATCAGGTCCTTCTCCTCAGTCATCTCGAATAATACTTGATATACCTCGTCTCCTTGCATGTGAGCCTTAACGGCCTGAAAAGATGAAAGCAGGCGGCGGGAAACCGGAGTAGTACCTTCGAATGTCGCATAAGTGTCGCCGTGTCTCAGCACGACCCTCCCTGCCGGGCAGTCAATCTGGGCATGGTTCCAGACAAGCCATGTCATGCCCAAGACAAGGTCGAAGTCCGGCATTCTCAGGATCGTCGCCGGAGCCTCAAGTGTCACCCCGTCTATGGTAACCTCCAGGAGGCACTTCTCTGTGGACTGGATCTCCATCCCATTGGGGAGACGCACCCTCCTGGATAATCCCATATAATGTCGAATCTGGTCCAGATCCTTGACGAAATCCTTCGACACAAAGTTGTGCGACGCCCCCGTGTCGAACAGGGTATGGGCAGGCTTGCCGCACACCATCACCATTCCTAAATATGTTTTAAGAAAGAACTTGGTGTAAGGTTTTCTAACCTAGGTTGTGTAGTAGTTCTATCATTACTTAATATGAGCAGGAAATAATTCAAACTAAAATTATTCTCATACCTGCAATAATCCTGTCCGGGTTTCGGGGCTGTGCTAAGTCCAAAGCGTAAATCTGCTCCCCGTTCTGCCTGCGGTCGCCTCCATGGTAACCACATCCTCGGCCTCCGAAATGCTGGGCAGGTGGCCCACCCTGTGGTGCTGGAGGTGGTGCCCCCCTCATAGGGCAGTTTCTCCGGAGATGTCCCACCTGGTGACAATGGAAGCACTCCGGCGGGGGATACGCCATACCCCCGGGTCTCGGCATGTCCTGAATCCGGAGAGGTTGAGGGGCCAAAACCACCTGCTCTCTCGGCTCCTTCCTCACCTCCTGACGAGGCCGCTCCTCTGTCCTCCTCCCATCTGGTATGGTGCCCCGCCGCTGATCATTTCGGGCCCTCCGGCCCTGATCCTCCGCTTGCCGCTTCCGACCCCGAGTGGCGTGCCAATCGGCCTCAATCCTCTTCGCCATCTCCAAAATCCGGGAGATAGGCCCGTCAGAGACAAACAGCAAGGCCTCCCTCAACTCTTCTTTTAGGCCCTTATAAAACCTCTTGACATAACCTGCTTCGTCCAGCTGGTAAGAGCCCGCATATCGGGCCAAATGATCGAACTCTCGGTGGTACTCCACCACCGTCCTGGTGCCCTGCCTCAGCTGCAAGAACCGCTCCTCCAACTCGTCCCTGGCCGACTGCGGAACAAAGTGCTCCAGCAGCGTGGCCCTGAATTCCTCCCAAGTGATTTCTGCAATCTCCCTATTAGCATATGTCGTGTCCAACAGCGTCTTCCACCACCTCTTAGCATGGGACTCCAAGCAGGATACCACCAAGGCCACCCTCTCCTCCCAAGTGCATCGTATCCCAGTCAACATCTCGTACATAACATCCAGCCACTCCTCTGTCCGCACTGCCGACTCTGTCCCCAAGTATGATGGGGGAGAGAGTCCTCGGAAGGTGCTCATCCAGTTGACCCCTGGGTTTGGTTGCTGGGCTGGAGCCTGCTGAGCCCGGAAGGCCTCAAGGATAGCTGTAAGGGTTTGCCCCATGTCCGACTGAAGGAAAGGTGTGGGGACCATGGGAGGTGGTGCAATGTCTGTAGTCTGTTGAGCTCCACCTTGTGGGGTGGGCTGAGCTGGGGGCTGCAAAACGAACTACATTAGTACGTAAACGACTCAGTACCTAATAAAAGTGGACAATTTACATGTGATCCCCCATATGGGCACACCACTGCTTCCGCTGCTTAGTTTGTCCCCAAACTAAACTCGCACGGGGGTGGCCTAGGGTTGTGGACTGTTACTTTTCGATCGAGGTCTGCTCTGATACCACTTGTAAGACCCCCTTTTTTTTTGACACCGGGGTCTTAGGCCCAGAACCGCCGTTTTGCGGTGACTCCTTCACGCCCTGAAGAGTCGTCACCACAAAGCGCCGATTCTGCCGGCCATTTCAATCACAGAAAAGTAGCACAAGAAGTAAATGTAAACTATCAATCCACAGAGAATCACATGTCATAATAGATATGACTCCACGAAGGGAGTGTCCACAAAAATAAAACATCAAGGTAGCAAAAACGGGCTTATGCCCGGTACATCAAATCCTCACTACAAAAGATCACTCATGCGGAAGCAGAAAGACTACTCAAGGTCGAGACTCACGGTCCCGGCTGTGTGAACTCCGGAGCTAGACTGCCCCACCTCCAAGCGCACCGGTCTCTGGGGCTGCTCCTCCATGCTGGCCTCCACGATCCCCTAAATGATGCGGTTCGAAAACCGTTAGTCTAAAAGACTAAGTCCTATCATCCCCCGCCCCTTCCCCCACGGCTCCTAGGCACCGAGCGGAGAGGAAGAAAAGGGAGGACTTGAAGGTGGAGAATATCAAAAGCAGATGGCAGCGGTCCTATTCTAGCAAGTTCTATAGCATGTAAGGACAATAAGCTGAGATATGAAATGTAACCTTTACTTATGTGAAAACACATAAGCCAAGGGGTCTTCTGCAAGGCTCCCATCGTATAAAAAGTCCCATACCGATTTATACGTTGGGGTGTCGGTGATCAAACAGCAGTAACTATATATATCAAAATTAACCTTAATTTATAAACTTGCCCATACACGCTTATAGACCAAGGGGTCGTGTAGCAGGTCCTAAAGTATAAGCGTCCCATTCCACTTATACTTTAGGTGTCATGGTTAAAGGTAACGATTATGCTATGACATGCAAGTGGGTATGATGGACATGCAAGTGCAATACACACACCCGACTCTGTGCACACAGACCTTTAGTTCCCCCTTTTTGGAGCCGTAACCTCCCAGGATACCTCCGTAGTGGCAGACGGAAGCGGTGGGTTGGGCCTCGCCCACCTCTAAACCAGTAAAGCACTACCGGTCAGACCTATCGTACGCCTCAACGCTTGGTGCACGAAGCGGACTCCTGCGTACTCTTGCCGGCTGGCGCACCGGACTTCTGTTGGCGAAGTGCTAACCACACTTGCCAAGTCAACGTATTGGCGTCGGTGCATCGACCCTCCAATACCGAAGACCCACCCCCTTAATTTTCCTTTCCTGTTATGCACATGCAAATTAGCGTAATCAAGAACCGAGCCGAAGCCCCCCGGACCAACACGTCAGTCTCAAACAATCGAGCCGAAGCTCCCCGGACCCAAAGTCCGCCTTTTAACCATCCGAGCCGAAGCTCCTAGCTAACATCCGGTGCCATCAGTGTTGTGGAATGTGCAACCCTAATTACTAAGTTACTCTTTTCAGCTTGTTAAAACAGTTTACGTTAACCCAGGACTGCCCTCGGTATTCCCTATGAAGGGCTCTCAAGGGGCACTAGGAACTGTGTTGGGATTACGCCCAGCGTTCCCTTTCGCAAGGTACTTACTTTATTATTGGTTGATTCCCTTACCCATTATTTTCTCATATTTCGATATGCTATTCCTAGGGTAATTTGACTCCAACTCTCCTTGGGTAGGACGATCTTTCGTCGGACCCGAACGCCTATAAACCATAGACAAAACCACACCCTACTCACTCATCTTCCATAGATGCAGCCCCCTTCCACTTTTTCTTACAACAAACCATCAAGACCCATCATGCGTGCCCTAATTCATATCCAAATGAAATCCTGCAGTTTTGCTATATGCAGACCACTTAAGCTACATGACCCGTAAAAAGGGAAGTACATGAAATATTCATCCAGTACCCTTATGATAATTATTAGAGGGCTAAAAAGACATTTGAAGCATAAATCCAGAAATCCATAATTTTCCTAATTTGTCTGATAATTAATTTATTTATTCTAGTGTACCAAAAGGCCCAGGTTTGAACATGAAGTACCATTTTCAGACAAGATAATAATCCACTAAATTTATGATAATTACAAAATGCCTAATAAACTCTAAATCCTAAGTCTTCCAATTTTTCAGCAAGGTTTAGGCCTTTAAATTTAATTTCAAAATGCCCCATAAAAAGTCATTTTAAAAGATTCTATAGTAATAACACCTCCAAAAATTCAGAGAAAATTCAGGGATGATTGTGATGGCCTACAAGTACCCTAAAAAAAGTTTCATAATTTATCATTTGGAAATAAGGCTATATTTGATTTTCTTATGAACTTTCTAATTTAAGGGTTAATGAACAAAGTATGCTAATCAGTCATCAAATATTTCCACAAAAATTCCCACATGATAAAATTGAGCTAAAAACACTATGCAGCAAGTTTCATGATTTTTCAGTAAGTAATGAGCTCTGGCAAGAATTATTTAACATGTAATCAAAAATAAAGCACTTGTGAAGTAGATGCCCTAAATAGATATCCAAAAATTCTGACAAAATTCATACAAGATTATTATAGCCTAAAACTAACTCTGCCCATGTTTCATACCCTCTCTATGGGCAGTGAGACCACAATAGCCAAATTAATAATTAGGGCAATACTATTGATTACAAATGAAGTGCTACAAATATTGATCAAAATTCCTCAAGTAAATTATCAGGGGCTCAAAATACCCGAATCCCTTCACTACCCAAATTTAGTTAAGTTTCAAGGTGTTTAGCTAACCTAAACCTACACTACAAGTTTTAGGTCCTAAGCTAGGGTTAGGGTTTTGGGGACCCTAACATTTTCACAATTTGCTAATATTTTTAACAGAGGGTTTTATATATCCTAGGAACCTCCTGACAAAATTTGGAGTTTATCCAAGGTGTTTAGGACTCATACCCTTCACAAGGCCAAAAGGTCCCTCCTTAGGGTTTGACCTAGGAACTTAGGGCAAATCTATTCCTCTCTATCCCATATTCCATGGGGAGGTGATAAGTGCTATAACAAGTCAGTGGCCCAAATTTCAGCCTCTGTTGAGGTGATTTGGTCACTCAAAATCAAAAGTGCACCTTTTGACCAAAATGCCCTTATTAAGGTATAGTTAGGGTTGGGTCAAAACCTATTCAAAACACACCCAAATTAAATGAAATTTTGTACAGATACCTAAATTGAACCCAGGGACCACTCACCAAAAGTTGGGAGGGTTTGGGGGTGTTTAGGGCACCTATTTAATTTATTTAATAATTATTAAATGTTTATAAAAACTATAGAAATATTTTCTCCAAAAATTCCCATTTTTGGGCAGGCCCTAGGTATAGCTAGTATAGACTCCCCATCACAATTTCAACTGATTTGGGCTAGGGATGAATTGTGGGCACTCAGTTTAATGACTGCCTAGCCCTAAGGGTATGTCCCACCAAAATGAGTGCCCTGGTCCGACCTTACACCCAAATGGGTTCAAACCAATTTTAAACTAAATTAGACACAAAGGACTACAACTTTCATGTTGAAGGATTTTCCACCAGATGAGCCTAAGTATTTTAAAGTTTAAAACCAATAATATCAAAAACTGTGACAAAATTTCATTAATATAAAATATTTCCTATAGTTTAATCTCAAGCCCGCACGAATCTTGAAGCAAAAAGGGACGGAATCCCTTCATCTTCTTCCTTGAGCCGATGGCCAGGATTCATCCCGCCTGGAGCCACTTCCAAGCCCTGCCGCCGGCGATCCAGCCCCTTCCCCGGCCGGCCACCGCCACCAACACCTCCGTTATGGTGGTGGCTATCGCCAGGCGGCGGCTCTGCCGCCGGAGAGGTGTTTTCCGGCGGTTATAGCAAGAAGATTTCTTGCCAAAACCATGAGGAATCCTGGATTCGATCGGGCTCAATTGAGCCCGAAACTTAAACCTTAAGAGTCCTAAGATCTACCCGCGAGTTAAGGAGAGGAGGAGGACCTTCCTGGCGGCCTGGATGCGAGAGGAGCGGCGGGATTCCATTGACGACGGCGGCGGCGCTCGGCTTCTGCAACAGCACAGTGGAATGGCTCGTCTCCTCCAGGTAAACGCTCTAAAGTGATCCCCTTGGCCCCCTGAAGGTGTTTAAATGGCAAATGGGGGAGAGGGGAGGCTGGTTCTTCAATGGCCATTAACACCATTAAAGGTGTGGCTCGGGTAGAGTGGAGGGGGGCTGAACCCATCTCTTGGTGGCCGGGAAACGGCTGGAATCAACTCCTCTCCCCTAGAGGAGTTGATTGCAGCCATAAATGGTGGTTGTTAGCCTCCCTTGGCCGGCCTCTCACTTCCCCTTCCTCTTCCTCATTTTTCTCTCTCCTCCATTATCATGGAGGGGAGCTCCTTTCTCTCTCCTAGTCACCTCTGGTTGACTAGTCAACCTCACAAGCTAAATGCAGCCCACTTGATTATGATGGTCATGGGAATGGGTTTAGCCTAAGGGAGAAGTGGCTTGGGCTTGGGTTAGCCCTTTTGGGCTAAGTTTGACTTGACCTAAATGAGGGTTGACCTGGTCAATTTGACCATCTGGGTTGACCCCATTGGGTTTTTAGTGGCCCATTGGACTCCCTTAAGGTCTAGGGTTACTTGAGTAGGGTTGGTTGGGCCTCTTGGTGGTCTCCTGTCCCTTGGCAAGGGCACTTTGACCATCTAGGACTAGAGTTGACTTGGGTCAACATGACCCATTGGGTTGACCCCTATGGGTCTTGGGTGACCCATTGGCTTCCCTTAGGGTCTAGGTAGGGTTATGTAGGGTTACCCTGCACTTTGGAGGTCACATACCCTTAGTAAGGGTACTTTGACCAGATTAGGGGCTTGAGTTGACTTGGGTCAACCTGGCCTCTAGGGCTGACTCCAATGTGTCCTTAGTGACCCATTGACCTCACTTTAGGGTTAGGAGGGCATAGGTGGGGTCCTCTAGGCTAAGAGTAGGTCAGTTGACCCTAAGTAGGCTAGTTTGACCCATTTAGGGCTAGGGTTGACCTTGGTCAACTAGGCCTCTTGGGTTGACCCTAATGGGTCCTTTTGGCTCTAATGGGCCTCCAAGGTATTAGGGGTGTTGTGGTAGGGTCTTGGGGTTAAGGTGTAGCCCATGGTCATCCTAAACCATTGTTCAGAGTTCTACTATTTGCAGACCATGATGATTTTCCACATTTTGTCCCGTATCTCTTGGCCCATTTCTGGCTTCCTAGGGTTTGTCATGACCTAGTCATGGACAAAACCACTCCTAGGGGTCTAGTTGGAAATGGGATGTTACAAATCCCAATAAACAAAACAAAGATTTTGTCCTCGAAATCAAGGTTGGGCCTACGGGACTTACTTCCGAAGGAAAGAGCCTTGTAACATCCCATCATGACGCCTTGTTTGTTAAATTAGGTTTTACGGGAAAACTTAGATCTAAGACCATTTCGCCCAATCGGCAAACCAAGATCCCAATAAATAAGGATAAGTCCCCAATAAACAAAAGATAAGCCTCTATCTGCCTAGAGCAGCCCTTAGTATATTTAAAGCAGGAAAAATAAATTATCATCTTGAGGGGTCTGAGAGGTATACCTGACTGAATAGCTCGGGGTATCTTTGTAGCATCAGGTCCTGCGGCTCCCAGGTATGCTCCTCCTAGCCGTGGTTCCTCCACAGGACCTTGACTAGTGGGACCTTCTTGCTTCGCAAGACCCGTACTCCTCGGTCGTCGATCCTCACTGGCTCCAAACGAACCGACCGGTTTGAAGCTACCGGCCCTTCGGTGGTCAAAATCTGCTGCTCCGGGCGTAGCAGAGCCCTCCTCAGTGAAGAAATATGGAAGACGTCGTGCAGCGCTTCCAGCTCTGGTGGTAACTCCAGCCGATAGGCTAGGGGTCCGATCCGCTCCAGGATCCTGTAAGGGCCCATGTACCTAGGGCTGAGCTTCTTCCTCCGACCACGCACCCGCGAGACTCCGTGCATGGGCCGGATCTTCAGAAACACCCGGTCCCCCACCTGGAACTCCACCTGCCGATGCCGGGCGTCATAGTACTTAGCCTGTCTGCTCTGCGCCTCTAGCATCCTGTCTCTGATCAGCCTCACCTGTGCCTCGGTGTCTTCAACAAACTCTGATCCCAACACCTTCGGATCTTCGTTCTGAACCCAAGAAAGCGGGGTCCGGCATCTCCTCCCGTACAAGGCTTCGTAAGGCGTCATCCTGATGCTGGACTGGTGGCTGTTGTTATAGGAGAACTCGACCAGGGGTAAGAGTTTCTCCCACGGTTCCCCGCGGTCCAAGATGCATAGCCTCAAAAGGTCCTCCAGCGTCCGGTTGGTGCGTTCTGTCTGCCCGTCTGTCTGGGGATGAAATGCAGTGCTGAAGGTCAATCGCGTGCCTAAGTAAGCTTGCACGGACCTCCACTCCCTGGAGGTGAACCGGCCATCCCGATCCGACACTATCGCCCTGGGCACGCCATGATAACGAATGAACTGCTCCACAAACTTCCGCACCAGTACACCCACTGAATCGTCCTTCCTGATCGGTATAAATCGAGCCACCTTGGTCAACCGATCAACGATTACCCAGATCGAGTCATTCCCTGTCCGAGACCGGGGAAGCCCATGTATGAAGTCCATGGCTATGTCATCAAACTTCCACTCCGGCACCGGGAGTGGCTGCAATAATCCTGCGGGGTTCCTGCACTCCGCCTTCACCAGCTGACATGCCTCACAATGGGTCACGAAGTAAGAGACATCCTTCTTCATGCCCGACCAGAACATCGTCTTCTTCAAATCAGCCGTCATCTTTGTGATCCCCGGGTGTACAGAATACCGGCTGCAGTGCGCCTCTGTCATAATATCCTCCCAGATCTGGCCTCCCTCCGGTATATACACCCGTCCTCTGAAGCACACCAGGTCGTCCCTCAGTGTGTAATCTCCTGCAGTGCCTGCTCCAGAGCTTGGAAGATGGGCTCTAACTTGGCATCCTGCCTCTGCCCTTCTTTGACTCGGTCTCTGATGTCATCGGTAACGCCCATCGCGGCCAAGTACTCCTCATAGAGCTCAGGATCATCAGACGACACCAGAGTAATGTGCATGTCCTCTAGCCTCTGCAGCAGCTCCATAGACATCAACTGAGGCTCTGCTCCTGCTGTGGCAGCTCTCCTACTCAGTGCATCTGCTACCATGTTCGCCTTCCCCGGGTGATAGTGCATCTCATACTGATAGTCAGATAGAAACTCCACCCACCGCCTCTGCCTGATGTTTAGTTCCTTCTGCGTGTCCACGTACTTAAGGTTCTTATGATCGGAGTATATGTCACAGTGGACTCCATAAAGGTAGTGCCGCCATATCTTCAGTGCGAATACAACTGCTCCCATCTCCAGGTCATGCACTGGATAGTTCTTCTCATGGGTCTTCAGCTGGCGGGAGGCATAAGCTATGACGTGTCCGTTCTGCATCAGTACTGCTCCCATCCCCTGATATGATGCGTCGGCGTAGACCTGAAATCCCTCCCTCCCCGAGGGGAGAGTAAGAATGGGAGCCGAGGTCAACCGATCCTTCAGCTCCTGGAAAGCTGTCTGGCACTGCGGGGTCCACACGAACGGTACCTCCTTCTTCGTCAAGGATGTGAGCGGGAGGGCGATTCGAGAGAATCCCTCCACGAACTTCCGGTAATAACCGGCAAGTCCTAGAAAACTCCGTACGTCGGTGGCTGTCTTCAGCTGCGGCCAATCCGAAATAGCCTGAATCTTTGCCGGGTCCACTGCCAGCCCAGCTCCACTGATAATGTGGCCTAAGAAAGCCACCTCCTTCAACCAGAACTGACACTTGCTGAACTTCGCATAAAGGCGATGCTCCCGCAGTCTTTCCAAGGTCAATGCCAGATGTCGTGTGTGCTCCTCCTCCGTCTTAGAATAGATAAGGATGTCGTCTATGAATACTATGACGAACACATCCAAATAAGCCTCGAAGACCCGGTTCATGAGGCTCATAAACGCCGACGGAGCATTCGTGAGCCCGAAGGGCATCACGATGAACTCATACAGTCCGTATCTGCTACTAAAGGCCGTCTTCGGAATATCCTCCTCCTGGATCCGCAGCTGGTAGTAGCCTGACCTCAAGTCCAGCTTCGAGAAATAATGAGCTCCCTCCAGCTGATCGAACAACTTGTCTATCCTGGGGAGCGGATAGGTGTTTCGGACGGTCAGCCTGTTTAGTGCTCGATAGTCGATGCACAGGCGAAGAGTGCCATCCTTCTTCTTCACGAATAGGACCGGAGCTCCCCATGATGAGGAGCTCGGCCTGACAAATCCTGCTTCCACCAGCTCCTGCAACTGTGTCTGAAACTCCGCCAACTCCTTCGGGGCCATCCGATAAGGGGCCTTGGATATCGGCTTAGCCCCTGGTACCAACTGAATATGAAAGTCCTTCTCCCTATGCGGAGGCAGTCCTGGCAGCTTATCCGGGAACATATCGGCGTAGTCACGAACCACCGGAATGTTAGCAATCAGGTCCTTCTCCTCAGTCATCTCGAATAATACTTGATATACCTCGTCTCCTTGCATGTGAGCCTTAATGACCTGAAAAGATGAAAGCAGGCGGCGGGAAACCGGAGTAGTACCTTCGAATGTCGCATAAGTGTCGCCGTGTCTCAGCACGACCCTCCCTGCCGGGCAGTCAATCTGGGCATGGTTCCAGACAAGCCATGTCATGCCCAAGACAAGGTCGAAGTCCGGCATTCTCAGGATCGTCGCCGGAGCCTCGAGTGTCACCCCGTCTATGGTAACCTCCAGGAGGCACTTCTCTGTGGACTGGATCTCCATCCCATTGGGGAGACGCACCCTCCTGGATAATCCCGTATAATGTCGAATCTGGTCCAGATCCTTGACGAAATCCTTCGACACAAAGTTGTGCGACGCCCCCGTGTCGAACAGGGTATGGGCAGGCTTGCCGCACACCATCACCATTCCTAAATCAGTTTTAAGAAAGAACTTGGTGTAAGGTTTTCTAACCTAGGTTGTGTAGTAGTTCTATCATTACTTAATATGAGCAGGAAATAATTCAAACTAAAATTATTCTCATACCTGCAATAATCCTGTCCGGGTTTCGGGGCTGTGCTAAGTCCAAAGCGTAAATCTGCTACCCGTTCTGCCTGCGGTCGCCTCCCTGGTAACCACGTCCTCGGCCGCGTCCTCGGCCTCCGAAATGCTGGGCAGGTGGCCCACCCTGTGGTGCTGGAGGTGGTGCCCCCCTCATAGGGCAGTTTCTCCAGAGATGTCCCACCTGGTGACAATGGAAGCACTCCGGCGGGGGATACGCCATACCCCCGGGTCTCGGCATGTCCTGAATCCGGAGAGGTTGAGGGGCCAAAACCACCTGCTCTCTCGGCTCCTTCCTCACCTCCTGACAAGGCCGCTCCTCTGTCCTCCTCCCATCTGGTATGGTGCCCCGCCGCTGATCATTTCGGGCCCTCCGGCCCTGATCCTCCGCTTGCCGCTTCCGGCCCCGAGTGGCGTGCCAATCGGCCTCAATCCTCTTCGCCATCTCCAAAATCCGGGAGATAGGCCCGTCAGAGACAAACAGCAAGGCCTCCCTCAACTCTTCTTTTAGGCCCTTATAAAACCTCGTGACATAACCTGCTTCGTCCAGCTGGTAAGAGCCCGCATATCGAGACAAATGATCGAACTCTCGGTGGTACTCCACCACCGTCCTGGTGCCCTGCCTCAGCTGCAAGAACCGCTCCTCCAACTCGTCCCTGGCCGATTGCGGAACAAAGTGCTCCAGCAGCGTGGCCCTGAATTCCTCCCAAGTGATTTCTGCAATCTCCCTATCAGCATATGTCGTGTCCAACAGCGTCTTCCACCACCTCTTAGCATGGGACTCCAAGCAAGATACCACCAAGGCCACCCTCTCCTCCCAAGGGCATCGTATCCCAGTCAACATCTCGTACATAACATCCAGCCACTCCTCTGTCCGCACTGCCGACTCTGTCCCCAAGTATGACGGGGGAGAGAGTCCTCGGAAGGTGCTCATCCAGTTGGCCCCTGGGTTTGGCTGCTGGGCTGGAGCCTGCTGAGCCCGGAAGGCCTCAAGGATAGCTGTAAGGGTTTGCCCCATGTCCGACTGAAGGAAAGGTGTGGGGACCATGGGAGGTGGTGCAATGTCTGGAGTCTGCTGAGCTCCACCTTGTGGGGTGGGCTGAGCTGGGGGCTGCAAAACGAACTACATTAGTACGTAAACGACTCAGTACCTAATAAAAGTGGACAATTTACATGTGATCCCCCATATGGGCACACCACTGCTTCCGCTGCTTAGTTTGTCCCCAAACTAAACTCGCGCGGGGGTGGCCTAGGGTTGTGGACTGTTACTTTTCGATCGAGGTCTGCTCTGATACCACTTGTAAGACCCCCTTTTTTTGACACCGGGGTCTTAGGCCCAGAACCGCCGTTTTGCGGTGACTCCTTCACGCCCTGAAGAGTCGTCACCACAAAGCGCCGATTCTGCCGGCCATTTCAATCACAGAAAAGTAGCACAAGAAGTAAATGTAAACTATCAGTCCACAGAGAATCACATGTCATAATAGATATGACTCCACGAAGGGAGTGTCCACAAAAATAAAACATCAAGGTAGCAAAAACGGGCTTATGCCCGGTACATCAAATCCTCACTACAAAAGATCACTCATGCGGAAGCAGAAAGACTACTCAAGGTCGAGACTCACGGTCCCGGCTGTGTGAACTCCGGAGCTAGACTGCCCCACCTCCAAGCGCACCGGTCTCTGGGGCTGCTCCTCCATGCTGGCCTCCACGATCCCCTAAATGATGCGGTTCGAAAACCGTTAGTCTAAAAGACTAAGTCCTATCATCCCCCGCCCCTTCCCCCACGGCTCCTAGGCACCGAGCGGAGAGGAAGAAAAGGGAGGACTTGAAGGTGGAGAATATCAAAAGCAGATGGCAGCGGTCCTATTCTAGCAAGTTCTATAGCATATAATGACAATAAGCTGAGATATGAAATGTAACCTTTACTTATGTGAAAACACATAAGCCAAGGGGTCTTCTGAAAGGCTCCCATCGTATAAAAAGTCCCATACCGATTTATACGTTGGGGTGTCGTTGATCAAACAGCAGTAACTATATATATCAAAATTAACCTTAATTTATAAACTTGCCCACACAAGCTTATAGACCAAGGGGTCGTGTAGCAGGTCCTAAAGTATAAGCGTCCCATTCCACTTATACTTTAGGTGTCATGGTTAAAGGTAACGATTATGCTATGACATGCAAGTGGGTATGATGGACATGCAAGTGCAACACACACACCCGACTCTGTGCACACAGACCTTTAGTTCCCCCTTTTTGGAGCCGTAACCTCCCAGGATACCTCCGTAGTGGCAGACGGAAGCGATGGGTTAGGCCTCGCCCACCTCTAAACCAGTAAAGCACTACCGGTCAGACCTATCGTACGCCTCAACGCTTGTTGCACGAAGCGGACTCCTGCGTACTCTTGCCGGCTGGCGCACCGGACTTCTGTTGGCGAAGTGCTAACCACACTTGCCGAGTCAACGTATTGGCGTCGGTGCATCGACCCTCCAATACAGAAGACCCACCACCTTAATTTTCCTTTCCTGTTATGCACATGCAAATTAGCGTAATCAAGAACCGAGCCGAAGCCCCCCGGACCAACACGTCCGTCTCAAACAATCGAGCCGAAGCTCCCCGGACCCAAAGTCCGCCTTTTAACCATCCGAGCTGAAGCTCCTAGCTAACATCCGGTGCCATCAGTGTTGTGGAATGTGCAACCCTAATTACTAAGTTACTCTTTTCAGCTTGTTAAAACAGTTTACGTTAACCCAGGACTGCCCCCGGTATTCCCTGTGAAGGGCTCTCAAGGGGCACTAGGAACTGTGTTGGGATTACGCCCAGCGTTCCCCTTCGCAAGGTACTTACTTTATTATTGGTTGATTCCCTTACCCATTATTTTCTCATATTTTGATATGCTATTCCTAGGGTAATTTGACTCCAACTCTCCTTGGGTAGGACGATCTTTCGTCGGACCCGAACGCCTATAAACCATAGACAAAACCACACCCTACTCACTCATCTTCCATAGATGCAGCCCCCTTCCACTTTTCCTTACAACAAACCATCAAGACCCATCATGCGTGCCCTAATTCATATCCAAATGAAATCCGGCAGTTTTGCTATATGCAGACCACTTAAGCTACATGACCCGTAAAAAGGGAAGTACATGAAATATTCATCCAGTACCCTTATGATAATTATTAGAGGGCTAAAAAGACATTTGAAGCATAAATCCAGAAATCCATAATTTTCCTAATTTGTCTGATAATTAATTTATTTATTCTAGTGTCCCAAAAGGCCCAGGTTTGAACATGAAGTACCATTTTCAGACAAGATAATAATCCACTAAATTTATGATAATTACAAAATGCCTAATAAACTCTAAATCCTAAGTCTTCCAATTTTTCAGCAAGGTTTAGGCCTTTAAATTTAATTTCAAAGATGCCCCATAAAAAGTCATTTTAAAAGATTCTATAGTAATAACACCTCCAAAACTTCAGAGAAAATTCAGGGATGATTGTGATGGCCTACAAGTACCCTAAAAAAAGTTTCATAATTTATCATTTGGAAATAAGGCTATATTTGATTTTCTTATGAACTTTCTAATTTAAGGTTTAATGAACAAAGTATGCTAATCAGTCATCAAATATTTCCACAAAAATTCCTCACATGATAACATTGAGCTAAAAACACTATGCAGCAAGTTTCATGATTTTTCAGTAAGTAATGGGCTCTGGCAAGAATTATTTAACATGTAATCAAAAATAAAGCAATTGTGAAGTAGATGCCCTAAATAGATATCCAAAAATTCTGACAAAATTCATACAAGATTATTATAGCCTAAAACTAACTCTTCCCATGTTTCATACCCTCTCTATGGGCAGTGAGACCACAATAGCCAAATTAATAATTAGCGCAATACTATTGATTACAAATGAAGTGCTACAAATATTGATCAAAATTCCTCAAGTAAATTATCAGGGTCTCAAAATACCCTAATCCCCTCACTACCCAAATTTAGTTAAGTTTCAAGGTGTTTAGCTAACCTAAACCTACACTACAAGTTTTAGGTCCTAAGCTAGGGTTAGGGTTTTGGGGACCCTAACATTTTCATAATTTGCTAATATTTTTAACAGAGGGTTTTATATATCCTAGGAACCTCCTTGCAAAATTTGGAGTTCATCCAAGGTGTTTAGGAATCATACCCTTCACAAGGCCAAAAGGTCCCTCCTTAGGGTTTGACCTAGGAACTTAGGGCAAATCTATTCCTCTCTATCCCATATTCCATGGGGAGGTGATAAGTGCTATAACAAGTCAGTGGCCCAAATTTCAGCCTCTGTTGAGGTGATTTGGTCACTCAAAATCAAAAGTGCACCTTTTGACCAAAATGCCCTTATTAAGGTATAGTTAGGGTTGGGTCAAAACCTATCCAAAACACACCCAAATTAAATGAAATTTTGTACAGATACCTAATTTGAACCCAGGGACCACTCACCAAAATTTGGGAGGGTTTGGGGGTGTTTAGGGCACCTATTTAATTTATTTAATAATTATTAAATGTTTATAAAAACTATAGAAATATTTTCTCCAAAAATTCCCATTTTTGGGCAAGCCCTAGGTATAGCTAGTATAGACTCCCCATCAAAATTTCAACTGATTTGGGCTAGGGATGAAGTGTGGGCACTCAGTTTAATGACTGCCTAGCCCTAAGGGTATGTCCCACCAAAATGAGTGCCCTGGTCTGACCTTACACCCAAATGGGTTCAAACCAATTTTAACCTAAATTAGACACAAAGGACTACAACTTTCATGTTGAAGGATTTTCCACCAGATGAGCCTAAGTATTTTTAAAGTTTAAAACCAATAATATCAAAAACTGTGACAAAATTTCATTAATATAAAATATTTCCTATAGTTTAATCTCAAGCCCGCACGAATCTTGAAGCAAAAAGGGACGGAATCCCTTCATATTCTTCCTTGAGCCGACGGCCAGGATTCATCCCGCCTGGAGCCACTTCCAAGCCCTGCCGCCGGCGATCCAGCCCCTTCCCCGGCCGGCCACCGCCACCAACACCTCCGTTGAGGTGGTGGCTATCGCCAGGCGGCGGCTCTGCCGCCGGAGAGGTGTTTTCCGGCGGTTATAGCAAGAAGATTTCTTGCCGAAACCATGAGGAATCCTGGATTCGATCGGGCTCAATTGAGCCCGAAACTTAAACCTTAAGAGTCCTAAGATCTACCCGCGAGTTAAGGAGAGGAGGAGGACCTTCCTGGCGGCCTGGATGCGAGAGGAGCGGCGGGATTCCATTGACGACGGCGGCGGCGCTCGGCTTCTGCAACAGCACAGTGGAATGGATCGTCTCCTCCAGGTAAACGCTCTAAAGTGATCCCCTTGGCCCCCTGAAGGTGTTTAAATGGCAAATGGGGGAGAGGGGAGGCTGGTTCTTCATTGGCCATTAACACCATTAAAGGTGTGGCTCGGGTATAGTGGAGGGGGGCTGAACCCATCTCTTGGTGGCCGGGAAACGGCTAGAATCAACTCCTCTCCCCTAGAGGAGTTGATTGCAGCCATAAATGGTGGTTGTTAGCCTCCCTTGGCCGGCCTCTCACTTCCCCTTCCTCTTCCTCATTTTTCTCTCTCCTCCATTATCATGGAGGGGAGCTCCTTTCTCTCTCCTAGTCACCTCTGGTTGACTAGTCAACCTCACAAGCTAAATGCAGCCCACTTGATTATGATGGTCATGGGAATGGGTTTAGCCTAAGGGAGAAGTGGCTTGGGCTTGGGTTAGCCCTTTTGGGCTAAGTTTGACTTGACCTAAATGAGGGTTGACCTGGTCAATTTGACCATCTGGGTTGACCCCATTGGGTTTTTAGTGGCCCATTGGACTCCCTTAAGGTCTAGGGTTACTTGAGTAGGGTTGGTTGGGCCTCTTGGTGGTCTCCTGTCCCTTGGCAAGGGCACTTTGACCATCTAGGACTAGAGTTGACTTGGGTCAACATGACCCATTGGGTTGACCCCTATGGGTCCTGGGTGACCCATTGGCTTCCCTTAGGGTCTAGGTAGGGTTATGTAGGGTTACCCTGCACTTTGGAGGTCACATACCCTTAGTAAGGGTACTTTGACCAGATTAGGGGCTTGAGTTGACTTGGGTCAACCTGGCCTCTAGGGCTGACTCCAATGTGTCCTTAGTGACCCATTGACCTCACTTTAGGGTTAGGAGGGCATAGGTGGGGTCCTCTAGGCTAGGAGTAGGTCAGTTGACCCTAAGTAGGCTAGTTTGACCCATTTAGGGCTAGGGTTGACCTTGGTCAACTGGGCCTCTTGGGTTGACCCTAATGGGTCCTTTTGGCTCTAATGGGCCTCCAAGGTATTAGGGGTGTTGTGGTAGGGTCTTGGGGTTAAGGTGTAGCCCATGGTCATCCTAAACCATTGTTCAGAGTTCTACTATTTGCAGACCATAATGATTTTCCACATTTTGTCCCCTATCTCTTGGCCCATTTCTGGCTTCCTAGGGTTTGTCATGACCTAGTCATGGACAAAACCACTCCTAGGGGTCTAGTTGGAAATGGGATGTTACAAATCCCAATAAACAAAACAAAGATTTCGTCCTCGAAATCAAGGTTGGGCCTATGGGACTTACTTCTGAAGGAAAGAGCCTTGTAACATCCCATCATGACGCCTTGTTTGTTAAATTAGGTTTTACGGGAAAACTTAGATCTAAGACCATTTCGCCCAATCGGCAAACCAAGATCCCAATAAACAAGGATAAGTCCCCAATAAACAAAAGATAAGCCTCTATCTGCCTAGAGCAGCCCTTAGTATATTTAAAGCAGGAAAAAAAAAATTAACATCTTGAGGGGTCTGAGAGGTATACCTGACTGAATAGCTCGGGGTATCTTTGTCGCATCAGGTCCTGCGGCTCCCAGGTATGCTCCTCCTGGCCGTGGTTCCTCCATAGGACATTGACTAGTGGGACCTTCTTGCTTCGCAAGACCCGTACTCCTCGGTCGTCGATCCTTACTGGCTCCAAACGAACCGACCGGTCTGAAGCTACCGACCCTTCGGTGGTCAAAATCTGCTACTCCGGGCGTAGCAGAGCCCTCCTCAGTGAAGAAATATGGAAGACGTCGTGCAGCGCTTCCAGCTCTGGTGAAATGCAAAAGGTCAAGGCTGAAGAGCTCAAGAAGAAGGATCTGAAAGGAAAGAAGCCGGCTGATGACACAAAAGCTAATGTACAAGGTAGGATTCAGTCTAGCAAAGGAATTGTCATCAAGGAGCCTGATCAATCCTAGGATAGATTGACTAGGTTTAGAACTATGTAATCTTTTGTTCTAAAATCCTTGTAATTAAAAAAAAATTGATTCTTGTTCACTGTATTTTATCATATTTTGTGTTGATCTTACATGCTGTTTCTGTTTATAAGTTACCCTATCTGAGTAATGATTTTATACATCATACTCTTTGTTTTATTATAAGTGATGTATATCATTGACTAAGGGTTATGACTTCTCCAAATAGGGGGAGATTGTTGGGTACATTGGAAACTGCGTACCTGATTTGGAGAAGCTTCACCTAACTCAATAATATACATCATTATGTATTTGATGGGTTGTTGAGTTTTGATGTGCAGGTTAAGGAAATGCAGGAAAATTTTCTAAGTACAAGTGTCGACACTTGAGAAGGAACTGTGTCGACACTAGAAGCCAGATTGTGTCGACACATAGGACTTGTGTCGACAAACAGAAATTCTGTCGACAACAATTGTGTCGACACACAGGACTTGTATCGACACATACCAGAATTCTTTCTACACCAACTATGTCGAGACTAGAAGCTATTGTGTCGACACACAGGACTTGTGTCGACACATTCCACAGAAGCTGTGTCGAGTAGATAAAGAAGGGTTGTGTCGACATTGTGTGAGCTGTTACGACATTATCAAGAATTGTGTTGACACATGGTCTATTTGTGTTGACACATTTGAAGTATTGTCTCGATGCTGTTCTGCTGAGATAGAGTACAATAAGGTATCGAGTGTCAAGACTTGAAGACTTGACAGCTGTCATAACTAACAAAGCTATTGCATCTGTAGAGCTGTCAAAAGGCCGTTATAAAATGGATCAGCCGGTAACCTCAGAAGGATCTATATAATGACTTGTTCTATCAAAGAATGAGAGCTGTTCTCTCATCCTGAAATCAACAAGTCTCTGTTACAGTGAGGGCAGATCCTGAACAAGTCTACAACAAGAATTCAGAGCTACATTTGAAAGAAGAGGAAGCTGGTTTGAGGATCATCTCCAACTTCACAAGAAGATCAACCTTACTTTGTTCAGATTCAAGAAGCTTTGAAGAAGCTAAGACAGGTTGAATCTTAAGCAGTCAGATCAATCAAGAACTGATCAAGAATCCTTCACCCTTTCTCTCCATACCTAGGTGAAGGATTTATCTCTTTTATAATAAATTTTTCTATAAGATCTTTTATAGATCTGAGTGTAGGGGATTGATTTCTCTAATTTGTAAGACTAAGTTTATAAAGGCTGAGGTAGGGCTTAGTGCCTGAGCTAAGTGATTGAATTCTCTGAGTTGTAGGCCTGGTGAAAGAGGCTGAGGTAGAGCTGGATTGCCTGAGTTGTAGGAGTGTGGACTCACTCTGATGTAGGATTCTCTGGAAGAATCTGAGTTGTAGCACTTGGTGAAGTGTGAGCTGTAGGAACCATTCTGTGTTCTGAGTTGTAAGATCTGGGGATCTGAGAAGAAAGAAGGGAGTTAGGCCGAATCTAATATACTGCTAGATAGGTGAAGGGGGAAAGTGGATGTACCCATCTCTTGGGGAACCACTATAAATCTGTGTGTATGCTGTGATTGGCTGTGTTTCTCTTAATCTGTATTGTGATAGTTGTTGCATAGGTTATCTACTAGTGACATATATTATCTGCCTTAATAAAAAAGAATTGAACCTATTCACCCCCCTCTAGGTGTTTAGGATATCTTGAAACCAATTCTTTCATGCTCCTTAGAGGATTTTCTCCTGCCCTTGTAGTAGTCATCCTTGGGATGTGAGGAGGAGGAAGGCCTGCCTCTCCAGTGATTCATCTGCAAGAACTTCTGGAATTGCCTGGTGAAGGCAGCAAAATCTTCATCAGACCATTGACATTCTGATGTGTTTTTCTCTGATTTTCCAGAATCAGATTCAGCATCTGTCCACTGTGGAGAGGGTGACTTTCTTCTGTCTTTACTGGAGCCTTCAGCTTTGAATGCTACAGACTTGTCTCTTGCCTGAGAGTTATTCTGGTTCTACTCTTTTTTCCTTACAGCCAGCTGCATTTCATATGACAGCAGCTTCCCAAAGAGGGTGTGAGGAATTGTCTCACCCAGTTTTGCCTCTTCTATGATGGCACAAATTTTAGTGTCCCACTCTCTAGAGAGAGATCTAAGGACTTTGTCATTCAGTTCATAGTGACTGAATACTCTTCCATAAGTCTTTAGATCATTCACAATCCTAAAAAACCTTTCATAACAGATATTTATGTTGTCCCCCTTGGATTTCCTGAAAGCCTCATACTCTTGGTTGAGCATGGACTTCTTATCATCTCTAACCTCATTTATCCCCTCCATGTAGATCACAAGTGTTTCCCACATTTCCTTTATAGTTGAGCAATGGATGAGGTTCTGAAGAGTAGAGTCATCAACAACACACATATTTATATTCTTTGCTCTCATGTCTATTGAGGCCAAGGACTACTCATCCTTGGTCATCTCATCATATGTCTTGGGGGTCTTGACATTAGCATCTAGTGCGGACACCTTCATTGGGATGTATGGTCCCTCTTCAACTGTAATATACATCCCAGGGTCAACAGCTTCCATGAACTGCCTCACCCTTGCTTTCCATATGCCAAATTTCTCCTTCCTACAGATTAGAAGTCTCACATCACTCAGCTCCATATTGTTCATTCCTAAACCCATAGAGACAGACTTATAAATAACCTTGGAGATCTACGCAGACTATTAAGCCTTTAAAGAGCAACCTCCCTCTGATACCACTTAAAAGTCTTGTTTTCATGGCTAGCTAAAAACCTAGAGGGGGGGGGGGGTGTATAGGTTTCTGTCTCTATTTGATTTTTCTAACTTGTTTGCAGATTTCTATGGTTGTTGATTAGGTTAGTTTTTACTTTCAAGATCAACCATACACGACAAAAAAACTTATAGTGGTTCCCCAATTTTGGGTACATCCACTGTCCCTCTATGCCTATGTACTAGTCTATTAAATTCGACTCTCCCTCTAGAACTCGGCACCTCAAGAGCTTACAACATAGATCCCGCAGGACCACACAGGTCACACAAACCTACAACTTAGGAACTAAGCCATACCCAGGTCATAAAGACCTTTCACCCAACACAAAGCCAAACACAGGTCACTAAGACCTCAGCCTTTATAATATAGGTTTACAACTCTAGATTCACCAAGAATCTTTACAGAAGAAGAAATAAAGAGAGAGATGATTAGACACCAGAGCAAGATCTCTGTGTCTTCTTCTTCATAGACTGAGCAGATATCAGTCCAAGCTTTTGCTGTAGAAGATAATAAGTAGGCAGTAGAATTTTCTTCAACCAGCTTTCTTTTTCTTTGCATAACTTGTAGATTCGCTTCTTCAGAATAGCTTATGATCCTTCTATTACAGATGGTAATTCCTTCAGCTATCTCTTTCCCCATCAAGGTTCTCATTGCAGAGCAACTTTTTCGGGCTCGACGAAAATGGCGAGGAAGAAGATGAAGTTCGGCCGCACTTTTCGTTTTCAAAAATCCTATACAAGGAATCGATTGATTACTCTGGCCGATTTGCTTCTTTTTATTCTCTGAAGGCCAATTGAGCAGTGGGTCCCACCACCAGGATTGATGGTTGAGATTGATCCATTAAACACATGCTTTCCTTTTAATCTTGATTCAACGACTCTTTACTGTGTGTGAGCCCCAACACTTAATGCTGAAAATATTCCTTGGAAAGTGCAGGAGATGATAACAGCTAGTCTCCAACGTCTCTGGTAGCATTTCCGTAACATTTTAATTTTGGTTGACTTTTTGACTTTACAGACATCAGCATGACTCAGCATCTCTGTACTTAGACAAAATTCAATCAGTAGAACCAAAGGCGTTGAGTGAGTAGGTATCACTCAATGCCATAACACTTAGTCAAAATACTGTCTGTCTAGGTATTGATCTCGATGAATGCTGAGTTACGTTTGATGAACGATAAGCTCAGCTCGACAAAAGCATAATTTCAGTTCGACGAACTGTAGACTTAGTTTGACGAAAGGCTAAACTATATTCGACAAACTGTAGACTTAGTTCGACGAAAGGCTAAACTCAGTTCGACGAACTCCATGCCCAATTCGACGAAGCTGAGCTCAGTTCGACGAAGCTGAGCTCGATGAAATACAAGCAATCCATGTATTTAGACTTAACGAAATTTCTGTTCAAGGCGTTGAGAGCGTTTAGAGCATTTAGTGAGCTTGCCTCACTCAACGCTATTTACCTTAGCAAATATTTCTTTGCCTTGGCATTGAGAGAGTAAGCTCCACTCAACGCCAAACTACTTAACAAAATTTTTCTGTTATATGGCATTGAGTGAGTAAGCTACACACAATGCCTGTGTACTTGGTGAAAATTTTGCCCAACTTTTCTGTGAGTTGACTGACACAGTAACACTCAATGCTAAAAGCTGTATGGCGTTGTGTGAGTAGACCACACTAAACGCCGGTTGACTGTGACACATTTTCAGCCAATTTTTCTAGGCTTAGACTGAGTCAGCCTAACTCACAGCCTTTTTACTGTATGGCGTTGAGTGAGTAAACTACACTCAACGCTTTTGTACTTAGCCAATTTTTTGACTATCTTTCAGTTAGGTAGAGATATACTCAACGCTATTGTTGGGTACATTGGTCAAATGTACCTGATTTGAAGAAGCCTCACCTAACTCAATGATATACATCAGAATGTATTTGATGTTTGTTTGAGTTACTTGTGCAGGTTAGTTATACACTGGACTGAAGCTGAAAATTTCTAAGTCCATGTGTCGACACCCAGAGGGAAAGTGTCGACACTTGAGAAAGCTTGTGTCGACACCCAGACAAGCAGTGTCGACACTTGGAGTCATTGTGTCGACACTGGAAGAAGTGTCGACACCAGTCAGAAAGTGTCGACACTTGGAGTTGTGTCGACACTCATGTAGAAGAATGCAGAAAAGCTGTGTCGACACTTAGCAGAAGTGTCGACACCTAGAAGAGCTGAGTCTACATCAGAAAGTGTCGACACTTGGAGTTGTGTCGACACTCAGCAAAATTCTGCAGAGACTAAGTACAAGTGTCGACACTCAACACAATGTGTCGACACTCAATCAGCAGAGTCAAAATATGAAGAATGTGTCGACACTCAACACAATGTGTCGACACACACTCAAAGGAGTCAACACTTGAAGATTGTGTCGACACTCAGCACAATGTGTCGACACATAACCAGAAGACTCAACACTTGAAGAAAGTGTCGACACAAGGAGCTGTGTCGACACTTATCAAAGAACAGAAAAGTTGTAAAATATTCTAAGTACAAGTGTCGACACTAAAGGAATGTGTCGACACTCAGCTGAAGAAACAAGATTGAAGACTTGTGTCGACACCAAGAAGCAGTGTCGACACTTGACAGTTTCAACACATGAAGATGTGTCGACACAAAGGAGATGTGTCGACACTTAGAAGAATACAGATAAAGAATGAAGTACAAGTACTTGTGTCGACACTCAATTTCAGTGTCGACACATGCAGAAGAAACTGTGTCGAGACATACAAGGAATTGTGTCGACACCTTGTAGACTTGTGTCGACACTTACACAACATGTGTCGACACTTGGTCTATAAGTGTCGACACTTAAGAACAGAAAGTCTCGACACTAACTGACAGTTAGTGAGATTTCAAGAAGTGACTGGTTGACATGACAGCTGCCAATCCAGCCGGTCTACAGCAACTGTCAAAGAAGTCAAAAGTCTGTTATAAACCGGATCAGCCGGTTACCATAAAGGAAGCCTATAAATAGGCACCCACAGTTTACAAAAAAGTGGTTAAGTGGTTAAGTTGTTCACAATCATTACTTGTTGTGAGAATAATTGAAGTGGTTGATCAGATTAAATCAAGAAGTGATACATAGAGGATCAACACAAGAAGATCAGGCAGTCCAACTGCAGATCTAAGTAGTTGGAGAGAGAGAGCTCCAACCAAGGATTCAGTCTTTGGAACTAAGGCTGAGAAGAACAATTCAGAGTCATCTGGATTTCAAGAAGCAGAGATCAAGGATCAACTGCAGTAGATTCAGACTAATTCAGTTCTACTCAAGAAGCTTTGAAGAAAGCTAAGTCAGTTTGGATCAAGCTGAGTTCTTCCAAGAACTCTTCAAGAAACTCTCAACTCCTCTCATCCTTTCTGAGTTGTAGAGTTAGCATTTGTAATTTCTATCTTAAACTTGTAAGATCCATTGGATCTGAGTGATTGTAAGCCTATTTTATAAAGGCTGAGGGTAGGGCTTGGTGCCTGAGTGTAGGAGTTGAAGAACTCTGAGTGTAGGCCTTTAATTGGCTGAGTGTAAGCCTTGATTGGCTGAGTGTAGGCCTGGGTGGCTGAGTGTAGGCCTTTTGGCTGAGTGTAAGGCTTTGGGCCTGAGGTAGGAACCTTGTTGGGTTCTGAGCTAGTGGAGAAGTTTGGCCGAATCTAGTACACTGCTAGATAGGCGAAGGGGGAAAGTGGATGTACCCAAGAGTTTGGGGAACCACTATAAAATTAGTGTGTCTTCTGTGCTGTGCTGTGCTGTGATTGAATGCTTAATTTCTGTATTTGCTGTTAGCTGTAGTAATCTGTGAAAAACTGTTGTGCTGCCAAACAAAAGTCAAAAAAGGTTTAGGTCACCTATTCACCCCCCCCTCTAGGTGTTTAGGTACCATATCTTTCAAGTGGTATCAGAGGGAGGTTCCTCAAAATCAGGACTAACTGTCTGAGGAGATCCAGTTTGGCAGATTCAGTATAAGTCAGGAAACAGGAAACAGTTTCAAGAAAATCAAGAACATGGGTTCTTCAGAGAATCATAAGGAGTTGGGTTCAATGAAACTACCTATATGCAGAAAAGAGATCTTTGGGATCTGGAAAGAGAGGGTTAGGCTTTTTATGGAAGCCTCTGACCCTAGGATATACATCACAGTCAAAGAAGGGCCATATGTGCCCATGAAGATTTCAGTATTGGATGCAAATCAGAGGACTCCAAAGGATTTCTCTGAAATGACCAAGGATGAGATTGTCCTAGCAACCATGGACAAAAGAGCACAGAATATAATAGTTAGTGCAATTGATGATGCCACCTTCCAGAACCTTATTCACTGTAAAACTGCAAAAGAAATGTGGGACACCCTCATTGTCTATATGGAAGGTTCTGAAGAAGTAAGGCAAGATAGGAAGTCCTTGCTTAATCAAGAATATGAGAGCTTTAGGCAAGGAAGAGGAGATAGCATCACTGAATGCTACAAAAATTTTATAGAATTGTAAATGAACTCATGTCATATGGAAGAGAGTTCACAAACTATGAGTTGAATGATAAATTCTTAAGGTCCCTCACCAAAGACTGGGACACCAAGATCTGTGCCATCAGAGAAATGGCAAAGTTGGGAGAAATTCCTCCTCCCACACTTTTTGGCAAGTTGTTATCTTATGAGATGCAATTGTCAGTGAGAAAAGAAGAAGAAAAGTCAACAAGGACTGAATACAGAGAAAAGACTGTTGCCTTTAAGTCAGATGTACCAGAAAGAGCAGGACCAAGTCATCAACTCCTCCTCCTGAGGTAGTTGAATCAGAATCTGAAGAGTCAGAAAGTACAAAATCTACAAGCAGTGAAAGTGAAGAAGACTTTGCTGCATTCACCAGACATTTTCAGAAGTTCCTTAAGAAGAAACAGTGGAGGTCTAGACCTTCATCTTCCAAAGGGAAAGAGGTTCAGTATCAGGAAAAGAAGCCTTCAAAGAAGGACAAGAAAAGGACCAAGACTAGTAAGGCAACTGGATCCAAGATAATTTGTTACTGCTGCAATAGACAGGGCCATGTTATTGCAGACTGTCCTGAAAGAAGGAAAGAATCCAGTGACAAAAAGAAAACACACTTCAAAGGAAAGAAGGAGAAGTCCTTTGTTGCAAAGAATGAGAAGACTCTTTCAGATATGTCTTCTTCAGACACTGAGACAGATGCTGAAGCCTATATTGGGCTATTTGCTGAAGAAGAAGAAGAGTTTATGCAGATCATGGAATCTATCTATGAGCAAGAAGACTGTCAAAGCCAAGGACTGATGGCTTTGACTGAAAGTACCAAAAACCTGGAGCAGCCAGGACCCAGTCAGGTACAAGGTTTAACTCAAAGTTCTGATTCCAGTTCTAGTTCAGAGTCAGATTATTCTTCATCAAGTGATGAGAATATATCTGAGTCTGAGGGAGATATTCATCAACTCCTAGATGAATATCAAGTTGTATTGCAAGCCTATAAGAAAGCAAGACCCTAGCCAAAAAATTTGGCCAAGGAAATTGCTGATCTCAAGGCAGCTGCAATAGATTATGAGAAGAATTATGATCAAAAACTGAATGAAGTGGCCAGGCTGAAACACATTACTGTGATTCAGATGGGTACTATTACATTTAAGAATGATCAAATTAAGAAACTGGAGATTAATCTTCAGAAGGAGAAAGAGCTAGTAGCTAGGTTTTCAAAACCTAAATCAGTGCTACCCTTGATTGATGATTTTGTTCATCATAAAGGAAAGACTGGACTGGGATTTGTTAATCCAGCTAGGACTGTTCAGAATCAGTCCAAGTCCAAGGGCAAAGCCCCAACATTCACTAAGACTGCTGTAGTTAAGACAGCCAAGTCTGTACCTAAGCAAAGGTACAACAAATTTGAATGTTGGTGCTGTGGCAAAGTTGGCCACTTTGCTTTGGATTGTTGCACAATGCCAGTGCCAAGTAGTAACAAGTTACCTGGTGGAAAGCCAGCAGGTAGCTATGTTAAGTTGCAAACTAACAATCACCAAGGACCCAAGAAACCATTGGGTTCTAAGGTTCATTAATTTGTTTTGCAGGAAAATCCAAGTGGCCATACCCCTACATGGTACTTGGATAGTGGATGTTCCAGACACATGACTGGAACTAGGGGACTACTGAAGGACTACATCCCAATCAAAAATGGTCCGAAGGTGACCTTTGGTGGTTGAAAAAGGAATCATCAAAGGGTTTGGTAACATTTCTTCTAACCTTGTTACCATTACTCAAGTGGCTTATGTTAAAGGTTTGAAACATAACCTCATTAGTATAAGTCAATTAAGTGATGTAGGGTATGACATCTCATTTGTTAAAAATGGTTGTCATATCAAGAGGTCAAGTGATCAAAAGATCATTTTGACAGGTTATAGGAAGAGAAATGTCTATTGTTTAGACATTATGGTTGAGAACAATAGTTCTCCAGTTTGTCTTGTAGCTGATGAGACAGTCTCTCAATGTGTCAAGTGGCACAAGAGGCTTGCTCATCTTAATTACAAGACTATTGGCAAACTCTTTAGTAAAGAGTTAGTGAGGAATGGTCCTCAAGTTAAGTGTGTCAAAGATGGCATTTGCTCAGCTTGTCAAAAGGGCAAGCAGACTAAATCCACC
Organism: Platanthera guangdongensis; assembly: GCA_039583875.1. NCBI lineage: Eukaryota > Viridiplantae > Streptophyta > Magnoliopsida > Asparagales > Orchidaceae > Platanthera > Platanthera guangdongensis. Next base: position 177,438,674 of record CM077158.1, read on the forward strand.
TTTAGAAGCATTGACAACAAGGATGTTGTGAGGTGTTTATACCTCTTGCATATGGATCTATTTGGTCCAATGCCAGTTCACAGCTTAGGTAGGAAGGTCTACACCTTTGTAGTTGTTGATGACTACTCAAGGATTTTCCTGGGTGTTCTTCTTAAAGCAGAAATCTGAAACACCTAGTGTCTTCCACAGTTTTGTTAAGCAAATTCAGAATGAATTGAACTGTACAGTGGTCAAAATTAGAAGTGACCATGGTACAGAGTTTCAATCTGAAAGCATGACAAAATATGTGAAGACTATGGGATATTTCAAGAATTCTCTTCACCTAGAACACCTCAGCAAAATGGCATTGCTGAAAGGAAAAATAGAACCTTGATAGAGGCTGGTAGAACCCTATTAAGTGATTCATCACTGCCAGAATATTTCTGGGCTGAAGCAGTAAACACTGCATGCCATGTGATAAATAGGGCTACCATCACTAAAAGGTTAAACAAGACCCCCTATGAAGTAGTGAAAGGCAGGAAACCAAATCTATCCTATTTCAGGATTTTTGGTTGTAAATGCTTCATACTTAACAATGGGAAGTCTTACTTAACTAAGTTTGCTGCCAAATCCCAAGAGGGAGTGTTTGTTGGGTACAGCAGTAATAGTAAGTCTTATAGAGTCTACAACTTGACTACACAAGTTGTAGAGGAGTCTGTGCATGTAGTTTTTGATGAGACACTTCTTATTAACAATGAGTTGTCTAGTAGTGTGTGCAGCCCCACAGGTCTTTCTAAGAAGATGGACAAGCTTACCATAGAAGATGTACCTGCTGCAAGACAGCAAGTAGAAGAAGATGGCTTATGTCCAGGGGGAGAACTACATGTACCAGGAGCTGAAGAAGTTCAAGGAACTCAGCATGATGAAGATGCTGAAGAAGTACAACCAGAAGTAAGGATGCCTCCAGCCAACAGGCATCTAAGAGATCATCCAGTGGAGCTGATCATTGGAGATCCAAGACAAGGTGTTCAGACAAGGAGCAGAAATCAGAATGCTGCAGTATATTCAAGTTTTTCTGTCTCAAATAGAACCAAAGAAATTTGAAGAAGCAATACAAGATCCACAGTGGACTGAAGCTATGCAGGAAGAGCTAAACCAGTTCAAGAGGTGCAAGGTTTGGACTTAGTTCCTAAGCCTAAAGATCACAATGTGATAGGAACAAAGTGGATCTACAGAAACAAGTTAGATGAACAAGGAGTCATCATTAAGAATAAGGCAAGACTGGTTGCAAAAGGATATAGGCAAGAAGAAGGTATTGATTTTGATCAAACCTTTGCTCCAGTAGCCAGACTGGAAGCCATCAGGATGTTCTTGGCCTATGCAACCTACCAAGGATTCAAAGTATACCAATGGATGTGAAGTCAGCATTCCTTAATGGTAATTTAAAAGAAGAAGTATATGTGGAGCAGCCTTCAGGTTTTGTTGATCCTACTCTTCCACATTATGTCTATAGACTTAGGAAAGCATTGTATGGGTTAAAGCAAGCTCCTAGAGCTTGGTATGAAACCCTATCTAGTTTCCTCATTGAGAACAAGTTCACAAGGGGGAAAATAGATAAGACTCTATTCCTTAGGGAATCTAGAGGCAAAGTAATACTTGTCCAAATATATGTAGATGACATTATATTTGGGTCTACTGAAAGTAGCCTTTGCAAAAAGTTTGCAAAGCTTATGCAGAGTCAATTTGAAATGAGTAGTATGGGAGAGCTGAAGTTTTTCTTGGGTCTCCAAGTTAAACAGACTGAAAGTGGCTTGTCCATATGTCAGTCAAAGTTCACCCTAGAACTCATAAGGAAATATGGTATGGATTCCTCCAGTACCATGAAGACTCCTATGGGGTCAAGTATGTCTCTAAGCAAGGATGATGCAGGGAAACCTGTGGATGAAACCTTGTATAGAGGGATAGTTGGCTCCCTACTATACTTGACTGCAAGTAGGCCTGACATTATGTATGCTACATGTGTTTGTGCCAGGTATCAAGCCTGCCCCAAAGAATCTCACTTGACTGCAGTCAAGAGAATCTTGAGATATCTAAAGGGCACACCTTATCTAGGCCTCTGGTACCCTAGGAATGGAGATTTTGATCTAACAGGCTATTCAGATGCAGACTTTGCAGGATGCAAAGAAGATAGGAAGAGCACAACTGGATCCTGTCAATTCCTAGGTGGAAGACTCATTTCATGGAGTAGTAAGAAGCAAACCAGTGTGGCCATCTCCACAGCTGAGTCAGAATATGTAGCTGCAGGAAGTTGCTGTGCTCAACTTCTGTGGATTCAACATCAGCTAGAAGACTATGGATGTCAGGTAAGTAGAACTCCACTTTATTGTGATTCTACAAGTGCTATTTCCATAGCTAATAACCCTGTATCACATAGTAGAACTAAACATATTGAGATAAAATATCACTTTCTTAGGGAGCATGTAGAAAGAAATGATATTGCACTTGAATATGTTAAAACAGATAATCAGATAGCTGATATGTTTACTAAGCCCTTAGAAGAAGCTAAGTTAATAGGTTCAAAATTGAACTAGGTATGATAAATTTAGACTAAGTATACAGAACAAAAATTGGCTAAGTAAAAAGGTGTCGACACATAGACAAGTCTATGTCGACACAGAATAGTAAGTGTCGACACTTCAGGAAAATGGTGTCGACACATCTAGGAAGTTAGTGTCGACACTTCAGAATGTTAGTGTCGACACATGTCGAGTAGGTGTCGACACATCCAATAAGTGTCGACACTTAAGTTTTACTCAGAATTTTTCTAAGTAAAGTCTTGACACATGTCGAGTATAGTGGTGTCGACACTTAACCAAGTGTCGACACATAAAATCTGTTGACTAAATTTGTGTCGACACATGAGTGTCGAGACATTATAAGTCAGTGTCGACACTTATTGACAGTGTCGACACATCATTAGAAATTCATCCCGCCTGTTCGTCTTCAAACAAGAAAGGTATAAATAGGGTTCTGTCTTTGATTGTCGACACGCTTTCAAAGTTTCGAGACCTAAACTCTTGTGTCGACATTTCTCTCATCTCAAGACTAATTCTCAAAACCCTAATGGCTCCCAAGCTGGAAGAGAACGTAAACGAAGGCTATGAGCTTGTGCGAGGCGCATTTGACGACAGCGACCAAGAAATCAAATCAGTGATAACCCTAATTGCATTCAGGATTGGAGTTCTTGGTTTCAGAACCAACGAAAATATGGAAGAAGGAAGTCATTGAATTTCTTTCTGGCGCGTCTGTAGATGACTCAGGCTACAGGATTAAGTCAAGGGTGCATGGCACCAAGGTCAAAATTTCACCCAAGTCTTTAAGGAGGTACTTCAGCTACCTAAGTTCAAGGTGAAGAGGAAGTAACTGCTTCTAAGACCAGGGAAGCTCTTACTTGGTGTGGACTGGATCCAAAGATGAAGGTGGGATCAGTCTTTAACAGAAAAGGTATGAATAATCAAGGCAAGTTCTTGTCTGAAATAGTGGGCAAGGTAATACTGAGCAAGCCAGGAGGACATGACAGGGTGTCTGTCTCCATGTTTGAAGTCATGATCAGAATCATCTTCACTCTGAAAACAGATTGGTCAATGGTGGTTTATGAGAAAGTAAAAGAAAGCCTGAAGAAGCCCAATCTGGGCAGGATACTAAGTCTCTACCTGGCTGGATCAATTCCAGAGGTAATGAGCACTGCTGCAGGAACTAAGATCAATCATATGAGGAGAATGGACTCAAGGATATTCTCTAGATGGGAAAGGGTGCTGGTGTCAAAGGAATTGACCACCCCTGAAAACAAGCTTCTAAGAAAGACTCTCCTCGCAGGAAGAAGAGGAAGACTGCTGCTGTGCCTCAAGAGTCCTCCAGCAGCTCAGGCAGTGAAGAACATGTGGTCTTCACTCCTGAAAGTCCAGTGATGTGGCTGCAGAGAAGACACCTGCTCCTCAGGAAGCAGCTGACATCCAGGGGGAGCTTCCAGGTGTAGCAGAACCATCTACACTGGAGAGTGAACAAGCCACCCTCCTCATTCAAGAGGTACTTGTTGATCTTAATACTTTGAATTTTTCTATAACAAATTCTGATTTGTCTGATGACCATCAGCCAACTCAGCCAGCACACAAGAACCAGATGTTGTTCTTCCAGACACATCTGTTGTGATACCTGATAAAGTGGTTGAAGAACCAAGTACATCTCCTGCACAATCTCCACCAGAATATACCATGGAAGATCTATTTCTGAATTAGAACAAGGATGATTTTGATATGGAAAAGAATGATGCTGATACAGTAAAGAATGCTGCTGCTGAGGGGGAGAACATAGAAGTTGTGGAAGAGCCTATAAGGCTAGATACTGAGAAGGCACAAGATGTGCATACTGAAAACAATCCAGCCCTAAGGATAGGGTGGATATAGCCAGTACATCAGACTCTGAAGATGATGAAGCTGAGCAAGCTAAGAAAAAGAAGTTCTTTGTTTTCAAAAGAAGAAGCCAGAGCTATAAGAAGGCTCTCCAAACAGTTGCTCAACATTCCTTAGTTCAACAAGCTCCATCCACTGATTACAGTGCTCTATTGCTTGCCTTGCAAATCAAGATGGATGAACAAAGGAAAGCTTTAGAAACTTATGTTGATGAAGGGCACAAAGCACTACAATCTGATCTGGGCCAGGAAATCAAGTCAATAAGGTTTGAAATGAACCTTAATAAAAGGGAAATGACTGATTGTTTTACCAAGGGTGCTCATGCAGTAGTCTATCTGGCTAAACATCAAGAAACCATAAAGAGAAAGTGGATGATATAGCACTAAAGCAAGGCTATGTGCTGGAGAATCAGTTGAGGATGAATGATAATTTGACTGCATCTCACAATGCAATAGTCACAGAACTCAAGAATAAGTCAGATGAACCTTCCACTTCCTCTGCTGCTGCCAAAGCTGATTTTGATAAACTCTTTCAAGCAGAGATTGCTGCTGTACAGACTGCCATAAAGATTCCCAGAAGGTCATTTCAGAACAGCTTACAAAGCTTAGACCTTTCTTAAAGAGGGCATCAGGTATTTGGATAGCCAAATCAGATTCCAGAAAGATGATGTGAGAGATCATGTGGCCCAAGAAGTCATAAAGGGGAGAGAGTGTTAGTCAAGGCCAGTTCTGAGCATGCAAAATGGATATCAAATTCCATCAGGGCTACACTGGGCTATCCTCCCCTTTGTGATGATGACAATGTAGCTGACTCTGGCATTCAAGGCACATATCTTGGAGGTGAGCAACAAGCAGTGGCTGATGTAATCTATCCACCTCCAGACTTTGAAATGATTCATGCAGATATAAGCACAATGTATAGTCCACCTGCTGGCAAGCCTAATATTATTCTGGAAAAGGTTGTTCAACCTATCACAGCTGCAATGCAAGAGGCTTTGGACAAGGAAGAAGAAATTAGGCTGTCAAAGAAGAAGTTTAGGGAAATTGCTGAGCAAAGCCAGATTTTGAACAGTGGAGCCCTACTTCTAGGAACATAATTCTTACAGCCTGGAAAGCAGCCAAGGACAATGCCCATGAGAGGAACAAGTGGTTCTCAGAGGCTGAATGGAGAAAGCATGAGAGTAGGCAGGAAGCATTGTCCAATATAGAAGGAAGGCTAAGTTAGGAAAGCTACCTCCAACAGCTGTGGAGCCTAGCAAGTACTTTCCTAAGCCCTATCATTATTTTGAAATGCAAAAGGTCAAGGCTGAAGAGCTCAAGAAGAAGGATCTGAAAGGAAAGAAGCCGGCTGATGACACAAAAGCTAATTAAAGCTGTAGGATTCAGTCTAGCAAAGGAATTGTCATCAAGGAGCCTGATCAGCACTAGATCCTAGGAATTAACTTGACTAGGTTTAGAACTATGTAATCTGTTTGTTCTAAAATCCTTGTAATTGAAAAAAAAAATTGATTCTTGTAAATACTGTATTTTATCATATGTGTGTTGATCTTACATATTGTTTCTGTTTATAAGTTACCCTATCTGAGTAATGATTTTATACATCATACTCTTTGTTTTATTATAAGTGATGTATATCATTGACTAAGGGTTATGACTTCTCCAAATAGGGGGAGATTGTTGGGTACATTGGAAACTGCGTACCTGATTTGGAGAAGCTTCACCTAACTCAATAATATACATCATTATGTATTTGATGGGTTGTTGAGTTTTGATGTGCAGGTTAAGGTTAAATGCAGGAAAATTTTCTAAGTACAAGTGTCGACACTTGAGAAGGAACTGTGTCGACACCCAGAGAGCAGACCAGATTGTGTCGACACTGGGGAGTGTCGACAAACAGAAATTCTGTCGACAACAAGTTGTGTCGACACACAGGACTGTGTAGAACAATGCAGAAAAGCTTGTCTACACCAAATGTCGAGACCTAGAGAGCTAGTCTTCAGAAAGTGTCGACACTTGGACTTGTGTCGACACTCCACAGAATTCTGTCAGTAGATAAACAAGTGTCGACATCAACACAATGAGCTGTCGACATTATCAGCAGAGAATATGTGTGTGACACATGGTCTATGTGTCGACACACACTCAGTTTGAAGATTGTCTCGATCAGCTGTGTCTCGACAATAATCAGAAGACTCAAGACTTGAAGAAAGTGTGACACAGCTGTCATCGAACTAACAAAGTTGCATTCTGTACAAGTGTCAAAAGCCGTTATAAAATGTGATCAGCCGACACTCAGCTGAAGAAACAAGATCTATATAAGACTTGTGTCTATCACCAAGAATGAGAGCTGTTCTCTCATCCTGAAATCAACAAGTCTCTGTTACAGTGAGGGCAGATCCTGAACAAGTCTACAACAAGAATTCAGAGCTACATTTGAAAGAAGAGGAAGCTGGTTTGAGGATCATCTCCAACTTCACAAGAAGATCAACCTTACTTTGTTCAGATTCAAGAAGCTTTGAAGAAGCTAAGACAGGTTGAATCTTAAGCAGTCAGATCAATCAAGAACTGATCAAGAATCCTTCACCCTTTCTCTCCATACCTAGGTGAAGGATTTATCTCTTTTATAATAAATTTTTCTATAAGATCTTTTATAGATCTGAGTGTAGGGGATTGATTTCTCTAATTTGTAAGACTAAGTTTATAAAGGCTGAGGTAGGGCTGAGTGCCTGAGCTAAGTGATTGAATTCTCTGAGTTGTAGGCCTGGTGAAAGAGGCTGAGGTATAGCTGGATTGCCTGAGTTGTAGGAGTGTGGACTCACTCTGATGTAGGATTCTCTGGAAGAATCTGAGTTGTAGCACTTGGTGAAGTGTGAGCTGTAGGAACCATTCTGTGTTCTGAGTTATAAGATCTGGGGATCTGAGAAGAAAGAAGGGAGTTAGGCCGAATCTAATATACTGCTAGATAGGTGAAGGGGGAAAGTGGATGTACCCATCTCTTGGGGAACCACTATAAATCTGTGTGTATGCTGTGATTGGCTGTGTTTCTCTTAATCTGTGTTGTGATAGTTGTTGCATAGGTTATCTACTAGTGACATATATTATCTGCCTTAATAAAAAAGAATTGAACCTATTCACCCCCTCTAGGTGTTTAGGATATCTTGAAACCAATTCTTTCATGCTCCTTAGAGGATTTTCTCCTGCCCTTGTAGTAGTCATCCTTGGGATGTGAGGAGGAGGAAGGCCTGCCTCTCCAGTGATTCATCTGCAAGAACTTCTGGAATTGCCTGGTGAAGGCAGCAAAATCTTCATCAGACCATTGACATTCTGATTTGTTTTTCTCTGATTTTCCAGAATCAGATTCAGCATCTGTCCACTGTGGAGAGGGTGACTTTCTTCTGTCTTTACTGGAGCCTTCAGCTTTGAATGCTACAGACTTGTCTCTTGCCTGAGAGTTATTCTGGTTCTACTCTTTTTTCCTTACAGCCAGCTGCATTTCATATGACAGCAGCTTCCCAAAGAGGGTGTGAGGAATTGTCTCACCCAATTTTGCCTCTTCTATGATGGCACAAATTTTAGTGTCCCACTCTCTAGAGAGAGATCTAAGGACTTTGTCATTCAGTTCATAGTGACTGAATACTCTTCCATAAGTCTTTAGATCATTCACAATCCTAAAAAACCTTTCATAACAGATATTTATGTTGTCCCCCTTGGATTGCCTGAAAGCCTCATACTCTTGGTTGAGCATGGACTTCTTATCATCTCTAACCTCATTTATCCCCTCCATGTAGATCACAAGTGTTTCCCACATTTCCTTTATAGTTGAGCAATGGATGAGGTTCTGAAGAGTAGAGTCATCAACAACACACATATTTATATTCTTTGCTCTCCTGTCTATTGAGGCCAAGGACTACTCATCCTTGGTCATCTCATCATATGTCTTGGGGGTCTTGACATTAGCATCCAGTGCGGACACCTTCATTGGGATGTATGGTCCCTCTTCAACTGTAATATACATCCCAGGGTCAACAGCTTCCATGAACTGCCTCACCCTTGCTTTCCATATGCCAAATTTCTCCTTCCTACAGATTGGAAGTCTCACATCACTCAGCTCCATATTGTTCATTCCTAAACCCATAGAGACAGACTTATAAATAACCTTGGAGATCTACGCAGACTATTAAGCCTTTAAAGAGCAACCTCCCTCTGATACCACTTAAAAGTCTTGTTTTCATGGCTAGCTAAAAACCTAGAGGGGGGGGGGGTGTATAGGTTTCTGTCTCTATTTGATTTTTCTAACTTGTTTGCAGATTTCTATGGTTGTTGATTAGGTTAGTTTTTACTTTCAAGATCAACCATACACGACAAAAAAACTTATAGTGGTTCCCCAATTTTGGGTACATCCACTGTCCCTCTATGCCTATGTACTAGTGTATTAAATTCGACTCTCCCTCTAGAACTCGCCACCTCAAGAGCTTACAACATAGATCCCGCAGGACCACACAGGTCACACAAACCTACAACTTAGGAACTAAGCCATACCCAGGTCATAAAGACCTTTCACCCAACACAAAGCCAAACACAGGTCACTAAGACCTCAGCCTTTATAATATAGGTTTACAACTCTAGATTCACCAAGAATCTTTACAGAAGAAGAAATAAAGAGAGAGATGATTAGACACCAGAGCAAGATCTCTGTGTCTTCTTCTTCATAGACTGAGCAGATATCAGTCCAAGCTTTTGCTGTAGAAGATAATAAGTAGGCAGTAGAATTTTCTTCAACCAGCTTTCTTTTTCTTTGCATAACTTGTAGATTCGCTTCTTCAGAATAGCTTATGATCCTTCTATTACAGATGGTAATTCCTTCAGCTATCTCTTTCCCCATCAAGGTTCTCATTGCAGAGCAACTTTTTCGGGCTCGACAAAAATGGCGAGGAAGAAGATGAAGTTCGGCCGCACTTTTCGTTTTCAAAAATCCTATACAAGGAATCGATTGATTACTCTGGCCGATTTGCTTCTTTTTATTCTCTGAAGGCCAATTGAGCAGTGGGTCCCACCACCAGGATTGATGGTTGAGATTGATCCATTAAACACATGCTTTCCTTTTAATCTTGATTCAACGACTCTTTACTGTGTGTGGGCCCCAACACTTAATGCTGAAAATATTCCTTGGAAAGTGCAGGAGATGATAACAGCTAGTCTCCAACGTCTCTGGTAGCATTTCCGTAACATTTTAATTTTGGTTGACTTTTTGACTTTATAGACATCAGCATGACTCAGCATCTCTGTACTTAGACAAAATTCAATCAGTAGAACCAAAGGCGTTGAGTGAGTAGGTATCACTCAATGCCATAACACTTAGTCAAAATACTGTCTGTCTAGGTATTGATCTCGATGAATGCTGAGTTACGTTTGACGAACGATAAGCTCAGCTCGACAAAAGCATAATTTCAGTTCGACGAACTGTAGACTTAGTTTGACGAAAGGCTAAACTATATTCGATAAACTGTAGACTAAGTTCGACGAAAGGCTAAACTCAGTTCGACGAACTCCATGCCCAATTCGACGAAGCTGAGCTCAGTTCGACGAAGCTGAGCTCGATGAAATACAAGCAATCCATGTATTAAGACTTAACGAAATTTCTGTTCAAGGCGTTGAGAGCGTTTAGAGCATTTAGTGAGCTTGCCTCACTCAACGCTATTTACCTTAGCAAATATTTCTTTGCCTTGGCATTGAGAGAGTAAGCTCCACTCAACGCCAAACTACTTAACAAAATTTTTCTGTTATATGGCATTGAGTGAGTAAGCTACACACAATGTCTGTGTACTTGGTGAAAATTTTGCCCAACTTTTCTGTGAGTTGACTGACACAGTAACACTCAATGCTAAAAGCTGTATGGCGTTGTGTGAGTAGACCACACTAAACGCCGGTTGACTGTGACACATTTTCAGCCAATTTTTCTAGGCTTAGACTGAGTCAGCCTAACTCACAGCCTTTTTACTGTATGGCGTTGAGTGAGTAAACTACACTCAACGCTTTTGTACTTAGCCAAATTTTTGACTATCTTTCAGTTAGGCAGAGATATACTCAACGCTATATGTTATATGGCATTGAGTGAGCTGTCCTCACTCAATGCCTGTGGACTTAGGCAAATTTCTATTAGACAATATTGAATCCATACCTCTAGCATTGAGTGAGATTGCTCCACTCAACGCCTGTGGACTTAGTCGATTTTTGCTTTGTCCAACAACCACTTATTGTGTCTGTATGTCCAATAAATGTGATATGGACAACCTGCACTCAAGACCTCAAATGCACATCAAATACAGTTAATGTGTGTGGCATTGACCTGTTTGACTTCTCACAAATCAGAAACATTGGGTACAATGGACCCAACAGTTAACCTTAGGACCACAATTCTTATTGTGTCCTAGGTATAAGTTAGTGTGCGAATAAACCTGCCTACCTGCAGTTCTTCTAACAGGTAAGCTCTCTCTTGCCCTTGGCACAGTTGGATTGTGGCAGCAATCAATAGCATTGTGGCCCACCATCCATAACACAAGCACTCATGGATATTAAACCTTCTTTTTAGAGTTGGCCTTGTAGTTGTGCTGACAACATATCTCAATCCAGAAGGTACAGTAGCAGTCTTATTCTTGTATCTTCCAGCCACTGTATAAATTGGGGTTTGTTTGTCAGTAGAAGTACTTAGAATATCTTGAGCCCTACTAGCAGTAGTCTTCTTTGCAGAAAAAATACTCTTGATGGCCTCATATATGCCCAAGTCTGGCTTACTGACAGACTTGCCCCTGGTCTGATATTGGGTAGGGAGATCCTGAGAACAGGCAGCTGCCTTATTCTTGAGTGTAGGGGTTGGTGCACAAAACACGCATGGTCCATGATGTGCCATTTGGATTTCCTCATGGGGGGCCTTGAAGGCACTTATACCCCTACAATATCTTCCACCATAGTGGTGAACATCATTGTTCCCTTTGGTGGATCTATCATTCATCCAGTGACCATAGATGCTTTCTTGGTCATACCTGTTTGAAGGTAACAACACCCTTTTGAATGGAATAGGAGGCCCGAAGGCTAGTGGTCGTACTCGTGTTTTGCCCATTCCATTGGGATTGTCAACTCTTGTAGGTCCGTTGAATTCCAATCCCTTCTTGCCCTTTTGGGAGGAGAAGGAATCTGTCAAGGGTAGTACTAAACTGGCTTAGAGTAGCCAACCACTATCCTTTTCTACCTCTCGAGCAATACTTCTAGGTCCCTTATTCGGTTTTTCTGTTACTCTATGGTGCCTAACTGGATGAAAGAATTAGTTTCTAATTCACTAATCTCCCTCAATTTCATATCCAGCAGGGAAGCTGAGACTGCATGCTGGGAAGCAGCAAGCTGAGGAGATGAAATCTCCTTTGTCTGCTTCTTAGCCAGTAACTTGCTTTTCTTGAAGGCATTTAGCAAGACATCATACTTATCAATATTAGAATTGACATATTCTTCTGATTCAGACCCATCTTCATCACAGGATGGAGATTCCTCTAACTCAGGGCTGGTTTTATAACCAGTTTCAGTGTATTGACTGAGAATGTACCTTGACTGGACCAGGCTTATCCTGGATAGATTTCTCATATATCACGACCAATAGTACATAACAACAACTATCTTCTACTTTATCTTCATCCACCTCTAAATCACTATCTTGTTGTGATAGAGGGGCCCTGATTTCTATCCTAGCAGCAGGATAATCTTCATAAGTTTCTTCTGTAGTTGAGAACAACCCTTTTTAGGCATCCTCTTCTTCAGGTTTTGACTCTGAAGAAGAAGAGTCAATCCAACTTTTATGCTTTTTAGCCACAAAGGACTTTTCCTTCTTGCCCTTTTGGTTATGGTGGTGCTTCTTCTCACCATCCTCTCTTCTCTTCACTAGGTAGATGGCTACCACATGCCCTATCATCCTGCAGAAATAACATATAACATTAGTCGAAATTTACTGGGTTTAGAACCATTCCTATCCTCCTTGGAGGATTTCTTCCTATGATGTGAGGAGGAAGGTCTGCTCTTCCAATGCTTATTCCTCATCAACTTCTGAAACTGCCTGCAGAAGGCTCCAAAGTCCTCATCAAACATGTGGTAGTCTGATGCATTTGTCTCTAACCTTTCCGAGTCAGACTCAACATCCCTCCTTGGTGGAGACGTCTTCCTTTTGCTCCTCCTCGAGGCTTCAGCTATGAAGGCTACAGACTTTTCTTTGGCCCGAGACTTGCTATTTTTCTCCTCCTCCTCCTTCCTGGCAGTCAGCTGTATTTCATAGGACAACAGCTTCCCGAACAGTGTTGTTGGTGGAGTGTCAGTAAGCTTTGCTAACTCTTTGATGGCCCAAATCTTAGTATCCTAGTCTCTAGTTAGAAACCTAAGAAACTGTTCATTTTACACATAAGTGCTAAAAACACTGTCATAGGTCCTCAACTCATTAACTATCTTGAAGAATCTCTCATAGCACTTTTCTATGTTGTCAGTCTTACTCTGCAAGAAAGCCTCATACTATTGGTTGATCATGTACTTTATATAATCTCTGACTTCCTCTATACTCTCCATGTAGACCACTATAGTGTCCCACATCTCCTTGGATGTCTTGTAGTGCACCAGATTCTAGAAGGTGGAGTCATCTGTGACACATACTATAATATTTTGTGCCCTCTTGTAAATGGTGGCAAGGATGACTTCATCCTTTATCATTTCAGAATAGGTCTTGGGTGTCTGGACAATTACATCCAGAACTGGGACTTTCATACGGATGATAGGTCCCTCTGTGACAATAATGAAGATTCTAAGGTCAGCTGCTTCCATGAATAGCCTGAACATCTACTTCAAGATGCCAAACCCTTCCTTCTAGTAGATTAGAAGCTTCATGGCACCTAGCTCCTTATAGTTCACTCCTGAACCCCTATGGACATACTTGCAACTAACCTTGGAGATCTACTCAGACTGTTAAGCCTTCTTTGAGAAACCTCCCCCTGATACCACTGAAAAGTCTTTATTTTTAAGGTCATATAAACAACTAGAGGGGTGAATAGGTTTTTGTCTTTCTTTATGTCTTTTAGACCTTCCCCAATTATGCTGTACTTAGTGATTAGGTTATTTTAGCTTTCAAGATTAATCAAAGAAGACACAGTTGTTTTATAGTGGTTCCCCATATTACGGGTACGTCCAATGTCCCTCTCCGCCTTTCTAACAGTGTGTTAGATAAGACTCTTCCCCAAAACTCGGCTCCTTAAGAGCTTACAACTCGATCCCGCATTACCACTGATGTGCGTGAAGCCTGACTCTAAATTATCTAGGGAGCACGGCGGGTCCGGATTTTGCGCGGTGAATTGTAGGCAAGTGCACCTATCGCAAGTAATACAAGATATTCGGGGGGAATATCGAGATCATAAATTTCCCGAGAATGGGTTGATTATCCCTACTGCTCCGAAAGAACTATTATTTTACAGAAATATTTAACTTATCGATTTTAACTAAGAGAAATCTGAAAATGGATTAAGAACAAAGTCGATGAAGAAATAACACTCGGTATTGAATTACATTAGGGTTAAAATAGATTTGAATAATTAAAGATCCTAGGTTTCAATTCAATTAAAGCGTAAACTTGGTTGTGGAGGTTCAAAGAGAATGAGCTCACCTATCTCTAGGAATATCGCTCACCGGAACATTAAGGCTATTCGACCAAGCTCTCGTCCGACAAAGGATTCCTCTTAATGCTCGCAATATGGTAAGAACCCCACTATTGGGTGGCGAACCTAATCTGGTAGAGTTAGCGTGCCTCCTCTCTTGAGGGTTAGTACAGAACACTGTTTACCAGGGGTGATGAGTCCATACGCACGGCCTCTCGGCTAGCTAGCATATGAATAATGAAAATAGAGACCACACATCGATATATGGTTCTAAGCGTCGTTAACCTGGGGTAAACCTTAAGTTTTTTTAATTAAATAGAAAAATAAGACCTTTAGTTATTTAAAACATTTTATATCCCAATGCTCTTTGATACCGAGGGCTAAAAGCGATTAGCCACTCAACTGAATGGGGATGGCTTATGAGTTTGGTTAGGCGTGAGTTCTAACCTAAGCGCTGAAGGGTTACAAAAAAATAAGAAAAAAAATAAGATAACCCAATATTAGAAATAGAAAGGCTACTAAAAAAGGTAAAAACACACGCACTCAACCAAACACATAATAAAGAAAAATAAACAGAAACTAAGTTACAAAAAAGAGAAAATTGCATAATTGAAATGACAAGTCCTACTCAAACGAGTAGACGGTAAATGAAAGCAGTAAAAGTGCGAGTCCTACTCAAACGAGTAGTAGGTAAATGAAAGTGAGTCCTACTCAAACGAGTAGGAGGGAATAAATGCTCACATGCACGCACTCTACTGAAATTAAAACGCACAGACACTGTAGAAAATAAACGCACACACACTGCAGAAAGTAAAACGCACACACACTGCAGAAAGTAAAATGCACACACTGCAAAAAGTAAAACTCACACACACTGTAGAAAGTAAAATGCGCACACACACACACACTGTATTGAAATGAAATACTCACACACACAAGTCCTACTCAAATGAGTAGGTAGAAAATTAAAGCGAGTCCTACTCAAACAAGTAGGAGAAAATAGATGATCACACGCACACACTCTACATAAATAAAAACACACACACTTCCTGAAATTAAAACGCCCACACACTTGCATAAATGAAAACGCACACACACACACACACACACACACACACTTTACTGAATTGAAAAACTCCAACGCACTCTACATGAAATAAAAACTCACCCACTCTACTGAAAATAAAATCACACTCACACGCTCAACAAAAATGAAAGAAAATGATAAAAATTATCTCATACATGCACGCACACAAGCGAAAAAATAAGGAAAACAAAGTTATCGAAAAAAATAAAACAACTGCATTTCTACCTCTAGAATTTGGTAGAAATACGTAAAAAGACAAAATAAAAATTATTTGAGCAAAAGAGTTTCAAATTAATGCGAAAAAAACAGGTGCTTGAAAAATTAAAACGTTTACATTTTTACCGTTAGAATTTGATGGAAATGCATAAAAAGGAGAAATAAAAATTGTTTGAGCAAAAGTATTTTTAAGTAAATGCGAAAATCAAAAGTGTTGAAATTTTGAAATATCACATAATCCATTCTTATAACTTTGTAAAAGGGTTTAAAAAGTGGAAGAAACTTAAAAAGAAGCAAAAAATTTATAACATAAAAAGGAAAATCTAAGTTAAAGAGTAATGAAAACCACTTTTGAAATCATTTTACAAGTCCATAAGAACGAATATAAAAGAATAAAAATCCTAAATCTAAACCATTCTAAGTAGTATGATAAGAAAAATGTCTATAACAACGACTAGTAATTTTGAGAAAGTTGAAAGTAAAGCAAAGCAAATTTTGATTTTAAAGCATAAATTCGGCAAAAATGAACTCATACACGCACACACACACATATGAATGCGAAAATAAGAATACATAAGATTGATGAAAAGGAGGCATTCAGAGACATTTCAAAGCATTGTAAGAATAAAAAATGAACGATTTTATTAACAAAAAAGTTGATTACAAAAGCATAAACAAACTTGAAAAGAGGGGGAAAGATTCCTTACATACCCCCAAAACAACTCCAAACAGCAGCCCTTAACCACCAAAATGGTTCAAAATTCGGAACCCAAACACCTTACAACAAGGTCCTATTTATAGCCAAAAAATTTCAGTTTACACGCCCTCGGTCACGGGCATGTAGGGGGGGGGGGGGCGTGTCAGCAATGTTGATGAAGTGATGTCGAGCATTTAATGCCTGTTGACTTCGGGGCGCTCAACGTGGAAATAACACCCGTGTATCTATCGACACGGGCGTGTCAGAGGGCGTGTCCAGCAGGAGGATCTGGGAATAGGTTGCGTCAAAAGTCATCGGTGACATCTTGTCGGGCCGGGTGGAGTACACACCTGTGTCGTATCTTGCCACGGGTGTGTCAGGTCTTATCAATGATCTTCGGCTGTGGTTCGCCGATCAGGTGATACGGGCCTAGGTCACTCCCGTGTCACATTAGACACGGGCATGTCCATCAAATATTTTGTTTTGGCTGATTTTTGCATGAATCCAGGTCACACGCTCAGGTTACGGGCGTGTACTGAAGTACCCGAGCGTGTACTTGGCAAATCTGACAATTTTTTGAAAAATTTCAGAAAAATAAAATAAACTTAAATTATAATAAAATTTTTAAAAAGGGAGCATTTTATTGAACAAAATTAAAAATAAATAACAGAAATGAACTAAGACGACTTAATTAATGTACATAAAAATACGTATATTTACAACTCATCAAATACCCCCATACTTAATTTTTTGTTATTCTAGAGCAAAAGTTGGAGACATACTTATAAGGAATTAAAAGAAATCCTAAGTTTAGCTACCGCTTGAATTAATTAAAAGAGAGATCAAAGTAATTATTAGGGGTATAAGAGTTAAGTCCTAAATCATGAAATTGATTTAAATAGAGGAATATGTTTGGCCAAAAAGACTTCTTGAAGTATCCAAATAGCAAGCAAAGATTGTAAACCTTAGCTAACAAGGATAGATTATAATTATAGAAACTTTAGCTTAAGAGTTTAGAGGAAATAATGCAATTTAAAAATTATGCTCTCAAAAAGATTTTATATTAAGTCTAGAATCATTGAATATGGTTAAGGGGATTGTTTTGGTTTATGAAGAGACTTTATTTGAGGTGAGGTATATTTTTTTCTCAAACCAGAATACAATTTTTTTGAATATGGATGTTTAGAATAACGAAGTCTTATTTTCTATAACATGTAATAGTAATTTTTTTGTACAACTTCATATAACCCAATGTATATGTATAGGAGTAGTGAATTTTATCCTCTTACTCCGTAACATATAATCTTTTCAAATATTGGATGTCTATGTTTACGGAACGAAATCTTATTCCTATTGATATAGGTTCTTTTAAGGATAAAATATGGGGAGATGGGTTGTTTCAAAAATAAAACTAGATTTTAATAAAAATAAATTTGAGAGCAACATTTATAAATTGAACGTTCTTGTGTTTCTAAAAAACTTGAAGTAAAAATAATTGAAGTCTATAGTTGTTTTTTCTAACATAATACACATGCCTCTATTTTAAATATATTAGAAGTAGTGCCTAAAACAAGTCCCCTATCTTAAGAACAAAGCATAAAAAATTCTTTAAAACTTAATCCCAGATTTTTAAATCTATCAATCTCTAATTAATTAACGGATAATAAACAAAGAATTAATGAAATTCACATATAAATAAACTCGCAACAAAATTTTTGTTGAGCAAAAAGGGTTAAGAATGGAATATTCGATTTATTTATTTTACAAAATTATTTTTGGGATTTTTAAAGTTTTCAACATCATTTTTTTATTATCTTATTTTGTGTGTTTTTAATTTATTATCTTTTTTGGAATATTTGTTTTGTTTTACTCTTTTTTTGTTGAATTGTTTTGACTTATTATCTTTTTTTGTGTTTAATTTTGTTATTACATACTAAAAAATGATAAGAAATATATATTTTTGTTCTTTTTAGAACTATTTTTCTTTTCTAATTTTTTTGTATTTTTGGTTTTGATAAGTAAATATTTACAAAAAGATAGAGAGAGAAGTTATTTACAAAGAAGAGAAAAGAAGGAAAAGGAGAAAGAGAGAAAAGAATATTTACAAAAATAAGATTTGTGCATAAAGTATTTACAAAACAATATTTACAACATACAACATTATTTTTTTGGAGTTTTCATTTTAAATTTTTTTTGTTTTGTTTTATTTTTTTATTTTTTGTATATATATTTTTTATTTTTGGAGTGCAGAAAGTAGAAGTGCAGAAAATAAAGAGAGAAAACACTCCCATACTTAACTCCGACATTGTCCCCAATGTTGCAATGTAAGTATGCGGAACAAAAAGAAAATGCAATATTTACAAAGAAAATAAAGTGAGGGGGGGGGGGGGGGGTAGAAGCTTCCCTGAAAGGAGGTTGGTGTGACCCAGGTTAGGTTAGGTACCCTGCGTTTTTAAGAAAAAAGGAAAGAAATATGAAAAAGATAAACATGGGTTGCTTCCCAGGAGCGCTTTGTTTATAGTCGTGTAGCTTGACTATGGTTACGGTTTATATGTCGAGGAGGGTTATGGATTTGAAATTACCACCCACAGGATCGCCTGCGATATATAATTTTAAGCGATGACCGTTCACTTTAAATGAGCCTTTTTCTGGTTGGGAGACGAGTACGGTCCCATATGGCCAAACCTCTTCAACCTTGAAGGGGCCGGACCTGTTGGGTATTGTATCCACAACGTACCTGATTTGAAGAAGCCCCTGAACAAGCTAAGGTAAATAGACAATGTATTTGATGAAATCTTTCAAGTTGTGCTTGCAGTTATTCCACGCTAAGTGCACTCCAATGTCAGGGTGCAGTAGGTCAATATACACGGGTCTGCACGACGTAATCTCTCGTTGAGCAGATCAGTGTGTTGGCCTACGTGTACTCTCTCTATTGGAGTGTACTTATTTTCAAGTGCAGGGTTGTGATAATGCAAGAGCAGACAAGGAGCAAGGATGGGTCAAGGAGCAGCTCATGGGTGGAAAGATGAAAAATCATCTAAGTGATAATCGACGAGAATCACCAAGTGATTCTCGCCGATTCGGCGAGAATCATTAGTGATTCTCGCCGAATCATCGAGAATCACTGGCTGATTCTCGCCGGCTAAATCAGAGCGTGTCAATAAGTCAAAATCGACGAGAATCACCTTTGATTCTCGCTGAATTGACGAGAACCACATTCGATTCTCGCCGATTCGACGAGAATTACCTTCGATTCTCGCCGATTTTGCCTTGGACGATTTTCTGGATCCCGCTGGACCAGATCAAACGTTAAGACGCTGATTTGAACCGATTTTAGGGTTTCTTCAGGTGGGACCCATAACGGTCATAAAGGAGTATTCTACCCTATAAATACACGCGTATTTTGAACAGTAAAGATATAGAAAAGGACGAAGCCGCGCCGCCGACCTTGACCTAGATCGCGATACCTGCTCCGTCGCCGTCGCCGCTCGTGCTAGTTGTTCGCTGCTTTTGATCGTGATTCTTCCAGATATTCCGGCGACAGAAGCTTATCCAAGCATAGCGTCTCACGCGTCTAACCAGAGATCCTTTGTCTCTTGATTCGTTGATCGGGAAAACCTTCCCCTTCCGAATCGATCGAGACGATCGATCCTAGTGTGACCGTTGGTAGACCTTGCTAGCTTTACTACGAAGATTGAATCTCCAAAGTACAGCAGCCGTACACCGTTGTCGCCACCGATCCCGAGAACCAAGCCGCTGCCCTTCTTGCCGCCGCCGGTTTCAGGGAGATTCTCTCCAAGAGAGATCTAGGATTATGGACTCTTCGTTGACTTCAAGAACACGTCATCGAACGAAGAGGGACACCTTAGTCTCCAAAAGTTGTTTGTATTTCTTGTACATTCTAGTTTCATTTTTGTTGTAAAGGAACGTTGGTTCCTAGTTGTAAGGGTTGGGTGCAACCCGTGTTGTGAGAGTGTTGTCTCCTACGTGTGGAAGGGTTCCTTCTGATAGTGCAAGGATTGGATTTCAATCCTGTTGGTGAAGTGACAGAGTCGTCCCTTGTTGGGAGATAGGTCGAAGGGGGAAAGTGGATGTACCCAAATCGGGGAACCACTATAAATTGCTTGTGTCCTTTCTTTGCTGTGTTGTTTTGTTATCTTGTGCAGGTACAATTTTAATTCCGCAAAAACATTGCAAGTCACCTTCCCCCCATAGGTGAAGGTAGTTGACACTAGGACTTTGAAGTGGTATCAAAGCGATGTTTCTCATCAACAAGGTTCACACCTTGAGTAGAATCCTGCCACTAGTGTCAAGAAGAAGGCAAACATCTACTATGGACGGACTCAAGTACACAGGCAAGATCCCAGTGTGCACCAGGCTCAACTTTCCTATCTGAAAGGAAAGGATCAGGTTCTACATGGAAGCAGTTGATCCTCGACTCTTCATGATCGTGGAGGAGGGACCTTATGTCCCCACTAAGGTCACCACCATTGATCCTACCAAGAAAGTGCCAAAGAAAATTTCTGAAATGGACAAGGACGAGATGGTGCTGGTGGGACTTGACAAGAAGGCGCAGAACATTCTGGTCAGCGCGGTCGATGACTCAATGATGCAGAACTTCTGCAACTGCAGGACAGCGAAGGAGATCTGGCACTGCCTGATTATCCTAATGGAGGGCACTGATGAAGTGAGGGATGATCGGAGATCCCTCCTGAACCAGAAATATGAGGCCTTTAGACAATGGCCTAAGGAAGAGATCGGAGTCACCTTCGAGAACTTCCTCAAGATTGTCAATGCCCTCAAAGGATATGGAAGAGTGTTCACTGATGGTGAACTTAATGATAAATTCCTTAGGTCCCTTACTAAGGAATGGGACACAAAGATCTGCGCCATCCGAGAGTTTGGCAGACTTGCTGAAACAGACCCGCAAATTCTGTTTGGGAAGCTGATGTCCTATGAGCTTCAACTGAACACCAGGAAAGCAGAAGAAGAAGCAGGGAAGGCTGCAGCCAAGGAAAAGACTGTGGCCCTAAAAGCCATTCACTCTAGAAAGGGCAAGGGTGCGGCTTCATATCGTGCCAGGAAAAAGGATGAGGAGGAGGACTCCGAGCCATGCTCCTCCAGCTCAGAGCTGTCTGAGGAGGATTTCTCCCTCATCACCCGAGAATTCAAGAAGTTCCTCAAAATGAGGAATCAAAGAAAGAGAGACGTCTCCTCCTCCAGGCATCAGAAGAAAAATTATTCTTCTGACAGGTATACTTCTAAACCGAACAAACATCGCTCCTCTGATATTATTTGTTTTAGATGCAATAAGCCAGGACACATCGTGTCCGACTGCTACCAAGGCAAGAGAGAAAAAGGGAAAGGAGAGGAGCACAAATCCTCTAGAGATAAGAAGAAAGAGCGGAGCTACATCGCCAAAAGGCCAAAGACACTGAGTGAGTCTGATTCCTCAGACTCCAGTGATGATGAGGAAGCCTACTTCGGGCTGGTGGGTCGCTCCGACTCAGAAGGAGAATGCCCCCCATTTACTGGGAAGGTAAAAGCTCACACCCCTCTCTCTGACTCTGAATCTGATCCTGAGTCTCAGAATGATGACCCTGAGGATAGCCTTTCGGCCCGTGAAGCGGAGCTCCTCGAGAAGTATGAGCTTCTGCTCAACACTTTCGAGGAGTGCCATAAGAGATTGAAGGCTGAGAAAAAGGAAGTGAAATTCCTTAAGGGTGAGAGTGTTTCCCTAAGGGAAGAGATCACCAGTTTGATCTCTCTCCGACAGGAGCACCTAGACCTGACTTCAAAGCATTCAGAGTCTCTTAAGCTCCTTGATCTTAAGCAGGAGGAAGTCGACAAGTTGGAAGAACAACTTGCGGCAGAAAGGAAGATCGTCAAGAGCTTCTCTATGCCAAAAACAGTTCTTCCAGTAGTTGATACCTTCTCTGCTCAGGACAAAGGAGCTGGCTTGGGGCATGTAGGGGTATCTGGTTCCTCATCCAGGAGAAACAGGAACCAGAGGAAGAATAAGGCCACCAAGAAGGCCTCTGCTGCTGAAAAGGGAAAGGCTCCGCTCAGTCCTGTTGCGTTCAGAAAGCCTAGCTTTCCTTGCAACCAACTTGTCTTTGAATCAACCTTTGGTCATCATTTCCGACCCTTGGTTGCAAAGCCAAAGAGCCGATATGATGGTTGGACGTTTCCCCGCAACTTCGGTGAGAGTGCCTTCAAGGCACCTTATGAGGAAATCCACATGGGAAATTATGGTCAATTCTCTAGCGGCCATAATGGAAAGCAGGCACCAAGAGCCAAGACTATTATACTGAAGGAACAAAAGGTGAAGAAGTCATGTGACTGCAATCACTATGAGGCCTCCACCTTCAGATCCAAGGCCCCGGCTGTACCCACCATTCCCAGGGTAAAGCAGGAGCCTAGGAAGAGGTACAACAGATTTGACTGTTGGTGTTGTGGCAAAGTCGGTCACTTTGCCGTGGATTGTTGGTTTAATCCGAGGTATAACGAGACTCCCTGTGTTAGAAATGTGAGGCCGACCACTCGTAGGGTTAATCAACCGAGGGGGAGTATGCTAACCAAGAATCTAGGACCCAAGTTCGATTGGGTTCCTAAGGGAAATTGATTTTGTTTTGCAGGAATGTCCAAAGGCCACCAAAACGCCAATATGGTACTTGGACAGTGGATGCTCCCGGCATATGACTGGGACAAGAAGCCTGCTGCGTGATTACACTCCAGTCGAGAATGGACCCAAAGTCATCTTTGGGGGGTCAGATCGAGGAGGCACCAGAGGTTACAGTATGATTTCCAACGGTATAATCTCTATCACCGACGTGGCTTATGTTGAAGGGCTAAACCATAACCTGATCAGTGTAAGTCAGTTATGTGATAAAGGTTATGACGTTAAGTTCTGCAAGGATAAATGCCTGATAATATCATGTGCCTCTTCTGAGACGGTATTAACAGGCATTAGGAGCAGAAATATCTTCTGCTTAAATTTTCTTAGTTTAGATTCATCTACCCTCGTATGTCTAGTGGCAACAGGCAGTGCATCTCTTTGTGAACAATGGCACAAGAGATTAGCACATATTAATTTCAAAACAATTAGTATGCTGTTTTCTAAAAACTTAGTAAGGGATGCTCCCATTATCAAGTGCATCAAAGATAGCCCCTGTCCTGCATGCCAGATGGGCAAACAGACTCGGGCTACCTTTAAGAGCATTGCAGATAAAGACTCTTCCCGGTGTATTTATCTTCTACATATGGACTTGTTTGGTCCAATGCAAGTTCATAGCTTGGGAGTCAAGTCCTATACGCTAGTGATAGTTGATGATCATTCTCGGTTTACATGAGTGTTCTTCTTAAAACGAAAGTCAGATACGTTTGACATCTTCACTAGTTTTGTCAAGCAGGTTCAGAACGAATTTAACTACTCAGTGGTCAAAATCAGAAGTGACCATGGAACAGAATTCGAATCTGGTGCTATGACAGAGTTTTGTGAAGAACAAGGTATCTTTCATGAGTTTTCCTCCCCGCGCACTCCTCAGCAAAATGGAGTTGCGGAGAGGAGAAATAGAACTCTCATTGAAGCTTGCACGACAATGTTGAAAGACACTTCTCTCCCAGAATACTTCTGGGCAGAGGCGGTCAATACAGCTTGTCATGTACAAAACCGAGCATTGATCACCAAGCATCATCGTAAGATGCCTTATGAGCTATTGAGAGGCAGGAAACCAACCATGTCCTACTTAAGGATCTTTGGTTGCAGATGTTATGTACTGAATAATGGGAAGTACCCGCGTACTAAATTTGGTGAAAAATGCTTCGAAGGCATATTCATGGGCTATAGTTCCCACAGTCGGGCATATAGGGTCTTCAATAAGAAAACCCTAGTGGTAGAAGAATCAATTAATGTCATATTTGATGAAGAAAGCTTGCTTAACAACAATTCTTCCAGCGGTATTCTTGAAGATGCGGGTGCACGACTTGAACAGCTGAGTCTCGATGAGACCGCTAAAGATGAAACTCCTAAGTACGTCAAAGTTTCCACCTCAACGTCTACTGGGAATGTTGAAGATCAAAATGGAGAAAATCTCTTAGAAGAAGGAGAAGTCCAAGAAGTAGTCGAAGCTCCAGACGCCAGACTTCTAGAGCTCCGGCATGTGCGGGATCACCCTAGAGAGCAGATCATCGGAGATCCTCGTGCTGGTGTCAGAACTCGAAGAGGTTCTATTAACGAGATTTTGCATCTTAGCTTCCTGTCACAGGTTGAGCCAAAGAAGTTCGACGAGGCGAACAAAGATGCGGCATGGATTTTGGCCATGCAAGAGGAACTGCATCAATTCGAACGATGCAACGTTTGGACGCTGGTTCCCAGACCACGAAAGCATAATGTGATTGGCGCCAAGTGGATCTTCGGAAACAAACTGGATGAACATGGTGTCATCATAAAGAACAAGGCCAGGCTGGTGGCTCAAGGTTACAGACAGGAGGAGGGGATTGAGTTCGACCAGACCTTTGCACCGGTGGCAAGGCTCGAGGCAATCAGATTGTTCCTGGCGTATGCTTCGCACAAAGGATTCACAGTCTATCAAATGGATGTGAAATCAGCATTCTTGAACGGCGACCTGAAAGAGGAAGTATACGTCGCTCAACCCCCAGGTTTTGTCAATCCTACTTATCCCAATCATGTATATTTTCTTAATAAAGCTCTATATGGTTTAAAACAAGCTCCACGAGCTTGGTATGAGACCTTATCTAGTTTTCTTCTTGAGAACAAGTTCTCTAGAGGTAAAATAGATAAGACATTGTTTCTCAGGGAAGTCAAAGGCAAAATTTTGCAGGTGCAAATCTATGTCGACAATATTATATTCGGCTCAACGAACAACAATCTTTGCAAAAAGTTTTCTAAGCTTATGCAAGGAAAGTTTGAAATGAGCAGTATGGGAGAGCTAAAGTATTTTTTGGGACTTCAAGTGAAACAGTCTGA
This sequence comes from Platanthera guangdongensis, assembly GCA_039583875.1. Taxonomy (NCBI): domain Eukaryota; kingdom Viridiplantae; phylum Streptophyta; class Magnoliopsida; order Asparagales; family Orchidaceae; genus Platanthera; species Platanthera guangdongensis. The sequence goes on from CM077158.1 coordinate 177,463,784, forward strand.
GGATGGAATCTTCATCTCTCAGACGAAGTTCACAAATGAACTCCTCAGGAAATTCGGTATGGAGAATGCAACCTCTATGAGGACTCCAATGGGATCCACGTTGTCTCTGGATAAGGATGAGAAAGGCAAACCTTTCGATGAAACCAAATACAGAAGCATCATTGGATCCCAGCTCTACCTTACTGCCAGTAGACCGGATATCATGTTCTCCACTTGTGTCTGTGCCAGATATCAGGTGAACACTAAGGAATCTCACTATGTCGCTGCAAAGCGAATTCTCAGATACCTTAAAGGTACTCCGAATCTTGGCTTGTGGTACCCGAGAAACAATGATGTCGAGTTAATAGGTTTTTCAGATGCTGATTTTGCAGGGAGTAGGGATGACAGGAAAAGCACTTCCGGGGCATGTCGATTCCTCGGAAGAAGGCTTATTTCATGGAATAGCAAGAAACAGAATTGTGTAGCAACCTCCACAGCAGAGTCTGAGTACATCTCAGCAGGCAGCTGTTGCGCACAACTCATATGGATCAGAAACCAGTTAGCCGACTACGACCTTCAGTTCAAGGAAGTACCAATGTGCTGCGACTCCTCCAGTGCAATTGTAATTGCCAACAATCCGGTATCGCACAGCAGAACGAAGCATATTGAAGTGCGCTACCACTTCATTCGGGAGCACGGGGAGAACAAGGACATCTCTTTCTGTTATGTCCCCATGGACAAGCAGATTGCAGATATTTTCACAAAGCCCTTAGACGAAGCCAAGTTCAGTATTTTCAAAACTGAATTGGGGATGCTAAACTATGAGGAATGAAGACTACAGCAGCTCCAGGCTCATGCATCTAGGGGGAGCCTCTGTCAGGAACTCTAGTGTGCGCACAAGTGCAAGAACTGAGGGGGAGCACGGGGTCATATGCAACAGACCCAGATTTGCCGAAGCCGAAAAGGGGGAGATTTATTACCCTCTCGGCTAAGGCTAAGTTTGCTAAGGCTAAGGCTAAGGCTAAGGTGGCTTCAAGTTTGCTCTCAAGAAATTGGTATTGGTAATGAATATCTCTCTCAACTCCATGTTACGTTCATGCTTTTCATTCCCATACGCTCTATTCACCTTAGCTTGTAGGGTTTAGGCTTCTTAAAATAGGGGGAGATTGTTGGGTATTGTATCCACAACGTACCTGATTTGAAGAAGCCCCTGAACAAGCTAAGGTAAATAGGCAATGTATTTGATGAAATCTTTCAAGTTGTGCTTGCAGTTATTCCACGCTAAGTGCACTCCAATGTCAGGGTGCAGTAGGTCAATATACACGGGTCTGCACGACGTAATCCCTCGTTGAGCAGATCAGTGTGCTGGCCTACGTGTACTCTCTCTATTGGAGTGTACTTATTTTCAAGTACAGGGCTGTGATAATGCAAGAGCAGACAAGGAGCAAGGATGGGTCAAGGAGCAGCTCATGGGTGGAAAGACGAAAAATCGTCTAAGTGATAATCGACGAGAATGACCAAGTGATTCTCGCCGATTCGGCGAGAATCATTAGTGATTCTCGCCGATTCGGCGAGAATCATTAGTGATTCTCGCCGAATCATCGAGAATCACTGGCTGATTCTCACCGGCTAAATCAGAGCGCGTCAATAAGTCAAAATCGACGAGAATCACCTTTGATTCTCGCCGAATCGACGAGAACCACCTTCGATTCTCGCCAATTCGACGAGAATCACCTTCGATTCTCGCCGATTTTGCCTTGGACGATTTTCTGGATCCCGCTGGACCGGATCAAACGTTAAGACGCTGATTTGAACCGATTTTAGGGTTTCTTCAGGTGGGACCAATAACGGTCATAAAGGAGTATTCTACCGTATAAATACACGCGTATTTTGAACAGTAAAGATATAGAAAAAGACGAAGTCGCGCCGCCGACCTTGACCTAGATCACGATACCTGCTCCGTCGCCGTCGCCGCTCGTGCTAGTTATTCGCCGCTTTTGATCGTGATTCTTCCGGATCTTCCGGCGACAGAAGCTTAGCCAAGCATAACGTCTCACGCGTCTAACCAGAGATCCTTTGTCTCTTGATTCGTTGATCGGGAAAACCTTCCCCTTCCGAATCGATCGAGATGATCGATCCTAGTGTGACCGTTGGTATACCTTGCTAGCTTTGCTACGAAAATTGAATCTCCAAAGTACAGCAGCCGCACACCGTTGTCGCCGCCGATCCCGAGAACCAAGCCGCTGCCCTTCTTGCCGTCGCCAGTTTCAGGGAGATTCTCTCCAAGAGAGATTTAGGGTTGTGGACTCTTCGTTGACTTCAAGAACACGTCATCGAACGAAGAGGGACACCTTAGTCTCCAAAAGTTGTTCGTATTTCTTGTACATTCTAGTTTCATTTTTGTTGTAAAGGAACGTTGGTTCCTAGTTGTAAGGGTTGGGTGCAACCCGTGTTGTGGGAGTGTTGTCTCCTACGTGTGGAAGGGTTCCTTCCGATAGTGCAAGGATTGGATTTCAATCCTATTGGTGAAGTGACCGAGTCGTCCCTTGTTGGGAGATAGGTCGAAGGGGGAAAGTGGATGTACCCAAATCGGGGAACCACTATAAATTGCTTGTGTCCTTTCTTTGCTGTGTTGTTTTGTTATCTTGTGCAGGTACAATTTTAATTCCGCAAAAACGCTGCAAGTCACCTTCCCCCCCCCCCCATAGGTGAAGGTAGTTGACACTAGGACTTTCAGGACCATCGTGATTTTAGTTTACCGAGAAAAAGTCTAAGTCGCGAGTTATATAGAAGGACAAGATTGCCCGAAGAAAACGTTTTTTGGGTCTTGATTTTTCGGTTGTGGTAAAAATTAGAACGCTCCTTATAGAACTTATTGCTCTCGTTAGCATTTGCATGCCATTCATCGAGCTCGTTTAGTTGCAGTTTTCTATTTTGAGCGGCTAAGTTAGCGTTGAGATTTAAAAGTTTTAAAGCCCAAAGTGCGCGATGTTCTAATTCTACGGTGAGATGACACGCTTTGCCATAGAATAATCGATACGGCGTAAAACCAATCGCGGTTTTGTATGCGGTACGATATGCCCACAACACATCGTCGAGTTTGATGGACCAATCTTTCCTATTAAGTGAAACGGTTTTCTCTAATATACGCTTAATCTCTCGATTTACTACCTCAATTTGGCCACTAGTTTGTGGGTGGTAGGGGGTGGCATGTTTGTGCGTGACACCGTATTTAGCTAAAGTCCTAGCCATTTGGGCGTTTCAGAAATCTGCCCCCCTCTCGCTTACAATAGCGCGAGGTGTGTCGAAGCGAGAAAATAGTTTTTTAAGAAAAGTAACGACGACTCGCACATCGTTGGTGGGGAGAGCTTGCTCTTCCTTCCACCTCGATATGTAATTGACGGTTACTAAAATATAATTATTTTTAAAAGACGGAGGTAGGGGGCCAACGAAATCGATGCCCCATAAATCGAAGACTTCGCATTCTAAAAATAAATTTTGGGGCATCTCGTCGTGATGAGAGATTTTACCCGACCGCTGGTAGCTATCACAGGAGCGCACAAAATTGTGAGCATCATTGAATAGAGTGGGACAAAAGAAGCCTGCCTCCAGCACCTTCCGCGCGGTCTGGTTTTCTTGATAATGCCGACCAGCCGGACCCTCATGGTAATGTCTAAGTATTTGCGTGCATTCCACACCCGCGATGCATCTTCGGACTGCTTGGTCCGCACAGATACGAAAAAGAAAAGGGTCTTCATAAAAGAAATATTTCAAGTCAGAAAAGAATTTCTTCTTTTGCTGGCTTGAAAAGACTTTTGGGTGCACCCGCGCAACTAAATAGTTCGCAAAATCTGCGAACCAAGGCATGGAAGAAGAACTATTATTTATGGCAAGGAGGCGTTCCTCGGGGAATCTGTCATTTATGTTATATTCGACGAGCGCTTCCGCACCGGGTTTTTCGAAGCGGGAGAGGTGATCGGTGGCTAAAATTTCCTCGCCCTTCTTATCCCGGATCTCTAAATCAAATTCTTGCAGGAGGAGGATCCATCGAAGAAGGCGGAGTTTGGCGTCTGTTTTTTCTAACAAATATTTTAAAGCAGGGTGGTCGGTAAATACGATAACTTTAGATAGCGTTATATACGAGCAAAACTTATCAAAAGCAAAAAACAACGGCTAAAAGTTCATTTTCCATTGTAGTGTAAGTTCCTTGTGCGGAAGCGAGCGTCTTGCTAGCGTAATAAATAGGATGGAAATATTTGTTTATACATTGTCCAAGAACGGCACCTAGGGCAATATCACTAGCGTGACACATAATCTCACACGAAAGGGTTCAGTCGTGCGCCACTAAAATGGTTGAATTGATAAGTCTTTGTTTTATAAAATTAAATGCAGATTCGCATTCCCTATCGAAGACAAAATTTGATTCCTTTTCCAAGAGGCGAGTAAGTGGCTTTGTTATTTTTGAAAAATCTTTAATGAAACATCTATAAAAGCCCGTGTGGCCTAAGAAACACCTAATAGATTTAATGTTAGAAGGCGGGGAAAGTTTTTCGATAATTTCAACTTTGGCCTTATCGACCTCCATCCCCTTAGAAGAAATCTGATGGCCGAGAACCAAACCCTCTCGAACCATAAAGTTACATTTTTCCCAATTTAAAACAAGATGCGTGTCCTTGCATCGCTGAAGGTCACGATCTAAATTACGAAGACAGGATGGGAAAGAGCATCCGAAAACAGAGAAGTCATACATAAAGACTTCCATAATGTCTCCTACCAGCTCGCCAAAGATCGCCAGCATACATCTTTAGAATGTAGCTGGCGCATTGCAGAGCCCAAATGACATTCTTCGGTATGTGAAGGTACCAAACGGGCAGGAAAAAGTTATTTTCTTTTGGTCATCGGGGGAAATGGGGATTTGGAAAAACCCCGATAAGCCATCAAGAAAACAAAAATACGGATGACCGGATAAACGCTCCAGAATTTGGTCTAAGAATGGTAGTGGGAAATGAACCTTACGGGTGACATCATTTAGTTTTCTATAATCGATGCACACCCGCCAACCCGTAACAGTACGAGTTGGGACGAGTTCATTATGCTCATTTTCCACTACGGTAAGACCGCCCTTTTTGGGCACGACGTGAACGGGACAAACCCATGTGCTATCTGATATAGGATAAATAATCCCCGCATCTAATAATTTAAGAATTTTAGCTTTAATGATGTCTTTCATGTTTGGGCTAAGTCGTCGCTGTGGCTGAATAGTTTTGCGGCAATTATCGTGAAGGAAAATCTTATGGGTGCAGAAAGAAGGGTTAATCCATTTTAGATCAGAAATTTGCCACGCAATTGCGTGGCGATGTTTAAGTAAAACTCCCAATAAATCGGAAGTCTCTGAATCGCTCAAATGCGAAGAAATGATAACGGGAAGGGTATCATCTTTTCGCAAAAAGGCGTATTTGAGTGATTCGAGTAGGGGTTTGAGTTCAAGGCAGGGCAGTTTTTCTAACGAGGTTTTAATTTTAATGTCGTTCGATCCAAAAGGTTCGAAAGACAAATTAGGAAGGGTATCCTCTTCGCAGTTAAAATTTTCAAGCGCAAAAATGTCCTCATTTAAAAAAGTAAACTCAAAAATAGGGGAAGAACAATCTCCGAGATAGGTATCTAAATTATAACGGAAGTCATCGCTCGATGACGAGTCTCCTATGGAGGGATTAATAGAGAAAGTAACTTCATCATCTCCTACTCAAAGGAGGAGACGACCGTTTCTTACATCAATTAATGCGTGGGAGGTGGCGAGAAAAGGGTGACCGAGTATAATGGGTACATTGGTGTCCTCCTCGATGTCTGAGATGACGAAGTCTATCGGAAAGATAAACTTATCAACTCGGACAAGTATGTCCTGCACTACCCCAACAGGGAAACTTAACCGAGCGATCCGCTAGTTGGATTCGTATTTTAGTAGGGGCCAGAGTGCCCAAGCCTAATTTTTGAAAGAGCGAGAACGATATCAAATTAATTCTCGCGCCTAAATCTGCAAGAGTGTATTTTACTAATATATTGCCAAAAAGGCACGGGATGGAGAACCGTCCCGGGTCATTTCATTTAAGGGGCTATTTATTACTAAGAGACGCTAAGCAGTCAGCATTTAGAGATATATGCGAAATATTTTCTAATTTTTGTTTATTAGAAAGGAGTTGTTTTAAATATTTTGCATATTTAGGCATCTGCGAGATCGCCTCGCAAAAGGGAACATTAATATGAATTTGTTTTAATAATAAAATACATTTTTCATACTGCGCGTCCTTACGCTCACCATCGAGCTTATGTGGATACGGCAATGGCGTTTTAATAATTTTTTCGTTTAAAATTTGTAAAGGTGGCGTAATCAAAGAAGGGGGAAGAGGGGTCTGAGGTGAAATATGTACCTGTGGATCGATCCGTTTTGGATCGATCACCTCCTTTCCGCTACGGAGGGTTATAGTATTGCTATTCTCCAACGGATTGGGCTCCGTGTTTCCCGGCAGTGCCCCGAGCGTGCACTCGGACATCATTCGCGCTAGCTGTCCAACTTGGAGTTCTATATTTTTTAGCGATCCGGTGATGTTCCGGATATTTGATTCATTGGAAGCTATGTATTTAGAAAAATTTTCCTCCATCGGGGAGTGTTTTGGAAGAGGGGGATGAGGCAGAAATCCGGGCACAAAAGAATTGGGCGGGGGCTGCTCATTATTCACGTTGCTCCATGAGAAGTTAGGTTGGTTCATCCAACCCCTATTATAATTATTACTATAAGGATTGTTGTTGGGGTTGAAGGAAGGTCGCCCAACAATTCCCACGTAGTCTACGAACTCATTGACTACGTTGACATTAGGGGGAATCGCCCAAGGCGAAGTGGAGCTGGCAGCAGACATCTCCACCACCTTCTTCGTCAGCCTTTCAACTTGAAGGGCTAAGTGGGCAGTGGCATCCACTTCGAAGAGGCTAGCTGCCTGCTTGGGACGTCCCCGCGGGACGTTCCATTGGTAGGCGTTCATAGCCATCTCTTCAATAAGAACTTGGGAAGCCTCGGGTGTCTTATTATTCAGAGTGCCCCCGGCAGCCGCGTCAATCATTTGACGCGTCTGATAGTTAAGCCCATTGTAGATGATTTGGACCCGCAACCACGCAGGCAGTGCGTGGTGTGGACACATATGGAGGAATTCTTTAAATCGCTCCCAAGTCTCAAATAGAGACTCGGAATCGTTCCGCACAAATGAAGAAATGTCTGACCGCAACTTTTCAGTTTTGGCGAGCGAAAAATACTTCGTTAAGAACCATTCCGCAAGCTCGGCCCAGGTGGTGATACATCCTCGTAGGAGGGAATTCAACCACGCCTTAGCTTTTGATCTTAAGGAGAATGGAAAAAGGCGCAAATGAATGGCATCATCAGTGATGCCATTGATATTAAAGGTATCTCAGATTTCCAAAAAACTAGACAAATGAATGTTTGGGTCCTCATCTGGCAGTCCATCGAACTGTACGACATTTTGGATCATTTGGATAACACTCGATTTGAACTAAAAATTATTGTTCGCCACCGTAGGGTGAACAATACTGGACCCAGTATCGTCCAAATTCGGCCGGGAATAATAAGACATTATACGCTCGACGGCCGTGTTCGGATTTGGGTCGGCTATAACAACGACAGAGTGTTCTCCGATGGATTCTTCGGGATCCAAAGTGGGATTTCAGCGTTGAGATCGAATACGCGCAAGTGAGTGTTCGATCTCAGGATCGAAATCCAAATGTTCGGACTCCGAAGGTTTTCCACGGGTCATACACACTAAAATATAAATTAGAAAATTAACATTCTTTTTGGATTTTTAAGTAAAGTTTATAAGTTTTTTCTTTTTAGTTTTTAGAAATATCAGTAAAAGTAACAGACTTCGGATTTCAAAATAACAACACGAAGTGTCCCCGACAATGGCGCCAAAAACTTGATGCACGTGAAGCCCGACTTTAATATCTAGGGAGCACGGCAGGTCCGGATTTCGCGCGGCGAATTATAGTCAAGTGCACCTATCGCAAGTAATACAAGATATTCAGGGGGAATATCGAAATCGTAAATTTCCCGGGAACAGGTTGATTTTCCCTACTGCTCCGAAAGAACTATTGTTTTACCAAAATATTTAAGTTGTCAATTTTAACTAAGAGAGAGCTGAAAATAGATTAATAACAAAGTCGATGAAGAAATAACACTTGGTATCGAATTACGTTAGGGTTAAAATAGATATGAATAATTAGAGATCTTAGGTTTTAATTCAATTAAAGCGGAAACTTGGCTGTGGAGGTTCCAAAAGAATGAGCTCACCTATCTCTAGGAATATCGCTCACCTGAACATTAAGGTTATTCGATCGGGCTCTCGTTTGATGAAGGATTCCTCTTAATGCTCGCAATATGCTAAGAACCCCGCTATTGGATGGGGATCCCAATGCGGTAGAGTTAGCGCTTCTCCTCTCTCGAGAGTTAGTGCAGAACTCTCTTTACCCAGGGGTGATCAATCCATACGCACGGCCTCTCATCTAGCGAGCGTATGGATAACAAAAATAGAGCCCACATATCGATATGTGATTCTACGCATCGTTAACCCATGGTAAACTTTAAGTTTTTAATTAAATAGAAAAATAAGACCTTTAGTTATTTAAAACAGTTTATATCCCAATGCTCTTCGATACTGAGGGCTAAAAGTGATTAGCCACTCATCAGAATTGGGATGACTTATGAGTTTGGTTAGGCGTGAGTTCTAAACTAAGAGCTGAAGGGTTATAAAAAGAATAAGAAAAAGAATAAGATAACCTAATATTAGAAATAGAAAAGCTACTAAAAAATGTAAAAACACACACACTCAACCAAACACATAATAAAGAAAAATAAACAGAAACTAAGTTACAAAAAAGAGAAAATTGCATAATTTAAATGATAAGTCCTACTCAAACGAGTAGGCGGTAAATGAAAGCAGTATAAGTGCGAGTCCTACTCAAACGAGTAGGCGGTAAATGAAAGCAGTAAAAGTGCAAGTCCTACTCAAACGAGTAGGCGATAAATGAAAGCGAGTCCTACTCAAACGAGTAGGAGGACATAAATGCACACACACACGCACTCTACTGAAATTAAAATGCACACACACTGTAAAAAGTAAAACGCACACACACTGTAGAAAGAAAAACACACACACACACACACACACACTGTAGAAAGTAAAACACACAGACACTGCAGAAAGAAAAGCGCACACACACTGCAAAAGTAAAATGCACACACTGCAGAAAGTAAAATGCACACACACACTCTACTAAAATGAAATACTCACACACACAAGTCCTACTCAAATGAGTGGGTGGAAAATTAAAGCAAGTCCTACTCAAACGAGTAGGAGAAAATAGATGCTCACACGCACGCACTCTACATAAATAAAAACACAAACTCACACACACTTGCTGAAATTAAAACGCACACACACTTGTATAAATGAAAACGCACACACACACACACACACACACACACACTTTACTGAATCGAAAAACTCCAACGCACTCTACTTGAAATAAAAACGCACCCACTCTATTGAAAATAAAAACACACTCACACGCTCGACAAAAATGAAAGAAAATGATAAAAATTATCTCATACACGCACGCACGCAAGCGAAAAAATAAGGAAAACAAAGTTATCGAAAAATCAAAACAACTGCATTTCTACCGATAGAATGTGGTAGAAATACGTAAAAAGACAAAATAAAAATAATTTGAGCAAAATAGTTTTCAAATTAATGCGAGAAAAGCAGGTGCTTGAAAAATTAAAACGTTTACATTTTTACCGTTAGAATTTGATGGAAATGCATAAAATGTAGAGATAAAAATTGTTTGAGCAAAAGTCTTTTTAAGTAAATGCGAAAATCAAAAGTGTTGACATTTTGAAATAACACATAATCGATTCTTATAGCTTTGTAAAATGGTTTAAAAAGTGGAAGAAACTTGAAAAGAAGGAAAAGATTTATAACCTAAAAAAGGAAAATCTAAGTTAAAGAGTAATAAAAACCACTTTTGAAATCATTTTACAAGTCCATAAGAACGAATATAAACGAATAAAAATCCTAAATCTAAACCATTCTAAGTAGTATGACAAGAAAAATGGCTATAACAACGACTAGTAATTTTGAGAAAATTGAAAGTAAAGCAAAGCAATTTTTGATTTTAAAGCATAAATTCCGCAAAAATGAACTCATACACGCACACACACATATGAAAGTGAAAACAAGAATACATAAGATTGATGAAAAGGAGGCATTCAGAGACATTTCAAAGCATTATAAGGATAAAAAACGAACGATTTTATTAACAAAAAGGTTGATTACAAAAGCTTAAACAAAATTGAAAAGGAGGGGGAAAGATTCCTTACATAGCCCAAAAACAATTCCTAACAGCAGCCCTTAATCATCATAATGGTTCAAAATTCGGAACCCAAACACCTTACAACAAGGGCCTATTTATAGCCAAAAAATTCAGTTTACATGCCCTCGGTCACGGGCGTGTAGGGGGGGCGTATCAATACTGTTGATGAAGTGATGCCTAGCATTTAATGCATGTTGACTTCGGGGCGCTCCACATGGAAGTCACGCCCGTGTCCCTATCGACACGGGCGTGTCAGAGGGCGCGTCCAGCAGGTGGATCTGGGAACATGTTACATCAAAATATGTCGGCGACGTCTTATTGGGCCAGGTGGAGGAGTACACGCCCGTGTCGCATCTTGCCACGGGCGTGTCGGGTCTTGTCGACGATCTTCGACCATGGTTCGTCGATCGGGTGACACGGGCCTCGGTCACGTCCGTGTCATATTGGACACGGGCATGTCAGAGGGTGTGTCCAGCAAATCTTTGGTTTTGGCTGATTTCTGCATGAATCCAAGTCACACGCCCAGGTCACGGGCGTGTACTGAAGTACACGGGCGTGTACTTGGCAAATTTGACATTTTTTGAAAAATTTCAGAAAAATAAAATAAACTTAAGTTAGAATAAAATTTATAAAAAAGGAGTATTTTATTGAACAAAATTAACTAAATATAACAGAAATGAACTAAGACGACTTAATTAATGTACATAAAAATACGTATATTTACATCTCATCAACCACTCAGTCTCCTCCAAGAACTACTGCTCAGGCACAATGCCTTATAACTCAGTGATTACACAATTACCTTCCTCGAGACAATGGCCCTACAACTCATGTTGGGAGGACAACCCTACACTCAGATCCAAAATGGTTCCTACACACAGATCAACAAATAAACCTACCTCATCCTTTATAACTCAGGCTTGCAACTCAGATTCTCACAGGAATCCTACACTCAGATCTAAGATTGGATCCTACAGAAAATAGAAATGTTGTGAAATAGTTAGACACTGGAGAACTTTCACTGTGTCTGTCTTCCTTGGCTGAGAAGATTTCATCCCTATCTACTTCACAGCAACAAGTTGAAAAGATCTTCAGTACTGGGCTGCTTGTGCTGGAAGTAACTCAGAATCAAGATTCTGATCTGTTATTGAAGACAATGGATCTAAAAGTTTTGTATCTTCTTCAAACAGCTACCAGGACTAGCAGACTCTGAAGGCTCTGCTTCTCTTCTTAATCAGAAATTGATTCTGAACTTGCTGTCTCTAATGAAAATCACAACAACTATCTGTTTTTTGCTTTCAGGTCAACTGATCAGAACTTGTGCTTCAGGCTTGATGTTAATGGCAAGAAAGAAGATGGAGATGGAGTCCTGTCCACATCCACTTGGATATCATGGGTTTTGGTAGCTTGTGTTGGGTTCTAAATCTTGAGGTCCCATTCTGAATGGAAGAAATAATGACTTTCTTCATATGATGCATTGAAGTACATTTAGAAAGATCAAAAATTTCTTGCTAGAGCTCATGAAGAATAAGAGAAACTATTCTGCTAAAACGTGGTGCCTTGATACTGTCTTTGATCTTATAAAAAATCAACATACCCCACTGAAATATTTCCTGCAGATAACAGCTGTCATCATGTCAAAGTTGTCATTTGTGATGTAGCTGATCGAACTGACACGTTTCGAGAGAAATTTTCTGAGAATGTCCACAAGAAACTTGCTCTCTGCATTGAGATTTGGGTGGCGAATAGTCCTCACATCAACTGAGATACCAAAGAATCTGCAGGCGCGATCATAATCATCGCCAATTAGGTAATCATTCTCATCGTTGAGAGGCAGCCAAAGGAGCTTGGAGACAATTGGGGCGGTCAGCTTGATCTTGATTCCGTGAACTTTGCTCTTAAGAATTCTCCCATTTCCATTTATTTTGGCATTCTGAAAGAATTCCTCGACTTCAGGAAGTAGAATTTTGCACGGATGTTCCAAAACAAAAGACAACCCGGCGGCTTCTAGTAACAATAGAACATTACGGAAATCGTCAAAGAGTTCGGCAATGCCTGTGGAAACTAACTCACTGCCAATTCAAATCTTTGACTGAGGAGCCATCGATCAAGAGATATGAGTAGATGTTTGGCATTCTGAGAGAAAAAGTAGAGACGGTAGTAGGGGAATGGCGACAACAAGGATGACGAAAAGTTTCTTGTTCTCGAGAAAAGTTTTGAGATTCGGGATTTGGGGATTTTCTTGGACTTAATCTATTTATATAGCTCTTAAATTATTATGATTAAGGAAATAATAATACTAAACTACCTGGAGTATGGCGGTGAAGAGTCCGGGTGTCAAAATTAAAAATTTGAACTTGAAGAGAAATTTTGCATCAGATTTCTCGAGTGAGAGACTTAGTTCTCGAGAATAAGAAAATTATTACTTGAGCAAAAGCTATCTTATTCTTGAGTAGAACTTTCCAAGTTCTCGATTAGTGTTATTATTCTCGAGAAGTAAGTCCATTGTTCTCGAGTACAAATGATGTACTTGAGAAATGAAGTCCACACTTTGATTTTTCTTAATTTTTGAGAAGTAACCCGATCTTGAATTTGCTTGAGACCTTTATCTTCATTCTAACTTGTTGAGCATGCTAAGTTCTGTTTTGAAATATGAGAACTTTGCCTCATCCAGCGGCTTTGTGAAAATGTCTGCAACCTGCCTGTCAGTTGGAACATATTGGAGATTGATGTCTCCATGCTCCACATACTCCTGAATGAAGTGGTACCGCAGCTCTATGTGCTTTGTCCGGCTGTGAGAGACTGGGTTGTTGGCTATTGCAATTACACTGGAGGAGTCACAAAACATCGGAATGTTCTTGAACTTCATATTGTAGTCTTCATATTGGTTCTTTATCCATAATAATTGTGCACAACAACTGCCAGCAGAAATGTATTCTGACTCGGCCATTGAAATTGCGACACAATTTTGCTTCTTGCTGCTCCATGAAATACGAAGTCCCGTTGCTATGCGTAATATGAAAACCCTAATCTCCATTCTTTTAGCCAAACTTCCCGTTATAGACAGATGATCAGCGACTCTTTGTACTGTGGGCCCACCCTTAAGGAATGGGTTACTACCTTCCTTTTGCAGAAAATGACAACAGCTGGCCGTCGGCACCATTCAAGGCATACTACATATTTCCAGCAAAGAATTTGTAATGCTTTGACTTTGTTGACCTTTGCTGACGTCAGTTATTCTAGACTTAGAAAATTCCCAGAATCAACTCAGGCGTTGAGTGGCGTTGAGAGAAAGGCCTTCACTCAACGATTCTGGACATAGTCACCCATATGTTTCCTTAGGCATTGACTGGCATTAAGTGAATGACCTTCACTCAATGCTTTTATACTGGCTTATCATTTTTCCCTTTCTTCAACTTTGGCGTTGAGAGCAGTGAGAGAATGGGCTTTACTTAATGATTTTTACCTTAGTCGCTTCTTTAAGTTCTACCTTCAGCTGAGGCATTGAGTGAATTGGCTTCACTCAATGCTTTTGTACTTGGAACAATTCTGCTCTGCATGAAGGCACTGTGTTTGTTGAATTCACTCAACACTATCTTCCTTCTACCTCAATATTTGACAGGGTGTTCAGTGAAATGGCTTCACTCAATGCTTTTAGACTTAGTTAACTTCCGATTTCTTCTTAGGCTTTGAGCACAACAACATGACTCAACTCTTCCTTCCTTTGACATTGAGTGAACTGGCTTCACTCAGTGCTTTGTACTTGGATAGATTTTTCCTGTCATTCTACCAAGGCTTTGACAAAATCACAGTGGCGTTAAGTGAACTAGCTTCACTCAATGCTTTTGGACTTAGAAACCTTTCCTTAGATAGAATATCTCTGGCTTTAACGTCACTCAACGCCTAGGGACTTGGCCAATTTTATATCTTCCATTGATGAGGCTTTGATAGATCCTGTTGTATTCAGGTGTTTTTGGGCTATGACATTGAGTGAACTGTCTTCACTCAACTCCTATGGACTTAGGCACTTTTCTGTCTATCCAGCTCACAACTGTGTCCACCTGTCCAATCAATGTACGAAGGACTAACCTGAATGCATGAACTTAATCACACATCAAATACAACTATGTGTATGTCATTGACTTATTTGACTTCTTACAAATCTAGGACATTGGGATCAATGGACCCAACCATGCCTCTGCTCGGGTAGTCCTATTAGCTAGCGTATTGTCCTGCAGTAGATTGTCACTACAGTGATCTATATTTTGTGAATGGTTATTAAAATAAACATTAGTCACAAAGCTAAGTAGAAACAAATCTCCTCCCCAGAACCATATCCTGGGGACGTGCTCACACAGCAAACAAAAGTAGATAGCCGAAGCAAGAGCGAGTTAGCACAACCTTTCATATAAAATCTAGGTGCAACCATAAAAGGTGGTGCAACATAGTATAACTGGAATAACAACTGCAATATTCATCATTTATAATTAAAGCCCCACTATGTAACATCCTATTTCATGCAAGACCCCTCGCACTCATTTTCAGTCAAGATAATTGACTCAGGTTTGGGAAGCATCGAGTGAGTCGCATGGACACGACACCACTCCACAAATGTAACTAAGAAAATATTCTGGAAGTTTTAGGTGTCGAGTGATCTCAACGCCATTTAAAAAGGCATCGAGTAATCTCAACGAATGTAACTTAGAAAGTACTCGAGAAACTTTAGGCGTCGAGTTATCTCCATGTTGTACAACCCCGTGTCCGCCGAGTGGGTCCACCAGGCAAGATGAGCGGACCAAGGCGACCTACCTGTGCCAGAACATCATACCGGCGAGATCAGAATGGATAGACCGCTCCCGCCAAAGCCAAGCACGTAAGCTGTGCGAGATGGCTGACTCGTCCCGCATCCGCCTAGAGTTCATCGAGCCGTGCCGGGACTTCGCTAAACTGAGCTCAGGTGGAGCTTAGCGTTTGTAGAGCAGGGCTCGAGGTTCATCGAGCGGATCTCGGCATTAGTCGAACGGAGCTCGGTGTTCTTCGAGCTGACCTCGTTCGTTAGAATCCTAGATTCGTAGAACAAAGCTCGGCGAACTCAAGTCTTCTAGAATTCCTTCTGTAGTAATAATTCCAGACCGCACCGGGCGAGTGAAGGTATCAGGGGGCCACTAGCCCAGCTATTTTATGACACTTCATTTAGACTTTACCCCCTCTGGCGCCCTTTTGGCATTGGAGTTGAGAGACGTTGCTCCACTCGATGCTCTCGACGGCCTTTTGGCTTTGGCGTTGAGTGACGATGCTCCACTCGACTCTCTCGGTGCCCTTCTAGCATTGGCGTTGAGTGACGTTGCTCCACTCGATGCTCTCGGTGCCCTTCTGGCTTTGTCGTTGAGTGACGTTGCTCCACTCGACGCTCTCGACACTCTTCTGGCTTTGATGTTGAGTGATGTTGCTCCACTCGCCCAGTCTCCTATGATGAGTTTTTTTTTACCATTTTGCTCTTGCCAAGGATGAGAATAGCTTGATAGAACAGCAGGGTTATGCTGTTAGCAGACCCAGTTTGGCAGCACATAGCTATTCAAAATAGCGGGGGTTGGCTATTGGCATGTTGTTTTCAGAAATCTATAAATAAGACCCAAGGGGCACCTCAGAGAGCACGCTTATCAGTATTCAGATCTTCTTGCACTTTCTGAGGTAGCCTTAGCTCGGCCATTGGCTAAGGAGGGGAAGCACTGTAAGATCTTCCGGGTGTGTGGTGGGACCTCCATGCCGAGCCCTTGGGTCAGTTCCCATTTCCTTTTGTTGTTTGGCTTGTAGGAGAGAAGTAGGTGCGCGTTCACCCCTTCCCCAATGTTGAAATCCATAAGAGACTGAATTTTCGGTCTCAATAGATGCCATTCAACGAGGCATCGAGTGAACTCGAAGCTACTCAACGCGGTGTTGAGTGGTCTCAATGCCACTCAACGCCATTTTACTTAAAATGCGGGATGATGTTGGCATTGAGAGGTATCAATTCCACTCAACACGGCATTGAGTGGTCTCAACACCACTCAATGCCTTAACTTGGAATTTTTAGGCATTTAGTGGTCTTAGCGTTACTCAACGAGGCATTGAGTGGTCTCAACGCCACTCAACTCTTTGACTTAGAATTGCTGGAATGCTGACGACGTTGAGTAGTGTCAACACTACTCAACGCGGCGTTGAGTGTTGTTAACACCACTCAACGCTTTTAAATTAAGAAATTCTGTAGTGCTGAAGGCATTAAGTGGTGTCAACACCCTCAACGCTTTTGGGCTTGGAGAATTTTTTAATCTGAAAAGCTATGTTGGTCGGTTCACTTTTATACCAACTGAACCGGGTTCAGGATAAAATGTTGATGGGACATTTGGAATCTAATCTCTATAGCAAATCTATTGATCATTTCAAGAAGACCTATTTAAGGCAATAATTTGCGGTCCATTACATGGGTTACATGTGGCGGCCACTTATACCTCAACTCGCTGTATAAAAGGAGAGATAAGAAGCCCAGCATCACCTTCATTCTGCCAAGTCGTCGTTGCCATTGTTGATCCAGAAAGAGTGTGAAACAATCTATAGAGCTGAGGATTAGCCGGAGAAATCATGAAAAGAGCTAGCTCGATGGAGCAAGGGTCGGCCATGGCGCACCACCACCAAACCCACCGTCAAGCTAGTCTAAGGGTACGTTTCTCCTCCCCTCCCTCTATGCTTGTTATTTAGCTCTTTTAAGAGAGATATCATGCTCAAATGAGATTAATTTCATGTGAGAGGGAGCATTCCGAGAATTTCTTATTGCTCGGGTTCGCCGGAGGAGCCACATTTGGCGGCCATGCCACCGGGAAACGCTAGCCACCGCCACAATGGAGGTGGAGGCGACAATCGCCGACGGTGGCGGCGACCGGATGGCCGGGAAGTAGGGGATCATGGTTGCCCAGGTCGGGGCAATCTGGACCATCGACTCATTGGGGAAAATTAGTCGATGTCGTCCAATATTTAAATTAAAACTATAGGTTTATTTAAATATTCATTTTTCTGTCACTGTTTGAATAGCAAATTGCTTGTAAATTTTAGGCCTCATAGAAGCATATTCAGAATTGATGCTCAACACGAAAATGGTAGATCTATGTCTTACCTTTAAACTAACACCCTAAAGTTGTAATTTGGGGCAATATAGCCCCTGTAGGGTCATTCTGCTAAGAATGGTCCAAGGCTGGGGTAAATTTTTAAATAAGTGCACAAGTCAAATCCAAAATCCACATGCTGTGAAATTTTGGATGTGCAGGTGTTTATGCTAGACATAATACTTGTCCAAAAATTAGATTTTTTGGTATGTATTTTCTTATAAGTTTTATAGAAATATCAATTATTAAATAAATGTAATATAGGAAGATTACCTCTTTCAAATCCCTCAAAATTGGGGTGGCATGGCCTTGGGTCATTATATGACCATGGTAAAAGATTCTGGCCATTTGGACCTCTATATGTTGGGGAAAACCAAAATGCATGGTGAAGGATGATTTGTAAATATTGTGCCAAAACGTAACAATAGGAAGTTAGCCCATTTGGCACAATGAATGTCCATGAGATTTTGGACAGAGGCTTATAGGGATGAATTACACCTCCCTTATAATGTGTGGGATTTGTGGGAATAAAAATCTCATTAATTTGAATTTTTGGAAAATAAGCTCTTTTGGAAATAAAAATGAGATATAGTTCTACTCGCTTCGTAAAATTCTAAAATTTTGATACAAGCCCTAATAGGACATTTTACATCTCTGGAAAAAACTATAAGTTTATTTGAGGATTTTATCTTGTGTATATAGTAGATTTAAAATTTTACCTTTTTGGAAATTAATTTAAAAGTGAGGGAAAATACTGTTGAAAAAGTGAGGGAAAATACTGTTGAAAAATTATAGAAAAATTTATAGAATCTTATTTTTGTGATTAAAATCTAATATAATTATTTGAGAATTTTTGGATGATTATATATGCAGAAAACACTAGTAGTGGCATTTTGGTAATAATGTCCATATGAAATTATGTTAAGGCAAATCATTGACTAGGATCATGAATTTTGGTCATAAGAATTATTATATCAATTTTGATCACCAGTAACTTTATAGGAATTTTTGGTTGTATATTTTAAGTACTTCATTTGGAAAATGGATTAATTATGGATTTAATCATAAATAGAAAATATATGGAAATTCAAATTGGAATACCATGATTTTTATGAACAAACAATTTTAACCTAGATGAACTCCAGGAAAATTATCTAAATATAATGAACCATTAAATATATTAGCACGTGTACAAAGTGACCTAGGTTACCTAATTAAATGAATTAATTTATGGTACTAAATACTTAGAAAAATGATGAAATTCTGAATGATCAATCTTACATACATGACAAACCTATGTTAAATAGTTAGGGGCATTTGCCGCAAGGAATTGGCAGTCATGTCATACGGGTTAATATTATGTCATGAGTTGTGATTATCAAATGTAACACATAACATTAGGATCCATAGGGGATATGATAGGTGGTCGGATTGAGAAGCGTATTCAGAAGTTGAAACACTGTTTGGTGTCGAGTGGGTCATTACATTGTAATGAGTGATAGAGTGCAAAGCCCAATGAAAGTACTTAGAACAGAGACCAGCGGAAGACCGTCATTCTCCCAATAATACCTTAAGTTATTAGGTTCGCACAAGACCAACATTGAGAGCTGGGTATTAATAATGGGTAAACACAAATAAAAGTAAGTGTCCTTGAGAAAGGGAGCTGTGGGCTTCAGCCCATCATAGTTCCTAGTGACCCAGAGAGCCATTCACCGGGTATACCATGGGCAGTGCAAGGACTAACCATAAGTTACTATGCCTAAAAAAAATTAGACAAGAGTAGTCTAATAGGTTAAGGGAATGATGTGACAATCTCACCCGTATAGTGTTAGAGGATACAAGATGGGTTTTTGTCCTGCGAGCTGGAGGCCCAGATGTTTGGATACAGGACGGGTTGTGTCCTATGAGCTAGAGGCTCGGATGTTTGGATACCGGGCAGGCTTTGTCCTGCAAGGTGGAGCCTTGGGTTGGAAATAAATTGCTTTTTCATTGAACATATTAGTGGCAGGTCATGTGTTACGGGGTCAATCATCACACCGATGGCAGCACGATGACTCAGCTGGGTGTGAGGGTTTGATGGGGTAGTAGGTCATTTATACTGCGGTCTGGAGGACAATCCCCGAAAGTGCACACCTGACCTAAAAGTCTGGTGGATTAGCCAGCAGTTTAGTACGTGGGGACGCTAGTGTGTTCTTCACTGGCATACGGAAGGTCTAGGACTGGTAGTTTGTATGCCATCTTAGGAGTGGAGACGCCTGCTCCACTACTACCATAGCCACAACGGTAGTACCTGAGATTTAAACTAACTCCAAAAAGTGAGAACTAAAGGTCTGTGCGCATATAGTCGTGTGGGTATATTGCACTTGTATGATAAATAACCCGCATATCAATCCATACATACATACTTAGGACATACGCACCATATATCCTTATCAAATAAATTAGTGTGAGCTCTTTTATATAATAAGTTAGATTTGTGAAACTTTAACTTATAAGTTTGTTTGGGCATTCATATAAGTTAAGGTACTTCTATGATGATAGTTTAACAGTAGATAGTTTACTTTCTGCTCCATTATTTACTTTACTTACCACACTACTTTTCACTACTGTTCTTACTTTTTGTACTCATAACATACATAACTACTAGAGTAAAGATATACTTTCATTATATAACCATGATTGATTAGGTCCACTGTCACCTGCTATAATTTTTATATCCCTTGTTGTTCTATGCTTCATCCTCCCGCTCGATACCTAGGAGTCGCGGGGGTGAGGAGAGGACAAAATGGCTTAGTCTTTATGACTAACGTTCGGTTGTGATCATATCATTTTAGGAGCTCGAGGAGCTAGAGCTCCAGCATGACGAGGTTGTAGGATATGAGGTGCTGATACCACCTACTACGAGTACTGCAGCCCGTTGTTAGGTTATGACGCGTTTACTAATGATAGATTCACTTCGTCTTAGTTTGATTTTGTGAGAGAGAGATTTGATTACCATGTACAGGGAATAAGACCTTTTCTCTTACATTCTGTACTCATTATGGTCTATTGTATGTCTCATTTTATTTATATTATGATGATGTTGTGAAGTGACCTTGATATATAATTGTTGATATCTCTTCTATTCTTGATTGGCCGATAGGTTGAATGATCGTATTTTCCTGCAGAATCAGCGTCTTGCGGTGTCGACAAGCCCATGTGTGCTAAGTGTCACCGTAAGGTAGCAGTTCTGGGCATAAGACCGGGTTACCTGCTGGGTAGCGGGGTGGTCTTACAAACTGGTATCAGCAAATCAAATGATCATTGAGAAAGAAGTCCACAACTTTGGAACACCATGCTCAGCCATTAGTTTACTGACAAACTATGCAACGGAAGCAATGTTGTGCCCATGTGTAAAAGTCACAGAAAATAGTCCATTTATGCAATGAGTTAGGCCAATTCTAATATAAATCTCCCATTTAGGCAGCCTTTACAGGTCGTTGTACCGCATGATGTGATCCATCCCCCTCCGTCTGCCACACCTTTCCAGCAGACGGAGATGGGGCAGACTCTAATGGCTATCGCCGATGCCATCAGGGATCAGCAGGCCATAGCCCAGCAGCCCAATCCGGGATCAAATTGGCTGAGTGCCTTCAAAAATTTGTCTCCGCTAATGTACCATGGGACAGAGAATGCAGTAAAGATGGTGGAATGGCTCGAGGCCATTCAGGAGATGCTTGTAGGCATCAACTGCCATGTTAGGTAGGCAATTCCTTTGGCGACTTATGCACTGGATGTTCCCGCGAAGAGATGGTGGTAGTCCATGCTGGACTCCACATATGCAGATAGGGCACTGTCAAATATTTCATGGGATGAGTTTAGCGAGGCCTACATGGAGCACTTCGTCTCCATTATGGATAGAGATGAGTTGGAGGAGAGGCTTTTGAACCTCAGGCAAGGGACCAGAACAGTGACATAGTACCGGAGGGAATTTTCCCATCTGGCCAGTTTCTCGGGGATACATGATCTGGATGATAGGAGGTATGTCAAGAGATTTTACTAGGGGCTTAAGACTCTACCAGGCAGGCTCTACTGTTCATTTCCCATGACACTTCGATACAGATCATAGAGATGTCTAAGAAGCTGGAGGTAGACCAGTTAATGGTACAGAGCAGGGGAAAGAGTCCATTTGATGGGACATCGCACGGGGAGAGCAGTAGGGGCTCCCAGAGTGGCAGAGCGATGAGCTACAAGAAGGGTTGAGGACATAATCGTCAAAACTTCAAGCAGGAGAAGAGTCCTCCTTCAGTACTAGCTCCCGAACCACTACAGGTACACGATCCGAGGAGACAGGATGAGCATGGCCACTGACCAGTGGTTTTCTTTAGATGACAACAACCGGGGAACGTAAAAGCTGACTGCCCTCAGTAGTTCCATCCACCCCCATGTCCTTCACCTCTGGTAGCCCCTCTGGCACATCAGGGTCGATGCCGAGGACGAGGTCGTTGCCGAGGCTGAGGATATTATGGCCGAGGTCGAGGGCCGGAGAAAATGTATGCTTTAGACCTCGCCGAGCCAAGGAACCCTGAGGAGGTTATTACAGGTAGTTAAAATTAATTGCAATCTAGCTTTCATTTTATAGTACATTACAAACCTGAAAGTCCACCTAGTGTCAACTATGTGCACCTATGGGGGGGGGGGGGGAATAGGTGACGTGTAGCGCTTTTGCGGAATTTACGAATGTACCTGCACAATAAAAATAAAAAGCACAGCACACAGAATACACAGGCAATTTATAGTGGTTCTCCGACTTGGGTACATCCACTTTCCCCCTTCGACCTATCTCCCAACAAGGGATGACTCGGTCTCTTCTCCAACAGGATTGAAATCCAATCCCTACACTATCGGAAGGAACCCTTCCACACGTGAGAGTCAACTGTAACGCCCCGAAACTCAAAGGAGCAAAGGGAGACATTTTGGGCCAGTTTTGGTTTCTGGCTGAAGGCACACGGCCTGGGACACGGGCGTGTCCCAGGGCGTGTCAAGCGCGTGTCGGCACTTAGCCGCGAAGTCATCGAGTTATACTCGACGATTCGTCGAGAATGGGCACACGGCCTGCGACACGGGCGTGTCGCAGGGCGTGTCGACCCGTGTCGACACTTAGCCGTGAAATCGTCGAGATATACTCGACGATTCGTCGAGAATGGGCACACGGCCCGCGACACGGGCGTGTCGCCGGGCGTGTCGACCCGTGTCGACGATCGTCCCGGGGAATTCGTCAAGATTCGCTCGACGATCGTCGAGACAAGGCACACGACCTAGGACACGGGCGTGTCCAAGGCCGTGTCATCCAGTCGTCGAACTGCACGCGACGAAATGTCGAGACCTTGTACACGGCCTGGGGCCCAGGCGTGTCAAGGTGACACGGGCAAGGACACGGGCGTGTCCTAGGACCCGTGCAGTGCTCGGGTTGAAAACGGGGGAAAATCATGGGGTACACGGCCGGCTACACGGCCGTGTCAGCTGGAACACGGGCGTGTCAGCTCGAACACGGGCGTGTTCGATACCCGTGTGAGGGTCCAGGAGATTCGATTTTGACGGCGAATGCGGCACACGGCCCTGGACACGGGCGTGTGCCAGGCCGTGTTCGGTCCAGATTGGGCATTTCAGCCCCGAATCAAAGCCGTTCGTTTCCTTAGGTTGAGATCCAACGGCTGGGGGTTGTTCCTGAGAGGATATACCCGGGTTTTGACTTAGAAAATCCATCACTTTCTCCACTTGTTCTCTTTCTAAACCCTTGGAGAGAGGAGAGCTAAGGCAAGAAGAAGAAGAGCTAGATCCGCCATTGGAGGAGCTTCGGAGCTCCGAATCGCAAGCCGACTCCGGATCCACGGAGGCAACGCAAGTGCGGTGATTTCTATCCGATTACTTTTCGATGGCGCCAAAGAGGAACTCAAGGGTAACGATCCTCATCTTGAGCATGAATCGCTCCTTTTCTTAGCATAGGAAGCCCGCTCTCGCGAGTTTGCGGAGAGTTGGAGGCGTTCCTTCGGGTAGATATGTAAAGTCCCCGTTGTTTAGAGTCCGTATGCGAGAACGGACGTAGGCATTTTGTGTGAAGCCTACCCGGACATGTTAGTCTGGATCGATGATGTTGCATTGCATAAGGCCGGAGAAGACTCCGTGCTATTGGGTGTTTTTCGGGTTTTCTACGCGGTAGATTGCAGCAGGGAGCCTTGGGTACTAACCCAAAGGTGCACCCGGAAAACTGGGCGGATACGAGATCTTGCCAACTTGGTGGCCTGAGAGCCAACTCGAACATAACTGGGTTATGTGTCTTGCGGTAGAATGGGACTCGGTGAAAGTTTGACCCGCGCAAATGGCTTAAATTGTCGTTGCGAAGTGAGCACGGGTTAGATGGAGCCGTACCCGCTTTATGTCATTCTGTTAGAGAGACCTAAGGTTACGTGGCACTCGCCGTTGGCATAGATGGGAGTCTTCGGCGGTCAATGGCTTAAATTGTCGTGACCCAGGCCAGGAAGACGAATTGCTCATAGGTTTGGCCGTCTAAGTGGCGGTGGTGAGTCCGGAATGTTAATGGCTTTAATTGACGTAACATCGACCGGTTCACCGAGAATGTGCCCTGAGTGCACGGGACGTGTGGCCGTACGAGCCAACGTCTGTGATGAAATGGCTATGGTTATATGCATTGCTCGCTTGTGCTAATGAAATGCAGGGAAGGAGCATCGCCGCCCCGAGTTGGGGGCGGGATCGTTATAATTTGGTCAGCATTGCTGACCGTTGCCTTGTTTTGCCACCGTGCGGTGGTTTGTTGCTTGCAGGTGCAGCTGGACCAAGCGGTCAATAGCGGGCTAAAGCCCTTTTTGCGAAGCTGGCCCTCGAAGGCCCAAGTGGAAATGTTTCTGTTTTATTCATGTATGACCGGCCTGCGTGCCGAGGTTTTTAAATCATGTATTATTCAAGTGAAACACTCTGTAAGGCCTTAAGGCCGATTTTGGGTATTTTGTATAACATTCCTAATTATGTAATAGTGGACATTCGTGCTCTAATGCTGGGTTCTTGTTTACAACTTATATAAACTGCTTCCGCTAGAATGCTCTGTGTAGGACGTTGAGATTGGTTGGATGGTTTCCATACGTAACCACCCGGTCTGTCTGTGGTATATGGCGTCGGGCCCCGGCCGGACCTACTGCTATATACTATGCGACGGATAGGGGGTGTTACAATTTGGTATCAGACTACTGGTTTTGGTCGGGCTTAAACTGAATTCGTGGGCGAATTCTTTTTAATGGGTGGTGAGCACATTGCGTGCATCATCGTTATAATGGTAAAAGAACCCTTGAATGTCCATTTAGGAATGAAAATACTCTTGTTTGAGGAACCTGCGTGTTCCTATAATTGCTGTTTGCAATACAATTTGGTCGCTTAACGGTGTTTTGTACCACTATAGGTGACCAGAAGTGGTGTTGGGCCGTCAGAACGCCGAGTTTCTGAGGCTAGTAGTGCACCGGATGTTGCTCATGCAACACCTCTGTCGGCTGAAAATATACGTTTGGTGGCTGAAGCGGTGTTGGCCGTGATTAATGCGCAGCCTGGAAGGCAAGCGCAGCAGCCCGCTCCTGTGATGGAGCAAGAACCTCTGCAAGAGGCTGAGCCGAGGAGGGTGGAGCAAGTGGTTATAGAACCAATAGTGCCAAGGAGGGCAACTGAGAGGCAGCTAAAGCATGTAATGAGCTTTAACCCTCCGTTATTCTCGGGGTTGGGAACCCCATCTCAAGCTAAAGACTGGCTCTCTAGGGTGAAGAGAGTCATGACGGCGACGGAGACGGAGGAGTGGCAAATGACCACCATCGCTACGTTCCTGCTGGACGGTTAAGCGAGGATGTGGTGGGAAGGATTAGAGCTGCATCATTTGAGAGGTAGACAACTGATAGACGTTCCGATGGAAGAGTTCTCGGGATTGTTCTTAGCAAGATACCTCCCTTCTACTCAGAGGATTTCAATGGAGAATGAGTTCCTGAAGTTGGTGCAGGGTGAGAGGAGCGTGGATGAATATCTCCACGAGTTTATGCGGTTGAGTCGTTATGCTAGCTCCACCATCATGGATGAGGAGCGCAAGACTAATCGCTTCTACGAAGGCTTGAGGGATGAGTTGAGACTGTTACTGTCGGGGCCAATGACGCAGGGTTTCTTAACCTTGGTCAATACTGCCCGGTCCTTGGAGAAGGACATGAAGAATGTACAAGCGAAGAAAAGCTTGGGTGAAAAGAAATCTGAGTTCAGAGTGCCGACTACTTCAAAGTCCGGCTATCGGAGGTCTTTCAAGAAGCATAGGACTTCGGGTCCAGCTCCTTCTGGTGCTTCTGGGGCGACTACGAGTCGGACCCCGGGCACGTGTTTCATATGCGGAAAGATGGGGCACTTTGCCCGTGATTGTTGGAGCGGACGTCCTAAGTCCGAGAGGAGGCCGGGAGCCACTTATGAAGAGAAGGGAAAGGCATTGGAGTCGACCACATCCCATTATGCTCCGGCCCAACCAAGGGTCTACAATCTTGGCCAACAGGAGGCCATTAAACAAGCTGATGTGGTGACAGGTACGATTTAATTTATAGCATGTCAATTTCTTTATATGCTTGTTATGCACATGTTACCTTACCACTACTTGTTTAGGATTTGTATTGATTTGTGAAAATCCGGCACGAGCACTCTTCGATACGGGAGCTTCACACTCCTTCTTGTCCGAAGGATTTATATTACGCATCGGGGTCCCTTCCTCGATGGCGAAGGATAAGTTGGATGTGTTGTTGCCCAATGGGTGTTCGATGCGAGCGGATAGGATCTGCGATGTTAAGATTCGTATTGGGGAGCAGGAGTTCGACCTGCGAGCGTCTTTACTTCCGTTAGTGGAGTTCGACGTCATATTTGGCATGGACTGGCTCTCGGAGCAGCAGGCCCATATAGATTGCGGTAGCAAGGAAGTTAAGCTGGGAGTGAGTCGTGAGACGACGTTTACGGGCTTAAAGGGGTCGAGCAAGACGTTGATGTCTGCTCTTCAGGTGGTGAAGGCGGTTCGTGCTGGAGCAGAACTGTTCTTTACACTAGTGGAGGTTGCAAAGCCGAAGCCCGCGTTGGATTGTATTTCAGTGGTATCGGAATACCCTGATGTGTTCCCCGCAGATCTTCCTGGAGCCCCGCCTCAACGGGAGATAGATTTTACGATCGAGCTAGTGCCAGGTGCAAAGCCTGTGTCACGATCTCCGTATCGGCTAGCGCCTAAGGAAATGGCGGAGCTGAAAGTTCAACTGCAAGAATTGTTGGAGCAAGGGTATGTGTGCCCGAGTTCTTCGCCTTGGAGCGCACCGGTCCTCTTTGTTAAGAAGAAGGACGGAAGCTTGAGGTTGTGTATTGATTATCGGGAGCTAAACAAGCTGACTGAGAAGAACAAGTAACCGATCCCTAGGATTGATGATCTCTTCGATCAGTTAGTCGGGTCGACGGTGTACTCGAAGTTGGATCTCAAGGCTGGGTACTATCAGCTGTGGATAAGGGAGAGTGATATCCCGAAGACAGCGTTTAGTACGAGGTACGGGCATTATGAGTTTACGGTCATGCCGTTTGGGCTGACTAATGCACCGTCAGTATTCATGGATTTGATGAACAGGACGTTCAGGGAGTACTTGGACCATTTCGTGATCGCCTTCATCGACGATATTTTGGTGTACTCTCAAAGTGAGGAAGATCACTTCAAGCATCTTCATTTGGTGTTGGAGACGCTAAGGAGAAATCAGTTGTATGCCAAGTTCTCGAAGTGCGAGTTTTGGCTATCCTCAGTAGCGTTCCTCGGGCATATAGTGAGTGGAGAGGGTATTGCGGTGGATCCGGCGAAGATTGTTGCGATACGGGAGTGGCCTGAGCTTGCTACGGTAGCAGAAGTCCGGAGCTTTTTGGGGCTTGCCGGTTATTATAGGCGCTTCGTAGAGAACTTCTCGCAGATAGCGCTACCTCTCACTACTTTGACGAGGAAGGAGCATAAGTTCGTTTGGACGCCGGAGTGCGCGCGAGCTTTTGAGGAATTGAAGTGTCGGTTGACCACGGCGCCTGTGCTGAGTTCGCCATGTGGAACCGAAGGCTATGAGATATATAGCGATGCTTCGGGCAGCGGTTTGGGTTGCGTGCTACTGCAGCACGGAAGCGTGATAGCTTATGGCTCGAGACAGCTAAAAGTGCACGAGAGGAATTATCCGGTCCATGACTTGGAGTTAGCGGCCGTGATTTTTGCCTTGAAGCTGTGGAGACACTATTTGTACGGTGTGAAGATTGATATCTACACCGATCATAAGAGCCTAAAGTACCTGATAGATCAGAAGGATCTGAATATGCGGCAGCGTAGGTGGATGGAGTTCCTGGGGGACTATACATTCAAGATCCACTACGTGCCTGGCAAAGGGAATGCGGTTGCGGACGCGTTGAGTCGCCGAGCCCCAGCTCAAGCCAATTGGCTATCGGTGCATGATGAGCGGTTGGTGCGGGAGTTGGAGGCGTTGGAGATTGTTTGCGTGGATAGACAATCTAGTGTTGAAGCAGTTCTGAATTGGACTGAAGTCCAATATGACCTGGCTGATCGGATTCGGCAGGCTTTGGATATGGATGCTCATATGAAGCAGTTCATGATAGAGGCTCTGGATGGGTCAAATTCCCAATTCGTCGTGGAGGACGGATTGCTTTGGAAAGACGGTCGTTTGTGCGTCCCAAGTGTGGGCAATTTACGGGTGGAGTTGTTGTACGAGGCGCACCATACCAAGTACTCAATTCACCCGGGGAGCACGAAGATGTACTGTGATATAAAGAAACTGTTTTGGTGGCCGGGTTTGAAAAAGGATGTGGCGCTATACGTAGCGAAGTGCCAAACCTGCGCCTTGGTAAAGGCGGAGTGCCAAAAGTCGGGAGGATTTCTTAAGTCCTTGCCTATTCCGGAGTGGAAATTCGACGACATCTCCATGGACTTTGTGCACGGTTTGCCAAGGTCGCAAAAGGGAAACGACGCCATTTGGGTGGTTGTTGATCGACTAACGAAGGTGTCGCATTTTATTCCGCATAGGAAGGATGATCCGGTGGAGAAGCTGGAAAAGCTATATGTGGATAACATAGTGCGGCTTCATGGTGTGCCCCGCATCATCGTGAGTGACCGAGATGGGCGGTTCACGTCCAATGATTGGAGGCTGGTGCAGCAAATGTTGGGAACAAAGATGAAGTTTAGCACAGCCTTTCACCCACAAACGGATGGGCAGACCGAGAGGGTGAATAGGACCATGGAAGATATGCTTCGCATGTGTGTCTTGGATTTTGGAAAGCAATGGGAAGACCACCTTTATTTGGTGGAGTTCGCATACAACAACAGCTACCAAGCGAGTATTCAGATGGCGCCCTTCGAGGCCCTATATGGTAGAAGATGTCGCACGCCGTTATCTTGGATAGAAATGGGCGAGTCAAAGTTGTATAAGCGATCGGAAGTAGAGGGTGCTACTTCTTTGGTGAGAACCATTCGGGAGAGGTTGCTTATCGCTCAGGACCGGCAAGCAAAGTACTATAATGCCAAGCACAGGAACGTGGAGTTCGCTGTGGGCGATTATGTATACTTGAAGATAAAGCCATTCAAGGGTGTCTCGCGGGTGCGGCGATTGAAAAAGCTAAGCCCGAGGTACCTTGGACCGTTCGAGGTTCTGGAGCGAGTCGGTGAAGCGGCCTATCGGTTGAAGCTCTCAGTGGAGCTTAGTGGTTTACACGATGTATTCCACATTTCGGTGCTTCGGAAGGCGGTGCAAGAGCCTACGCAAGTGATCGCGGTCGATCAAGTGCCGGTGGAAAGTGGGCTAACGACAAAGGTCAAGCCCGTGTGGATTGAGGACTCGGAGGTCAAGCGGCTACGCAATAAAGAGATCAGGATGGTCAAAGTCCGGTGGGACAATTGCGGTCGTGAGGAGCTCTCTTGGGAGCGAGAGCAGACGATGCTTGACGAATATCCGGAGTTGTTCCGCTCAGGTACAAATTTTGTTTTTGTACATGTTTTTCCCTTTATGTAATTTCGTGGGCGAAATTCTTTTAAGAGGGGGAGAGCTGTAACGCCCCGAAACTCAAAGGAGCGAAGGGAGACGTTTTGTGCCAGTTTTGGTTTCTGGCTGAAGGCACACGGCCTGGGACACGGGCGTGTCCCAGGGCGTGTCAAGCGCATGTCAGCACTTAGCCGCGAAGTCGTCGAGTTATACTCGACGATTCGTCGAGAATTGGCACACGGCCTGCGACACGGGCGTGTCGCAGGGCGTGTCGACCCGTGTCGACACTTAACCGTGAAATCGTCGAGATATACTCGACGATTCGTCGAGAATGGGCACACGGCCCGTGACACGGGCGTGTCACCGGGCGTGTCGACCCGTGTCGACGATCGTCCCGGGGAATTCGTCGAGATTCGCTCGACGATCGTCGAGACAAGGCACACGGCCTAGGACACGGGCGTGTCCAAGGCCGTGACATCCAGTCGTAGAACTGCACGCGACGAAATGTCGAGACCTTGTACACGGCCTGGGGCCCAGGCGTGTCAAGGTGACACGGGCAAGGACACGAGCGTGTCCTAGGACCCGTGCAGTGCTCGGGTTGAAAACGGGGGAAAATCATGGGGTACACGGCCGGCTACACGGCCGTGTCAGCTGGAACACAGGCGTGTCAGCTCGAACACGGGCGTGTTCGATACCCGTGTGAGGGTCCAGGAGATTCGATTTTGACGGCGAATGCGGCACACGACCCTGGACACGGGCGTGTGCCAGGCCGTGTTCGGTCCAGATTGGGCATTTCAGCCCCGAATCAAAGCCGTTCGTTTCCTTAGGTTGAGATCCAACGGCTGGGGGTTGTTCCTGAGAGGATATACCCGGGTTTTGACTTAGAAAATCCATCACTTTCTCCACTTGTTCTCTTTCTAAACCCTTGGAGAGAGGAGAGCTAAGGCAAGAAGAAGAAGAGCTAGATCCGCCATTGGAGGAGCTTCGGAGCTCCGAATCGCAAGCCGACTCCGGATCCACGGAGGCAACGCAAGTGCGGTGATTTCTATCCGATTACTTTTCGATGGCGCCAAAGAGGAACTCAAGGGTAATGATCCTCATCTTGAGCATGAATCGCTCCTTTTCTTAGCATAGGAAGCCCGCTCTCGCGAGTTTGCGGAGAGTTGGAGGCGTTCCTTCGGGTAGATATGTAAAGTCCCCGTTGTTTAGAGTCTATATGCGAGAACGGACGTAGGCATTTTGTGTGAAGCCTACCCGGACATGTTAGTCTGGATCGGTGATGTTGCATTGCATAAGGCCGGAGAAGACTCCGTGCTATTGGGTGTTTTTCGGGTTTTCTACGCGGTAGATTGCAGCAGGCAGCCTTGGGGACTAACCCAAAGGTGCACACGGAAAACTGGGCGGATACGAGATCTTGCCAACTTGGTGGCCTAAGAGCCAACTCGAACATAACTGGGTTATGTGTCTTGCGGTAGAATGGGACTCGGTGAAAGTTTGACCCGCGCAAATGGCTTAAATTGTCGTTGCGAAGTGAGCACGGGTTAGATGGAGCCGTACCCGCTTTATGTCGTTCGGTTAGAGAGACCTAAGGTTACGTGGCACTCGCCGTTGGCATAGATGGGAGTCTTCGGCGGTCAATGGCTTAAATTGTCGTGACCCAGGCCAGGAAGACGAATTGCTCATAGGTTTGGCCGTCTAAGTGGCGGTGGTGAGTCCGGAATGTTAATGGCTTTAATTGACGTAACATCGACCGGTTCACCGAGAATGTGCCCTGAGTGCACAGGACGTGTGTCCGTACGAGCCAACGTCTGTGATGAAATGGCTATGGTTATATGCATTGCTCGCTTGTGCTAATGAAATGCAGGGAAGGAGCATCGCCGCCCCGAGTTGGGGGCGGGATCGTTATAATTTGGTCAGCATTGCTGACCGTTGCCTTGTTTTGCCACCGTGCGGTGGTTTGTTGCTTGCAGGTGCAGCTGGACCAAGCGGTCAATAGCGGGCTAAAGCCCTTTTTGCGAAGCTGGCCCTCGAAGGCCCAAGTGGAAATGTTTCTGTTTTATTCATGTATGACCGGCCTGCGTGCCGAGGTTTGTAAATCATGTATTATTCAAGTGAAACACTCTGTAAGGCCTTAAGGCCGATTTTGGCTATTTTGTATAACATTCCTAATTATGTAATAGTGGACATTCGTGCTCTAATGCTGGGTTCTTGTTTACAACTTATATAAACTGCTTCCGCTAGAATGCTCTGTGTAGGATGTTGAGATTGGTTGGATGGTTTCCATACGTAACCACCCGGTCTGTCTGTGGTATATGGCGTCGGGCCCCGGCCGGACCTACTGCTATATACTATGCGACGGATAGGGGGTGTTACATCAACACTCCCACAAAACGGGTTGCACCCAACCCTTACAACACGGAACAAACGTTCCTTTACAACAAAAGTAAATATAGAATGTACACGAGATACAAACTTCTTTTGGACACTACGGTGTTCCTCTTCGTTCGACGACGTGTTCGTGAAGTCAACAAAGAGTCTATAACCTTGGTCTCTCTTGGAGAGGATCTCCCCGGAACCGGCGGCGGCAACACGAGCGGCGGCTAGCTTCGGGATCGGCAGCTATGGTGATGAGCGACTGCTGAAAATAGAGATCCAATCTTCGTAGCGAAGCAAGCTAGGTCTACCAACGGTCACACGAGGATCGGTCGTCTCGATCGATTCGGATGGGAAGTTTTTCCCGATCAACAAATCGAGAGACAAGGGATCTCTGGATAGACGCGTGAGACTCAAGCTTTGCTAAGCTTCTGTTGCCGGAGATCGGGAAGAAACACGATCAACAGCGGCGGCTGACGAGCGCGAGCGGCGACGGATACGGCGGAGCGATTTCGCGATTTTAGGGTTTGCTCTGCTCGGCTTCTTTCTCTGTGTCTTTACAGTTCAAAATACCCGTATATATACTGTAGATACTACTAATTTGACCGTTGTGGGACCCACAAGAAAAATCCCGAAAACCGGTCCAGAACACTGACAGCGGCAGAATCCGGTTCAGGAAGATCCAGAAAAACGCCCAAGTCAAAATCGGTGAGAATCGAAAGTGAATCTCGCCGAGTCGCCGAGAATCAAAGGTGATTCTCGACGATTCGGCGAGAATCAAAGATGATTCTCGTCGAATTTGCCTTGGTTGCACGCACTGCTTTAGGCCAGGTCGAGACGGCGAGAATCAACCAGTGATTCTCGACGATTCGACGAGAATCACCAAGTGATTCTCGCCGAATCGGCGAGAATCACTTGGTGATTCTCGTCGAATCGGCGAGAATCACTTGGTGATTCTCATCGATTCTTACTTAGAAGCATAGGTGCTCGCTTAGAAGTGGCTGGGTCGAGTGCGGAGAGAATCAACTACTGATTCTCGACGAATTGGCGAGAATCACTTGGCGATTCTCGTCGATTTAAACTTAGACGAATTTTCGTCTTTCCACCTATGAGGTGCTCCTTGACCCATCCTTGCTCCTTGTCTGCTCCTGCATATTTACAGCCCTGTGCTTGAAAGTAAGTGCACTCCAATAGAGAGAGTACACGTAGGCCAACACACTGATCTGCTCAACGAGGGATTACGTCGTGCAGACCCGTGTATATTGACCTACTGCACCCTGACATTGGTGTGCACTTAGCGTGGAAAAACTGCAAGCACAACTAGAAAGAGTTTATCAAATACATAGTCTATTGACCTTAGCTTGTCCAGGGGCTTCTTCAAATCAGGTACATTGTGGATACAATACCCAACAATCTCCCCCTATTTGAAGAAGCCTAAACCCTACAAGCTAAGGTGAATAGAGCAAATGGGAATGAAAACCATAAACTTAAAATTGAGTTGAGTGAGTTATCCTTTACCAATACTAATTTCTTGGGAGCAAGCTTGGAGCCACCTTAGCCTTGGCCGAGAGGGTAATCTCCCCCTTTTCGGCTTCTGCAAATCGGGGCAGTAGCATTTGACCCCTTGCTCCCCCTCAGTTCTTGCGTCTGTGCTCACACTTGATTTCCTTGCTCCTCCTCAGATCGTGCACGAGCCTGGAGCTTCTGTAGTCTTCATTCCTCATAATTGAGCATCCCCAATTCAGTCTTGAAAAGATTGAACTTGGCCTCGTCTAAGGGCTTTGTGAATATATCAGCAATCTGCTTGTCCGTGGGGACATAACAGAGAGAGATGTCCTTGTTCTCCACGTGCTCCCGAATGAAGTGGTAGCGCACTTCAATATGCTTCGTTCTGTTGTGCGAGACAGGATTGTTGGCAATGGCAATTGCACTGGAGGAGTCGCAGTACATTGGAACTTCCTTGAACTGAAGGTTGTAGTCGGCTAACTGGTTTCTGATCCATAGGTGTTGTGCGCAACAGCTGCCTGCCGAGATGTACTCAGACTCTGCTGTGGAGGTAGCTACACAATTCTGCTTCTTGCTGTTCCATGAGATAAGCCTTCTTCCGAGGAATTGACACGTCCCGGAAGTGCTTTTCCTGTCATCTCTACTCCCTGCAAAATCAGCATCTGAAAAGCCTATTAGCTCGACATCATTGTTTCTCGGGTACCACAAGCCAAGATTAGGAGTACCTTTAAGGTATCTTAGAATTTGCTTTGCAGCGACATAGTGAGATTCCTTTGTGTTCACCTGATATCGGGCACAGACACATGTGGAGAACATAATATCCGGTCTACTGGCAGTAAGGTAGAGCAGGGATCCAATGATGCTTATGTATTTGGTTTCATCGAAAGGTTTACCTTTCTCATCCTTATCCAGAGACATAGTGGATCCCATTGGAGTCCTCATAGATGTTGCACTCTCCATACCGAATTTCTTAAGGAGTTCATTTGTGAACTTCGTCTGAGAGATGAAGATTCCATCCGCAGACTGTTTCACTTGAAGTCCTAAGAAATACTTGAGCTCTCCCATACTGCTCATTTCAAACTTTCCTTGCATAAGTTTAGAAAACTTTTTGCAAAGATTGTTGTCCGTTGAGCCGAATATTATGTCATCGACATAGATTTGCACCAGCAAAATCTTGCCTTTGACTTCCCTGAGAAACAATGTTTTATCTATTTTACCTCTGGAGAACTTGTTCTCAAGAAGAAAACTAGATAAAGTCTCATACCAAGCTCGTGGAGCTTGTTTCAACCCATATAAGTCCTTATTAAGAAAATAAACATGATTGGGATAAGTAGGATCGACAAAACCTGGGGGTTGAGCGACGTATACTTCCTCTTTCATGTCTCCGTTCAGGAATGCCGATTTCACATCCATTTGATAGACTGTGAATCCTTTGTGTGAAGCATACGCCAGGAACAACCTGATTGCCTCGAGCCTTGCTACTGGTGCGAAGGTCTGGTCGAAGTCAATCCCTTCCTCCTGTCTGTAACCTTGAGCCACCAGCATGGCCTTGTTCTTTACGATGACACCATGTTCATCCAGCTTGTTTCTGAAGATCCACTTCATGACAATCACATTCTGCTTGTATGGTCTGGGAACCAGTGTCCAAACATTGCAACGTTCGAATTGATGTAGTTCCTCTTGCATGGCCAGAATCCATGTCGCATCCTTATTCGCCTCGTCGAACTTCTTTGGCTCAACCTGTGACAGGAAGCTAAGATGCAATACTTCGTTAATAGTACCTCTTCGAGTTCTGACACCGACACGAGGATCTCCGATGATCTGATCTCTAGGATGATCCCTCATGTGCCGGAGCTCAAGAAGTCTGGCGTCTGCAGCTTCGACTACTTCTTGGGCTTCTTCTTCTTCTAAGATATTTGTTCCATTTTGATCTTCAACATTTTCAGATGACGTGGAGGTGGAAACTTTGACGTACTTAGGAGCGTCATCTTTAGCGGTCTCATCCAGACTCAGCTGTTCAAGTCGAGCACCTGCATCTTCAAGAATACTACTGGAAGAATTGCTGTTAAGCAAACTTCCTTCATCAAATACAACATTTATTGATTCTTCTACCACTAGGGTTTTCTTATTGAAGACCCTATATGCCCGACTATGGGAACTATAGCCCATGAATATGACTTCGAAGCATTTTTCACCGAATTTAGTACGCGGGTACTTCCCATTATTCAGTACATAGCATCTGCAACCAAAAATCCTCAAGTAGGACATGGTTGGTTTCCTGCCTTTCAGTAGCTCATAGGGCATCTTACGATGATGCTTGTTGATCAATGCTCGGTTTTGTACATGACAAGCTGTATTGACAGCTTCTGCCCAGAAGTATTCCGGGAGAGAAGCGTCTTTCAACATTGTCGTGCAGGCTTCAATGAGAGTTCTATTTCTCCTCTCCGCAACTCCATTTTGCTGAGGAGTGCGCGGGGAGGAAAACTCATGAAAGATACCTTGTTCTTCACAAAATTCTGTCATAGCACCAGATTCGAATTCTGTTCTATGGTCACTTCTGATTTTGACCACGGAGCAGTTAAATTCGTTCTAAACCTGCTTGACAAAATTTGTGAAGATGTCAAACGTATCTGACTTTCGTTTCAAAAAGAACACCCATGTAAACCGAGAATGATCATCAACTATCACTAGCGTATAGGACTTGCCTCCCAAGCTATGAACTTGCATTGGACCAAACAAGTCCATATGTAAAAGGTAAAGACATCGGGAAGAGTCTTTGTCTGCGATGCTCTTAAAGGTAGCCCGAGTCTGTTTGCCCATCTGGCATGCAGGACAGGGGCTATCTTTGATGCACTTGATACTGGGAGCATCCCTTACCAAGTTCTTAGAAAACAGCATACTAATTGTCTTGAAATTAATATGTGCCAATCTCTTGTGTCATTGTTCACAAAGAGATGCACTGCCTGTTGCCACAAGGCATACGGGGGTAGATGAATCTAAACTGAGAAAATGTAAACAAAAGATATTTCTGCTCCTAATGCCTGATAATACCGTTTCAGAAGAGGTACGTGAAATTATCAGACATTTATCCTTGCAGAACTTAACGTCATAACCTTTATCACATAACTGACTTACACTGATCAGGTTATGGTTTAACCCTTCAATATAAGCCACATCGGTGATAGAGATTATACCGTTGGAAATCATATCGTAACCTCTGGTGACTCCTCGATCTGACCCTCCAAAGATGACTTTGGGTCCATTCTCGACTGGAGTGTAATCACGCAGCAGGCTTCTTGTCCCGGTCATATGCCGGGAGCATCCACTGTCCAAATACCAGATCAGCGTTTTGGTGGCCTTTGGACATTCCTGCAAAACAAAATTAATTTGCCTTAGGAACCCAATCGAACTTGGGTCCTAGATTCCTGGTTAGCACACTCCCCCTCGGTTGGTTAACCCTACGAGTGGTCGGTCTCGCATTGCTAACATAGGGAGTCTCGTAATTCCTTGGATTAAACCAACAATCCACGGCAAAGTGACCGACTTTGCCACAGCACCAACAGTCGAATCTGTTGTACCTCTTCCTAGGCTCCTGCCTTACCCTGGGAACGGTGGGTACTGCTGGGGCCTTGGATCTGGAGGTGGAGGCCTCATGGTGACAACAGTCACATGACTTTGTCACCTTTTGTATAACAGGCTTGGCTTTTGGTGCCTGCTTTCCATTATGGCCGCTAGAGTACGGACCATAATTTCCCATATGGATTTCCTCATAAGGTGCCTTGAAGGCACTCTCAC
This sequence comes from Platanthera guangdongensis, assembly GCA_039583875.1. NCBI lineage: Eukaryota > Viridiplantae > Streptophyta > Magnoliopsida > Asparagales > Orchidaceae > Platanthera > Platanthera guangdongensis. The sequence continues at coordinate 177,501,054 of CM077158.1, forward strand.
CGAAGTTCCGGGGAAAGTTCCAACCGCCATACCGGCTCTTTGGCTTTGCAACCGAGGGCCGGAAATGATGCCCAAATGTTGACTCAAAGTCATGTTGGCTGCAAGGAAAGCCAGGCTTTCTGAATGCAACAGGACTAAGAGGAGTCTTACCCATTTCATCAGCAGAGGCCTTCTTGGCGGCCTTATTCTTCCTCTGGTTCTTGTTTCTCCTAGATGAAGAACCAGATACCCCTATATGCCCCAAGCTAGCTCCTTTGGCCTGAGCAGAGAAGGTATCCACGACTGGAAGAACTGTTTTTGGCATAGAGAAGCTCTTGACGATCTTCCTTTCTACCGCAAGTAGTTCTTCCAACTTGTCGACTTCCTCCTGCTTAAGATCAAGGAGCTTCAAAGACTCTGAATGCTTTGAAGTCAGGTCAAGGTGCTCCTGTCGGAGACAAATCAAGCTAGTGACCTCTTACCTTAGGGATACACACTCACCCTTAAGGAATTTTACTTCCTTCTTCTCAGCCTTCAGTCTCTTACGGCACTCATCGAAAGTGTTGAGCAGAAGCTCATACTTCTCGAGGAGCTCAGCTTCACGGGCCGAAGGGCCATCCTCAGGTTCATCATCCTGAGACTCAGGATCAGAGTCGGAGTCGGAGAGAGGGGTGTGAGCTTTTACCTTCCCAGTAAATGGGGGGCATTCTCCTTCTGAGTCCGAGCGACCCACCAGCCCGAAGTAGGCTTCCTCATCATCACTTGAGTCTGAGGAGTCAGACTCACTTAGTGTCTTTGGCCGTTTGGCGATGTAGCTCCGCTCCTTCTTCATGTCTCTAGAGGACTTGTGCTCCTCTTCTTTCCCTTTTTCCCTCTTGCCTTGATAGCAGTCGGCCACGACGTGTCCTGGCTTATTGCATCCAAAGCAAATAATGTCAGAGGAGCGATGTTTGTTCGGTCTAGATGCATACCTGTCACAAGAATAGTTTTTCTTCTGATGCCTGGAGGAGGAGCCGTCTCTCTTTCTTTGATTCCTCATCTTGAGGAACTTCTTGAACTCTCGAGTGATGAGGGAGAAATCCTCCTCCGACAGCTCTGAGCTGGAGGAGCATGGCTCGGAGTCCTCCTCCTCATCCTTTTTCCTGGCACGGTACGACACCGCACCCTTGCCTTTTCTGGAGTGACTGGCTTTTAGAGCCACCGTCTTTTCTTTGGCAGCCGCCTTCTCAGCTTCTTCTTCTGCTTTTCTGGTGTTCAGCTGAAGCTCATAGGACATCAGCTTTCTAAATAGAATTTGTGGATCAGTTTCAGCTAGTCTGCCAAACTCTCTGATGGCGCAGATCTTTGTGTCCCATTCCTTAGTAAGGGACCTAAGGAACTTATCATTGAGTTCACCATTAGTGAACACTCTTCCGTAGCCTTTGAGGGCGTTAACAATCTTGAGGAAGTTCTCGTATGTGACTCCGATCTCTTCCTTAGGCCCTTGTCTGAAGGCCTCATATTTCTGGTTCAGGAGGGATCTCTGATCATCCCTCACTTCATCCGTGCCCTCCATTAGGATGATCAGGCACTGCCAAATCTCCTGTGCTGTCCTGCAGTTACTGAAGTTTTGCATCATAGAGTCATCAACTGCGCTGACCAGAATGTTCCGTGCCTTCATGTCAAGTCCCACTAGTACCATCTCGTCCTTGTCCATTTCAGAAAGTGTCTTCGGCACTTTCTTGGTGGGATCAATGGTGGAGGCCTTAGTGGGGACATAAGGTCCCTCCAGCACGATCATGAAAAGTCGAGGATGCACTGCTTCCATGTAGAACCTGATCCTTTCCTTCCAAATAGGAAAGTTGAGCCTGTTGCACACTGGGATCTTGCCGGAGTACTTGAGCCCGTCCATAGTAGATGTTTGCCTCCTTCTTGACACTAGTGGCAGGATTCAACTCAAGGTGTTAACCTTTTTGATGAGTAACCTCGCTTTGATACCACTTGAAAGTCCACCTAGTGTCAACTATGTGCACCTATGGGGGGGGGGGAATAGGTGACGTGTAGCGCTTTTGCGGAATTTACGAATGTACCTGCACAATAAAAATAAAAAGCACAGCACACAGAATACACAGGCAATTTATAGTGGTTCCCCGACTTGGGTACATCCACTTTCCCCCTTCGACCTATCTCCCAACAAGGGACGACTCGGTCTCTTCTCCAACAGGATTGAAATCCAATCCCTGCACTATCGGAAGGAACCCTTCCACACGTGAGAGTCAACACTCCCACAAAACGGGTTGCACCCAACCCTTACAACACGGAACAAACGTTCCTTTATAACAAAAGTAAATATAGAATGTACACGAGATACAAACTTCGTTTGGAGACTACGGTGTTCCTCTTCGTTCGACGACGTGTTCGTGAAGTCAACGAAGAGTCTACAACCTTGGTCTCTCTTGGAGAGGATCTCCCCGGAACCGGCGGCGGCAACACGAGCGGCGGCTAGCTTCGGGATCGGCAGCTATGATGATGAGCGGCTGCTGAAAATAGAGATCCAATCTTCGTAGCGAAGCAAGCTAGGTCTACCAACGGTCACATGAGGATCGATCGTCTCGATCGATTCGGATGGGAAGTTTTTCCCGATCAACAAATCGAGAGACAAGGGATCTCTGGATAGACGCGTGAGACTCAAGCTTTGCTAAGCTTCTGTTACCGGAGATCGGGAAGAAACACGATCAACAGCGGCGGCTGACTAGCGCGAGTGGCGACGGATACGGCGGAGCGATTTCGCGATTTTAGGGTTTGCTCTGCTCGGCTTCTTTCTCTGTGTCTTTACAGTTCAAAATACCCGTATATATACTGTAGATACTACTAATTTGACCGTTGTGGGACCCACAAGAAAAATCCCGAAAACCGGTCCAGAACACTAACAGCGGCAGAATCCGGTTCAGGAAGATCCAGAAAAACGCCCAAGTCAAAATCGGTGAGAATCGAAAGTGAATCTCGTCGAGTCGCCGAGAATCAAAGGTGATTCTCGACGATTCGGCGAGAATCAAAGATGATTCTCGTCGAATTTGCCTTGTTTGCACGCACTGCTTTAGGCCAGGTCGAGACGGCGAGAATCAAAAAGTGATTCTCGACGATTCGACGAGAATCACTAGTGATTCTCGCCGAATCGGCGAGAATCACTTGGTGATTCTCGTCGATTCTTACTTAGAAGCAGAGGTGCTCGCTTAGAAGTGGCTGGGTCGAGTGTGGCGAGAATCAACTACTGATTCTCGACGAATCGGCGAGAATCCCAAGTGATTCTCGCCGAATCGGATTCTCGTCGATTTAAACTTAGACGAATTTTCGTCTTTCCACCTATGAGGTGCTCCTTGACCCATCCTTGCTCCTTGTCTGCTCCTACATATTTACAGCCCTGTGCTTGAAAGTAAGTGCACTCCAATAGAGAGAGTACACGTAGGCCAACACACTGATCTGCTCAACGAGGGATTACGTCGTGCAGACCCGTGTATATTGACCTACTGAACCCTGACATTGGTGTGCACTTAGCGTGGAAAAACTGCAAGCACAACTAGAAAGAGTTTATCAAATACATAGTCTATTGACCTTAGCTTATCCAGGGGCTTCTTCAAATAAGGTACATTGTGGATACAATACCCAACAAAACCTTTGTTGAACAACACACATGTTATTATTCAAACAAAAACCAAAGGCATAGTCTTTGTCAGCGGCAATCCCGCTCATTTATTATTTTATACGGGTGCTCCACACTCGTTTATATCAGAAGCCTTCCTGGAAGAACTAGGGGGAATATACTGATTCACAGGCATTACTAGGAGGGTGTGTCTGCTGGACGGATCAGAGCTATTATCATCTACCAAGTGTAACATGGATGTAGAAATTGGATGAAAGACCTTTGAAGTGCCGACGATGATTTTGATAATTCCAGACTTCGACCTGAGCTTGGACATGACCTGGTTGCACTGGAATCACACCAGGTTCGATTTCCCGTCAAGGAGGATCACCTTATGGCATGGAGAAACTGACATCGTCATCGAAGGTATTTGACTTGTCTCCCACCTTCTATTATCATTTGTACAGGCTGTCAAAGCCTATGAGCAAGGGGAGGATGTATATATTATAAGCTTCGAGATGGAGGGAGCAGAAGCCTCTATTATTGATATCCTGATTGTTCGCGATTTCTCCAATGTATTTCTAGAGAAATTGCCCGGACTCCCACCGACTAGGGATATGTACTTCCATATTCAATTGGTGTCGGAAGCGAGGCCCGTATCTCGGGCACCATAGAGGATGGCCCCCAAAGAGCTACCAGAGTTCAGGACACAGTTGTAGGAGCTGGTGGAGTCAGGATTTGTCAAACCGAGCTCATCACAGTGGGGAGCGCTGGTGCTATTCATTAAGAAGAAGGATGGATTGTTGTGGCACTGCATTAATTATCGAGAGCTGAATCGGTTGACAGTCCGGAACACGTATTTGTTGCCCCAGATCGATGAACTTTTTGATCAGCTACAGGGAGCCTTTTGGTTCTCCAAGCTGGACTTGAGGTCTAGTACTATCAGCTACACATTCCGGAGGTGGATATCCCGAAGATAGACTTTAGTTCTTGGTATGGCCTATACGAGTTCTTGTTGATGCCCTTCGGGCTCACGAATGCACCTTTCGCATTCACGACTCTGATGAATCGGGTCTATGAGCCCTTCCTGGATAGATTTTATATTTTTTTCATTGATGAGATTCTGATCTACTCCCGGTCAAAGGAGGAGCATACCTATTATTTAGCACTTGTGTTGGGCAAGCTGAGAGAGAATCAGATGTACGCAAAGTTCTCCAAATGCCAATTCTGGCTATAGGTGGTAGCATTCTTTGGGCATACTATCAGTGGATCTGGGTTGGTCGTGGACCCGACCAAGGTACATGAAGTTCGAGATTGGCCGCGGCTAAAGTCAGCTTCAGATATACACAGTTTTTTGGGACTGCAGGGATATTATCGCAAGTTCGTAGAGGGTTTCTCAACGGTAGCACTCCCCCTCACATCCTTGAAGAAGAAGCATACGACTTGTACTTGGAGCGAGAAGTGCGAAGCAGCATTCCAGGAGTTGATGGACAAGCTCACCTCTTCCCCCATCCTTGCACTTCCATCTGGGAAGGAAGGATTTCACATTTACACCTATGCATCATATCTGGGGATGGGTGCAGTGCTGATGCAGAATGGACATGTCATCGTATATGCTTCGAGACATCTGAAGAAGCACAAGCAGAACTACCTCATACATGATTTGGAGCTCGGGGCTGTAGTATTAACGTTAAATACTTAGAGACATTACTTGTATGGGGTTCATTGTAATATCTTCTTAGATCATGAGAACCTCAAATATGTTGACACACAGAAGGATCTAAATCAGTGTCAATGAAGATTGCTTGAGTTCCTGTGTGACAATGACTACAAGATGCTTTATCACCCGGGGAAGGAGACACCGTCGCGGATGCCTTGAGCAGGAGAGCCAACACTTCTGGACTAGTGTCAGGGGTGATGGATATGGAGCTGTTATGGATGCTATATGATATGCACATTACTATGGTTTCCAGAGCTGAGCCGGATGTTTATCGGGAGTATTTGAACTCCTTGGTCATCGAGTGTGACATATGGGAGCGCATCAGGATACAACATAGGCTGGATGGGGATTTGGAGCTGGTATTCATAGCCCTGGAATGGGGCAAGTCGGAGGATTATTCCTTGTGTGATGACCTCGTTCATTTCCGTGGCCGAGTCTATATACCCGCAGGAGGAGGTATCTGGGAGGATATACCCAGGGAGGCACACTATTCTCAATACTCAGTGCACCCCGATATCACCAAGATAACAGCAAATCTGCGAAGGAGCATGTAGTGGCCGGGGATGAAGAGGGAAATCATATGTTATGTGACGCATTGCAAGACCTGCTAGTAGGTAAAGGCAGTGTGCAATAGCCTAGGAGGGTTGCTATAGTCATTACCAGTTCCAGAGTGGATGTTTGGTGATATAGCTATGGATTTCATGCACGGATTTCCTTGCTCCCACTCTGGGCACGATTCTATATAGGTCATTTTCAATAGGCAGACCAAGGTTGCATGTTTTATATCGATCAGGAAGGATATCCCAATTGTTGTTTTGGTGAGGTTGTTTGTGGAGCAGTTGGTCAGGTACCATAGCGTCCCCAGGAAGATTTTCTCGGATCTTGATGGTCAGTTACTTCAATGGAGTGGAGAGTGGTGCAGACGTACTTGGGTTCTCAGCTTGCTTTTAGCACCACTTTCCATCCACAGACTGATGACCAGGCAGAGCAGACCAAACGGACTATGGAGGATCTGCTATGTCTTTGTATACTGGGCACGAGGAAGCCCTGGGAGAGATTATTGTCCTTGATTGAATTCTCCTACAATAATAGTCACCAATCGAGAATTATGATCGCACCATATGAGGCTCTATATGGCAGGAAGTGCTGGACACCATTATCTTGGGTCCAGGATGAGTACTACAGGCACTTTGGTCGGACTATATTGAGGATACAGATGCTCAGATATAGTTAATTAGGGATCGGATGCTAGAGGAATAAAGTAGGCAGGCCAAGTACTTCGATGCGAGGCATCAAAAAGTGGAGTTCCATATGGGGGATAGGGTATTCTTGAAGATAAGTCCGGTGCAAGGTGTTTTGCGGGTGCGGAGGCATAAGAAGCTCAACCCTGCATTTATGGGACCATACTTGATCCTGGAACTGATCGGTCCTTTGGATTAGAGGCTGGAGCTGCCACCAGAGTTATGGACTCTGCACAACGTGTTCCATGTCTCTTCGCTTCGGAGAGCTCTCCTTCGGCCAGAGAAGCATATTATAACTATAGTGGGCCCGGTAACACCTGATAGATCAGTCTGTTTAGATTCATTCCGAATAGATGATACATCGACTCGAGTACTGCGGAAGAAAAAGGTTCCCTTAGTCAAGGTGTTGTGGTCCAACCACAGATGGGCGAAGCACACCTGGGAGCCAAGGGATCTGATGTGTGAACTGTACCCAGAGCTTTTCATCTAAGGTACTGTTTAATTATGCTTAAAGTTCTTAAAAATTCTTATGCATAGAAACCACGTAGACCCGTACTTCAATTTCGGGGAAGAAATTAATTTTTTTTATTTATTGTGATTTGTAACATCCCATTTCGTGCTATACCACTCGCACGTATTTTGAGTCAAGAGAATTGACTCAGGTTCGGGAAGTGTCGAGTGATTCGTATGAACACGAAACCACTCGACAAATTTAACTTAGAAATTATTCTGGAAGTTTTAGGCATCGAGTGATCTTGACGCCATTTAAAAAGTCATCGAGTGATCTCAACGAATGTAACTTATAAAGTACTTGGGAAACTTTAGGCGTCGAGTGATCTGGATGCCATTCGACGAGGTGTCGAGTGAACTCGACGCCACTCAACGCGGCATTGAGTGGTCTCAACGCCACTCAATGCCTTTTTACTTAAACTGTGGGATGATGTTGGCATTGAGTGGTCATAACGCCACTCAACACGGCTTTGAGTGGTCTCAATGCCACTCAACGCCTTAACTTGGAAGCTATAGACATTGAGTGGTCTCAACTCCACTCAACGTGGCATTGAGTGATCTCAACGCCACTCAGCGCTTTGACTTGGAATTGTTGGAATGCTGATCGTCTTTAGTGGTGTCAACACGACTCAACGCGGCGTTGAGTGGTGTTGATACCACTTAACACTTTTGACATAAGAAATTTTGGAGTGCTGAAGGCGTTGAGTGGTGTCAACACACTCAACGCTTTTGGACTTGGAGAATTTTTCAGTTTAAAAAGTTGTGTTGGCCAGTTCACTTTCATAACGGCTGAACCGGGTTCTGGATAAAATGGTGATGTGACATTTGGAATCTAATCTCTACAGAAAATCTATTGATCATTTCAAGAAGACCTATTTAAGGCTATAATTGGTTGTCCATTACATGGGTGCCACGCGGCAGACACTTAAACATCAACTCATCATATAAAAGGAGAGATGAGAAGCTCACCATCACCTTCATTCTGGCAAGCTGTTGTTTCCGTTATTGAGCCAGAAAGAGTGGGAAACAATCTCTGGAGCGTAGGATTAGCCGGAGAAATCAGGAAAAGAGTTAGCTCGCCGAAGCAAGGGTCGGCCATGGCGCACCACCACCAAACCCACCGTCAAGCTCTTTTTAAGGGTCTGTTTCTCTTCCCCACCTTCTGTGCTACCTGTCTAGCTCTTTTAGGAGAGATATCAGGCTCAAATTAGCATGATGCCAGGTGAGACAGAGCATTCCGAGCATTTCTTCTTTCTCGGGTTCGCTGGAGGAGCCACCTCTGGCGGCCATACTGCCGGGAAACCCTAGCGACCACCTCAATGGAGGTGGAGGCGACAATCACCACAGGCCGTGGTGGCCGTACGGCCTAGAAATATAGGATCAAGGTTGCCCAGGTCGGGGCAATCTGGACCATCGTCTAATTGGGGAAGATGAGCCGATGTCGTCCAGTATTTAAATTAAAACTATAGGTTTATTTAAATGTTCATTTCTCTGTAACTGTTCGAAAAACAATTGCTTGTAAAATTTAGGCCTCTTAAATGCATTTTCAGAAATGATGCTCAACATGAAAACGGTAGATCTAGGTCTTACCTTTAAATTGACATCGTAAAGTTGTAATTTGGAACACTATAGCTCCCTGTAGAGTCATTCTACTAAGACTGGTCCTACACTTTGTCAGTTTTTTAAATGAGTGCCCAAGTCAAATCCTAAGTCCACATGTTGTGAAATTTTAGAAATTCAGGTGTTATGCTAGACTTAGGTCTTGTCCAAAAATCAAATTTTCGGGATGTATTTTCCTATAGTTTTTATAGAAATATCAATTATTAAATAAATGGAATATGGGAAGATTTCCTCTTCCAAATGCCACCAAATATGGGTGGCATGACCATTCGGTTATTATATGACCATGGTAAACGTTTCAGGCCAATTGTACCACTAAACGTTGGGAAAATCGAACATGCATGGTGTAGGTAGATTTGTAAATATTGTGCCAAAAAGTAAAAATGGGAAGTTAGCCCATTTGTCCCAATGAATGTCCATGGGATTTTGAACAGAGGATTATATGGATGAATTACACCTCCCTTAGAATGAGTGGGATTTTTGGGAACAAATATCCCATTAATTTGATTTATTGGAAAATAAGCTCTTTTGGAAATAAAAATGAGATATAGGTCTACTGACCTTATAAAATTCGAAAATTTTGATAGAATCCCCAATAGGACATTTTACATCTCTGGAAAAGTTATAATTCTATTTGAGGACTTTATCTTGTCTATATAGTTGATTTACAATTTTACGCTTTTTGAAAATTGATTTAAAAGTAAGGGAAAAACTGTTGAAGAATTATAGAAAAATTTATAGCATCCTATTTCTGTTATTAAAACACAATATAACTATTTGAGAATTTTTTTGGATGAATATATCTGCAAAAAACAATAGTAGTGGCATTTCAGTAATAATGTCCATATGGAATTATGTTAAGACAAATCATTGACTAGGATCATGAATTTCGGCCCTAAGTATTATTATATCAATTTTGATCACTAGTAATTTTCTAGGATTTTTTGGTTGTATATTTTAAGTACTTTATTTGGAAAATGGATTAATTATGGATTTAATCATAAATAAAAAATATATGGAAATTCAAATTGGAAAATCATGATTTTTATGAATAGAGAATTTTAACCAAGATGAACTTCAGGTAAATTATCTAAACATAATCGACCATTAGATATATTAACTCGTGTACAAAGTGACCTAGGTCACCTAATTAAATGAATAAATTTATGGTCCTAAACATTTAGAAAAATGATGAAATTTTGAATGATCATTCTTACATACATGTCAAACTCATGATCAATAGTTAGGGGCATTTGGCCCAAGGAATTGGCAGTCATCTCATACGGGTTAACATTAGGTCATGTGTTGCACTTAGCAAATGTAACACATAACATTAGGATCCACGGGGATATGATTGGTGGTTGCATTGAGAAGCATATTGGGAAGTTGAAACCATGGTTGGTGCCAAGTGGGTCACTACATAGAAACATGTGCTAAAGTGCATATCCCCAGGAAAGTAAATAGAATGGAGACCGACGGAAGACCGTCATTTTCCGAATAATACTTTAAGTCATTAGGTTCACACAAGAGCAATATTGAGAGATGCGTATTAATAATAGGTAAACACTAATAAAAGTAAGTTTCCTTGAGAAAGGGAGCTTTGGCTTCTACACATCATAGTTCCTAGTGCCCCCTAGAGCCCTTCACCAGGTATACCCGTAGTCCAAGGACTTACTATAAGTTACTATGCCTAATAAACATTAGACAAAAGTAGTCTAATAGGTTAAGGGAATATTGTGACAATCGCACCCGTATAGGCTTGGTGGATATAGGACGGGTTTTTGTACGGCGAGCTGGAGGCGCCAATGTTTGGATACAAGACGGGTTGTGTCCTGTGAGCTGGAGGCTCGGATGTTTGGATACAGGACGGGCTTTGTCCTGCAAGCTGGAGGGTCGGATTAGAAATAATTTGGATGTGAATAGAACATATTAGTGGCGGGTTATGCAGTACTGGGCCAATCATCACACCGATTACAGTATGGTGACTCAGGTGGGTGTGAGGGTTTGAGTGGCCAGTAGGTTGTTTATTCTGCGATCTAGAGGACAATCCCCAAAAACACACACCTAACATAAAAGTCTGGTGGATTAGCCAGTAGTTTAGTACGTGGGCACTCTGGTGTGTTCTTCAGAGGAGTACGGAAGGTCTAAGTCTGGTAGTGTGTATACTTACCTAGGAGTGGAGACGCCCCTTCCACTATTATTGTAGCCACAACGGTAGTACCTGAGAATTAAGCTAACTCCAAAATTGGGAACTAAAGGTATGTGCGCATAGAGACGTACGGCTGAGTTGCACTTAAATGATACATAACCCGCACACCATAAAATGCATACATTTTTAGGACATACGCACCATAGATTCTTATCATATTAATTAATATGGGCTCTTTTATATGATAAGTTACATTTGTGAAACCTTAACTTATAAGTTTATATGGGCATTCATATAAGTTAAGGTACTTTTGTGATTGTAGTTTAGTAGTTGATTGTTTACTTTTTGTTATGTTCTTTACTTTACTTACTGCACTACTTTTCAGTACTGTTCTTACTTACTATACTCATACCATATAGAACTGCTAGAATAAAGATATACTGTCATTATATAACCATGATAGATTAGATCCACTGTCACCTGCTATACTTTTTATACCACTTTATGGTTCTTTGCTTCGTCCTCCGCTCGGTACTTAGTAGTCGCGGGGGTGAGGCAAGGACAAAATGTCTTAGTATTTATGAATAACGGTAGGTTGTCACCGTATCATTTTAGTAGCTCGAGGAGATGGAGACCAGCAAGACGAGCTGGCCGGACATGGGGAGCTGATACCACCTACTACTACGACTACTGCAGCCCGGCATCAGGTGATGATGCGGGTACTGATGATAGATCTGCTTCCGCTTAGTTAGATTTTGTGTGAGAGAGATTTGATTACTATATACAGGGCATTAACCCATTTCTCTTACATTATGTACTAATTATGGTCTATTGTATCTCTCATTTTATTTATATTATGATGATGCTGTGATGTGGACTTGATATATAATTGTTTATATCTCTTCTATTCTGGATTGGACGATAGGTTGTGTAACATACCTCAAACAACTAGACTCCTAGGATTTTGTTTTGTCATGACTAGGTCATGACAAAACCATCAGAAGCTCAAAGGACCAAGTGAACAAGGGGCCAAGGTGAAAATCACCTTGGTCTACCTATAGCTCATCCTCAACATTTAGACCTAAGGTTTGACTTTAAGGCTACACCTTTATCCCATGACCCCACCACAACACCCCTAACACCTTGGGTAGTCTATAGGGCCACTAAGGACCCACTGTAGGCAGTCAAAGTGGTTAAGTTGACCTAAGTCAACCCTAACCCTAAATGGGTCAAACTAGCCTACTTAGGGTCAATTGACCTTCCCCTAGCGAAGTGGACACCACCCATGCCCTCCTAACCCTAACGTGAGGTCAATGGACCACCAAGGACCCAATGGGGTCAACCAAAGAGTTTAGGTTGACCAAAGTCAACCCTAACCCTAATTTGGTCAAAGTACCCTTCCTAAGGGTCAAGTGACCTCCAAAGTGTCAAGCCAACCCTACCCAACACTACCTGAACCTTAAGGGAGTCCAATGGGTTACCAAGGACCCATTGATGTCAACTCAAAAGGTCAAATTTACCTAGGTCAATCCTAGTCAAGGATAGGTCAAACTCAACCAAAATCGGCTAACCCAAGCTCAATCCCCCTTTCATTTAGGCTAACTAACTCTTAATCTTATGATGATTTGAATTAGTGGACTGCAAGCAGCCAAAAGGGGGTTTACCAAGTCATCCTTGGTGACTAGGAGAGAGGAAACTTCATTTTCTCCCTTTAAGGGAGGAGAGAAAATGAAGGGAGGGGGCTATTCATGGCTAGGAAGGCCAAGATCCATCTCCTCTTGCTGGAACCATCTCCCCTAGTCAGTTAAGAGGAGGCCAAGGGATTTCCCGGCCATGGTAGAGACTAAGGGGAGAACCACCATGGACGAACCAAGCTTTCAATGGCCATTGATGAGTTGTCCTATCCCCTCCCTAACTTAAGCTTTAAACACCATCAGTGGGCAGAGAGGAGTTTTCCACACCGTTAACCTGAAGAGTTCGAGCCCTTCCACTATATAGTTGCAGATACCCGAGCGGCACCACCACCAATGGCTTCCCAGCAATCAACGCACCTCCAGGTCGCAAGCAAGGTCCTCCCCTTCCTCTCTCACTGTGGATAGATCGTGGGGGATCATTTAGAATAAAAATCGGTCTCAATTTAGCCCGATTGAGGCTTGCATTTTCATGTTTTTTCGTGAAAAATGAACTCTCGAGTTTGCCGGAATAGGCCCCTCCGGCGGCTGTGCCGCCGCCTGGCGATAGCCACCACCTTAATAGAGGTGATGGTTGCAGTGGCTGGCCAGGGAGGTGGCCGGTTGGCCGGCGGTGGCGGCTGGAAGTAGCTCCAGGATGGTTCAATCATAACTGTCAGCTGGAGGAAGCAGATGAGCTAGAGCCCTTGGATCCTCTTTGAGATTAGTGCTAGAGATGGATTTAAACTATAGGCTATGGTTTCATATTATTTCATTTTTGTCACAGAAATTGTATTTAATGTTTTAAATTATTAAAAATACCTAGGCCCATCTACAGAAAAAGTGGTCAACATATAATTTGTAGCCCTATGGGTCTACAAATTATATGTAGCCCTATGGTTTGAACCAATTTGGGTGCCTGGTTTGACCAGGGCACTCATTTTGGCATGGTCTATACCTAGAGCTAGACAGAGATTAATATGAGTGTCCACACTTCAGTTCTTGTACAAATGAGGATTTTTGGGGATAATTTTTCTATAGTTTTCGAAATTATTCAATTACTCTAAGGTAAATTAATTAAGGGACCAAATGACCTCCAAACTCAACCAAATTTTGGTGAGTGGTCCCTGGGGTCATCATAAGACTCTGGATAAAATTTCATCTCATTTGTAGATGATTTGGATTGAATTCATGCAAACCCTAGCCTTGCCATAATAAGGGTATTTAGGTCAAAAGTGCACTTTGAGTTTTGAGTGGCCAAAGCACCTCAACAGAGGTTGAAATTTGGGCCCTTGACTTGGCATGACTTTTAACACCCTCCCATGGAAGATGGGGTGGGTTGGGGTAGGTTTGCCCTATGACTCAAGACCAAACCCTAAGGATGGTCTTTGGTGTCTGGTGATGGCACGTGGTCAAATGCCCTTGTATGGACTTGAAATTTTGTATGGAGGTTACTAGGGTAGCTAAAGCCCTCTGGTAAAAATCTTAGAGGATGTGGAGATAGGTAGGCCCCTCAAAACCCTAACCCTAGTTTAGGACACAAACTTCTTAGTGATAGGATAGAGTAATAAAACTCATTCAACAGTGATGAAACTTGGGTAGTGTAGTCATAGGGGTAGTATGAACCTATGGAAATTTAATTGGGAATTTTGGAGCAATAATCTTATTACTTCCTTTGTAATACATGAGTTAGCCCTACTTAATTATTTGGATATTGTGATCTCACTGTCCATTGGAAAGTCATGAAAAATTGGGCAGAAGGAGTTTTATACCATTATGCTCATGTATGAATTTTATTAGAATTTTTAAATACATAATTACAGTACCTACTTCACAAGCTCAAAAATTTGTGAACTTGTTAAATAATTATTTCAGAGCTCATTTCTTGTTGAAAAATTATGAAACTTGGCCTAGGGTGCACTATTCATTTATGTACATGATTGTATTTTCTCAGAATTTTTGGAAGGATTCTTGCTGTACTTGTCTCAAAAAAATGATTACTGTAGTTATATTTAAAATTAGGGTTAGAGGCCTAAACTTTGCTGTAAAATTGGGAGATTTTGGATTTTATGTTAAATGGTCATCTTGTATTTATCAAAACTTTTGTGGAGCATTTGCATGTCTGAAATGGGTACTTCATGTTCAAACTTGGGTTTTTGGATTACTAGAAAAATTAAACAAATTACCAGATAAATTAGGAAAATTATGAATTTCTGGATGTAGGCTAAACCTGTTATGGTAGACCCCTAATAATTATTATAGGGATATTGGATGAATATTTTGAGTACCTCTCATTGTATACATCATATAGCATAGATTGGTCTGCGTTTAGTAAAAACTGCAGAAATCAAATATGGTGCTAAATGAACTTAGGGAGTTGCGATATTAGGTGCTGGTATGGTAAGAGAAATGAGATTATCATTGGGAATCATGATGAGGATTGAGAAGTTTGGCTAGTGATAACAGGTGCTCGGGGTCGACGAAACATCGTCTTCCCCGTATGAGAGAATGTGTCAATACAATATGGTTAGATCCAGTACAACATATAAGGGATTGGGAATTGGGTAACAACCAATAATAGTAACTGTCTTGCGAAAGGGAGCTTTGGGCTTCAGCCCATCGTAGTTCCCAGTGCCCTCGAGAGCCCTTCATAGGGAATATCTTGGGCAGTCCTGAGATAACCTAAACAGTATGAAAAATTAACTACAAGAGCAACTAGTATAACTAGGATTTCACATTCACACACCCTTGTAGCTCAGGATGTTGATTAGGTTGGTTTGATTGCCGTCCGGGCGGTAGGTTCGAAAGGTAGATGCACGAACGAGATAGTTTGGGGAGCAGGTGACTCGGAAGGTTTTGGATACAAAATAATGTGGTGGGTATTCGGTATTTGACGGTCATTCACACCGACGTCAATACGTTGACTCAGCGGTGTGGGACACTTAGCCAAAGAAAGTCTGGTGGATATGGCCAACATTAGTACGTGGATACTCTAGGTTGTGTTCTTGTAGGGGCGTACAGAAGGGCTAGGCCTGGTAGTGTGGATACCAGCCTAGGAGTGGGGGGCCCGACCCACTGTCTTCGTTTGCCACAACGGAGGTTCTTGGGAGTGAAGCTAGCTTCCCAAATAAGGGGAACTAAAGGTCTGTGTGCATAGAGTCATGTGCGTAAGTTGCACTTGCATGAATCATGACATAACATATCACTACACTCATACTTGCATACAATCGATACCCCAACGTATAAATTGGTACGTGACTTTTTATACGATGGGAACCTTGCAAAAGACCCCTTAACTTATAACTTTGTATGGACATTCATATAAGTTAAGGTTACTTACTTTTACCATATCTTTCTTACATATGTTGTTTTAATATACTTGCTTACCTTATTGCATACTATTATAGAACTGCTAGCATGTACCTTTCTTCCTTAGCTGTTTATACAATATAAATAACTACTAGATTAGTTCCACTGTCACCTTCCATTTTGTACTCTCCACCTTGTAGCTTCCCTTTCCTCCTCCCCGCTCGATGCCTAGGAGCCATGGGGGAGGGGTATGGGATGATAGGGCTTAGTCTTTATGATTAATGGTTTTCGGACCACAATATTACAGGGGCTCCGGATGAGAGATAGGGAGTAGCAGTTCAGGGACAAGCACCAGCAGAGTACGGTGCGCATGGAGGTGGGTCAGTCTAGTTCCGGAGCACCGGTGACCAGCTCCGTGAGTGATTAATATTTCTTATAGCTTCTGCGAGAGACTATAGTGAGGATCTGATGTACCGGGCTTAAGCACGTTTATATTTAATTTGTACTGTTCTTTTGCAGTACTCTCTCTCTTCTTTATTTATGGACTTGTGTGGATTCTCCTTATATATGATGTTTGTGGACTCAATTATATTTCAGTCATGATTACTGCTCTCTCTGTGATGATCAAAAAGGATGACAGAATCGGCATTTTGTAGTAGCTGCTTTCCCAAATGTCGGGGCCACCGCAAAACGACGGTTCTGGGCATAAGACCCTGGGTTTAAAAAAAGGGGGTCTTACAAGTGGTATCAGATCAAACCTCGATCGAAAGAGAAGTAGTCCACAAAAACCTTAGGCCACCCCCACGCGAGCTTAGTTTGCAAACAAACTACCAGCGGAAGCAGTGGTGTGCCCATAAGGGAAATCACATGTTAAAGTCCATTTTTATCCTTTTATTCCATTCATACGCTATCTAATAATTGGATTTTTTTCCTTGTAGCCTGCGACGAACCCTACTTCACAGCAGGGGACACCTCAGGCTTTGAATATAGTTCCACCTCCGCTGGCTCCAGTTCTGTTTCAGCAGACGGAGATGGGGAAAAAACTGACGGCCATTCTAGAGTCCTTCAGAGCTCAGCAAGCCCTGGCTACACAGCCAAATCCCGGGGCTAACTGGATGAGTGCCTTCCGGGCACTTCCCCTCCATCCTACCAGGGGACGGAGTCGGTAGTTCGCACTGAGGAATGGTTAGATACCATCTATGATATGCTTGCGGAGATTCGATGCCCCACTGAAGAGGCAGTTGCTTTGGCAGTCTCCTTCCTGGAGTCACATGGAAAGAGGTGGTGGAAGTCACAGCTGGACACCACTTTTGTGGATATGGATTGCGCAGATATCTCTTGGGGAGAGTTTAGAGCAGCACTTTTGGGACATTTCATACCTCAGTCGGTAAGGGACGAGTTGGAGGATAGGTTCCCGCGGTTGAGGCAGGGCAACATGACAGTGCTCGAGTATTACCAGGATTTTTCTCACCTAGCCCTCTATGCGGACTCTTATCAGTTGGACGACGCTGGCTACACCAGGAGGTTCTACAAGTGGCTGCACGATGACATTAGATAGGCCCTCCTCTTCATCTCCGTGGGAAGCTTGGCCAGGATTTTGGAAATGGCTAAGAAAAGGGAGGCAGATCAGCTTACGGTCAACAGCCGGAAGATACCGGGTGACAATATAGTGATTGGATGACGTAGAGACCGTCCTCAAGGCCAGGTCATCAGGGAAAGAAGGAGCGAGGAGCAACCTCATCAGGATATTCGACAGGAGCAGAGGAACCAGGGGCTATTGGCCCCCAGCACTTACAGATGCTGGAGATACCGAGGACAACAGAGCAGGCATCGGTGTGCTTCTATTGCAAACATCCGGGACATTTCAAGAGGAATTGTCCCATGAGACGAGCACCCCCACTAGAACTTCAGGGTTCCCCACCTCCTCGGCAGTTTGGTGGCCAAGGACACGACCGAGGATGGGGATATCAGGGCAGAGGACACTGGCCAGAAAGGGAGCAAGTGTATGCACTAGATCTGGCACAACCCCGGAACACGGAGCAGGTTATAGCAGGTATGTCAGTACATTTAAATTCCTTCCTTCCTAAGAACTAGTTCTCATAGACATAAACTAGTTAGAAATTAAGAAAAGAAAGAATATAACTAGAACACTATGACAGTTAATTACCTCAGGCGTCGTTTTCATCAGCGGCAAGGCCGCTCACACACTCTTCGACACCGGTGCTTCACACTCATTTGTCTTAGAAGATTTCATGAAAGGACTGGCAGGCATAGAGCAATTCATAGGAAGGATGATGAGGGTGCATCTACCCGATGAATCAGAGCTCATGACCTCCTCTCATTGCAAAATGGATGCGGGGATCGGCGGGAAAGTGTTTGAGGCACCAGCGACAATCCTGAGGATGTCGGACTATGATCTCATACTGGGCATGACATGTTTACACTGGAACCATGCCCAGATTGACTGCTTGGAAAAGAGGATCACTGTGAGGCACGAGGACTCCTCTATTATTATCAAAGGTATTACACCAGCCCCCAACATATTATTATCATCTGTGCAGGCCGTCAAGGCCCACCTACAAGGAGACGAAGTTTATCAGGTTCTCTTCGAGATGGCCATGGCCAAGGATTATATTTCAGATATTCTAGTAGTGCAGGACTTTGCTGATGTATTTCCAGAGAGGCTATAAGGGCTACCCCCGCACTGGGAGACGGACTTTCAGATTTAGTTCGTGTTGGGGGATAAGCAGGTATCCAGGGCTCCTTACCGAATGGCCCCGAAGGAGTTGGTGGAATTTTGAAGCCAACTTCAAGAGTTAGTGGAAGCCGGGTTCGTCCGGCCTAGCTCTTCACCATGGGGAGCCCCGGTGCTATTCGTCAAAAAGAAGGATGGGAAACTATGGCTGTGTATCGATTACCGGGCCCTGAACAGGCTGACGGTCCGGAATACGTACCCCTTGCCAAGGATAGATAGGTTATTTGACCAGCTGGAGGGAGCTCATTGGCTGTCAAAGCTGGACCTGAGATTGGGGTACTACCAACTACGAATTCAGGAGGAGGACATCCCGAAGACGGCTTTTAGAGTTAGATATGGACTATACAAGTTTACCGTGATACGCTTCGTGCTCATGAATGCACCCTCCACGTTCATGGCCTTGATGAACTGGGTGTTCGAGGAATATCTGGATGTCTTCATCATCGTATTTATTGACGACATCCTTTTTATTCAAGGACCGAAGAGGAGCACGCGAGGCATCTGGCTTTGACTTTGGAGAAGCTCCGAGAGCATAAGATGACGCTAAGTTCAGCAAGTACCAATTCTGGCTAAAGGAGGTCGCCTTTTTGGGTTATGTCATCAGTGGAGCAGGTTTGGAATTTGATCCGGTGAATGTTCAGGCAGTACAAGATTGGCCACCGCTGAAGATAGCCACATATATTCGGAGTTTCTTAGGACTTGCCGGTTATTACCGGAAGTTTGTAGAGAGGTTCTCTCAGATTG
The DNA here is from genome assembly GCA_039583875.1 of Platanthera guangdongensis. Taxonomy (NCBI): domain Eukaryota; kingdom Viridiplantae; phylum Streptophyta; class Magnoliopsida; order Asparagales; family Orchidaceae; genus Platanthera; species Platanthera guangdongensis. The sequence continues at coordinate 177,520,370 of CM077158.1, forward strand.
CCCTCCCTCTTACGTCCCTGACGACGAAGGAGTCTCCTTTTATTTGGATGTCATAATGCGAGTCTGCCTTTCTGGAGCTGAAGGGTCAGCTTACCTAGGCCCCTATCCTTGCTCTTCCATCAGGGAAGGAAGGATTACAAGTGTACATGGATGCTTCGTATCAGGGGATGGGTTCCGTTCTGATTAAGAACAGGCACATGATAGCCTACGCCTCCCGTCAATAGAAGAAACATGAGCAGAATTACCCGGTGTACGACTTGGAGATAGGGCAATTATATTTGCTCTAAAGATCTGGCGACACTACCTCTACGGGTTCCACTGCGATATATTCTCAGACCACAAGAACTTGAAGTACGTAGACGCGCAGAAGGAGTTAAACATCAGGCAGAGAAGCTAGGTTGATTTTCTGTCGGACTACCAGTACACTATGCACTACCATCCCGGGAAAGCAAACATGGTGGCAGACACTGTGAGTCAGAGAGCGAGTACATCGGGAGTAGGCCCGCAGCTGATGGCCTTGGAGTTGGTAGAGTCATTTAAGAAGATGCAGATATCACTAGTGTCCGAGGTTGATCCAGAGCTATATACGGAGTACCTGACATCGATGACTTCCACCGATGACATTCAGGACCGCATCAGAGACGGGCAGAGGCTAGATGCAAGGGCAGAGTAGATATTCAGAGCCTTGGAGGAAGGCACAGTAAGGGATTACTCCTTGAGGGATGGGCTCCTATATTCTAGAGGCATGGTTTATATACCGTCAGGAGGCCGGATTCGGGAGGACATCATGACAGAGGCACACTGTAGTAGATACTCAGTACACCGGGGGATCACTAAGATGACAGCGGACCTAAAGAAGACGATGTATTGGCCAAGTATGAAGAAGGACATTACGTATTTTGTGACGCATTGCGAGGCTTGCCAACTCGTAAAGGTAGAGAATAAGAATCCGACCGGTTTACTACAGTCACTTCCGGTGCCGGAGTGGAAGTTTGAGGATATAGCCATGGATTTCATACATGGGCTACCCCAGTCTCGTGCAGGGAATGACTCGATCTGGGTGATAGTGGACAGACTAACGAAGCTGGTCAGATTTATTCTAGTGGCAAAGGACTCTCCGGTCAGGGTATTAGTACAGAGGTTCATCAAGCAGTTTGTGCGCTATTATGGAGTACCCAGGACTATCGTTTCAGATCGGGATGGGCGGTTTAGGTCCAAGGAGTGGAGGACTGTTCAGGCCCATCTGGGTTTTCGGTTGACATTCAGCATGGCTTTTCACCCTCAGACCGATGGGTAGACGGAGCGCACAAACCGTACCTTGGAAGATCTTCTGCGCCTATATATTTTGGACCGCGGCGAACCTTGGGAGAGATTTCTGCTGCTGATCGAGTTATCATACAACAACAACCATCAGTCCAGTATAGGCATGGCCCCCTGACGTAACATTATATGGATGGAGGTGCAGGATCCCACTATCATGGATTCAGGATGCGGATCCGCAGGCACTCGGCTCGGAGTTTGTGGAAGATATTGATGCTCAGGTTAGATTGATCAGAGATAGAATGCTGGAAGATCAGAGCAGGAAGGCCAAGTATTACGATGTGAGGAATCGTCAGGTAGAGTTCCAGGTGGGAGACCGGGTATTCTTGAAGATACGGTCGATACATGGAGTCTCGCGGGTTCGCGGGCGGAAGAAGCTCAGTCCGAGATATACGGGGCCCAATAGGATCCTGGAGCAGATCGGCCCCTTAGCTAATAGACTGGAGCTACCGCCGGAGTTAGTGGGATTGCATGACGTCTTCCACTTCTCCTCACTATGGAGGGCTCTACTACGCCCTAAGCAGCTGATTTCCACAGCCGACGGTCCGGTGGCCTCAGATCGATCAGTGAGCTTGGAGCCGATCAGGATCGATGACACGGAAGTGCGGGTCTTGCGACACAAGAAGGTTTCACTAGTCAAGGTTCTGTGGAGAAACCGTGGGCAGGAGAAGCATACATGGGAGCCACGGGACTTGATGCAGCAAAAGTACCCGGAGTTCTTCGAGTCAGGTATACCTTAAACCTAAGGGATGTTACAAGTTTCTTTTATTTCAGTAGAAACCCCCGTAGGCTTAACCTCAATTTCGGGGACGAAATTTTTATATATATATTGGGATTTGTAACATCCCTCAAACAACTAGACCCCTAGGATTTTGTTTTGTCATGACTAGATCATGGCAAAACCATCAGAAGCTCAAAGGACCAAGTGAACAAGGGGCCAAGGTGAAAATCACCTTGGTCTGCCTATAGCTCATCCTCAACATTTAGACCTAAGGCTTGACTTTAGGGCTACACCTTGATCCCATGACCCCACCACAACACCCCTAACACCTTGGGTAGTCCATAGGGCCACTAAGGACCCACTGTAGGTAGTTAAAGTGGTTAATTTGGCCTAAGTCAGCCCTAACAATAAATGGGTCAAACTAGACTACTTAACGTCAATTGACCTTCCCCTAGCCAAGTGGAGCCAACCCATGCACTCCTAACCCTAAAGTGAGGTCAATGGGCCACCAAGGACCCACTGGGGTCAACCAAAGAGTTTAGGTTGACCAAAGTCAAAACTAGCCCTAATTTGGCAAAGTACCCTTCCTAAGGGTCAAGTGACCTCCAATGTGCCAAGACAACCCTACCCAACCCTACCTGGACCTTAAGAAAGTCCAATGGGTCACCAAGGACCCATTTATGGCAACTCAAAAGGTTAAATTGACCTAGGTCAATCCTAGTCAAGGATATGTCAAACTCAACTCAAATGTGCTAACCCAAGCTCAAGCCCCCTTTCATTTGGGCTAACCAACTCTTAATCTTATGATGATATGAATTAGTGGACTGTAAGTAGCAAAAAAGGGGTTGACCAAGTCAGCCTTGGTGACTATGAGAGAGGAAACTTCATTTTCTCCCTTTAATGGAGGAGAGAGAAAATGAAGGGATGGGGCCATTCATGGCTAGGGAGGCCAAGAACCCTCTCCTCTTGCTAGAACCAACTCCCCTAGTTAGTTAAGAGGAGGCCAAGGGTTTTCCCGGCCATGGCAAAGGCTATGGTGGAGAACCACCATGGCCGAACCAAGCTTTCAATGTCCATTAATGGCCAGTGATGACTTGGCCTCTCCCCTCCCTAACTGAGGCTTTAAACACCATCAATGGGCAGAGAGGAGTTTTCCCCACCATTTACCTAAAGATTTTGAGCCCTTCAACTGTATAGTTGCAGATACCCGAGCGGCGCCACCACCACCAATGACTTCCCGACGATCGACGCGCCTCCAGGCCGCAAGAAAGGTCCTCCCCTTCCTCTCTCACTGTGGATATATCGGAGGGATCATTTAGAATAAAAATCGGGCTCAATTTAGCCCGATTGAGGCTTTCATTTTCATGGTTTTTCCATGAAAAATGAACTCTCAGGTTCGCCGGAATAGGCCCCTCTGGCGGCTGTGCCGCCGCCTGGCGATAGCCACCACCTCAATGGAGGTGGTGGTGGCGGTGGCTGGCTAGGGAGGTGGCCGGATGGCCGGCGGTGGCGGCTGGAAGTAGCTCTAGGATGGGTCAATCTTAACCGTCGGCTGGAGGAAGAAGATGAGCCAGATCCCTTGGATTCGCTTTTAGATTAGTGCTGGAGATGGATTTAAACTATAGGCTATGGTTTCATATTATTTCATTTTTATCACAGAAATTGTATTTAATATTTTAAATTATTAAAAGTACCTAGGCCAATCTACAGAAAACATGGTCAACATATAATTCGTATATTTATGGGTCTACTTTAGTTTAAAATTGGTTTGAACAAATTTGGGTGCTTGGTTTGACCAAGGCACTCATTTTGGTGGGGTCTATACCTAGAGCTAGGCAGAGATTAAAATAAGTGCCCACACTTCATCTCTTGTCCAAATGACTTGCGATTTTGACAGGGAGTCACCCTAGTCTATACCAAGGGCTTGCCCAAAAATGAGGATTTTTGGGGATAATGTTTCTATAGTTTTTGTAATTATTTAATTACTCTAGGGTAAATTAATTAAGGGACCAAATGACCTCCAAACTCAACCTAATTTTGTTGTGTGGTCCTTGGGGTCATCATAAGACTATTTATACAATATCATCTCATTTGGAGATAATTTGGGTTGAATTCTTGCAAACCCTAGTCTTGCCATAATAAGGGTATTTAGGTCAAAAGTGCACTTTGAGTTTTGAGTGGCCAAACCACCTCAACAGAGGTTGAAATTTGGGCCCCTGACTTGGCATGACTTTTAACACCCTCCCATGGAGGATGGCGTGGGTTGGGGTAGGTTTGCTCTAGGGCCCAAGACCAAACCATAAGGATGGTCTTTGGTGTCTTGTGAAGGGCATGTGGCCAAATGCCCTTGTATGGATTTGGAATTTGCTTGGGAGGGTACTAGGGTAGCTAAAGCCCTCTGGTAAAAATCTTAGAGGATGTGTAGATAGGTAGGCACCTCAAAACCCTAACCCTAATTTAGGGCACAAACTTTGTAGTGATAGGATATCGTATTAAAACTCATTGAACAGTGATGAAACTAGGGTAGTGTAGTCATAGGGGTAGTATGAACCTATGAAAATTTAATTGGGAATTTGGAGCAATAATCTTAGTACTTCCTTTGTAATGCATGAGTTAGCCCTACTTAATTATTTGGATATTGTGATTTCACTATCCATTGGAAAGTCATGAAAAATTGGGCAGAGGGAGTTTTATATCATTATGCTCATGTATGATTTTTATTAGAATTTTTAAATACATAATTATAGTACCTACTTCACAAGCTCATAAATTGGGAACTTGTTAAATAATTCTTTCAGAGCTCATTTCTTGTTAAACAATTATGAAACTTGGCCTAGGGTGCTTATTTTTCATTATGTACATGTTTGGATTTTATCAGAATTTTTGGAAGTATTCTTGTTGTACTTGTCTCAAACAAACGATTAATATAAATTATATTTAAAATTATGGTTAGAGGCTTAAACTTTGTTGTGAAATTGGGAGATTTTGGATTCTATTTTAAATGGTCATCGTGTATTTATCAAAAATTTTGTGGGGCATTTGCATGTCTGAAATGGGTACTTCATGTTCAAACTTGAGTTTTTGGATTACTAGAAAAATTAAACAAATTAATAGATAAATTAGGAAAATTATGAATTTCTAGATGTAGGCTAAACATATCATGAACGACCCCCAATAATTATTATAGGGATATTGGATGAATATTTTGAGTACCTCCCATTGTATACATCATATAGCTTAGATTGGTCTGCATTTAGTAAAAACTACAGAACTTATATATGGTGATAAATGAACTTAGGGAGTTGGGATATTAGTGTGTTGGTCTGGTAAGGGAAATGAGATTATTATCGGGAGTCGTGATGAGGAGTGAGTAGTTTGGCTAGTGATAAGAGGTGCTCGGGGTCGACGAAACATCGTCTTCCCCGTAGGAGAGAAAGTGTCAATACACTAGGGTTAGATCCAGTACAACATTTAAGGGATTGGGAATTGGGTAACAACCAAAAATAGTAAGTGCCTTGATAAAGGGAGCTTTGGGCTTCAACACATCGTAGTTCCTAGTGCCCTCGAGAGCCCTTCACGTGGAATACCTTGGGCAGTCCTGGGCTAACCTAAACAGTAGGAATAATTAACTACAAGAGCAACTAGTATAACTAGGGTTTCAAATTCACACACCCCGGTAGCTCGGGAGGTTGTTTAGGTTGGTTTGATTGTCATCCGGATGGTAGGTTCGGAAGGTAGATGCATAGACGGGATAGTCTGGCGAGCCAGTGGCTCGGAAGGTTTTGGATACGTAATAAGGTGGTGGCTCTTCGGTATTGGACGGTCGTTCACACTAACGTTGATAAGTTGACTCGGCGGTGTGGGACACTTAGCCAAAGAAAGTCTGGTGGATTTGGACAACATTAGTATGCGGATACTCTAGGTTGTGTTCTTTTAGGGGCGTACGGAAGGGCTAGGCCTGGTAGTGTGGATACCCGCCTAGGAGTGGGTGGCCCGACCCACTGTCTCTATTTGCCACTACGGAGGTTCCTGGGAGTGAAGCTAACTGCCAAAATAGGGGGAACTAAAGGTCTGTGCCCATTGAGTCATGTGCATAAGTTGCACTTGCATTAATCATGGCATAGCATATCACTACACTCATACTTGCATACAACCGACACCCCAACGTATAAATTGGTATGAGACTTTTTATATGATGGGAGGCTTGCAAAAAACCCCTTAACTTAGAAGTTTGTATGGGCATTCATATATGTTAAGGTTACTTACTTTTACCATCTCTTTCTCACATATGTTGCTTTACTCTACTTGATTACCTTGTTGCATACTATTATAGAACTGCTAGCTCGTACCTTTCTTCCTTAGCTATTTATACAACATAAATAACTACTAGATTAGTTCCACTATCACCTGCCATTTTGTACTCTCCACCTTGTAGCTTCCCTTTCCTCCTCCTCGCTCGGTGCCTAGGAGCCATGGGGGAGGGGGTAGGGGATGATACGGCTTAGTCTTAATGACTAATGGTTTTCGGACCACAACATTACAGGGGCTTCAGATAAAAGACATGGACCAGCAGTTCATGGACCAGCACTAGCGGAGTGCAGTGCGCATGTAGGTGGGCCAGTCTAGTACCGGAGCACCCTTGACCAGCTCTGTGAGTGATTAGTATTTCTTATAGCTTCCGCGAGAGATTGTAGTGAGGATCTAATGTACCGGGCTTAAGTCCGTTTATATTTAGTTTGTACTATTCTTTTGCAGTACTCTCACTCTTCTTTATTTATGGACTTGTGTGGTTTCTCCTTATATATGATGTTTGTGGACTCAATTATATTTAAGTCATGATTACTGCTCTATCTATGATGATCAAAAAGGCCGGCAGAATCGGCGTTTTGTTGTGGCAGCTTTCCCGAGTATCGGGGACACTTTTGAGCAGGTAGCTAACCTCTCAGGCATCAGCCGCCCTGGCCAGGCGGTGACAGTAGAACGGGCACTTCTACTACTAGGCGGGTATCCACACTACTTCACCTAGGACTCCGTACGCCTCAACGCTAAGAACACAACAGCGGAGCCCATGCATACTATGGCCCAGCGGTGTCTTGGGTAGATGTGCACCAAGAACACAGGCCGAACTGGCCTTGTGTGACCCGGAAGGGGCCTCGAAAGTGAGCACGAGGACACAGCCCAACCGTTCACTTGGCACGGAAGGGGCCCCGAGACGTGAACACCGAGGACACAACCCAACCTCCCAAAGTCTAACTGTCAACTCCCGTCGGTGTGACGATCGGCGAGCCCATAGACCTGCCACACTATCCTTAACCCAGGATTACGACACCGCGTGTCGACTCACACCGCATGCAAAAGCCTCCTCGTCATAACATGGAAGGGGACTCATAAATAAGCACGAGGACACAGCCCAACCATCCATCCATACCTTATCTCAACACAAACCAAACAAGTGACGGTCAACACCGCACTCACATCCTGGGTTAAGGTCTTTCCATGGGCTAAACTTATTCCATTAGTCAACCATACTCATGGCCATAATTTATTCCGCTACATGACTTTCCAAATGATGACAACATAATATAAACATGATGCGCATATAAAGATCTATCACACTTTCCATATGGTAACGACATATTATAAACATGATGCGCAGAAGTAACAATCTATCAATTCCTATCAAGTCAATTCGTTTAAATAAGATTGCTTCACAATTTGATTATATGAAATCTGATTAATAAGTTTCATCAATCATGCAACAAAATGATTAATCATAAGAGTTCATCGAAGCCAAGTAACTTGCAACATTAATTCCACCGAATCCAAATCCAGATTATATAAAGCCCAAAATTTAGGTGCAGAGTAAATCTGGATTGCAACTTCAACCGAAGATTCCCGAAGCTACAGGATTTCGGTGAAGATGTGTAACCCCTCGATAGAAAGGTCTTTCAATGTGATACAACTTTGTAAGACGTGTAACACCTCGATGGAAAGGTCTTTCCATGGGCTACAACGTTTGTAAGCCCAACCACCCAAAGTCTAACTGTCAACTCCCGTCGGTGTGACGATCGGCGAGCCCGTAGACCAGCCACACTATCCTTAACCTAGGATTACGACAGCACGTGTCAACTCACACCGCATGCAAATGCCTCCTCGCCATAACATGGAATGGGCCTCAGAAGTAAGCACGAGGACACAGCCCAATCATCCATCCATACCTTATCTCAACACAAACCAAACAAATGACGGTCAACACCGCACTTACATCCCTTCACAATACTACCCGTAGGGAGACGACGCTCTAAGTATTGGACTACTAAACTCATTCCATTAGTCAACCATACTCATGGCCATAATTTATTCCTCTACATGACTTTCCAATTGATGATAACATAATATAAACATGATGCACATATAAAGATCTATCACACTTTCCATATGGTAAAGACATATTATAAACATGATGCGCACAAATAACAATATATCAATTCCTATCAAGTCAATTCGTTTAAATAAGCTTGCTTCACAATTTGATTATATGAAATCTGATTAATAAGCTTCATCAATCATGCACCAAAATGATTAATTATAAGAGTTCATCCAAACCAAGTAACTTGCAATATTAATTCCACCAAATCCAAATCCATATTATATAAAGCCCAGAATTTAGGTGCAGAGTAAATCTGGATTGCAACTTCAACCGAAGATTACCGAAGCTACAGGAATCTGGTGAAGACGTGTAACCCCTCGATGGAAAGGTCTTTGTAAGACCCCCCCACCCGGATCCCAAAACACGGCACGAAGGGGGGATCTTATGCCCGGAACAGCCGCCTTGCGGTAGCATTAGCACACAGGCTAACCTGTACCACAAGACGCCTATTCTGCAGGCTACAACAATATCAATATAACATGTCAACCCAACCAAAATATAATAAGCAAGAGAAGTCAATTCATTCAATAAAGCTTGCTTCACAATTAGTTATATGAAATCTAATTAACAAGATTCATCATTCATAGCATTACGATTGTTAATTATGAAATATTTCATCAAAACCTCAAGCTAATTTGCAACATCGATTCCACCGAACCCAAATCCATATTATATAAAAACCCAGAATTTTAAGTGCAGATTGAATCTGGATAGCAACTTCAACCGGCGATTCACGTGGCTACAGGAATCCGGTGAAGTCATGTAACCCCTCGATGGAAAGGTATTTTCATGGTTTACTACTTTCATGTTCAGCCCACAACCCAGATTTGAATGTATTCTATTTGAATTTGGCTTCAAATTCTGTTACGCACAGAACACAATTTCCGCATGCAGGATTTATCGGATGTCATTTTCGTCCAGGCTTTCCCGTGGCTACATACTTCGCCTGAAGTCGTGCAACCATTTGTTAGAAAGGTATTTTCAAGGGCTTCGACTTTTGTGTTTAGCCGAAAGCCCAGATCTGGCCATATCACACCTAAAAATGTCCACGAAGTTCGCTGCGCGCAGAATACAAATTCTGCACGCATCTTAAGGCGGAATGAACGACATCGGTTCATCTTCCTCCTCAAGGCGATCTTCCCAAATCATTCCAGAAAACCTCCTCCCTTATTCAAACTCAAGAGGCCAATACCCTTCACGAAACCATCCCCTATCATCACATAGAAGAAGGGAATGGTTGAAGAGATCTAAAACCTAGGACACAAGTCCTAGCATGGCCTTTCCTAGAAAACTCCTCCTCTCCATCAAGACTCACTTGAGTCGATGTCTCGCCTAGGAAAATAACTATAGATCTAGAAATAGGAGAGAGGGTAGGAAACTCACCTCGGTTCCAGCGGTATCGCCATTTCCGCCCATGGATCTCGTAATTCTCCTTGGCGGTATCTTCTCCTTCGCGGCGTTGGCGGATGTCCCCTCCAGAACTTGCTCCAGCAACTTCTATCTCTCAATCAGGAATTTCTCTTAGGGCAGATGGCTGGAAAGAGGAGTGGAAACGGCTAGGGTTTTCACAGTCCATATATATATAGCAAGAGTGGAGAGTTACCGACGGTTATAATGTCAAATCAATTCACCGACACGGGCGAAGCGTTACAGACGGTTACAATGCCGATTCAATACTCGACACGACGAAACACGCCCTGGTCACGCCCATGGTCACGCCCGTGACACCGGGCGTGAGGCGTATCGTCAAACGGCATTCATCGAAGTCAACTAAAATCGTCGAACGGAGAACACGCCCATGGTCACGCCCGTGACGGGGGGGGGGGGGGGGGGTGACACCTAAATCGTCGAACTCAGCCAAAAATCGTCGAACAGAGAATTCGTTGAACTCTCCTAAAATCGTCGACCGGAGCACACGCCCCGGTCACGCCTATAGTCACGCCCGTGACATAGGGCATGTAACCCTCTCACTCGAGAACCAACCACCTACTCGAGTAGCTTTGGCAGCTACTCGAGTACTTTTGGCACCTACTCGAGTATCTTAAGTCACGCCCATGGGTCATGCCCGTGACCCAGGGCGTGTAACCCACTTTTACTCGAGTATTTTCAAAACTACTCGAGTAACCTTGGCAGCTACTCGAGTACCTTCAGTCATGCCCCTGGGTCACGCCCGTGAACCAGGGCGTGTAACCTGCTCTTGACTAACTTTTCCAGTCCACAAGTGCCGCCCTTTTTCCTCCACTTTCCTGAACTCAAGCCTGCCCTCCTGACTCAAAACTCGCATGGGGGCCTAGCGCGAATCGGGACGTTTCAAATCCTATAAACAAAAAAAAAGATTTTGTCCCTGAAATCAGGCTAGGGCTATGGGGGAGACAAGCATACGGAAAATAAATATGCCTTTAACAAAATTACTTGGAGGAAATAATCCCGGGTAGCGTTTTTGCATCAAGTCCATCGGCTCCCAGGTAAACTCCTCCTTCCCATGATTGGACCATTGTACCTTCACCAAGGGAACTCTATTTTGGCGCAATGTTCTTGTCTCGTTGTCAACCATCCGCACCGGCTCTAGTCGCACAGACCTATCCGATGCCACAACACCATCAGTAGTGGGAATATATTGATCGGGGTGCAACAGCCCCTTTCGAAGCGACGACACATGGAACACGTCGTGGAGATTCTCTAATTCTGGTGGTAACTCCAACCGATAGGCCAACGGGCCAATCCTTTCCAAAATAGTATAAGGTCCAATATATCTTGGGCTGAGCTTTTTCACACCACGAACCCATGACACTCCATGCATCAGACGGATCTTTAGAAACACCTTATCTCCAACTTGAAACTCCACCATTCGGTGCTTTGCATTATAATACTTCGCCTGTCGACTTTGAGCCTCCAACATACGATCTCGTATCAGCCTAACCACTGCATCGGTATCATCAATATACTCAATACCCAAGGTCTTTGGGTCTTCATCTTGCACCCAAGACAAGGGGGTTCTACACCTTCTACCATAAAGTGCTTCATGAGGTGCCATACTGATGCTCTCCTGATGACTGTTATTGTAGGAGAATTCCACCAGTGGTATGAGTCTTTCCCATGGCTCACCCCTATCCAACACACATAATCTTAACAGATCCTCCAATGTCCTGATGGTCCTTTCAGACTGCCCGTCCGTCTGAGGATGAAATGCAGTGCAGAAGGTAAGGTGTGATCCCAAATATGCCTGTACCGCCTTCCACTCCTTGGAAGTAAAGCGACCATCACGGTCAGAAATGATCGTCTTAGGCAAGCCGTGATATCGTACGAACCGCTCCACGAAGAGGCGTACCAAGACGTCCACATGAGCCTCTTTCTTCATGGGAATGAACCGGGCTACTTTTGTCAGTCGATCAACAATAACCCACACTGAATCATTCCCGGAGTGTGAGCCAGGTAGCCCATGGACAAAGTCCATGGAGATATCCTCGAACTTCCATTCGTGGATGGGCAATGACTGCAACAAACCACCGAGACTCCTGAATTCAGCCTTCACTCTTTGACAGGCTTCACAATGAGTAACATAATACCGGACATCCTGCTTCATTCTCGGCCAACACATGGTCTTCCGCAAACTGGCGTACATCTTAGCAATACCCGGGTGTACCGAATATTTAGAGCTATGTTCCTCTCTCAAGATATCCTCCCGGATTTTACCGCCGTTGGGAATGTAGAGCCGGACGCGAAAGTAAACGAGGCCGTCTTTGAGGGTATATTCATTAGTAGTTCCTTCTTCAATTGATTTAATTGTCGGGGCCAAAGCCGCATCCATTTCTTGCTCCACCCGAATCCGGTCCCGAATATCACAAATTATGCTGATGCTTGCCAAAAATTCTGTATACTCTGCCGAAAGAGCCTTGATTATCAAAGTAATATCCATCTCTTCGATCATCCGAGCCAACTCCATGCTCATCAACCGAGACTCTGGGCTAGAGCTTGGCACTTTCCTACTCAACGCATCATCCACCGAGTTCGCCTTTCTAGGGTGGTAGTTCATGGTAAACTCATAGTCGCATAGAAATTCTAACCACCGCCGTTGTCTCAAGTTCAACTCCTTCTGTGTATGAACATACTTCAAGTTTTTATGATCTTTCAGACTGCCCGTCCGTCTGAGGATGAAATGCGGTGCTGAAGGTAAGGCGTGAGCCCAAATATTCTTGTACCGCCTTCCACTCCTTGGATGTAAAGCGACCATCACGGTCAGAAACGATCGTCTTAGGCACGCCGTGATATCATACGAATTTCTCCACGAAGAGGCGTACCAAGACGTCCACATGAGCCTCTTTCTTCATGGTAATGAACTGGGCTACTTTTGTCAGTCTATCAACAATAACCCACACCGAATCATTCCCGGAGCATGAGCGAGGTAGCCCATGGACAAAGTTGTTGGGTACATTGGTTTAAATGTACCTGATTTGAAAAAGCCTCACCCAACTCAATGATATACATCACAATGTATTTGATGTATGTTGAGTTTACTTGTGCATGTTAAGTAATTACTGGACTGAAGCAAAAAGTTTCTAAGTGCATGTGTCGACACCCAGAGGGAAAGTATCGACACTTAAGAAGACTTGTGTCGACACCCAGACAAGCAGTGTCGACACTTGGAGTCATTGTGTCGACACCTGGGATAAAGAGTCGACACCAGACACAAAGTGTCGACACAAGGAGCTGTGTCGACACCCAATGAAGAAAAGTGCAAACAGAAAGTGTCGACACAAGGAGCAGTGTCGACACCTTGAAGAGCTGTGTCTACACCAGAAAGTGTCGACACTTGGAGCTGTGTCGACACTCAGCAAAAGTCAGCAGAGACTAAGTATAAGTGTCGACACCCAGAATAATGTGTCGACACTCAACAGAAAAGTCAGCACATGAAGTAAGTGTCGACACCTAGAACAATGTGTCGACACTCAGCTGGAGACTCTACACTTGAAGAAAGTGTCGACACATGGATCTGTGTCGACACTTAGCAAAGAACAAAAAGATCAACAAATTATTCTAAGTACAAGTGTCGACACTAAGGGAATGTGTCGACACTCAGCTAAAGTCTCAACAGAGGAATCAAGTGTCGACACAAGGAGCTGTGTCGACACTCAGCAAGTATCAACACTGAAGACTATGTGTCGACACCAAGAAGCAGTGTCGACACTTAACAGATTCAACATATGAAGATGTGTCGACACAAAGGAGATGTGTCGACACTTAGAAGAATTCAGCAAAAGATAGAAGATCAAGTACTTGTGTCGACACTCAATTTCAGTGTCGACACCTGAAGAAGAATCTGTGTCGAGACATAGTATCTACAAAACAAGGAGTTGTGTCGACACCTTGTAGACTTGTGTCGACACTTACACAACTTGTGTCGACATTTGGTCTATTAGTGTCGACACTTAAAGACAGAAAGTCTCGACACTATCAGACAGTTAGAGATTTTCAAGAACTGACTGGATGACTTGACAGCTGCCGTTCCAGCCGGTCTACAACACCTGTCAGAGATGTCAGAATTCAGTTATGGACCGGACCAGCCGGTTACCTTGAAGAAGGCCTATAAATAGGCTCATACAGTTTACATAAACTGTTGTTCAAATTGTTGTTCAAGTTGTTGAAGTAATTCAAGAGTGATTCACAGAGTTGTTCACTTTATTGATCAAGTATCAAGAAGAAGATCTAGCCGTCCAAGTGCAGATCTAAGAAGTTGGAGAGAGAGGGCTCCATCCAAGAAATCAGCCTCTGGAACTAGGCTGAGAAGAAGGGTTCAGATTTATTCTGAATTCTAAGTGGCAGAGGTCAAGTATCAACTACAGAAGGAGACAATCTTATTCAGTTCTACTTTCAAGTAGCTTTGAAGAAAGCTAAGTCAGATTGAATACAGCTGAGTTCTTCCAAGAACTCATCAAGAAACTCTCAACTCCCCTCTCTTATTTCTGAGTTGTTGAGTTATTATTTCTATAAACATTTTTTATCTTGTAGGATCCTTTGGATCTGAGTGAATTGTAAGCTTATAATTATAAAGGCTGAGGGTAGGCCTTGAGAGCCTGAGTGTAGGAGATTGAAATCTCTGAGTGTAGGCCTTGTTGGCTGAGTGTAGGCCTTGGTGGCTGAGTGTAGGCCTTTGTGGCTGAGTGTAGGCTTTGTGGAAAAGCTGAGTTGTAGGGCCTTGGGCCTGAGGTGTAGGAACAAGTTTGGGTTCTGAGACAGTGATGAAGTTTGGCCGAATCTAGTACACTGCTAGATAGGCGAAGGGGGAAAGTGGATGTACCCAAAGCTTGGGGAACCACTATAAAGCTTTGTGTCTGCTTTGATTGTGCTGTGATTGTGAATGCTTGTGTGATTGCTGTGCAAAAGTAGTATAGATTCTGTGATATAACTGATTGCTGCCATTAAAGTCTTAAAAAGAATTAGGTCACCTATTCACCCCCCCCCCCTCTAGGTGTTTAGGTACTATATCTTTCAAGTGGTATCAGAGCCAGGTTACTCAAAAAGGACTAACAGTCTGAGGAGATCCTGATTGGCAGATTCAGTCTAAGTCAAAATATAGATTCAAGAAAATCAAGAACCATGGGTTCCTCTGAAAATCACAAGGAATTGGGTTCCATGAAATTGCCCATATGCAGGAAAGAGATCTTTGGGATCTGGAAGGAAAGGGTAAGGCTGTTTATGGAAGCCTCAGACCCTAGGATCTACATCACAGTAAAAGAGGGGTCATATGTGCCCATGAAGATATCAGTACTAGATGCAAATCAGAGAACCCCAAAGGATTTCTCTGAAATGACTAAGGATGAGATTGTCCTAGCCACCATGGACAAGAGGGCACAAAACATTATAGTGAGTGCCATAGATGATGCAACATTTCAGAATCTTATACACTGTAAAACAGCCAAAGAGATGTGGGACACTCTTATTGTGTATATGGAGGGTTCTGAAGAAGTTAGACAAGATAGAAAATCTTTGCTAAATCAAGAGTATGAGAGTTTTAGACAAGGAAATGGTGATATCATAACTGAGTGCTATAAGAAGTTCTACAGAATAGTGAATGAACTCATGTCTTATGGAAGAGAGTTCAGCAATTATGAACTAAATGACAAGTTCCTAAGGTCCCTAACCAAAGATTGGGACACCAAGATCTGTGCCATAAGAGAAATGGCTAAGTTGGGAGAAATTCCTCCACCTACACTGTTTGACAAGTTATTGTCTTATGAAATGCAATTGACAGTGAGGAAAGAGGAGGAGAAATCAACAAGAACTGAACACTAGGAAAGATCAGTAGCCTTCAAGACAGAAGCCTCCAGAAAGTGCAGGAATAAGTCATCAACTCCACCTCCAAAGGTAGTTGAATCAGAATCAGATGAGTCAGCCAGCACAAAATCTGAAAGCAGTGAAAGTGATGAAGACTTTGCTGCCTTCACTAGACATTTTCAGAAATTCTTGAAGAAGAAACAGTGGAGGTCAAGGCCTTCTACTTCAAAAGGAAAAGAAGATTTTTATCAGGATAAAAAGGCTTCAAAGAAGGACAGGAAGAGGACAAAATCTAGCAAGGCAACTGGTTCTAAGATAGTGTGCTATTGCTGCAATAGACAAGGCCATGTTGTTGCAGATTGTCCTGAAAAGAGAAAAGAGTCTAGTGACAGGAAGAAGACTCATCTCAAAGGCAAGAAAGAGAAGTCTTTTGTTGCCAAGAAGGAGAAGACTCTATCAGATATCTCTTCTTCAGAAACTGAGTCTGATGCTGAGGCATACATAGGGCTGTTTGCTGAAGAAGAAGAAGAAGAATTCATGCAGATAATGGAGTCTATATATGAACAAGAAGACAGTCAATGCCAAGGGCTAATGGCTTTGACAGAGCATGACAAAATCCTGGAGCAGCCAGGACCCAGTAAGGTACAAAGTTCAACTTTAAGTTCAGTTTCTTGTTCTAGTACAGAATCAGATTCATCATCATCTAGTGATGAGAGTGTATCTGAGTCTGAGGAAGATATTCATCAGCTTATAGATGAATATAAAGTGCTGTTGCAAGCTTACAAGAAAAGCAAGTCCCTAGCCAAAAGTCAGGCAAAGGAAATTGCTGATCTTAAAGCTGCTGCAACAGATTCTGAGAAGCAATTTGATCAAAAGCTTAATGAGATAGCCAGGCTGAAACACATAACAGTGATTCAGATGGGGACTATCACCTTTAAGAATGATCAAATCAAGAGTCTGCAGATCAATCTTCAGAAAGAGAGAGAGCTTGTTGCTAGGTTTTCTAAACCTAAGTCAGTGCTACCTTTAATTGATGAATTTGTTCATCATAAAGGCAAGGCTGGACTGGGTTTTATTAAACCTGCAAGGACTGAGCAGTCCAAGTCCAAGTCCAAGGGCAAAGCCCCAACATTCAACAAGTCTGCTGTAGATAAGACAACAAAGACAGTACCTAAGCAAAGGTACAATAAGTTTGAATGTTGGTGTTGTGGCAAAGTTGGCCATTTTGCAATGGACTGTTGGCACAATGTTAGTGCCAAAGTGAGTTGCAAATTACCTGTTGGAAAGCCAGTAGGTAGTTTTGTCAAGTTGCAAACTAACAAGTACCAAGGACCCAAGAATTCTTTGGGTTCTAAGGTTCATTAATCTGTTTTGCAGGTGAGTCCAAGTGGCCATACCCCAACATGGTACTTGGACAGTGGATGTTCCAGACATATGACTGGAACAAGAGGATTACTAAAGGACTACATTCCAATAAAAGATGGTCCAAAAGTCACCTTTGGTGGTTCTGAAAAAGGAATCATCAAAGGATTTGGTAACATTTCTAGCAACTTGGTTACCATTACTTAAGTGGCTTATGTTAAAGGGTTGAAACACAACCTAACAAGTATAAGTCAATTAAGTGATGTAGGGTATGACATCTCATTTGTTAAAAATAGTTGTCATATCAAGAGGTCAAGTGATCAAGAGATCATTTTGACAGGTTATAGGAAGAGGAATGTCTACTGCTTAGACATTATGGTTGAGAACAATGGTTCTCCAGTTTGTATTGTAGCTGATGAGACAGTCTCTCATTGTGTCAAATGGCACAAGAGGCTAGCCCATCTTAACTACAAGACAATTAGCAAACTCTTTAGCAAAGAGTTAGTGAGGAATGGTCCTCAAGTTAAGTGTGTTAAAGATGGTATTTGCTCAGCTTGTCAAAAGGGCAAGCAGACTAAATCCACCTTTAGAAGCATAGAAAACAAAGATGCTGTGAGGTGTTTATAGCTCTTGCATATGGATCTCTTTGGTCCAATGCCAGTTCACAGCTTAGGTAGGAAGGTCTATACCTTTGTAGTTGTAGATGACTACTCAAGGTTTTCATGGGTGTTCTTCTTAAGACAGAAATCTGAAACACCTAGTGTCTTCCATAACTTTGTCAAGCAAATTCAGAATGAACTAGACAGTACAGTGGTTAAGATTAGAAGTGACCATGGTACTGAATTTCAGTCTGATAGCATGACAAAACTATGTGAAGAATTTTGGATATTTCAAGAATTCTCTTCACCTACAACACCTCAGCAAAATGGCATTGCTGAGAGGAAGAATAGGACCTTGATAGAGGCTGGTAGGACCCTATTAAGTGATACATCACTACCAGAGTATTTCTGGGCTGAAGCAGTTAACACTGCATGCCATGTTATAAATAGGGCTACCATCACTAAAGGCCTCAACAAGACCCCCTATGAAGTTGTGAAAGGCAGGAAACCAAACCTATCCTACTTCCGGATTTTTGGTTGCAAATGCTTCATACTTAACAATGGGAAGTCTTACTTGACTAAGTTTGCTGCCAAGTCCCAAGAGGGAATTTTTGTTGGGTACATCAATAACAGTAAGGCTTATAGAGTCTACAACTTGACTACACAAGTTGTAGAAGAATCTGTGCATGTAGTTTTTGATGAGACTAAACTTATTAATAATGAGTTGTCTAGTAGTGTATGTAGCCCCACAGGTTTAACAAAGAAAATGGACAAGCTTACTATAGAAGAAGTACCTGCTACAAGACAGCAAGTAGAAGACAGTAGTTGTTGTCCAGGGGGAGAACTACATGTGCCAATTGCTGATGAAGTTCAAGGTATACAGCATGATGGAGATGCTGAAGAGGTTCAACCAGAAGTTAGGATGCCTCCAGCCAACAGGCATCTTAGAGATCATCCAGTAGAGCAGATTATTGGAGATCCAAGACAAGGAGTACAAACCAGGAGCAGAAACATGAATGCAGCAATCTACTCCAGTTTTCTATCTCAAGTTGAACCTAAGATGTTTGAAGAAGCAATACAAGATCCACAATGGACTGAAGCAATGCAAGAAGAGCTCAATCAGTTCAAGAGTTGCAAGGTCTGGGAACTTGTTCCTAAACCTAAAGACCATAATATAATAGGAACTAAGTGGATCTACAGGAATAAGATGGATGAACAAGGGGTCATCATTAAGAATAAGGCAAGGTTGGTTGCTAAAGGATATATGCAAGAAGAAGGCATTGATTTTGATCAAACATTTGCTCCAGTAGCCAGACTGGAAGCCATAAGGATGTTCTTGGCCTATGCAACCTATCAAGGATTCAAGGTTTACCAAATGGATGTCAAGTCAGCATTCCTGAATGGTAATCTTAAGGAAGAAGTCTATGTGGAACAGCCTTCAGGTTTTGTTGATCTAACTCTACCTCATCATGTCTATAGACTTAGGAAAGCTTTATATGGGTTAAGGCAAGCCCCTAGGGCTTGGTATGAAACCCTATCTAGTTTCCTCATTGAGAACAAGTTCTCAAGGGGGAAAATAGATAAGACTCTATTCCTTAGGGAATCTAGAGGCAAAGTTATACTAGTCCAAATTTATGTAGATGACATTATATTTGGGTCTACTGAAAGCAGCCTTAGCAAAAAGTTTGCAAAACTTATGCAAGGTCAATTTGAGATGAGTAGTATGGGAGAGCTGAAGTTTTTCTTGGGTCTCCAAGTTAAACAGACTGAAAGTGGTTTATTCATATGTCAGTCCAAGTTCACCCTAGAACTCATAAGGAAGTATGGTATGGATTCATACAGTACCATGAAGACTCCTATGGGGTCAAGTATGTCTCTCAGCAAGGATGATGCAGGGAAACCTGTAGATGAAACCTTGTATAGAGGGATAGTTGGCTCCCTATTATACTTGACTGCTAGTAGACCAGATATCATGTATGCTACATGTGTCTGTGCAAGGTGTCAAGCCTGCCCTAAAGAGTCTCATTTGACAGCAGTCAAAAGAATATTGAGATATCTAAAGGGCACTCCCTATCTAGGCCTCTGGTACCCTAGGAATGGGGATTTTGATCTAACAGGTTATTCAGATGCAGACTTTGCAGGGTGCAAAGAAGATAGAAAAAGCACTACTGGAACCTGTCAATTCCTAGGTGGGAGACTAATTTCATGGAGTAGCAAAAAGCAAACCAGTGTGGCTATCTCCACTGCAGAGTCAGAGTATGTGGCTGCAGGAAGTTGCTGTGCTCAACTTCTGTGGATACAACATCAGCTAGAGGACTATGGATTTCAGGTAAGTAGAACTCCACTCTTATGTGATTCTACAAGTGCTATTTCAATAGCTAATAATCCTGTATCCCATAGTAGAACAAAACATATTGAAATTAAATATCATTTTCTTAGGGAGCATGTAGAAAGAGAAGATATTTTATTAGAATATGTTAAAACTGATAATCAAGCAGCTGATATGTTTACTAAGCCCCTAGAAGAAGCTAAGTTCAATAGATTTAAAATTGAACTCGGAATGATAAACTTAGAGTAAGTTTACAGTATTGAAAATGGCTAAGTAAAAAGGTGTCGACACATAGACAAGTCTATGTCGACACAGAATAGTGGTGTCAACACTTCAGGAAAAAGGTGTCGACACATCTAGGAAGTTGGTGTCGACACTTCAGAATATTAGTGTCGACACATGTCATGTAGGTGTCGACACATCCAATGTGGTGTCGACACTTAAGTTTTACTCAGAATTTTCTAAGTAAAGTCTCGACTATGTGTCGAGTTATATAGTGTCGACACATAACCAAGTGTCGACACATAAAATCTGTTGACTAAACTTGTGTCGACACATATGTGTCGATACATTATAAGTCTGTGTCGACACTTATTGCCAGTGTCGATACATTTTAAGTTAGTTGTCCCGTCTGTTCATCTTCAAAATTAGAAAGGTATAAATAGGGTTTTGTCTTTGTTTGTCGACACGCTTTCAAAGTTCCGAGACTAAAACTTCTGTGTCGACACCTCTCTTCTCTCAAGACAAATTCTACAAACCCTAATGGCGCCTAAGCTTGAGGAGAATGTCAACGAAGGATACGAGCTGGTGCGCGGTGCTTTCAATGATGCTGATCAAGAAATCCAGGCGGTCGTAACCCTAGTCGCCGATTCTGGGTTAGAATATTTAGTTTCAGAACCTACTAAAATATGGAAGAAAGAGGTACTTGAATTCCTCAATGGAGCAAAGGTGGATGAATCTGGATACAAGATCAAATCCAGAGTTCATGGAACAAGGGTTAAGGTATCCCCTAAAAGTCTGAGGAAGATTCTCCAGCTAACAAGAACTCAAGAAGAAGATGAAGTTACTATTACAAAGACCAGGGAAGCTCTAACCTGGTGTGGCCTTGATCCTAAAATGAAGATTGGTTCTGTTTTCAACAGGAAAGGCATGAACAGTCAAGGAAAATTCCTCTCTGAGATTGTTGGAAAGGTACTACTCAGTAAGCTAGGAGGGCATGACAGAGTGTCTGCCTCTATGTTTAGCATAATGACAAGGATTATCTTCTCTCTAAGCACTGACTGGTCTATGATAGTCTATGAGAAGATTTAGGAAAGCTTGAAGAAGCCCAATCTGGGCAGAATCATTAGTCTATACCTAGCTGGTGCCATACCAGAGGTAATGCAACAAGCTGCAGGAAGCAAGATAAATCATATGAGAAGGATGGATCTGAGGATCTTTTCTAGATGGGACAGGGTGTTGACTAAGGAGATGCCAACCCCTGAGAAACTAGTTCCTGCGAAAGAAATTCCACCTAAGAAGAAAAGGAAGACTACTCCAGTGACACAAGAGTCCACTAGCAGTTCTGGAAGTGAAGAGCCTGTTGTCTTCTCATCTGATGAGAATATAGAAGAGCCTGCAGTGAAGTCACCTGCTCCTCAAGCTGGTGCTGAGATCCAGGGGGAGCTACCACAGGCAAGCCCCATCCACAAGGATCAAAGCCAGGGGGAGCTTCCAGTTGTAACTGAACCCACTACACTGGAAAGTGAACAAGCCACCACCATCATACTAGAGGTAATCACAGAACTAAACACTTTGAATTTTACTATGGAAGATACTGATTTGTCTGATGATCATCAGCAAATCCAGCTGGATAGCCAAGTCCCAGATGCTGTCTTGGAACACACATCTGCTGCAGCTCAGTATGTATCTGATCCAGTGGTTGAAGAGCCCAGAGTTTCTCCAGCTCATTATCCACAAGAGTTTACAATGGAAGATTTGTTTCTAAATCTGGATGAAGAGGATTTTGATAAAGAAACTGCTGCTGATAGAGAGAATGCTGCTGTTGAGGGGGAGCAAGTGCAAGTTCATGAAGAGCCTGTGAGGATAGAAACTGAGAAGGCACAAGAAGTGCAGAAAGAGAGGCCCCCTAGCCCTAAGGAGAGGGTTGAAATTGCTAGCTCCTCAGAATCTGAAAATGAGGAGACTATAAGGGCCAAGCAAAAGAAGTTTCAGGTTTTCAGGAGGAGGAGCCAGAATTACAAGAAGGCTTTGCAAACTGTTGCTCCTCAACCTATAGTTCAGGCAGCACCATCAATAGACTATAGTGCACTGATGGTGGCAATGCAAATCAAGTTGGATGAGCAAAGGCAGGCCATAGAGAAATATGTAGATGAAGGGCAAAAGTCACTCCAGTTTGATCTTGCCCAAGATATCAAGTCTATAAGGTTTGAAATGAACCTTAACAAGAAGGAGATGACTGAATGCTTCCACAAAGGTGGAAATGCAGTGGTGTACTTGGCAACACACCAGGAAAAGATAAAGGCCCAAGTGGATGACATAGCATTGAAGCAAGGGTATGTTCTTGAAAATCAGCTAAGGATGAATGACAATTTGACTGCTTCCCATAATGCTATTGTCACTGAGTTAAAGAACAAGGCTGCTGAACCCTCTACCTCTACTGCTGCTGTTAAAGCTGAATTTGACAAGGTATTTCAAGAAGAAATCAATGCTGTTAAGACTGCTATTCAAGACTCCCAGAAGGCCATATCTGAACAACTTAAAAAGCTCAAACCTTTCTTTAAAGATGGAGTCAGATTCTTGGATAATCAAATCAGATTCCAGAAGGATGATGTCATAGATCATATGGCTAGAGAAGTCATAAAGGGGGAGAGAGTTTTAGTCAAAGCTAGCTCTGATCATGCCAAATGGATATCTAATTCCATCAGAGCTACACTGGGCTATCCTCCACTTTGTGATGATGACAATGTTGCTGAATCTGGAATTCAACCTGCATATCTTGGAGGTAAGCAACCAGAGGTAGCTCAAGTGATCTATCCTCCACCAGATTTTGAAATGGTGCAAGCTGATATTCATCACATGTATAGCCCAACTGAAGGGAAGTCTAATGTTATTCTGGAGAAAGTGGTTCAGCCTATTTCTGAAGCCATGCAAGAGGCACTATAGAAAGAAGAAGAGACAAGGTTGTCTAAGAAGAGGTTTAGGGAACAAGCAGAACAAAGGCCAGACTTTGAACAGTGGAGCCCTACCTCTAGGAACATTATATTAACTGTCTGGAAAGCTGCCAAGGATAACATTCATGACAGGAACAAGTGGTTCTCTTAAGCTGAATGGAGAAAGCATGAATCCAGACAGGAGGCAATTGTCCAGTATAGAAGGAAGGCAAAGATGGGAAAGATACCTCCTACAGCTCAGGAGCCTAGCAAGTACTTTCCAAAGCCATACCATTATTTTGAGAGGCAGAAGATCAAAGCTGAAGAGCTTAAAAAGAAAGTTCTGAAAGGCAAGAAGCCTGCTGATGCTGAAACTGCTGATGCTCCTGTCCAAGCTAAAGTCCAAGCTGGCAAAGGCATAGTTATTAAGGAGCCTGAACAAAAATAGATTTAGAATTTTCTTGAAGTCTATTTTGTAATCTTTTGAATGTAAAACATTTTTGTGAACTACTGAAAATGTATAAGACAGATATTAGAACAATATATGATAAATATATTTCATGTTTGTTCTGTGAATATGTCTATTTCTTATTTGTTCTGTGTTGATGTATTTGTATACATGTAAAATTGATACATGTTTATGTTTACCCTACTGTACATAATCCTGCTTTACATCATTTTGTAATTTTAATTATGAATGGTGTATATCATTGACTAAGGGTTATGACTTCTCCAAATAGGGGGAGATTGTTGGGTACATTGGTTTAAATGTACCTGATTTGAAGAAGCCTCACCCAACTCAATGATATACATCACAATGTATTTGATGTATGTTGAGTTTACTTGTGCAGGTTAAGTAATTACTGGACTGAAGCAAAAAGTTTCTAAGTCCATGTGTCGACACCCAGAGGGAAAGTGTCGACACTTAAGAAGACTTGTGTCGACACCCAAACAAGCAGTGTCGACACTTGGAGTCATTGTGTCGACACCTGGGATGCAGAGTCGACACCAGACACAAAGTGTCGACACAAGGAGCTGTGTCGACACCCAATGAAGAAAAGTGCAGACAGAAAGTGTCGACACAAGGAGCAGTGTCGACAACTTGAAGAGCTGTGTCTACACCAGAAAGTGTCGACACTTGGAGCTGTGTCGACACTCAGCAAAAGTCAGCAGAGATTAAGTATAAGTGTCGACACCCAGAACAATGTGTCGACACTCAACAGAAAAGTCAGCACATGAAGTAAGTGTCGACTCCTAGAACAACGTGTCGACACTCAGCTGGAGACTCTACACTTGAAGAAAGTGTCGACACATGGAGCTGTGTCGACACTTAGCAAAGAACAGAAAGATCAATAAATTATTCTAAGTACAAGTGTCGACACTAAGGGAATGTGTCGACACTCAGCTGAAGTCTCAACAGAAGAATCAAGTGTCGACACAAGGAGCTGTGTCGACACTCAGCAAGTATCAACACTGAAGACTAAGTGTCGACACCAAGAAGCAGTGTCGACACTTAACAGATTCAACATATGAAGATGTGTCGACACAAAGGAGATGTGTCGACACTTAGAAGAATTCAGCAAAAGATAGAAGATCAAGTACTTGTGTCGACACTCAATTTCAGTGCCGACACCTGAAGAAGAATCTGTGTCGAGACATAGTATCTACAACACAAGAAGTTGTGTCGACACCTTGTAGACTTGTGTCGACACTTACACAACTTGTATAGACACTTGGTCTATAAGTGTCGACACTTAAAGACAAAAAGTCTCGACACTATCAGACAGTTAGAGATTTTCAAGAACTGACTGGATGACTTGACAGCTACCGTTCCAGCCGGTCTACAGCACCTGTTAGAGATGTCAGAATTTAGTTATGGACCGGACCAGCCGGTTACCTTGAAGAAGGTCTATAAATAGGCTTATACAGTTTACAGAAACTATTGTTCAGATTGTTGTTCAAGTTGTTGAAGTAATTCAAGAGTGATTCACAGAGTTGTTCACTTTATTGATCAAGTATCAAGAAGAAGATCTAGCCGTCCAAGTGCAGATCTAAGAAGTTGGAGAGAGAGGGCTCCATCCAAGAAATCAGCCTCTGGAACTAGGCTGAGAAGAAGGGTTCAGATTTATTCTGAATTCTAAGTGGCAGAGGTCAAGGATCAACTGCGGAAGGAGACAATCTTATTCAGTTCTACTTTCAAGTAGCTTTGAAGAAAGCTAAGTCAGATTGAATCCAGCTGAGTTCTTCCAAGAACTCATCAAGAAACTCTCAACTCCCCTCTCTTGTTTCTGTGTTGTTGAGTTATTATTTCTATAAACATTTTTTATCTTGTAGGATCCTTTGGATCTGAGTGAATTGTAAGCCTATAATTATAAAGGCTGAGGGTAGGGCTTGAGAGCCTGAGTGTAGGAGATTGAAATCTCTGAGTGTAGGCCTTATTGGCTGAGTGTAGGCCTTGGTGGCTGAGTGTAGGCCTTTGTGGCTGAGTGTAGGCTTTGTGGAAAAGCTGAGTTGTAGGGCCTTGGGCCTGAGGTGTAGGAACCAGTTTGGGTTCTGAGACAGTGGTGAAGTTTGGCCGAATCTAGTACACTGCTAGAT
This sequence comes from Platanthera guangdongensis, assembly GCA_039583875.1. Taxonomy (NCBI): domain Eukaryota; kingdom Viridiplantae; phylum Streptophyta; class Magnoliopsida; order Asparagales; family Orchidaceae; genus Platanthera; species Platanthera guangdongensis. The sequence goes on from CM077158.1 coordinate 177,546,153, forward strand.
AGGCGAAGGGGGAAAGTGGATGTACCCAAAGCTTGGGGAACCACTATAAAACTTTGTGTCTGCTGTGATTGTGCTGTGATTGTGAATGCTTGTGTGATTGCTATGCAAAAGTAGTATAGATTCTGTGATATAACTGATTGCTGCCATTAAAGTCTTAAAAAGAATTAGGTTACCTATTCACCCCCCCCCCCCTCTAGGTGTTTAGGTACTATATCTTTCAAAAGTCCATGGAGATATCCTCGAACTTCCATTCGGGGATGGGCAACGACTGCAACAAACCACCGGGACTTCTGCATTCAGCCTTCACTCTTTGACAGGCTTCACAATGATTAACATAATACCAGACATCCTTCTTCATTCCCGGCAAACACATGGTCTTCCGCAAACCGGCGTACATCTTAGCAATACCCGGGTGCACTGAATATTGAGAGCTATGTGTCTCTCTCAAGATATCCTCCCCGATTTTACCGCCCTTCGGAAAGTAGAGCCGGCTGCAAAAGTAAATGAGGCCGTCTTTGAGGGTATATTCGTCGGTAGTTCCTTCTTCAATTGATTTAATTGTCGGGGCCAAAGCCGCATCCATTCCTTGCTCCACCCGAATCTGGTCCCGAATATCACAAATTATACTCATGCTTGCCAAAAATTCTGTATACTCTGCCGAAGGAGCCTTGAATATCAAAGTAATATCCATCTCTTCGATCATCCGAGCCAACTCCATGCTCATCAACCGAGACTCTGGGCTAGAGCTTGGCACTTTCCTACTCAATGCATCAGCCACCGAGTTCGCCTTTCCGGGGTGGTAGTTCATGGTAAACTCATAGTCGCATAGAAATTCTAACCACCACCGTTGCCTCAAGTTCAACTCCTTCTGTGTATGAAAATACTTCAAGTTTTTATGATCTGAAAAGATCTCGTAGTGGACACCGCATAGATAGTGCCTCCAAACCTTCAAGGAGAACACCACTGCTCCCAACTCCAAATCGTGAACTGGGTAATTGATTTCATGCTTCTTCAGTTGCCTTGAAGCATAAGCAATCACATGCCCGTGCTGCATCAATACCGCTCCCATCCCTTGATAAGATGCGTGTGTGTAAACTTGAAATCCTTCCTTCCCAGATGGAAGTGCAAGGATGGGGGCGGAGGTAATTCTATCCTTCAACTCTTGAAATGCCGCTTCACATTGAGGTGTCCACTCAAATGGAATGCCCTTCTTCGTCAAGTAGGTAAGAGGAAGGGCAATCTTGGAGAATCCTTTGACAAACTTGCGGTAGTACCCGACAAGTCCAAGAAAACACCGCATCGGACGCCGATTTCAGGGGCGACCATTCCTTTATGGCATGCACCTTGGCCGGATCCACCACTATTCCAGCTCCACTGATTACATGGCCTAATAAGGCAACCTCTTTGAGCCAAAATTCGCATTTGTTGAACTTGGCGAACAAAGCGTGCTCTTTTAATTTCTTCAGAACCAACGCCAGGTGCTCGGTATGCTCCTCCTCTGTCTTTGACTAGACCAGTATAGCATCGATGAAGACGATGACGAAGATGTCCAAATATTATTCGAATACCTTGTTCATCAGGCTCATGAAAGCCGAAGGGGCATTTGTGAGCCCAAACGACATTACCGTGAACTCAAACAACCCATATCTCTAACTGAAGGCCGTTAAAGGCATATTTATTTTCCGCATCCACAATTATTTCGGATCGGGATGGTCGGTTTACTTCCAAGGAGTGGAAGGCGGTATGGGCGTATTTGGTCTCACGCCTTCCCTTTAGCACAACGTTTCACCCTCAGACGGACGGGCAGTCTGAAAGGACCATCAGGACATTGGAGGATCTGCTGAGATTATGTGTGTTGGATAGGGGTGAGCCGTGGGAAAGACTCATACCACTGTTGGAATTCTCCTACAACAACAGTCATCAGGCGAGCATCGGTATGGCACCTCATGAAGTGTAACGCCCCGAAACTCAAAATAGCGACGAGGGACGTTTTGGGCCAGTTTTGGGTTCTGGCAGGAGGCACACGGCCTGGGACACGGGCGTGTCCCAGGGCGTGTCAGGCTTGTGTCGACACTCAGCCGGTGAAGTCGACATTTTGCGATCGACATTGTGTCGAGACAGGGCACACGGCCTGAGACACGGGCGTGTCTTAGGGCGTGTCGAGACCGTGTCAACACTCAGCCTGCGAAGTCAACATTTTGCGCTCGATGAAGTGTCGAGATAGGGCACACGGCCTGAGACACGGGCGTGTCTCAGGGACGTGTCGAGCCCGTGTCGACACTCGTCTCGGGGTGTCGACGAATGTTTGCTCGACGAAGTGTCGAGACAAGGCACACGACCTAGGACACGGGCGTGTCCAAGGCCGTGTCGTGTGCTCGACGAACTTCACTTGACGAAGTGTCGAGACTGTGAACACATCCTGGAGCCCAGGCGTGTTGATGTAGACACAGGCAAGGACACGGGTGTGTCCAGTACCCGTGTAGTTCTCGGGTTGTTTTCGGGATAAATCGATGGGGGCACACGGCCGACCACACGGCCGTGTCAGTTGGAACACGGGAGTGTCAGGTCGAACACGGGCGTGTCGAATGCCCGTGTTTTGTTCCAGGCGCGTCGATTTTGACGACGAATGTGGGATACGGCCCTGGACACGGGCGTGTGCCAGGCCGTATTTGGTTCAGATTCTGCATTTTATATCTGGATCGTGGCCGTTCGTTTCTTTAATTCGGGATCCGACGGCTGGGGGATGTTAGTACTTGGATATACACAGGATTGGACCCTAGAAACCCTCACTTTTAATTGTGTGGTTCTCTTTCTAAGTCAAGAGAGAGAGAGGAGAGCCAAAGGAGGAAGAAGAAGCTAGATCCGACCATTGGAGGAGCTTCGAAGATCCAAATCGCGAGCCGACTCCGGATCCACGGAGGCGAAGAGAGTGTGGTGCTTTTCATCTGCTTACTTTTCCATGGCGCCAAGGAAGAACGCTAGGGTTACGATTCACTTCTTGAGCATGTGTAGCTCTCCTTCTTTGCATAGGAAGCCCGCTCTCGCGAGTTTGCGGTGAGTTGGAGGCGTTCCTTCGGGTAGATAAGTAAAGTCCCCGTTGTTTAGAGTCCGTAAGCAAGAACGGACATATGCATGATGTGTGAAGCCTACCCGGACATGTTGGTCTGGATCGGTGATGTTGCATTACATAAATGCCCGAGAAGACTCCGTGCGATTGTTTGTTTTTCGGGTTTTCTACGTGGTAGATTGCAACAGGGAGCCTTGGGGATTAACCCTAACTTGCACCCGGAAAACTGGGCGGATACGTGATCCTGCAAACTTGGTGGCCTGAGAGCCAACTTGAACATAACCGGGTTATGTGAAATGTGATGGAAACAAGACTCAGGAGAAGTTTGACCTGCGCATATGGTTTGAATTATCGTTGCGGGCGCATATGGTTTAAATTACCATTGCATTGTGAGCACGAGTTAGATGGAACCGTACCCATTCTATGTCGTTCGGATTAGTGTCGTTGGCATAGATGAGGGTCTTCGGCGGTCTATGGTTTTAATTACCGTGACCCATGCCGGGAAGACAAATTGCTCATTTATTGGCCGTCCAAAGGGACGGTGGTGAGTCAGCAGACTTAGACTGTGTTCACCGAGAATGTGCCCTGAGTGCACGGGGTGTGTGGCCGTATGAGCCTATGCCTGTGATGAAATGAATATTGATATATATGCTCGCTTATGCTAATGAAAATGCAGGGAAGGAGCATCGCCGCCCCGAGTTGGGGTTGAGATGGTTATAATTTTGTCAGCATTGCTGACCGTTGCTCTGTTTGCCACCGTGCGGTGGTTTTGTTTCTTGCAGGTGCAGTTGGACCCAGCGGTCAATAGCGGGCTAAAGCCCAAATTGCGAAGCCGGTCCTCGATGGCCTAACTGGAGTGTTTACTGCTTTTATTCATGTATGACCGGCCTACATGACGTGGTTTGTAAAACATGTAATATCAAGTAAACCATTTTGTAAGGCCTTAAGGCCTGTACTTGTGTATGTACAACATTCCTAATTGGTATTAGTGGACATTCATGCTTTAGTGCTGGGTTCTTTATTGCAACTTATATAAACTGCTTCCGCTAGAATGCTCTGTGTAGGACGTTGGATTGGTTGGATGGTTTCCATTGAGTAACCACCCGGTCTGTCTGTAGTACATGTCGTCAGGTTCCAGCCGGACCTACTGCTATATGCTATCTGACGGATATGGGGTGTTACAATTTGGTATCAGACTACTGGTTTTGGTCGGGCTTAATATGAATTTGTGGCCGAATTCTTTTTAAGGGGTGGTGAGCACATGTGTGTGCGTCATCGTTATAACTGTAAAAGAACCCATGAATGTCCACTTAGGAATGAAAATACACGTGTTTGAGGAACCTGCGTGTTCCTATAATTGCTGTTTGCAATTTTATTTGGTCGCTTAACGGTGTTTTGTACTACTATAGGTGACCGGAAGCGTTGCTGGACCGCCAGAATGTCCAGTTTCTGAGGAGCATAGTGCACCCGGTGTGGTGTTTGAGACTCCTCCTTCGTATGAAACCGTTAGACGGATCGTAGAAGCGTTGTTCGCTATGACGGGTGCACAGCTTGGAGGAAATGTACAACCCTGCGCCCCTATTGTGGATTTAACGCCGGTTGGCGTGATGGAGCAGATGACCTTTGGTAGACCATCGGGGCAGCAGCTGAATATGCATTTAGTGCAGGGAGCGCACACAGTTGAGGAATATTTGCAAGCGTTTCTTATGATAAGCCGTTACCCATGCTTCGAGTTGGATAATGAGCAAGCTACAGTCGATAGGTTTTATAATGGCCTGCGCGCCGAGTTACGAGTTCTACTGCTAGGACCAAAGTTATTGGGATTCCGACCCTTAGTGTAAACATCTAGATCTTTGGAGGCAGATTTGAGGAAGACTCTCCGGATGCCAGCGACCATGGTATCGAACTATGCAAGCCCCATAAGAGCTGCATCCGGCAGAATGCTGGAGAAAGGGGCTATGACATCGACTAGCAAAGCTACTTACACATGTTTTACTTTTGGAAAGAAAGGGCATGTTGCCCGAGAATGTTGGAATGGTGCGCAGAAGACTAAGAAAGCTATGTCAGGAGCACTTGAGGACGTTAGTGCAAAGGAAATGGCATTCAAAATGCTGAACACCGCAAAGTCTGGTTACCGTAGGTGGTATAAGAAGGCTAGGACTGCGGGTCCAGCCCCCTCTGCTGGTGCTTCTGGGGTGACTACGAGTCGAACCCCGAGCGCATGTTTCACTTGTGGAAAACCGGGGCACTTGCCCGAGACTGCTGGAGCGGACGTTCCAAGTCCAAGAGAAAGCATGCTATCGTGAGGACAGGTATGGTTTAAAGATAATTTTGCCTTGAATACTTGTCGCCCTTGTGCATGTTAGCTTAGAACTACTTGTGCTAAGCTTTGTTCTGATTTTCGTTTTTTTGGCGAGAGCACCATTCGTGTAAACGAAGCTCCGCATCCCTTTATTTAGGAATTATTTTACGCGTCAGAGTACCTCCTTTGTTGGTAAAAGACAAATTGGATGCGCTATGATCCAATGGCGCTCAATGCGCGCGGGTAGTATCTGTTGCATTTAGGTGTGGTCAGGGAGCCAAGACTTTGACTTCCAAGTATCGTTACTACTGCTAAGGGAGTTCGACGTAATATTTGGCATGGACTGGCTCTCGGAGCATCAAGCCTATATTGATTGCGGTAGCAAGGAAGTCAAGCTGGGAGCTAGTCGTGAGACGACCTTTACGGGCTCGAAGGGGTCGAGCAAGACGTTGGTGTCTGCTCTTCAGGTGGTGAAGGCGGTTCGTGCCGGCGTAGAACTGTTCTTTACACTAGTGGTGGTTGCAAAGCCTAAGCCTGCATTGCACAGTATTTCAGTGGTATCAGAATACCCCGATGTGTCCCCTAGAGATCTTCCTAGAGCCCCGCCTCAACGGGAGATAGATTTCATGATTGAGCTAGTACCAGGTGCAAAGCCTGTGTCACGCTCTCCTTATCGGCTAGCGCCTAAGGAAATGGCAGAGCTGAAGGTGCAACTTCAAAAAGTTGTTGGAGCAAGGGTATGTGCGTCCAAGTTCTTCGCCTTGTAGCGCATTGGTCCTCTTTATTAAGAAAAAGGACGGAAGCTTGAAGCTATGTACTGATTATCGGGAGCTTAACAAGTTAACGAAAAAGAACAAGTACCCAATCCCAAGGATCGATGATCTTTTTGATCAGTTGGTCGGGTCGACGGTGTACTCGAAGTTGGATATCAAGTCTGGGTACTATCAGCTGCGAATAAGGGAGAGTGATATCCCGAAGACAGCATTTAGTACGAGATACGGGCATAATGAGTTTACAGTCATGCCGTTTGGGCTGACTAATGCGCCGTCAGTGTTCATGGATTTGATGAACAGGACTTTCAAAGAGTACTTGGACCATTTTGTGATCGTCTTCATCGACGATATTTTGGTGTACTCGCAAAGTGAGGAAGATCACTTCAAGCATCTTCATTTGGTTTTGGAGACGCTAAGGAGGAATCAACTGTATGCCAAGTTCTCGAAGTGCGAGTTTTGGTTATCCTCAGTGGTGTTCCTCGGTCATATAGTGAGTGGAGAGGGTATTGCGGTGGATCCGGCGAAGATTGTTTCGATACGGGAGTGGCCTGAGCTTTCTTCGGTAGCGGAAGTCCGGAGCTTTCTGGGGCTTGCCGGCTATTATAGGCGCTTCGTAGAGAACTTCTCGCGGATAGCGTTACCTCTCACTACTTTGATGAGGAAGGAGCAGAAGTTCATTTGGACGCCGGAGTGTGCGCGAGCTTTTGAAGAGTTGAAATGTCGGTTAACCACGGCGCCTGTGTTGAGTTCGCCATATGGGACCGAAGGCTATGAGATTTATAGCGATGCTTCGGGCAGCAGTTTGGGTTGCGTGCTACTGCAACACGAAAGTGTAATAGCTTATGGCTCGAGACAGCTAAAAGTGCACGAGAGGAATTATCCAGTCCATAACTTGGAGCTAGCGGCCGTGATTTTTGCCTTGAAGCTGTGGAGACATTATTTGTACGGTGTGAAGATTGATATCTACTCTGATCACAAGAGCCTGACGTATCTGATTGATCAGAAGGATCTGAATATGCGGCAGCGTAGATGGATGGAGTTCCTGAGAGACTATACATTCAAGATCCACTACATGCCTGGTAAAGGGAATGCGGTTGCGGACGCGTTGAGTCACCGAGCCCCAGCTCAAGCCAATTGGCTATCGAGGCATGATGAGCGGTTGGTACAAGAGTTGGAGGCGTTGGGGATTGTTTGTGTAGATAAGCAATCAAGTGCTGAAGCAGTACTGAATTGGACTGAAGTCCAATATGACCTGGCTGATCGGATTCGACAGGCTTTGGATATGGATGTCCATTTGAAGCAGTTCATGGTAGAGGCTCTGGATGGGTCAAATTCCCAATTCATTGTGGAGGACGGATTGCTTTGGAAAGACGGTCGTCTGTGCATCCCAAGTGTGGAAACTTTTCGGGTGGAATTGTTATACGAGGCACACCACACCAAGTAATAAGTTTACCCGGGTAGCACGAAGATGTACCGCGATGTAAAGAAACTATTTTGGTGGCCGGGTTTGAAGAAAGATGTGGCGCTCTACGTAGCGAAGTGCCAAACTTGCGCCTTGGTGAAGGCTGAGTGCCAAAAGCCAGGAGGATTTCTTAAGTCCTTTCCTATTCCGGAGTGGAAATTCGACGACATCTCTATGGACTTTGTGCATGGTTTGCCAAGGTCGCAAAAGGGAAACGACGCCATTTGGGTGGTCGTGGATCGGTTAACGAAGGTGTCGCATTTCATTCCGCATAGGAAGGATGATTCGGTGGATAAGTTGGCAAAACTGTATGTGGATAACATTGTACGGCTTCATGGTGTGCCCCGCAGCATCGTGAATGACCGAGATGGGCGGTTCACATCCAATGATTGGAGGCTTGCACAGCAAATGTTGGGAACAAAGATAAAATTCAGCATAGCCTTCCATCCGCAAACGGATGGGCAGACCGAGAGGGTCAATAGAACTATGGAAGACATGCTTCGCATGTGTGTCTTCGATTTTGGAAAGCAACGGGAAGACCATCTTTATTTGGTGGAGTTCGCGTACAACAATAGCTACCAAGCGAGTATTCAAATGGCGCCCTTCGAGGCCCTATATGGTAGAAAATGTCGCACGTCGTTGTCTTGGCTAGAAACGGCTGAGTCAAAGTTGTATAAGCGTTTAGAAGTGGAGGATGCTACTTCTTTGGTGAGAACCATTCGGGAGAGGTTGCTTATCGCTCAGGACCGGCAAGCGAAGTACTATAATGCCAAGCACCGGAACGTGGAGTTCGTTGTGGGCGACTATGTGTACTTAAAGATAAAGCTGTTCAAGGGTGTCTCGCGGGTGCGGCGATTGAAAAATCTAAGCCCAAGGTACCTTGGGCCGTTTGAGGTTCTGGAGCGAGTTGGTGAAGCGGCCTATCATTTGAAGCTTTCAGTGGAGCTTGGTGGATTACATGATGTATTCCATATTTCGGTGCTTCGGAAGGCGGTGCAAGAGCCTACGCAAGTGATCGCGGTTGATTAAGTGCCGGTGGATAGTGGGCTGATGACAAAAGTCAAGCCCGTGCGGATTGAGGACTCAGAGGTCAAGCGGCTACGCAATAAAGAGATCAAGATGGTCAAGGTCCGATGGGACAATTGCGGTCGTGAGGAGCTCTCTTGGGAGCGAGAGCAGACTATGCTTGACGAGTATCCGGAGTTGTTCCGCTCAGGTACAAATTTTGGTTTTGTACATGTCTTTCCTTTATATAATTTCGTGGACGAAATTCTTTTAAGAGGGGGAGAGTTGTAACGCCCCGAAACTCAAAAGAGCGACGGGGGGATATTTTGGGCCAGGTTTGGGTTCTGGCAGGAGGCACACGGCCTGGGACACGGGCGTGTCCCTGGGCGTGTCAGGCTTGTTTCGACACTCAGCCGACGAAGTCGACATTTTGCGCTTGACATTGTGTCGAGACAGGGCACATGGCCTGAGACACGGGAGTGTCTTAGGGCGTGTCGAGCCCGTGTCGACACTCAGCCCGCGAAGTCGACATTTTGCGCTCGACGAAGTGTCGAGACAGGGAACACGGCCTGAGACACGGGCGTGTCTCAGGGCGTGTCGAGCCCGTGTCCACACTCGTCTCGGGGAGTCAACGAATTTTTGCTCGACGAAGTGTCGAGACAAGGCACACGGCCTCAGACACGGGCGTGTCCAAGGCCGTGTCGTGTGCTCAACGAACTTCACTCGAGACCGTGAACACAGCCTGGAGCCCAGGCGTGTTGATGTAGACACGGGCAAGGACACGGGCGTGTCCAGTACCCGTGTAGTTCTCGAGTTGTTTTCGGGATAAATCGATGGGGGCACACGGCCGACCACACGGCCGTGTCAGTTGGAACATGGGCGTGTCAGGTCGAACACAGGCGTGTCGAATGCCCGTGTGTTGTTCCAAGCGCGTCGATTTTGACGGCGAATGGGGGACACGGCCCTGGACACGGGCGTGTGTCAGGCCGTGTTCGGTCCAGATTCTGCATTTTATATCTGGATCGTGGCCGTTCGTTTCTTTAATTCGGGATCCGACGGCTGGGGGCTGTTAGTACTTGGATATACACGGGATTGGACCCTAGAAACGCTCACTTTTAATTGTGTGGTTCTCTTTCTAAGTCAAGAGAGAGAGGAGAGCCAAAGGAGGAAGAAGAAGCTAGATCCGGCCATTGGAGGAGCTTCGAAGCTCCAAATCGCGAGCCGACTCCGGATCCACGGAGGCGAAGAGAGTGCGGTGCTTTTCATCCTCTTACATTTCCATGGCGCCAAGGAAGAACGCTAGGGTTACGATTCTCTTCTTGAGCATGTGTAGCTCTCCTTCTTTGCATAGGAAGTCCGCTCTCGCGAGTTTGCGGTGAGTTGGAGGCGTTCCTTCGGGTAGATATGTAAAGTCCCCGTTGTTTAGAGTCCGTAAGCGAGAACGGACATAAGCATGATGTGTGAAGCCTACCCGGACATGTTGGTCTGGATCGGTGATGTTGCATTGCATAAATGCTGAGAAGACTCCGTTCGATTATTTGTTTTTCGGGTTTTCTACGTGGTAGATTGCAATAGGGAGCCTTGGGGATTAACCCTAAGGTGCACCCGGAAAACTGGGCGGATGCGTGATCCTGCCAACTTGGTGGCCTGAGAGCCAACTTGAACATAACCGGGTTATGTGAAATGTGATGGAAACGGGACTCGGGAGAAGTTTGACCTGCGCATATGGTTTGAATTACCGTTGCGGGCGCATATGGTTTAAATTACCGTTGCATTGTGAGCACGGGTTAGATGGAACCGTACCCGTTCTATGTCGTTCGGATTAGAGACATTGGCATAGATGAGGGTCTTCGGCGGTCTATGGTTTTACTTACCGTAACCCATGCCGGGAAGACAAATTGCTCATTGATTGGCCGTCCAAAGGGACGGTGGTGAGTCGGCAGACTTAGACTGTGTTCAACGAGAATGTGCCTTGAGTGCACGGGGTGTGTGGCCGTATGAGCCTACGCCTGTGATGAAATGAATATTGATATATATGCTCGCTTATGCTAATGAAAATGCAGGGAAGGAGCATCGCCTCCCCGAGTTGGGGGCGGGATCGTTATAATTTGCTCATCATTGCTGACCGTTGCTCGGTTTGCCACCATGCGGTGGTTTTGTTGCTTGCAGGTGCAGCTGGACCCAGCGGTCAATAGCGGGCTAAAGCCCAAATTGCGAAGCCGGCCCTCGAAGGCCTAACTGGAGTGTTTACTGCTTTTATTCATGTATGACCGGCCTGCGTGTCGTTGTTTGTAAAACATGTAATATCAAGTAAACCATTTTGTAAGGCCTTAAGGCCTGTACTTGTGTATGTACAACATTCCTAATTGGTATTAGTGGGCATTCATGCTTTAGTGCTGGGTTCTTTATTGCAACTTATATAAACTGCTTCCGCTAGAATGCTCTGTGTAGGACGTTGGATTGGTTGGATGGTTTCCATTGAGTAACCACCCGGTCTGTCTGTAGTATATGGCGTCGGGCCACGGCCGGACCTACTGTTGTATGCTATGTGACGTATAGGGGGTGTTACATGAAGCACTTTATGGTAGAAGGTGTAGAACCCCCTTGACCTTCTCCACAGTACTTCTTTCAGAAAAATACGGCTGGGAAGAAGAGTGAAATGGCTAGGGTTTTTCCACAGTCCATATATATACCAAGAGCGGAGCGTTACCGGCAGTTCTAATGTACCAGCGGAGTGCGGTGCGCATGTTGGAGTGGAAGGCGGTACAGGCATATTTGGGCTCACGCCTTACATTCAGCACCGCATTTCATCCTCAGACGGACGAGTAGTCTGAAAGGACCATCAGGACATTGGCGGATCTGCTTAGATTATTTGTATTGGATAGGGGTGAGCCATGGGAAAGACTCATACCACTGGTGGAATTTTCTTACAACAACAGTCATCAGGCGAGCATCGGTGTGGCACCTCATGAAGCACTTTATGGTAGAAGGTGTAGAACCCCCTTATCTTGGGTGCAAGATGAAGACCCGAAGACCTTGGGTATTGAGTATATTGATGATACCGTTGTAGTGGTTAGGATGATAAGAGATCGTATGTTGGAGGCTCAAAGTCGACAGGAGAAGTATTATAATGCAAAGCACAGAATGGTGGAGTTTCAAGTGGGAGATAAGGTGTTTCTGAAGATCCGGCCGATGCATGGAGTGTCACGGGTTCGTGGTGTGAAAAAGCTCAGCCCAAGATATGTTGGACCTTATACTATTTTGGAAAGGATTGGCCCGTTGGCCTATCGGTTGGAGTTACCACCAGAATTAGAGAATCTCCACGACGTGTTCCATGTGTCGTCGCTTCGAAAGGCGTTGTTACAGCCCGATCAATATATTCCCACTATTGATGGTGCAGTGGCATAGGATAGGTCTGTGCGACTAGAGCCGGTGCGGATGGTTGACAACGAGACAAGAACATTGCGCCGCAAAAGTGTTCCATTTGTGAAGGTACAATGGTCCAATCATGGGAAGGAGGAGTTTACCTGGGAGCCGGTGGACTTGATGCAAAAACGCTACCCGAGATTTTTTCCTCCTGGTAATTTTGTTAAAGGCATATTTATTTTTCGTATGCTTGTCTCCCCCATAGCCCTAGCCTGATTTCGGGGACGAAATCTTTTATTTTGTTTATAGGATTTGTAACGTCCCGATTCGCGCTAGGCCCTCGTGCGAGTTTTGAGTCAGGAGGGCAAGCTTGAGTTCAGGAAAGTGGAGGAAAAAGGGCGGCACTTGTGGACTAGAGAAGTTAGTCAAGAGCAGGTTACACGCCCTAGGTCACAGGCATGACCCAGGGGCGTGACTGAAGGTACTCGAGTAGCTGCCGAGGTTACTCGAGTAGTTTTCAAAGTACTCGAGTAAAGTGGGTTACATGCCCTGGGTCATGGGAGTGACCCAGGGGCGTGACTGAAGGTACTCAAGTAGCTGCCGAGGTTACTCGAGTAGTTTTGAAAATACTCGAGTAAAAGTGGGTTACACGCCCTGGGTCACGGCGTGACCCAGGGGCGTGACTTAAGATACTCAAGTAGGTGCCAAAAGTACTCGAGTAGCTACCAAAGCTACTCGAGTAGGTGGTTGGTTCTCGAGTGAGAGGGTTACACGCCCTATGTCACGGGCGTGACTATGGGCGTGACCGGGGCGTGTTCTCCGGTCGACGATTTTAGGAGTGTTCAACGAATTCTACGTTCGACGAACTCTCCCTTCACGGTTCTAATGTACCATTTGTAAGAACCCCCCCTCCCGGATCCCAAAACACGGCACGAAGGGGGGATCTTATGCCCGGAACAGCCGCCTTGCGGTAGCATGAGCACACAGGCTAACCTGTACCACAAGACGCCTATTCCGCCAACGACAACAATATTAATATAACATGACAACCCAACCAAAATATAATAAGCAAGAGAAGTCAAATCCACACTAAGCATATAGTCCAAATACATCAATAAAGGAGAAGCTAAAACATGCTTCTACAATATATCAGAGTACAGCTAAACATTGCCCAAACGGGCTACATCAGAGTATCAAAATACTCACATGAGTAACCGACGGTAGCGACGGTACCATCCCCTCAGGCGCTGTCGTCCTGGCCTGGCTGTCCTGCTGCAACGCCTGTTGCTGCTCTACCTGCGGGGTGGCCTCCTAAAAGGAAGACGTAGCAACCGTTAGTCGAAACGACTAAGTGGTTTCACATCTGCTCCCCCGACGACTCCTAGGCACCGGGCGGGGAAAATGATCAAGAGTACAATATATAATAAGTATAAAAGGTACAAGCAGATGGCAAGGTACATGAGTATCAATGTATAAACTAGCAGTTCTACAAGAGCTAGTATAACATCAAGTGTAAGAAAAGTACAGCAGGTAAGTAACTTAACTTATAAGGATGCACATACAAGCTTATAAGTTAAGGGTCGATTTGCATAAAGTAACTCATCGTATAAGAGTGCCCATACAAACTTATACGATGAGGATCTTGTTGTGCAATGATATGAAATGGTATGTATGCTATGCAATGACTCACCCATGCACACCCATGCAACCGCTATGTCGACATAGACTAATAGTTCCCACTTTTCGAGCAGGTAGCTAACCTCTCAGGCATCAGCCGCCGTGGCCAGGCGGTGACAATAGAGCGGGCGTCTCTACTACTAGGCGGGTATCCACACTACTTCACCTAGGCCTCCGTACGACTCAACGCTAAGAACATAACAGCGGAGCCCATGAGTACAAAAGACCTACTCGAGTAGTTTAATACTACTACTCGTGTAACAAAAACCTACTCGAGTAACGGACAAACCAACTAGGGTAGTTTAATACCACCACCCGAGTACAGAAGACTTACAACAAGATCCGCTCGACGATTCGTCGAGCACAGCACGAAAATCATCGAGCTCAACACAGTGCCCAGGAAAAGTGACAAATGTCGAGCTCCGCTCGACGATCGTCCACCTCAACTCAGCGCCCATGAAAAGTGACAATCGTCGAGCTCTGCTCGACGATTGTCGACCTCAACCCAGCGCCCAGAGACAATGACAATCGTAGAGCTCCGCTCGACGATCGTCGAACGCACCACAACGCCCAGAGAAAAGGAATACAATCGTCAAGCTCCGCTCGACGATCGTCAAACCCGAAACAGCGCTCAGGAAAAAAAACCAGAAATACTTGGTTCGACGAAAACCTACACCTTAGGAGGGCCTCCCGAGAATCAACGCAAGCAGACAAAGCATTAATATAAAAATTAACGTGTTCAGATAATTGAACAGGGAACTATGAGCTCAAAACAAAGGTTCAAATGAGCCGAATTAAACGAAACTCACGCCGTAGCCGAATACTCAGATACGGACACAACGGCGAAGACAAAACCAGAATACTACGAGCCATTCTCGAGATATTAAACGCCAAAACCTGCGGTGAACAAAAACAAAACCCAAAACTTCGATGGCGCGCCGAGACTCCAAAATGCTCGGATTGCGACGAAAATGGACGAGCACGTCAAAAACTACTCAAATCCAACACTCGACGTTAAAAGTAACGCCACGACGTCATAAATCTGACGTTGCCCAAACAAATAAAATCATCAAAAAATTGGGGGCGTTACAGTCACTCCCCCTAAAAAGAAGTTTCGTCCCGAAACTTATCACAACTCCAAAACCAAACCCAAAATGACAAAATCCAACATACTGAAAACATAGCAACATAGCCGAAGCTAAGAGAAGAAGCGCGGATGAGATACCCTCATTGCTGATTCCCATTCCCACGTCGCGCTCTCAACGTCTTGATTTCTCCAAAGAATCTTGACCATAGGGATGGTCTTTCTCCGCAACACACGCTTTAGAGAATCCATAACACGAATTGGTTCTTTCACATATGTATGGTTGGGCTGAATCTGGGGTATCGAGTCGAGGACTTGACAATCATTACAAACACACTTTCGCAACTGGCTCACAAGGAACACATCATGGGCACCAGGGAAGGTCGCATGTAATTCCAGCATGTAAGCTGACACTCCGATGCGCTCGAGATTCTGGAAAGGTCCCACATACCAGGGGACTAACTTGTGGTTCATTCCAAATCTTTTAACACCAGACATCGGAGAAACCTTCAGAAAAACCAAGTCTCCAACCGTAAACCCCAGATCGACCCTTCGTAGATTAGCATACCACTCATAGCGCTCTTGAGCCACACTAAGCTTTTCCCGAATATGGGTCACGGCACAATTCATCTCTTCAAGGGATTCCAGACCTAACAACGGTCTCTTGCCAACTTCAGCACAAAACAATGGAGTTCTACAACGCCTCCCATACAAGGCCTCAAACGGAGACCTCTGCAGACTCTCTTGATAATTATTATTGTAAGCAAACTCCATGTGTCTGAGACGCTCATCCTAAGCACCATCATGATCCACAATATAACACCTGATCATATCCTCTACGATCTGATTCACCCTTTCCATCTGACCATTAGTCTGCGGATGTTGGGTACATTGGTTAAATGTACCTGATTTGAAGAAGCCTCACCCAACTCAATGATATACATCATAATGTATTTGATGTATGTTGAGTTTACTTGTGCAGGTTAAGTAATTACTGGACTGAAGCAAAAAGTTTCTAAGTCCATGTGTCGACACCCAGAGGGAAAGTGTCGACACTTAAGAAAGCTTGTGTCGACACCCAGACAAGCAGTGTCGACACTTGGAGTCATTGTGTCGACACCTGGGATGCAGAGTCGACACCAGACAGAAAGTGTCGACACAAGGAGCTGTGTCGACACCTAGTGAAGCTGTGTCGACACTCAGCAAAAGTCAGCAGAGACTAAGTATAAGTGTCGACACCCAAAACAATGTGTCGACACTCAACAAAAAAGTCAGCACATGAAGTAAGTGTCGACACCTAGAACAATGTGTCGACACTCAGCTGGAGACTCTACACTTGAAGAAAGTGTCGACACATGGAGCTGTGTCGACACTTAGCAAAAAACAGAAAGATCAACAAATTATTCTAAGTACAAGTGTCGACACTAAGGGAATGTGTCGACACTCAGCTGAAGTCTCAACAGAAGAATCAAGTGTCGACACAAGGAGCTGTGTCGACACTCAGCACGTATCAACACTGAAGACTATGTGTCGACACCAAGAAGCAGTGTCGACACTTAACATATTCAACATATAAAGATGTGTCGACACAAAGGAGATGTGTCGACACTTAGAAGAATTCAGCAAAAGATAGAAGATCAAGTACTTGTGTCGACACTCAATTTCAGTGTCGACACATGAAGAAGAATCTGTGTCGAGACATAGTATCTACAACACAAGGAGTTGTGTCGACACCTTGTAGACTTGTGGCGACACTTACACAACTTGTGTCGACACTTGGTCTATAAGTGTCGACACTTAAAGACAGAAAGTCTCGACACTTTCAAACAGTTAGAGATTTTCAAGAATTGACTGGATAACTTGACAGCTGCCGTTCCAGCCAGTCTACAGCACCTGTCAGAGATGTCAGAATTCAGTTATGGACCGGACCAGCCGGTTACCATGAAGAAGGCCTATAAATAGGCTCATACAGTTTACAGAAACTGTTGTTCAGATTGTTGTTCAAGTTGTTGAAGTAATTCAAGAGTGATTCACAGAGTTGTTCACTTTATTGATCAAGTATCAAGAAGAAGATCTAGCCGTCCAAGTGCAGATCTAAGAAGTTGGAGAGAGAGGGCTCCATCCAAGAAATCAGCCTCTAGAACTAGGCTGAGAAGAAGGGTTCAGATTTATTCTGAATTCTAAGTGGCAGAGGTCAAGGATCAACTGCAGAAGGAGACAATATTATTCAGTTCTACTTTCAAGTAGCTTTGAAGAAAGCTAAGTCAGATTGAATCCAGCTGAGTTCTTCCAAGAACTCATCAAGAAACTCTCAACTCCCCTCTCTTGTTTCTGAGTTGTTGAGTTATTATTTCTATAAACATTTTTATCTTGTAGGATCCTTTGCATCTGAGTAAATTGTAAGCCTATAATTATAAAGGCTGAGGGTAGGGCTTGAGAGCCTGAGTGTAGGAGATTGAAAGCTCTGAGTGTAGGCCTTGTTGGCTGAGTGTAGGCCTTGGTGGCTGAGTGTAGGCCTTTGTGGCTGAGTGTAGGCTTTATGGAAAAGCTGAGTTGTAGGGCCTTGTGCCTGAGGTGTAGGAACCAGTTTGGGTTCTGAGACAGTGGTGAAGTTTGGCCGAATCTAGTACACTGCTAGATAGGCGAAGGGGGAAAGTGGATCTCCCCCTAGACAGTGGAAAATCTGATTGCTGCCATTAAAGTCTTAAAAAGAATTAGGTCACCTATTCACCCCCCCCCCCTCTAGGTGTTTAGGTACTATATCTTTCAAGTGGTATCAGAGCCAGGTTGCTCAAAAAGGACTAACAGTCTGAGGAGATCCTGATTGGCAGATTCAGTCTAAGTCAAAATACAGATTCAAGAAAATCAAGAACCATGGGTTCCTCTGAAAATCACAAGGAATTGGGTTCCATGAAATTGCCCATATGCAGGAAAGAGATCTTTGGGATCTGGAAGGAAAGGGTAAGGCTGTTTATGGAAGCCTCAGACCCTAGGATCTACATCACAGTAAAAGAGGGGCCATATGTGCCCATGAAGATATCTGTACTAGATGAAAATCAGAGAACCCCAAAGGATTTCTCTGAAATGACTAAGGATGAGATTGTCCTAGCCACCATGGACAAGAGGGCACAAAACATTATAGTGAGTGACATAGATGATGCAACATTTCAGAATCTTATACACTGTAAGACAGCCAAAGAGATGTGGGACACTCTTATTGTGTATATGGAGGGTTCTGAAGAAGTTAGACAAGATAGAAAATCCTTGCTAAATCAAGAGTATGAGAGTTTTAGACAAGGAAAGGGTGATAGCATAACTGAGTGCTACAAGAAGTTCTACAGAATAGTGAATGAACTCATGTCTTATGGAAGAGAGTTCAGCAATTATGAACTAAATGACAAGTTCCAAAGGTCCCTAACCAAAGATTGGGACACCAAGATCTGTGCCATAAGAGAAATGACTAAGTTGGGAGAAATTCCTCCACCTACACTGTTTGGCAAGTTATTGTCTTATGAAATACAATTGACAGTGAGGAAAGAGGAGGAGAAATCAACAAGAACTGAACACAAGGAAAGATCAGTAGCCTTCAAGACAGAAGCCTCCAGAAAGTGCAGGAATAAGTCATCAACTCCACCTCCAAAGGTAGTTGAATCAGAATCAGATGAGTCAGCCAGCACAAAATCTGAAAGCAGTGAAAGTGATGAAGACTTTGCTGCCTTCACTAGACATTTTCAGAAATTCTTGAAGAAGAAACATTGGAGGTCAAGGCCTTCTACTTCAAAAGGAAAAGAAGATTTTTATCAGGATAAAAAGGCTTCAAAGAAGGACAGGAAGAGGACAAAATCTAGCAAGGCAACTGGTTCTAAGATAGTGTGCTATTGCTGCAAAAGACAAGGCCATGTTGTTGCAAATTGTCCTGAAAAGAGAAAAGAGTCTAGTGACAGGAAGAAGACTCATCTCAAAGGCAAGAAAGAGAAGTCTTTTGTTGCCAAGAAGGAGAAGACTCTATCAGATATCTCTTCTTCAGAAACTGAGTCTGATGCTGAGGCATACATAGGGCTGTTTGCTGAAGAAGAAGAAGAAGAATTCATGCAGATAATGGAGTCTATATATGAACAAGAAGACAGTCAATGCCAAGGGTAAATGGCTTTGACAGAGCATGACAAAATCCTGGAGCAGCCAGGACCCAGTAAGGTACAAAGTTCAACTTTAAGTTCAGTTTCTTGTTTTAGTACAGAATCAGATTCATCATCTAGTGATGAGAGTGTATCTGAGTCTGAAAAAGATATTCATCAGCTTATAGATGAATATAAAGTGCTGTTGCAAGCTTACAAGAAAAGCAAGTCCCTAGCCAAAAGTCAGGCAAAGGAAATTACTGATCTTAAAGCTGCTGCAACAGATTCTGAGATGCAATTTGATCAAAAGCTTAATGAGATAGCCAGGCTGAAACACATAACAGTGATTCAGATGGGGACTATCACCTTTAAGAATGATCAAATCAAGAGTCTGGAGATCAATCTTCAGAAAGAGAGAGAGCTTGTTGCTAGGTTTTCTAAACCTAAGTCAGTGTTACCTTTAATTGATGAATTTGTTCATCATAAAGGCAAGGCTGGACTGGGTTTTATTAAATCTGCAAGGACTGAGCATGCCAAGTCCAAGTCCAAGGGCAAAGCCCCAACATTCAACAAGTCTGTTGTAGATAAGACAGCAAAGACAGTACCTAAGCAAAGGTACAATAAGTTTGAATGTTGGTGTTGTGGCAAAGTTGGCCATTTTGCAATGGACTGTTGGCACAATGTTAGTGCCAAAGTGAGTTGCAAATTACCTGTTGGAAAGCCAGTAGGTAGTTTTGTCAAGTTGCAAACTAACAAGTACCAAGGACCCAAGAATTCTTTGGGTTCTAAGATTCATTAATCTGTTTTGCAGGTGAGTCCAAGTGGCCATACCCCAACATGGTACTTGGATAGTGGATGTTCCAGATATATGACTGGAACAAGAGGATTACTAAAGGACTACATTCCAATAAAAGATGATCCAAAAGTCACCTTTGGTGGTTCTGAAAAAGGAATCATCAAAGGATTTGGTAACATTTCTAGCAACTTGGTTACCATTACTCAAGTGGCTTATGTTAAAGGGTTGAAACACAACCTAATAAGTATAAGTCAATTAAGTGATGTAGGGTATGACATCTCATTTGTTAAAAATGGTTGTCATATCAAGAGGTCAAGTGATCAAGAGATCATTTTGACAGGTTATAGGAAGAGGAATGTCTACTGCTTAGACATTATGGTTGAGAACAATGGTTCTCCAGTTTATCTTGTAGCTGATGAGACAGTCTCTCATTGTGTCAAATGGCACAAGAGGCTAGCCCATCTTAACTACAAGATAATTAGAAAACTCTTTAGCAAAGAGTTAGTGAGGAATGGTCCTCAAGTTAAGTGTGTTAAAGATGGTATTTGCTCAGCTTGTCAAAAGAGCAAGCAGACTAAATCCACCTTTAGAAGCATAGAAAACAAAGATGCTGTGAGGTGTTTATACCTCTTGCATATGGATCTCTTTGGTCCAATGCCAGTTCACAGCTTAGGTAGGAAGGTCTATACCTTTGTAGTTGTAGATGACTACTCAAGGTTTTCCTGGGTGTTCTTCTTAAGACAGAAATCTGAAACACCTAGTGTCTTCCATAACTTTGTCAAGCAAATTCAGAATGAACTAGACAGTACAGTGGTCAAGATTAGAAGTGACCATGGTACTGAATTTCAGTCTGATAGCATGACAAAACTATGTGAAGAATTTAGGATATTTCACGAATTCTCTTCACCTAGAACACCTCAGCAAAATGGCATTGTTGAGAGGAAGAATAGGACCTTGATAGAGGCTGGTAGGACCCTATTAAGTGATACATCACTACCAGAGTATTTCTGGGCTGAAGCAGTTAACACTACATGCCATGTTATAAATAGGGCTACCATCACTAAAGGCCTCAACAAGACCCCCTATGAAGGTGTGAAAGGCAGGAAACCAAACCTATCCTACTTCAGGATTTTTGGTTGCAAATGCTTCATACTTAATAATGGGAAGTCTTACTTGACTAAGTTTGCTGCCAAGTCCCAAGAGGGAATTTTTGTTGGGTACAACAATAATAGTAAGGCTTATAGAGTCTACAACTTGACTACACAAGTTGTAGAAGAATCTGTGCATGTAGTTTTTGATGAGACTAAACTTATTAATAATGAGTTGTCTAGTACTGTATGTAGCCCCACAGGTTTAACAAAGAAAATGGACAAGCTTACTATAGAAGAAGTACCTGCTGCAAGACAGCAAGTAGAAGACAGTAGCTGTTGTCCAGGGGGAGAACTACATGTGCCAATTGCTGATGAAGTTCAAGGTATACAGCATGATGGAGATGCTGAAGAGGTTCAACCAGAAGTTAGGATGCCTCCAGCCAACATGCATCTTAGAGATCATCCAGTAGAGCAGATTATTGGAGATCCAAGACAAGGAGTACAAACCAGGAGCAGAAACATGAATGCAGCAATCTACTCCAGTTTTCTATCTCAAGTTGAACCTAAGAAGTTTGAAGAAGCAATACAAGATCCACAATGGACTGAAGCAATGCAAGAAGAGCTTAATCAGTTCAAGAGGTGCAAGGTCTGGGAACTTGTTACTAAACCTAAAGACCACAATATAATAGGAACTAAGTGGATCTACAAGAATAAGATGGATGAACAAGGGGTCATCATTAAGAATAAGGCAAGCTTGGTTGATAAAGGATATAGGCAAGAAGAAGGCATTGATTTTGATCAAACATTTGCTCCAGTAGCCAGACTGGAAGCCATAAGGATGTTCTTGGCCTATGCAACCTATCAAGGATTCAAGGTTTACCAAATGGATGTCAAGTCAGCATTCCTGAATGGTAATCTTAAGAAAGAAGTCTCTGTGGAACAGCCTTCAGGTTTTGTTGATCCAACTCTACCTCATCATGTCTATAGACTAAGGAAAGCTTTATATGGGTTAAAGCAAGCCCCTAGGGCTTGGTATGAAACCCTATCTAGTTTCCTCATTGAGAACAAGTTCTCAAGGGGGAAAATAGATAAGACTCTATTCCTTAGGGAATCTAGAGGCAAAGTTATACTAGTCCAAATATATGTAGATGACATTATATTTGGGTCTACTGAAAGCAGCCTTTGCAAAAAGTTTGCAAAACTTATGCAAGGTCAATTTGAGATGAGTAGTATGGGAGAGCTGAAGTTTTTCTTGGGTCTCCAAGTTAAACAGACTGAAAGTGGTTTATCCATATGTCAGTCCAAGTTCACCCTAGAACTCATAAGGAAGTATGGTATGGATTCATCCAGTACCATGAAGACTCCTATGGGGTCAAGTATGTCTCTCAGCAAGGATGATGCAGGGAAACCTGTAGATGAAACCTTGTATAAAGGGATAGTTGGCTCCCTATTATACTTGACTGCTAGTAGACCAGATATCATGTATGCTACATGTGTCTGTGCAAGGTATCAAGCCTGCCCTAAAGAGTCTCATTTGACAGCAGTCAAAAGAATACTGAGATATCTAAAGGGCACTCCCTATCTAGGCCTCTGGTACCCTAGGAATGGGAATTTTGATCTAACAGGTTATTCAGATGCAGACTTTGCAGAGTGCAAAGAAGATAGAAAAAGCACTACTGGAACCTGTCAATTCCTAGGTGGGAGACTAATTTCATGGAGTAGCAAAAAGCAAACCAGTGTGACTATCTCCACTGCAGAGTCAGAGTATGTGGCTGCAGGAAGTTGTTGTGCTCAACTTCTGTGGATACAACATCAGCTAGAGGACTATGTATTTCAGGTAAGTAGAACTCCACTCTTCTGTGATTCTACAAGTTCTATTTCAATAGCTAATAATCCTGTATCCCATAGTAGAACAAAACATATTGAAATTAAATATCATTTTCTTAGGGAGCATGTAGAAAGAGAAGATATTTTATTAGAATATGTTAAAATTGATAATCAAGCAGTTGATATGTTTACTAAGCCCCTAGAAGAAGCTAAGTTCAATAGATTTAAAATTGAACTAGGAATGATAAACTTAGAGTAAGTTTACAGTATTGAAAATGGCTAAGTAAAAAGGTGTCGACACATAGACAAGTCTATGTCGACACAGAATAGTGGTGTCGACACTTCAGGAAAAAAGTGTGGACACATCTAGGAAGTTGGTGTCGACACTTCAGAATATTAGTGTCGACACATGTCATGTAGGTGTCGACACATCCAATGTGGTGTCGACACTTAAGTTTTACTCAGAATTTTCTAAGTAAAGTCTCGACTATGTGTCGAGTTATATAGTGTCGACACATAACCAAGTATCGACACATAAAATCTGTTGACTAAACTTGTGTCGACACATATGTGTCGAGACATTATAAGTCTGTGTCGACACTTATTGCCAGTGTCGACACATTTTAAGTTAGCTGTCCCGCCTGTTCATCTTCAAAATCAGAAAGGTATAAATAGGGTTTTGTCTTTGTTTGTCGACACGTTTTCAAAGTTTCGAGACCAAACTTCAGTGTCGACACCTCTCTTCTCTCAAGACAAATTCTACAAACACTAATGGCGCCTAAGCTAGAGGAGAATGTCAACGAAGGATACGAGCTGGTGCGCGGTGCTTTCAATGATGCTGATCAAGAAATCCAGGCGGTCGTAACCCTAGTCGCCGATTTTGGGTTAGAATATTTAGTTTCAGAACCTACTAAAATATGGAAGAAAGAGGTACTTGAATTCCTCAATGGAGCAAAGGTGGATGAATCTGGATACAAGATCAAATCCAGAGTTCATGGAACAAGGGTTAAGGTATCCCCTAAAAGTCTGAGGAAGATTCTCTAGCTAACAAGAACTCAAGAAGAAGATGAAGTTACTGTTACAAAGACCAGGGAAGCTCTAACCTGGTGTGGCCTTGATCCTAAAATGAAGATTGGTTCTGTTTTCAACAGGAAAGACATGAACAGTCAAGGAAAATTCCTCTCTGAGATTGTTGGAAAGGTACTACTCAGTAAGCCAGGAGGGCATGACAGAGTGTCTGCCTCTATGTTTAGCATAATGACAAGGATTATCTTCTCTCTAAACACTGACTGGTCTATGATAGTCTATGAGAAGATTAAGGAAAGCTTGAAAAAGCCCAATCTGGGCAGAATCATTAGTCTATACCTAGCTGGTGCCATACCAGAGGTAATGCAACAAGCTGCAGGAAGAAAGATAAATCATATGAGAAGGATGAATCTGAGGATCTTTTCTAGATGGGACAAGGTGTTGACTAAGGAGATGCCAACCCCTGAGAAACTAGTTCCTGGGAAAGAAATTCCACCTAAGAAGAAAAGGAAGACTGCTCCAGTGGCACAAGAGTCCACTAGCAGTTCTGGAAGTGAAGAGCCTATTGTCTTCTCATCTGATGAGAATATAGAAGAGCCTGCAGTGAAGTCACCTGCTCCTCAAGCTGGTGCTGAGATCCAGGGGGAGCTACCACAGGCAAGCCCCATCCACAAGGATCAAAGCCAGGGGGAGCTTCCAGTTGTAACTGAACCCACTACACTGGAAAGTGAACAAGCCACCACCATCATACTAGAGGTAATCACAGAACTAAACACTTTGAATTTTACTATGGAAGATACTGATTTGTCTGATGATCATCAGCAAATCCAGCTGGATAGCCAAGTCCCAGATGCTGTCTTGGAAGACACATCTGCTGCAGCTCAGTATGTATCTGATCCAGTGGTTGAAGAGCCCAGAGTTTCTCCAGCTCATTCTCCACAAGAGTTTACAATGGAAGATTTATTTCTAAATCTGGATCAAGAGGATTTTGATAAAGAAACTGCTGCTGATAGAGAGAATGCTGCTGTTGAGGGGGAGCAAGTGCAAGTTCATGAAGAGCCTGTGAGGATAGAAACTGAGAAGGCACAAGAAGTGCAGAAAGAGAGGCCCCCTAGCCCTAAGGAGAGGGTTGAAATTGCTAGCTCCTCAGAATCTGAAAATGAGGAGGCTATAAGGGCCAAGCAAAAGAAGTTTCAGGTTTTCAGGAGGAGGAGCCAGAATTACAAGAAGGCTTTTCAAACTGTTGCTCCTCAACCTATAGTTCAGGCAGCACCATCAATAGACTATAGTGCACTGATGGTGTCAATGCAAATCAAGTTGGATGAGCAAAGGCAGGCCATAGAGAAATATGTAGATGAAGGGCAAAAGTCACTCCAGTTTGATCTTGCCCAAGATATCAAGTCTATAAGGTTTGAAATGAACCTTAACAAGAAGGAGATGACTGAATGCTTCCACAAAGGTGGAAATGCAGTGGTGTACTTGGCAACACACCAGGAAAAGATAAAGGCCCAAGTGGATGACATAGCATTGAAGCAAGGGTATGTTCTTGAAAATCAGCTAAGGATGAATGACAATTTGACTGCTTCCCATAATGCTATTGTCACTGAGTTAAAGAACAAGGCTGCTGAACCCTCTACCTCTACTGCTGCTGTTAAAGCTGATTTTGACATGGTATTTCAAGAAGAAATCAATGCTGTTAAGACAGCTATTCAAGACTCCCAGAAGGCCATATCTGAACAACTTAAAAAGCTCAAACCTTTCTTTAAAGATGGAGTCAGATTCTTGGATAATCAAATCAGATTCCAGAAGGATGATGTCAGAGATCATATGGCTAGAGAAGTCATAAAGGGGGAGAGAGTTTTAGTCAAAGCGAGCTTTGATCATGCCAAATGGATATCTAATTCCATCAGAGCTATACTGGGATATCCTCCACTTTGTGATGATGACAATGTTGCTGAATCTGGAATTCAACCTGCATATCTTGGAGGTGAGCAACCAGAGGTAGCTCAAGTGATCTATCCTCCACTAGATTTTGAAATGGTGCAAGCTGATATTCATCACATGTATAGCCCAACTGAAGGGAAGTCTAATGTTATTCTGGAGAAAGTGGTTCAGCCTATTTCTGAAGCCATGCAAGAGGCACTACAGAAAGAAGAAGAGACAAGGTTGTCTAAGAAGAGGTTTAGGGAACAAGCAGAACAAAGGCCAGACTTTGAACAGTGGAGCCCTACCTCTAGGAACATTATACTAACTGCCTGTAAAGCTGCCAAGGATAACATTCATGACAGGAACAAGTGGTTCTCTGAAGCTGAATGGAGAAAGCATGAATCTAGACAGGAGGCCATTGTTCAATACAGAAGGAAGGCAAAGATGGGAAAGCTACCTCCTACAGCTCAGGAGCCTAGCAAGTACTTTTCAAAGCCATACCATTACTTTGAGAGGCAGAAGATCAAAGCTGAAGAGCTTAAAAAGGAAGATCTAAAAGACAAGAAGCCTGCTGATGCTGAAACTGCTGATGCTCCTGTCCAAGCTAAAGTTCAAGCTTTCAAAGGCATAGTTATTAAGGAGCCTGAACAAAAATAGATTTAAAATTTTCTTGAAATTTATCTTGTAATCTTTTGGATGTAAAACATTTAGTGAACTTCTGAAAATGTATAAGACAGATATTAGAACAATATATGATTAATATATTTCATGTGTGTTCTGTGAATATGTCTATGTCTATTTCTTATTTGTTCTGAGATGATGAATTTGTATTCATGTAAAATTGATACATGTTATGTTTATCCTGCTGTACATAATCCTGCTTTACATCATTTTGTAGCGGATGATAGGTGGTGGAATACCTTAAATCGGTACCCAACCTCTCCTGTAAACTCTTCCAAAAACGAGACGAAAATCTAGAGTCCCGATCTGATACGATGCTCACAGGCACACCATGTAACCTGATGACCTCTTCAAGATATAACTCAGCTATCTCCTTCATCGAGTACCCAATCTTAAATGGAACAAAGTGAGCACATTTTGTCAATCTATCGACTATCACCCAAACAGAGTCGTGCACACGGGGAGATTTTGGCAAACCAGTGATGAAATCCATTGAAATACTCTCCCATTTCCAACATGGAATATCAAGCGGTGTCAATTTACTGCCAGGCCTTCTGTGATCAGCTTTAACACGCTGACACATATAACATTCCGATACAAACTTTGCGATGTCATTCTTCATCCCTGACCACCAAAAAATTTGCTTTAGATCTTTATACATCTTAGTGGAACTAGGGCGGTAGGCTACACTGGAACCATGAGTTTCAGCATAGATCTTAACTCGTATATTTCCAAAGGTAGGGACGCAAAATCAGGTAGCTCTCCCTTCACAGTTCTATTCCGGAGGTGTGAAAAATCTGAATCATCCTTCTGATATGCTCGAGTAAGGGAAATCCAAGAGGGTTCTTCTGCTTCTAGACTAGCAGGCACAGTACTACTCCCAACCTCAATAACCATCGATAAAAATTCTTCTACCAAGGACTGCACCGAAAAATTAAAAATCTTAGCGGTCTATCAACTCAAGGCATCGACTACTACATTAGCTTTTTCCTGGATGATAAGGAATTTTCACTTCATAATCCGCCACATATTCTAACCAACGAGGCTGGCGCAGATTTAGTTCTTTCTGAGTGAAGACGTACTTCAAACTCTTATGGTTCGTATAGATCATGCACGATGCGCCATGCAATAGGTGTCTCCAAAGCTTCAGCGCATAAATTACGGCAGCAACTTCCAAATCATGCGTACGATAGTTTCTCTCGTAGATATTTAGTTGCATCGGTGCATACGCGATCACCTTACCATCTTGCATTAAAACACCACCAAGTCCGATGTGTGACGCGTCAACATACACATCATACTTAACTCCTTCCATAGGTAAGGTTAAAATCAGAGCGATACATAATCTCTTCCTCAACTCTTGGAAAGCCTCTTCGCACTTATCACTCCAAATGAAAACAGTATTCTTCTGAGTAAGTGTAGTTATAGGAGCAGACAACAACGAAAACCCCTCCACGAATCTTCTATAATAGCCAGCCATGCCCAAGAAACTTCTAATCTCCTTGGGTGAAGAAAGTCTCTCCCATTCCATCACAGTAGAAATCTTGGTCGGATCTACCGAAATACCGTCCTTGCTCACAACATGACCAAGAAGGACACCTGAGGTAGCCAGAACTCACACTTGCTCAACATCGCATAAAACTTATGCTAATGTAGTATTGGGACTGTGAAAACCCAAGCCGTTTCCACTCCTCTTTCCAGCCGTCTGCCCTGGGATAAATTCCTGATTGAGAGAGAGAAGTTGCTGGAGCAAGTTCTGGAGGGGACATCCGCCAACATCGCGAAGGAGAAGATGCCGCCAAGGAGAATTACGAGATCCATGACCAGAAATGGTGATACCGCTGGAACCGAGGTGAGTTTCCTACCCTCTCCCTTGGTGCTAGATCTATAGTTATTTTCCCAGGCGAGACATCGATTCAAGAGAGTCTTGATGGAGAGGAGAAGTTTTCTAGGAAAGGCTATGCTAGGACTTGTGTCCTAGGTTTTAGATCTCTTCAACCACTCCCTTCTTCTATGTGATGATAGGGGATGGTTTCGTGAAGGGTACTGGCCTCTTGAGGTTGAATAAGGGAGGAGGTTTTCTGGAATTATTTGGGAAGATCGCCTTGAGGAGGAAGATGAACTGATGCTGTTCATTCCGCCTTAAGATATGTGCAGAATCTGTATTTTGCGTGCAGCGAACTTCGTGGCCATTTTTAGGTGTGATATGGCCAGATCCGGGCTTTCGGCTTATATGATTGCGGTGTTGACCCAGGATGTGAGTGCGGTAGCTAACAGACTTTCGTGTATAGCCGATAGCCCAGATATGGCCATATCACACCTAAAATGGTCACGAAGTTCGCTGCGCGTAGAATACAGATTCTGCACGCATCTTAAGGCGGAATGAACGATATCAGCTCATCTTCTTCCTTAAGTCGATCCTCTCAAATCTCCTCCAAAAAATTCCTCCACCCTTATTCACCCTCAAGAGGCCAATACCTTTCAAGAAACTATCCCTTATCATCACATAGAAGAAGGGAGTGGTTGAAGAGATCTAAAACCTAGGACACAAGTCCTAGTATGGCCTTTCCTAGAAAACTCCTCCTCTCCATCAAGACTCTCTTGAGTCGATGTCTCGCCTAGGAAAATAACTATAGGTCTAGCACCAAGAGAGAGGGTAGGAAACTCTTATCATTTCTAGCGGTTCCATTTCCGGCCATAGACCTTGTGATTCTTCGCGGCGGCATCCTCTCCTTTACGGCGATGGCAGATCTCCTTCATTAGATCTTCCTCCAGCAAACTCTCCTTCTCTACAGGACTTCTTTCAGAAAAATACGGCTGGGAAGAAGAGTGAAATGGCTAGGGTTTTTCCACAGTCCATATATATACCAAGAGCGGAGCGGTACCGGCGGTTCTAATGTACCAGCAGAGTGCGGTGCATATCAGCCTAACCACTACATCGGTATCATCAATATACTCAATACCCAAGGTCTTCGGGTCTTCATCTTGCACCCAAGACAAGGGGGTTCTACACCTTCTACCATAAAGTGCTTCATGAGGTGCCATACCGATGCTCGCCTGATGACTGTTGTTGTAGGAGAATTCCACCAGTGGTATGAGTCTTTCCCACGGCTCACCCCTATCCAACACACATAATCTCAGCAGATCCTCCAATATCCTGATTGTCCTTTCAGACTGCCCGTCCGTCTGAGGGTGAAACGTTGTGCTAAAGGTAAGACATGAGCCCAAATATGCCTGCACCGCATTCCACTCCTTGGAAGTAAACCGACCATCCCGATCCGAAATAATTGTGGATGCGGAAAATAAATATGGCTTTAACGGACTTCAGTTCAATATATGGGTTGTATGAGTTCAGGGTAATGCCGTTTGGGCTCACAAATTCCCCTTTGACTTTCATGAGCCTGATGAACAAGGTATTCGAATCCTATTTGGATGTCTTCGTCATCGTCTTCATCGACAATATACTGGTCTACTCAAAGACGGAGGAGGAGCATACCGAGCACCTGGCGTTGGTTCTGAAGAAATTAAAAGAGCACGCTTTGTTCGCCAAGTTCAGAAAATGCGAATTTTGGCTCAAATAGGTTGCCTTCTTAGGCCATGTAATCAGTGGAGCTGGACTAGCGGTGGATCCGTCCAAGGTGAGTGCCGTGAAGGAATGGTCGCC
This sequence comes from Platanthera guangdongensis, assembly GCA_039583875.1. Taxonomy (NCBI): domain Eukaryota; kingdom Viridiplantae; phylum Streptophyta; class Magnoliopsida; order Asparagales; family Orchidaceae; genus Platanthera; species Platanthera guangdongensis. The sequence continues at coordinate 177,576,015 of CM077158.1, forward strand.
CCTGAAATCGGCGTCCGATGCACGGAGTTTTCTTGGACTTGTCGTGTACTAACGCAAGTTCGTAAAAGGATTCTCCAAGATTTCCCTTCCTCTAACCTCCTTGATGAAGAAGGGTGTGCCATTTGAGTGGACACCTCAATGTGAAGCGGCATTTCAAGAGTTGAATGATAGACTTACCTCCGCCCCCATCCTTGCACTTCCATCTGGGAAGGAAGGATTTCAAGTTTACACGGATGCGTCATATCAAGGGATGGGAGCGGTATTGGTGCAGCACGGGCATGTGATTGCTTATGCTTCAAGACAACTGAAGAAGCATGAAATCAATTACCCGGTTCACGATTTGGAGTTGGGAGCAGTGGTGTTCGCCTTGAAGGTTTGGAGGCACTATCTATACGGCGTCCACTGCGAGATCTTTTCAGATCATAAAAACTTGAAGTATGTTCATACACAGAAGGAGTTGAATTTGAGGCAACTGCGGTGGTTAGAATTTATATGCGACTATGAGTTTACCATGAACTACAACCCCGGAAAGGTGAACTTGCAAGATTTGGAGCCCTTCAGGCCGGATGGAAAGAAAGGAGGAAGAATGTGCTGGGTACATTGGAAAATGTGTACCAGATTTGGAGAAGCCTCATGTCGCGTTCTTTATCCCGATGCATTCTCCTCCATTATCAGGCGGCTATCTTTTCCGCATCCACAATCTCTCTTCCTCTTGATGGTGACGCTCCTCTATTATGCAATTTTCAAGCGCCCATTCCTCCTTCAGGCAGCGATGCTCTGCTCCTCTATTTTTATAATTTTTGAGTGCTGATAGCTTTCGTGCTTGTGGATATCCCAGATCTAGCCCACCTACTTGCGCACCGCACTCCGCTGGTACCTTAGAACCGCTGGTAACGCTCCGCTCTTGGTATATATATGGATTACGGAAAAACCCTAGCCATTTCAATCTTCTTCCCAGCCATATTTTTCTGAAAGAAGTCCTGTGGAGAAGGAGAGTTTCCTGGAGGAATATCTAGGGATGGAGATCCGCCATCGCCGTAAAGGAGAGGATGCCTCCGCGAAGAATCACAAGGTCTATGGCCGGAAATGGAACTGCTGAAAATGATGTGTGTTTCCTACCCTCTCCCTTGGTGCTAGATCTATAGTTATTTTCTTAGGCAAGACATCGACTCAAGAGAGTCTTGATGGACTATGTACCGAGGACCAAGCCCCGAACTGACCTTGTGTGACCTAGAAGGAGCCTCGGAGTGAGCACGAGGACCAAGCCCAACCGTTCACCTGCCACGGAAGGAGCCCCGAGACATGAACACCGAAGACACAGCCCAACCGCCCAAAGTATAATTGTCGACTCCCATTGGTGTGATGATCGGCGAGCCCGTAGACCTGCCACACTATCCTTAACCCAGGATTACGACACCGTGTGTTGACTCACACCGCATACAAAAACCTCCTCGCTGTAACATAGAAGGGGCCTCAAAAATAAGCACGAGGACACAGCCCAACCATCCATCCATACATTATCTCAACACAAATCAAACAAGTGACGGTCAACACCGCACTCACATCCTTTCACAATACTACCCGTAGGGAGACTACACTCTAAGTGTTGGACTACTAACCTCATTCCATTAATCAAACACACTCATGGCCATAGTTATTCTTCTACGTGACTTTCCAAATGATATCAACTTATTGTAAACATGATGCGCATAAAACGATCTAACAATCCTTCCAAATGATAACAACTTATTATAAACATGATGCACATATAAAGATCTATCAATCTTTCCAAATGATAACATATTGTAAACATGATACATATAAATAATAATTTACCAAATTTCTAACAAGTCAATTTGTTCAAGTAAGCTCGCTTCACAATTTGATTATATGAAATCCGATTAATAAACTTCATCGATCACGCAACTAAAATGATTAATCATAAAAGAGTTTATTCAAGCCATGTAACTTGAAATATTAATTCTACCGAATCCATTCCATATTATATAAACCCAGAATTTAGGTGCAGAGTAAATCTGGATAGCAATTTCAACCGGAGATTCCCGAAGCTACATGAATCTGGTGAAGACGTGTAACCCCTCGATGGAAAGGTATTTCCATGGGCTACAACTTTCGTATTCATACCTCAACCCAGATTTTAGTGTATCATATTAGCATTCAGCGTTCAAGTCCCCTGCGTACAGAACACAATTTTTGCATGCAGGATTTATCGGATGACATTTTCGTCCAGGCTTTCCCATGGCTACAAACTTTGCCTGAAGTCGTGCAACCATTCGTTGGAAAGGTATTTTCAAGGGCTTGAACTTTCGTGTTTAGCCTAGAGCCCAGATCTGGCCATATCACACCTAAAAATCGACACGAAGTTCGCTACGCGCAGAATATAGATTCTGCACGCATCTTAAGGCGGAATGAACGACATCGGTTCATCTTCTTTCTCAAGTCGATCCTCTCAAATCTCCTCCAGAAAATTCCTCCACCCTTATTCACCCTCAAGAGGCCAATACCCTTCACGAAACCATCCCTTATCATCACATAGAAGAAGGGAGTGGTTGAAGAGATCTAAAACCTAGGACACAAGTCCTAGTATGGCCTTTCCTAGAAAACTCTTCCTCTCCATCAAGAATCTCTTGAGTCGATGTCTCGCCTAGGAAAATAACTATAGATCTAGCACCAAGGGAGAGGGTAGGAAACTCACATCAATTCCAGCGGTTCCATTTTCGGCCATAGACCTTGTGATTCTTCGCGGCGGCATCCTCTCCATTACGGCGATGGAAGATCTCCTTCCTTAGATCTTCCGCCAGCAAACTCTCCTTCTCCACAGGACTTCTTTCAGAAAAATACGGCTGGGAAGAAGAGTGAAATGGCTAGGGTTTTTCCACAGTCCATATATATACCAAGAGCCGAGAGTTACCGGCGGTTCTAATGTAGCAGCGGAGTGCGGTGCGTATGTAGGTGGGCCAGTCTAGTACTGGAGTACCCGTGACCAGCTCTGTGAGTGATTAGTATTTCTTATAGCTTTCGCGAGAGATTGTAGTTAGGATCTAATGTATCGGGCTTAAGCCAGTTTATATTTAGTTTGTACTGTTCTTTTGCAGTACTCTCTCTTCTTTATTTATGGACTTGTGTGGTTTCTCCTTATATATGACGTTTGTGGACTCAATTATATTTAAGTCATGATTACTGCTCTCTCTGTGATGATCAAAAAGGTCGGCAGAATCGGCATTTTGTTGTGGCGGCTTTCCCGAGTGTCGAGGCCACCGCAAAATGGCGGTTCTTGGAAAAAGACCCCGGGTTTAAAAAAAAGGGTCTTACAGGTTGAATGATCGTACTTGCCGGCAAGATCGGCATCTTGCGGTGTCGACTAGCCCGCATGTACTAAGTGTCACCATAAGGTTGCGGTTATGGGCATAAGATAGTGTTACCTCCTAAGTAAGGGGGGTTTTACACACTAGCGCATCAACACAGTAGCTATTCACAACCTGTATTCATACAACATGCATTCACAGCCGCGCACGCACAACAGGCATTCACAGCCATGCAAAAGACAGTATGTCGACATAGTATAGACTGCTTCTCTTTGAGCAGGGTAGCGGGACCCGCGGGCCTCACAGGTATAGCCGTCTACTATAATGCCCTGTCCTGCCACTTTTAGGGGTGGTCGTACCACATAGCCCAGGCCCTAACATACAACCCCGTATACTCTTGGATGTGAATGACATCCGACGATTCAACATTTTGGATGATCAGTGGAGGAAACCCAATGAGAAAAAACATAATATTCTGTCTCCCGTGGTACTCATCTACCTATCTCCTTAAGTCGTCAAACATCAAGCACCGATACGATTGGTCTGTAGAAGTGAGTGACTCGCCCTAATTTACCGTAAGCAATTTATAAGCAACTAAGTAAAAACAATTTTGCTAGCATGCACAATGTCTTCAACAGCTTGCACTACTAAGCTTTAAATAATTCGAGCAAACGACACATGGCTCGACTTTCGACAAGGAGCGTGGGAGCACTTTATTTGAATCTAAGGAGGAACATCACAACTCCTATTATCCTCAACTAAGGCTAAACCTATCAAAAAACTGCCCGTTAGAGCATGACCCGGGCTTTAAATTGCAGAAACAAAAGTGCATTAATAAAAGTTACTGGTAGTATAAGATGCAAAATTGAAATGTTGTAATGAAATTGGACCAGTATGAAGATGGAGTGGTACTGAACTAAAAGAATTGAAATGAAATTAAGTACTAAAAGGAACTTGACCAGTACGAGGCTGGAATAGTACTTAAAAAAGAACTAAACTGAAAGTAAATAAGCAGGACTAGTACAAGACAAGAGTACTTCAAAAGAAATAACTGAACTAAAATAAAGAAACTGGACTAGTGCAAGACTGGAATAAATCATAACGAAAATGGTTGGAGTCAAATCACTCCATTTAGGCGGTTTCTGTAATGACCTGATTCGCACTAGGCCCTTCGTATGCGTTTTCGAGTCAGGAGAGCTGACTTGGATTCAGGGGAGTGCTGGCAACTAGGCTGCACTTTTAAATGGGAGGTGAAATCAGTCTAGAATAGGACACGGGTAGAGACACGGCCGTGTCCCTACCCGTGTGGGGGATGCCAGTTCTCGAGTCGACAACTCAAGTATGTCCAGAGAAGGACACGGGTAGTGACACGGGCGTGTCACTACCCATATGCATGATGGCACGGTAGGGACATGGCGTGTCCCTTCCCGTGTGTGTCGAGTAGAGATCGACGAGGTGTAAGCTGAGGAGGACACGGGTAGAGACACGGGCATGTCCCTACCCGTGTGCTTCGGTGTTGAGATCGATGAAGAGTACCCGAGAAGGACACGGGTAGAGACACGGGCGTGTCCCTACCCGTGTGTGTGTCGAGTTGAGCTCGACGAAGCATGTCCAGAGAAGGACACAGCCAGATAACACGGTCGTGTCATGTGGATACGGGTAGGGACACGGGCGTGTCCCTACCCATGTCGAGTATTGAATCGACACTAAAACCGTCATCGACACTTCGCCCGAGCAGGTCACGGGTAAGGATACGGGCGTGTCCCTACCCGTGTCACTTTTCATTTATATGGGTAGTGAAAACCCTAGACATTTTCACTCCTCAATCCAGACATTTTTCTGAGAGAACTTCTGTAGAGAGGGAGAAACTACTGGAGCAAGTCCTAGGGGAGAAGATCCGTCGCCACCATGAAGGAGAAGATGCCGCCAAGAAGAGTTACACGATCCATGACGGCAAATGGTGGAAATGCCGGAAATGAGGTGAGCTTCCTACCCTCTCCTTTTGTGCTATATCTATAGATATCTAGGTGAGATGTCGACTCAAAAGAGTCTAGACTAGTAAGATGGTGATTTCTATATGAAAAGGTCGTTCTAGGGCTTGTGCTCTAAGGTTAGTGATGTCTTCAACCTCTACAACCTTCTATGTGAGGATAGGGGACAGTTTCGTGAAGAGTCATGGCCACATGAGGGTGAATAAGGGAGGAGGAATTTCTGGAGGTGATTTTGGAAGATCAATTTGAGGAGGAAGATGAACTGATGCCGTTCATTCCGCTTTAAGATGCGTGCAGAATCAGTGTTCCGCGCGCAGCGATATTCTTGGCCATTTTCATGTATGATATGTCCAGATCTGGGATTTTGAATAAACACGAAAGTTGAAGCCCTTGAAAATACCTTTCCAATGAGTGGTTGCACGACTTCAGGCGAGGTATGTAGCCATAGTAAAGTCTGAATGAAAATGACATCTGATAAATCCTACAGGCAGAAATTATGTTATGTATGTAGCGAATTTCAAGGCTGATTTCAAGTATGATACTATTGAATCTGGGTTGTGTTCTGAACATAAAAGTTGTAACCCATGGAAAGACCATTGAGGGGTTACACTTCTTCACCGGATTCTTATAGCTTCGATAATTTCCGGTCGAAGTTGCTGTCCAGATTTATTCTGCACTTAAATTCTGGGTTTGGTATAACATTGATTTGGACTCGGTGGATTCAATGTTGCAATTAACTTGAGGTTTGGGTGAACTCTTTTTTGTTAATCATCTTAGTTCTATAACTGATGAAGTTTAATAATTGGATCCCATGAAATTGATTTGTGAAGCGAAGCATACTTAAACGAAATGATTTGATAGAAATTGGTAGACTAATATATATGCGCATCATGTTCATAATGTGTTGAAATCATTTTGAATGACATGTATGAGGATAATTTATGGTCATGTGAATGTTTGATTAACGAAATGAATTTAGTAGTCCAATACTTAGAGTGTCATCTTCCTACTGGTAGTATTGTGAAAGTATGTAAGTATGGTGTTTACTGTCACTAGTTGGGATAATGATGAGATGAGTCAAAGTCGTACGGTTGGGCTTGGTCCTCGATGTTCATTTCTCGGGGCTCCTTCCGTGCCGAGTGGATGGTTGGTCTTGGACATCGTGTTTTCTCCGAGGCTCCTTCCATGCAACCGTGATGTGGAATTTCATACAGTGTGAGTCGACACGCGGTGTCGTAATGCCGGGTTAAGGATAGTGTGGCAGGTCTACGGGCTCGCCAGTCATCACACCGACGGGAGTTGACAGTTAGAATTTGGGCGGTTGGGCTTGGTCCTTGGTGTTCACGTCCCAGGGCTCCTTCTGTACCAATTGAATGGTTGGGTTGGGTCCTCGTGCTTACTTCCAAGGCCCCTTTCGGGTCACACAAGGCCAGTTCGGTGCTTGGTTCTCGGTGCACATTGTAACGCCCCGAAAATTGTATTTGAATCAGTCGCGTAAAAAGGGATTTTTGGTGCCTGTATAGGGGTACATGACATAGGACACGGGCGTGTCCAAGGCTGTGTCTGGCTGGTGTTTTAGCCGTTTTCATCCCGAGAAGGACACGGCTAGTAACACGGCTAAATGACACGGGCGTGTCATTTGACACGGGCGCGTGCCTACCAGTGTCAGTACCCGTGTTAAGTTGGGTCATGTCGGTTGGCGTGGTGGTTATGCGTGACACTCCCCCGGTCACGGGCATGTCGTAAGACCCAACACGGGCGTGTCAGGTGAGACACGTGCGTGTCTTCGCCCGTGTGGTTGTTCTGAGTTCGACGATCGTGCCTGGAGCGAGGCACACGGCCTGGGACACGGCCGTGTGCCAAGCCGTGTTCGGCCTAGGTTTGGAGATTTTTGAGCGGATCTGAGCCATACATTTTCTTTAAATAAGATCCAACGGCCCAGATGATTTCCTGCTCTGTTAAGGCCGGGAATAGAGGAGTTAATCCTTAAATTCTCTCCAACCATTCTCTCTCTCAAGGAGTTGGAAAGAGGAGGAAGAAGGAAGAGATTTCGGCTGCCGGTGGAGCATCGGAGCACCATTTTGAGATCTGAGTGCGGATCCGTGGAGGAAAGTTCGTTGCGAAGAGTTCTGACCGTGTAGTTTTTCCATGGCGCCAAAGCGGACTACAAGGGTAACGATTCTCTACTTGAGCATGTGAAGCTCTTTCTTTCTGCATAGGGAATCCCGCTCCCGCGAGTGTGCGGTGAGTGCGTGGTGTTCCTTGGGGTTGATGTGCATAGTCCCCCTTGTGTTGTATATAGAGTCCGGAATCGAAAGTACGGACATAGGCATTGTGTGTGAAGCCTACCCGGACGTGTATTATCTGGATCAGCGATGTTGTATTTGATTTGTTTTGCCGGAGAAGACTCTATGCTTTGGGATTTTCAGGTTTCTATGCGGTAGATTGCAGCAGGGATCCTTGGAGGTTAGCTCCAAGGCGCACCCAGAAAACTGAGCGGAATCGTTGTTCTGCTAACTTGGCGGTCAGGGAATCGGCCTTGAACATAACTGGGTTATGTGATTGTTTGGAAATGTTGGGATCTGAGAGAAGCTTGGCTCCTGCGTACGTCTTAATGTGAACTACGCGGTTGAGCAATGGGCAAGTGGAATTGGACCTGGGCTATGTGGTTCGGTGCGAGAGACCTGAAAAGTGGACTGGCCGTTGGCATAGTCGGGAGCCTTAGACTAGTCAGGGTTAGAATGGCTAAAATGCTCATGTTGTTTCCATCCTGTTGGTGGTGGTCAAGACACTGAAATGTCAGGATTCACCGTTAATGTGCCCTGAGTGCATGGGGTGTTTGGCCGTGCGAGCCTACACCTGTGGCGAAATATATAGTTGCGCTTTATTGTTTAGCTGGGCTAATGAAATGCAGGGAAAGAGCACCGTCGTCCCGAGTAAGGGGCGGGGTTGTTATAATTTGGTCGGCTTTTGGCTGACCGTTGCTCTGTTTGCCACCATGCGGTGGAATGTACTTGCAGGTGCTGCGGAGCCGAGTACCAAATAGCGGACTGGAGCCCATGTTGCTGTGCTGGCCCTAGAAGGCCTTTAAGAATAGTGGTACTTTACGTTTGTCATGTGTGGCCGGCCTGCAAGCCGATGTATGGAAAACACTATTTATTAAGTGAACTATTGTAAGGCCATAAGGCCATGTACCCTTTCAGTGTATTTTGGGTTTCATTCCAGTAGTGTAGTTGTGGACATTCATGTTTATTGGATTTGAGTTTTGGGTTCTTTCAACTTTAAAAGCTTCCGCTAGAATGCTTTGTGTAGGACGAGTAGTCTTAATTGGATAGTTTGAATATTCTTATGTAACTCTTCCGACTGTATGTGGTATATGGCGTCGGGTTCCAGCTGGACCTTCTATTATATGCCATGTGACGGATGGGGGTGTTACAATTTGGTATCAGACTTCTGGTTACGGCCAGGCTTAAATGAATTCGTCGGCGAATTCTTTTAAGGGGTGGTGAGCACATCTGTGTGTCATCGTTATAACATCAAAAAGAACCCATGAATGTCCACTTAGGAATGAAAATACACTTGTTTTGTGGAATCTAAGTGTTCTAATGATTGCTTTTAGCAATTTATTTGTCGTCTAATCATGTGTCTTGCTACTATAGGCATCTAGGAGTAGTGCTGGTCAGTTAGAGCGTCCGCAATCAGCGGAAAGTAGTGCACCAAGGGACGTGCCTACAACACCTCCTTCAGCAGAAACCATCAGGATGGTGGCTGAAGGCGTATTTGCAATGATAAATACCCAACCTGCAGGGCAAATGCATCGCGCACCTCCTGCGAATGAGCAAGAACCGGTTAGGGCGGCAGAGCCGAGAGTGGTGGAGCGCATATCAGTTGATCTGGTAGAGCCGAGGAGAGCTACGGAGAAGCATCTTCAGCATGTAATGGGCTTTAATCCTCCGAGGTTCGATGGGGTTGGAATGCCAGCTCAAGCTGAGGACTGTCTCTCTTCTATGAAGAGGGTCTTGACAGCCACATTAACTGAGGAGTGGCAGAAGACTACCATAGCGACTTTCCTTTTGATGGGTGAAGCGAGGCTGTGGTGGGATGAGTTGGAGTTTCATCTTCTAGTGGGAAGGCAACTTGCTGATGTTCCGATGGAGGAAGTCTCTAGACTATTCTTAGCCAGATTTGTACCCTCCGCTTCAGAAACTTGAGATGGTGAACCAATTTCTTGGGTTGACTCAGGGAGCCAGAAGCGTGGACGAGTATCTTCATGAGTTCACATGATTGGGTCGGTATGCTGGGGCTATGTTTACGGAAGAGGAGAGGAATACCAACCGATTTTATGAGGGTCTTTGTGGTGATCTACAGCTACTACTTGCTGGGCCTAAGGCGCAAGGCTTCCTAGCCTTGGTCAATTCGGCCCGATCGTTGGAGAAAGTCGTTAAGAAAGTTCAAGAGAAGAAGGACTCAGGAGAAAAGAAGGTAGAGTTCAAAGTGCCTAGTTCAAAGTCAGGATTCCGCAGATGGAACAAGTAGCAGAGCACTTCGAACTCAGCCCATTCGGCTAGTGCGTCGGGGGAAACCACAAGTCGAGTCCCAGGAGCTTGCTACAACTGTGGGAAGACGGGGTATTTTGCTCGTGAGTGTTGGAGCGGACGTTCAAAGTCCGAGAGTAAGTCTGGAGCGACTTATGAGGAGAAAGGGAAGGCGGTGGAGTCAACCGCGTTCCATCATGCTCCAGCCCAGCCTAGAGTCTACGACCTTGGTCTGCAAGAGGCCATAAATCAAGTGGACTTGGTGACAGGTATGAGTTAAATTACAGTAGTTTAAATTTTATAGTTGTTTCCTTCGTATTTGTTAGCTTACTTTTGTTGGTGCTAGGCTTTGTGTTGATCTTTGAGTTTCCAGCAAGAGCCCTGTTTGATACGGGTGCATCACATTCCTTCGTGTCCAAAAAATTCATATCGCGCATCGGGGTTCCGTCCTCGATGGCAAAAGACAAGTTGGATGTGTTGTTGCCCAATGGGTGCTCAATGCAAGCGGATAGGGTCTGCGCTGTGAAGATTCGGATTGGAGACCAGCAGTTTGATTTGCGAGCGTCACTTTTGCCGTTGGCAGAGTACGACGTAATATTCGGCATGGATTGGCTCTCGGAGCAGGGTGCATGCATTGATTGCAACCGTAACGAAGTTAAGTTGGGTCTGAACACTGATCAGGAGAATACTTTTGCGGGCATGAAGGAGTCTGGTAAGATTTTGATGTCAACCCTTCAGGTGTTCAAGGCAGTTCGGTCTGGGGCAGACCTGTTTGTCACTCTAGTGCAGACTTCGACGCCTAAGCCAAGTCTTGATAGTATTCCAGTTATAGCCAAGTATCCCAATGTGTTCCCAGATGACCTCCCAGGAGCCCCTCCTCAGCGGGAGATTGATTTTACCATTGAGTTGGTACCGTGTGCCAAACCGGTGTCACGCTCTCCATATCGGATAGCGCCAAGAGAGATGGCGGAGTTGTAGGTGCAATTGCAAGAGTTGCTAGAACAAGGTTATGTGCGTCCAAGTTCGTCACCTTGGAGCGCACCAGTTCTCTTTGTTAAGAAGAAAGATGGGAGCATGTGGCTTTGTATCGACTACCTGGAATTGAACAAGCTTATGGAAAATAATAAGTATCCGATTCCGAGGATTGGCGATCTATTTGATCAGTTGGTTGGTTCAACGGTGTATTCGAAGTTAGATCTGAAGTCCGGATACTACCAGTTGAGGATAAGGGAGAGCGACATCCCAAAGACAGCATTCAGTACGCAGTTTGGGCATTACGAGTTCACGGTCATGTCGTTTGGGTTGACGAATGCGCCATCCGTATTTATGGATCTGATGAACAGGACGTTCAGAGAGTACCTGGATCGTTTCGTGATAGTATTTATCGATGATATCCTGGTTTACTCGCAGTGTGAAGAGGACCACTACAATCATCTACACATGGTGTTGGAGACATTGAGAAGGAATCAGTTGTATGCCAAGTTCTCCAAGTGTGAATTCTGGTTATCCTCAATAGAGTTCCTTGGTCATGTTGTCAGTGGAGAAGGGATAGTTGTGGATCCGGCGAAGATAGTGGCGATACGAGAGTGGCCTGCTTTGACTACAGTGGCAGAGGTCCGGAGTTTTCTGGGGCTTGCTGGCTACTACAGGCACTTCGTAGAGAACTTTTCGCGGATAGCACTTCCACTCACGATGTTGACAAGGAAGGATCAGAAGTTTGTGTGGTCTCTAGAGTACGAACAAGCTTTTGAATAATTGAAGAGGCGGTTGACAACAGTGCCTATTTTATGTTCGCCAAGTGGAACTGAAGGGTTCGAGATCTATAGTGATGCTTCAGGTAGTGGTTTGGGCTGTGTTCTGCTACAGCATGGGAGATTGATAGTCTATGGTTCACGACAATTGAAGGCTCACGAGAGAAATTATCCGGTCCACGACTTAGAGTTAGAGGCCGTGATATTTGCTCTAAAGCTTTGGAGGCACTAACTGTACGGTGTGAAGGTCGATATTTACACCGATCATAAGAGTTTGAAATACCTGTTTGATCAAAAGGATCTGAACATGAGGCAGTGTAGGTCGATGGAGTTTTTAGGGGATTACACTTTCAAGATTCATTATGTGCCTGGGAAGGGAAATGCAGTGGATGATACGTTAAGTCACAGGACTCCGGCACAGGCCAACTGGTTATCGGTACATGATGAGAGATTGGTCCATGAGTTGGAGGCTTTGGAGATATCTTGTGTCGACAGGCAGTCTAGTACTGAGGCGAAACTATTTTGGACAGAGGTGCAGTGTGACCTAGCTGATATAGTTCGACGGGCTTTTGTTCAGGATAACAGCATGAAGCAGATCTTGGATGAATCATTGGATGGGTCAAATTCCCAGTTTGCTGTTGAGGATGGTTTGCTAAGGAAGGACGGTCGCCTATGCGTTCCTAGTGCGGATAATCTTCGGGAGGAGTTGATGTATGAGGCTCATCATACCAAGTAATCAATACACCCGGGAAGCACGAAGATGTATAGGGACATGAAGAAATTATTCTGGTGGCCAAGATTGAAGAAGGATGTAGCACTTTATGTGGCCAAGTGCCGTACTTGTGCATTGGTGAAGGCGGAATGCCAGAAGCCCGGAGGTCTCTTGAAATCCCTACCTATCCCAGAATGGAAATTCAACAACATATCTATGGATTTTGTGCATGGTTTGCCAAAGTCACAGAAGGGAAACGACGCCATTTGGGTGGTCGTAGATAGGTTGACAAAGGTGTCGCACTTTATCCCGGTCAGGAAGGAAGATCCGGTGGAAAAGTTAGCCAAACTCTATGTGGAGAATGTTGTGCGATTGCATGGTGTGCCCCACAGTATTGTTAGTGATCGAGATGGACGCTTCACGTTGAATGAATGGAGGTTGGTGCATAGTATGTTGGGTACTAAGCTAAAGTTCAGTACAACCTTTCATCCGCAGACGGATGGCCAAACCGAGAGGGTCAACCGGACGTTGGAGGACATGCTTCGCATGTGCGTCCTAGATTTTGGAAAGCAGTGGGAAGATCACTTGTACATGGTGGAGTTTGCGTATAACAACAGATTTCAGGCGAGTATTGGTATGGCACCTTTTGAAGCCTTGTGCGGGAGAAAGTGTCGTACACCGTTGTCTTGGTTGGAGGCAGGCGAATCGAAGTTGTATAAACGTAAAGCGGTGGAAGATGCCACTTCAATGGTACGAACCATTCAGGAAAGGTTGAAGGTCGCTCAGGATAGACAGTCAAAGTACTATAACGCCAAGCATAGGAACGTGGAGTTCAGTGTTGGCGACATGGTGTATCTAAAAATCTTGTCGTTCAAGGGTGTATCGCGGGTTCGACGCTTGAAGAAGCTCAGTCCGAGATACCATGGACCATTTGAAATCCTGGAGCGTGTTGGCGAGGCGGTGTATAGATTGAAGCTGTTGGTGGAATTGAGTGGGCTACATGACGTGTTCCACGTGTCGGTGTTGCCTAAGGCAGTGCAAGAGCATTCGCAGATCATTGCGGACAATCAAGTACCGGTTGATTATGAGTTGATAACAAAGGTCAAGCCAGTACGTATTAAAGATGTTGCAGTCAAACGACTCCGCAACAAGGAGGTCCGAATGGTTAAAGTTCATTGCGATAACTGCGTACGGGAGGAGCTTTCATGGGAGCGAGAGCAAACTATGTTGGAGGAATACCACGAGTTATTCCACTCAGGTATTATTTAGATTTATGTACCTTTTGCTTAATTTCAGGATGAAATTCCTAAAGTGGGGGAGATTTGTAATGCCCCGAAAATTGTATTTGAATCGGTCGCGTAAAAAGGGATTTTTGGTGCCTGTATAGGGGTACAGGGCCTAGGACACGGGCGTGTCCAAGGCCGTGTCTGGCTGGTGTTTTAGTTATTTTCAACCTGAGAAGGACACAGCTAGTAACACGGCTAAATGACACGGGCGTGTCATTTGACACAGGCGTGTGCCTACCCGTGTCAGTACCCTTGTTCAGTTGGGTCGTGTCGGTTGGCGTGGTGGTTATGCGTGACACGCCCCCGGTCACGGGCATGTCGAGAGACCCAACACGGGCGTGTTAGGTGAGACACGGGCATGTCTTCGCCCGTGTGGTTATTCTGAGTTCGACAATCGTGCCTGAAGCGAGGCACACGACCTGGGACACGGCCGTGTGCTAAGCCGTGTTCGGCCTAGGTTTGGAGATTTTTGAGCGGATCTGAGCCATTCGTTTTCTTTAAATAAGATCCAACGGCCCAGATGGTTTCCTGCTCTGTTAAGGCCGGGAATAGGGGAGTTAATCCTTCATTTCTCTCCAACCATTCTCTCTCTCTCAAGGAGTTGGAAAGAGGAGGAAGAAGGAAGGGATTCCGGCCGCCGGCGGAGCATCGGAGCACCATTTTGAGATCTGAGAGCGGATCCATGGAGGAAAGTTCATTGCGAAGAGTTCTGTCCATGTAGTTTTTCCATGGCGCCAAAGCGGACTACAAGGGTAACGATTCTCTATTTGAGCATGTGAAGATCTTTCTTTCTGCATAGGGAATCCCGGTCCCGCGAGTGTGCGGTGAGTGCGTGGTGTTCCTTGGGGTTGATGTGAATAGTCCCCATTGTGTTGTATATAGAGTCCGGAATCGTAAGTACGGACATAGGCATTGTGTGTGAAGCCTACCCGGACGTGTATTGTTTGGATCAGTGATGTTGCATTTGATATGTTTTGCCGGAGAAGACTTTATGCTTTGGGTTTTTCGGGTTTCTACGCGGTAGATTGCAGCAGGGATCCTTGAAGGTTAGCTCCAAGGCGCACCCGAAAAACTGAGCGGAATCGTTGTTCTGCTAACTTGGCGGTCAGGGAACTGGCCTTGAACATAACTGGGTTATGTGATTGTTTAGAAAATGTTGGGATCCGAGAGGAGCTTGGCTCGTGCGTACATCTTAATGTGAACTACGCGGTTGAGCAACGGGCAAGTGGAATTGGACCTGGGCTATGTGGTTTTGTGCGAGAGACCCGAAAAGGGGACTGGCCGTTGGCATAGTCGGGAGCCTTAGACTAGTCAGGGCCAGAAAGGATAAAATGCTCATGTTGTTGCCATCCTGCGGGTGGTGGTGAAGACGCTGAAATGTCAGTATTCACCGTTAATATGTCCTGAGTGCACGGGGTGTTTGGCCGTGCGAGCCTACACCTGTGGTGAAATATATAGTTGCACTTTATTATTTAGCTGGGCTAATGAAATGCAGGGAAAGAGCACTCCCGTCCCCTGTAAGGGGCGAGGACATTATAATTTGGTCGTCTTTTGGATGACCGTTGCTTTGTTTGCCACCGTGCGGTGGAATGTGCTTGCAGGTGCTGCGGAGCCGAGTACCAAATAGCGGGCTGGAGCCCATGTTGCTGTGCTGGCCCTAGAAGGCCGTTAAGAATAGTTGTACTTTACTTTTGTCATGTGTGGCCGGCCTGCGAGCCGATGTATGGAAAACACATTTTATTAAGTGAACTATTGTAAGGCCATAAGGCCATGTACCCTTTCAGTGTATTTTGGGTTTCATTCCAGTAGTGTAGTTGTGGACATTCATGTTTATTGGATTTGAGTTTTGGGTTCTTTCAACTTTAAAAGCTTCCGCTAGAATGCTCTGTGTAGGACGAGTAGTCTTAATTGGATAGTTTGAATATTCTTATGTAACTCTTCCGACTGTCCGTGGTATGTGGCGTCGGGTTCCAGCTGGACCTTCTGTTATATGCAATATGACGGATGGTGTTGTTACAAACATCTACCCGAGACTCCGCTGGGCCATAGTACGCATGGGCTCCGCTGTTGTGTTCTTAGCATTGACGCGTACAGAGGCCTAAGTGAAGTAGTGTGGATACCCACTTTGTAGTAGATATGCCCGCTCTACTGTCACTGCTTGGCCACGACGGTTGATGCCTGAGAGGTTAGCTACCTGCTCGAATAGTGGGAACTATAGTCTGTGTAGACATAGCATTTGCATGTGCTTGAACATGGGTGAGTTATTTCATAGCATACATACCATTTCATAACATTGCGCAACAAGATCCTTATCGTATACGTTTGTATGGGCACTCCTATACGATGAGTTACTTTATGTAAACCGAACCTTAACTTATAAGCTTGTATGGGCATCCTTATAAGTTAAGTTACTTTCCTGCAATAGTTATTTGTACTTGATGATCGTTATTGCTTTTGTAGAACTGCTGTATTATACTGCTGTTAATCTTGTTGTACTATTACCACCTGCAAGTACATGTTTATACTATTTATTATACTTTTTACCCTTGCTCTTTTCTCCGCCCGGTGCCGAGGAGTCATCTGGGGAGCGGATGTGAAGCCACTTAGTCTTTTCGACTAACGGTTGTTACGTCTTCCATTTTTGGAGGTCATCCCACAGGTAGAGGAGCCGCAGACTTTGCAGCAGGACAGCCAGGCCAGGATGATAGGGCCTGAAGGGACGGTACCGTAGCTACCGTCAGTTACTGATGTGAGTGTTGAGCGACTCTGATGTAGCCCCATTGGGCATTTATTAGCTATACTCCGATATTGTAGAAGCATGTTTTAGCTTCTTTATTTGATATACCTTTGGACGTATATGCTTTGTGTGGATTTTACTTCTCTTATTTTTGTTTTGGTTGGGTTGGCATATTTTGGTGTTGGTTGTAGCCGACAGAATAAGCGTCTTGTAGTACAGGTTAGCCCGGGTGCTAATGCTACCGCAAGGCGGCTGTTCTAGGCATAAGACCCCCTTCGTGCCGTGTTTTGGGATCCGGGAGGGGGGTCTTACAAATGGTATCAGCTTGCCACGATCCTCAACTAAAGAAGTCATTCAACAATGGTACCACCCCCGTTCGATTAGTCAGTTTGGGGACAAACTGACTTAGCGGAAGCAGTGGTGTGCCCATATGTAATTCACACTAAGTATGTCCAACTTTGACCCTACGATTAGCCAACATGACCTTAGGTACGTACATTTGTACGCCGATCTCCTAAAGTTTGGACGACCCCAGATATGTAAACCTATTGTATAAAGTCTTGCGAGATCCCCTAGGCCAAGCACTTTTGTTTATAGCAGATTTTGAATCTAGCGGAGATAATAGACATGGCAGATTTTCTAGGGCAACAACTTTTGTTTATAGCAGACTCAAGCTTGGTGGAGATAATGGATATGGTAAAGTGGTTGGAAGCGGGTCTTTTGGGTGTTCAGCCAAGTGTTAAGAGACTCACTGAAGGAGTAATTGAAGCAAGGACTATAAGGAAGAAATTAAGCCTTTGTCCTTAGTCTACCTAAGTTTGTTCTAGGAATCTGGCTTGAGCCATCACAATTTTGATACTTAGGCGTAATGGTTAATGAGAAACCGGCCTACACTCTATTCGATACTGGTGCCACACACTTGTTTGTGTGGCAGACTTCGTTAAAACCTAGAAGGAGTGCAATACTTCACTGTTATTGCTCGAAGAGTACGCCTCCTAGATGGCTCTGAGATGACCGTAACCGCTAAATGTGATTTAGAGATATTCATTGGGGGAAAGGCCTTTGATACCCCTGCCACAGTCTTGAGAATGTCGGAATTTGACATCATTTTGGGCATGGCGTGGTTGGACTGGCACTTCGTAAGGATTAACTGTGCAGAGAAACGAATCTACTTGAGGCATGGAGACACTGATGTCATCTTACAAGGTATTAGATTCGCAACTCGTATGTTGTTATCTTCAGTTCAGGCTTTAAAAGCCCATATGAAGGGGGATGAAGTCTTCATGATCTGTTTCGAGTTGAAGGAGATGGCGTTGGATATGAATGACGTGCGGGTTATAATGGTCCAAGCCCATCAACATGGGACCCAGCTGGAACCGCCGGCCTACCAGAGTCCAGACCTGGGCCCACTGCTGGTAGTCAGCCTATCACATTCAAGCCTGCAGGCAATGCACCCCAACCCCTCTCCGTGACTATTTATCAGCAGCGGCAGGTTGTTGCCACTAGGTCTCGAACCCAGGACCTTGATAGGAGAGCTTTCCTCCACTCCCTCATCACCAACTGAGCTGCAGCTCAGTTGGTGATGAGGGAGTGGAGGAAAGCTCTCTTATCATGGTCCTGGGTTCAAGACCCAGTGGCACGGAGAGGGGTTGGGGTGCATGGCCTACAGGCTTGAATGTGATAGGCTGACTACCAGCCGTGGGCCCGGGTCTGGACTTTGGTAGGCCGCGGTTCCAGCTGGGTCCCATGTTGATGGGCCTGGACCGTTATAAAAACTGCACTTTTATTGTAACGTCACTAGCCGATCCAACGTGACAGCGTCATGGCTCCACTCTAGGCGACGCTACCGGGCTGCAGCCCAAGCACCCCAACCCCTCTCCCTCCACAGGCGGGTTGTTGGTGGCCACAGCCTCCCTTTGGTGAGCGAACTCGACAGTTAAGCTGGGACGTACGGGGACTTCACAGGAGGTCACCCATCCCAGTACTACTCTCGCCCAAGCACGCTTAACTATGGAGTTCCTTGAAATCTCATCACCAATTAATCTGCAGCTCAGTTGGTGATGAGGGAGTGGAGGAAATCTCTCTTATCAAGGACCTGGGTTCGAGACCCAGTGGCAACAACCCGCCGCTGCTGATAAACAGGCACGGAGAGGGGTTGGGGTGCATGGCCTGCAGGATTGATTGTGATAGGCTGACTACCAGTAGTGGGCCCGGGTCTGGACTCTGGTAGGCTGGCGGTTCCAGCTGGGTCCTATGTTGATGGGCCTGGACCGTTATACGGGTAGTGCGAGACTTCCCCGAGCTATTTCCTGAGAAACTGCCAGGATTACCCCCGTATAGAGAAGTTGATTTTCAAATTAATCTAGTACTGGGTGCCAAGACTGTATCCAGGGCCCCTTACCGAATGGCCCTGAAGGAACTTGCGGAGTTTGGAGTTCAACTACAAGAACTTGTGGAGTCAGGTTTCGTTCACCCCAGCTCGTCACCCTGGGGAGCCCCTGTATTGTTCGTTAAGAAGAAGGATGGAACCCTGCATTTATGCATAGACTATCAGGAGCTCAATCGACAGACGGTGCAGAAAACTTATCTGCTACCCCGGATCGACGAGCTGTTCGATCAAATGGTGGGGGCGCATTGGTTTTCTAAGCTGGATTTGCGCTCGGGATATTATCAATTGAGGATACAAGAACAGGGCATCCAAAAAACGGCCTTCAGTTCAAGATACGGGTTGTACGAGTTCACTATAATGCCGTGTAGGGTCACAAATGCCCCTTCGGCCTTCATGAGACTGATGAACAAGGTGTTTGAACCTTATTTGGATATCTTCGTCATTATTTTCAATGACGACATCCTGGTCTAGTCAAAGACGGAGGAGGAGCATATTGAGCACTTGACCTTGGTATTGAAGAAATTAAAAGAGCACGCCTTGTACGCCAAGTTCAGCAAGTGCAAATTCTGGCTTAAAGAGGTTACTTTCTTGGGGCATGTGATCAGTGGAGCAGGACTAGCGGTGGATCCGACCAAGGTGCGTGCCATGAAGGAGTGGTCACCCTTGAAGTCGGCGGCCGATGTGCGGAGCTTCCTTGGACTTGTCGGGTATTACCGCAAGTTCGTAAAAGGATTCTCAAAGATTGCCCTTCCCCTTAACTCCTTGACGAAGAAAGGTGTGCCATATTAGTGGACACCCTAGTGTGAAGCAGCGTTCCAAGAGCTGAAGGATAGACTTACCTCCGCACCCATCCTAGCTCTTACATATGGGAATTAAGGATTTCAAGTTTACACCGTCGTGTCATATCAAGGGATTGGAGCGGTATTGATGCAGCACGGCCATGTAATTGCATACGCCTCAAGACAGCTGAAGAAGCATTAGATTAATTATCCGGTTCATGATTTGGAGTTGGGAGCAGTGGTATTCTCCTTGAAGGTTTGGAGGCACTATCTATACGGCATCCACTGTGAGATCTTTTCATACCATAAAAACTTAAAGTACGTTCATACACAGAAGGAGTTGAACTTGAGACAACGGCAGTGGTTAGAGTTTTTGTGTGATTATGAGTTCACCTTGAACTACCACCCTGGAAAAGCGAACTCGGTGGCCGATGTATTGAGCATAAAGGTACCAGACTCGAGCCTAGAGTCTCGGTTGATGAGTATGGAGTTGGATCGGATGATTGAAGAGATGGATATTACTTTGGTATATAAGGCTTCTTCGACAGAATATACGGAGTACTTGACAACCATGAGCATAGTATGTAATATCCGAGACCGAATCCGGGCGGATCAAGGAAGGGATGCAGCTCTGGACCCGGCGATTAAGTCAATCGAAGACGGGACTACTGATGAGTATACACTAAAAGATGTCCTCATTAATTTCCATGGCCGGCTCTTCATTCCCAAGGGTGGTAAAATCCGGGAGGATATCTTGAGAGAGGCATATTGCTCTCAGTATTTAGCGCACCCGTGTATTGCCAAGATGTACGCCGGCTTACGGAAGACTATGTGTTGGCCGGGAATGAAGAAGGATGTCAGATATTTTGTTACACATTGCGAAGCTTGTCAAAGAGTGAAGGCGGAGTGCAAGAGTCCCGGTGGTTTACTACAGTCATTGCCCTTCCCTGAGTGGAAGTTCAAGTATATCTCCATGGACTTCGTCCATGGGTTACCTCGCTCATGCTCAGGGAACGATTCGGTGTGGGTGATCGTTGATCGACTGACAAAAGTAGCCCGGTTCATCCATATGAAGAAAGAGGCTCATGTGGATGTCTTGGTACGCCTCTTTGTGGTGCAGTTTGTAAAGTATCATGGCTTGCCTAAGAAAATTATTTCTGACCGGGATGGTCGTTTCACCTCAAAGGAGTGGAAGGCGGTACAGGCGTATTTGAGCTCACACCTTACCTTTAGCACCACGTTTCATCCTTAGACGGACGGGCAGTCTGAGAGGACCATCAGTGTAACATCCCTCAAACAACTAGACCCATAGGAGTGGTTTTGTCATGACTAGGTCTGACAAAACCCTAGGAAGCCCAAGAGGGCCAAGTGAACGTAGGAATGTTGGTGAGACCACTATGGTCTGCAAATAGTAAATTTTTGAATCCTAGTTTAAGATGACCATGGGGCATCACCAAGACTTCAACACCCCACCATGGTCTCATCAACCCATTGTAAGGTCCATTAGAGCCCTAAGGGTCTATTGAAGTCGACACAGGGTGGCCAAGTTGACCTAGAACCACTCTAGGCCTAAATTGGGCAAGGTGCCCTAACTAAGGGCAGTGTGCCCTAGTAAAACCAACTAACCATACCAGGGCCTTCCTAGACCTAAAGTGGGGTCAATGGGTCAATAATGACCCATGGAGGGCAGTAAAAGTGGTTAAGTTGACCAAAGTCAACTCTAACCCTAAATGGGTCAACCTAACCTACATAGGGTCAACTGACCTTCCCTTAGCAACGTGGACCCCACACATACTTTCCTAACCATAGTGAGAGGCCAATGGGTCACCAAGAACCGTTTGGGGTGAACCAAAAAGGCTAAGTTGACCCAAGTCAACTCTAGCCCTAAATTGGTCAAAGTGCCCTGATTAAGGGTCAAGTGACCGCCAAAGGGCCATGTCAACCCCACCTAGACCTTAGGGGAGGCAAATAGGTCACCAAGGACCCATTAGGGGCAACCTCAAAGACCAAATTTACCAAGGTAAACCCTAGTAAAGGTTTAGGTCAAGCTAGCCCAAATGGGCTAACTTAAGCTCACGCTAGCCCAAATGGGTTAACTCAAGCTCAAGCTCAATTCACTTGGGCTAACCCTGTATTAGTGGATGAAATGAACATGTGGGCTGCCATGGGGTTAGGTAGGAGTCAAAGTTCAGGCTTGGTTAGTAGGAGAGAGAAAAAGCTTCAAATGAAAGAGAGAGAAAGAGAAGGGAGTAATAGGGGAAGACTTTGGGGCTCATCCTTCCCCTTCCCCAACCCCCATTAAATTCACCAGGACAAGGGGAGTGTAGTCCCATTTCAACCAGCTGGTCTTTGACTGGTTTGAGCCATGCTTCATCCCCCACCCACCATGGCCGAAATTTGACTAAAGGGCCATTAATAGCAATGCAGCCTACACCTACCTAACACCCCAACTCTCCTTCCTAAAAGCTTCACTGGACTCTAGGGATTCATTAAAGAATTGGTTTCAAGATGTTCTAAACACCTAGAGGGGGGGGGGGTGAATAGGTTCAATTCTTTTTCTGACTTAGGCAGATAATTCTATTTAATTTAGCAATTTATTTAGCAGAAAACACAGCACATCATTCACATATACACAGCATTCCACAGATTGCACACCAGATTTATAGTGGTTCCCCAAATGATGGGTACATCCACTTTCTCCCATCGCCTATCTAGCAGTGTACTAGATTCGGCCTAACTTCCTTCCTTCTTTTTAGATCCGCAGATCTTACAGCTCAGAACCAAGACTGGTTCCTACAACTCAGAGTGAATCCACACTCCTACAACTCAGGAACAAGCCCTACCTCAGCTTCTTCCATAGGCCTACAACTCAGAGTGACACCCCACTCCTACAACTCAGGCAAAAGCCCTACCTCAGCCTCTTTTACAGGCCTACAACTCAGGGAACAGATTACCCTACCTCAGGCACTCAGCCCTACGTCAGCCTTTATAATTTAGGTTTACAACACAGAGAAGTAAATCTCCTACACTAAGATCTATTACAGATCCTACAAAAAGTTATTTGATGAAAAAGATAATAATATCTTCAACCAGATGGAGAGAGAATTGGTTGAAGGCTTCTTGATAAGTTCTTGATAGAACTGATTACTTAAGGATCAACCTGTCTTAGATTCTTCAAAGCTTCTTGAATCTGAACAAAGTAGGGTTGATCTTCTTGGTGTTGGAGTTGATCTTCAATCAGCTTCCTTCAGAAATTAATCTGAATTCTTCTTCAAACTTGATCTGAATTCTTTAGGCAGACTATTCAGGATCTGCCTTCACTGGATGAGAACTTCTCTCCTTCTTATTTTCTCTCTCTACAATCTGTTGACTGTTTCTTCTTTCTCTTATTCTGGATCCTCAATCTTTTAGAGATTATAATTGATTAGCTTGATTCTCTCCTTATTGTTGAGAGAGCACATCTATATATAGGCTTCATCCACGGTTACCGACTGTTCCGGTTCCAAACGGTCTTCTGACACCTCTGACTGATATGACAGCAATGTCAGTAATGACAACTGTCAAGTCTCCAGTTGAATTACTTCAACCTTCATTGGACTTTGACTCAGCAGCAGAGAATGTCGAGTGAGTACTTCACATGTGTCGATACACATAGTCCATGTGTCGACACAAGTCTTGATGATGTTGACACAACTTCACTTTTACTTCTCGACACAGCTTCTGTGGAATATGTTGACACAAATCCAGTGTGTCGACACAAACACTCCTTGTCTTGACAAAGTTGGTGTCGATAGAGTTCTGGTGTGTGTCGACACAAGTTCTGTGTGTCGACACAGTTATTGTCGACATAATTCTGGAATGTGTCGACAGATTCTCTGTCTGTCGACACAAATCCTGATGATGTCGACACAATCTGGCCCTTGGTGTCGACACAACGTTGTCGACAGATTTTCTGTGTGTCGACATAAATTCTGGGTGTCGGCACAATCTAGCCCTTGGTGTCGACACAGCCATTCCCAAGTGTCGACACTTGTACTTAGAAAATTTTTCTTCCATTTACATAACATGCACATGATAAGTCAACACAATATCAAATACAACTTGATGCATATCATTGAGTTAGGTGAGGCTTCTCCAAATCTGGTACATATTTTCCAATGTACCCAATAATCTCCCCCTATTTGGAGAAGTCATAACCCTTAGTCAAAGATATACATCACTTGTAATAAAATAAACAATATGATGTATAAAAGCATTCAATGATAGGGTTACATATAAACAAAACAAGTATATATTATGTCATCACAGAATATGATACAAACATAATAAGCATGAATCATTGTTTTGTTTAAACTTCAAAAAAAATTGTTGACAACAAATTACATAGATTTTAAAACTGAAGATTACAATGTTCCAAAATCTAGTCAATCTATCCTAAGGCTGATCAAGCTCCTTGATCCCTATGCCTTTGCCAGACTGGACCCTTGCTTGTACTGCAGCTTCAGTATCTTCAGCTGGCTTCTTGCCTTTGTGATCCTTCTTCTTAAGTTATTCAGCATTAACGTTTTGCCTTTTAAAATAGTGATAAGGCTTAAGAAAGTATTTACTGGGCTCCACAGCTGTAGCATGTATTTTCTCAGCCTTGTGATCCCTTCTGAACTGATGTATCACATCTTGTCTTTCAGATATTTGTTCCACTCAACTTCAGAATACCACTTGCCTCTATCATGCATTTTGTCTTTGACAGCTTGCCAGGCAGTGAGTATTATATTTCTGGAGGTGGGACTCCATCTTTCAAAATCAGGCTTTAGTTCAGCCTGCTCTCTAAACCTTTTCTTTGAGAGTTGAGCTTCTTGATCTTTATTCAGTGCTGCCTCTGACATTTCCACTTTCTCAATTATAACATTCTTAGTAGCCTCTGGAGGGCTATACATCTGGTGAACCAGTTCTTGAATTCCCTCAAAGTTATAAGGGGGTATATGATTTGAGCTACCTCCTGCTTACCACCTTCAATTCCTGCAGCTTGAATACCTGACTCAGCTGTATTATCATCATCACATAGGGGTGGATATCCCAGAGTTGCTCTAACAGCATTTATTATCCATTTAGCATGCTCTAAACTAGCATTGACTAACAACCTCTCCCCCTTTATGAATTCTCTCTCAATATGATCCCTGAGATCATCCTTTTGGAACCTTATCTGATTAACAAGATAATTGGTTTCTTCTGTATAATAAGCTTTAAACTTCTGTAGCTGAGCAGATATGATCTTTTGAGAGGCTTGAATGGAATATTGGAAAGTGGCTAAATCTTCTTGAAGTTTTTTATAAAACTCTGACTTCTCTTTAGCCCTTTTCTCAGTTAATGCAGTTGCATTATTCTTTAACTCAGTAACAATCACATTATGTGATTCAGTAAGATTATCATTCATCCTTAGCTGATTTTCCAGAACATATCCTTGATTTACCACTATATCATCAATCTGTGTTCTTACCTCTTGTTGCTGCTTGGCCAGATAAACTACAATATTACCTCCTTTATGGAAGCAATCTGTTATCTCTTTCTTATCCTGGTTTACTTCAAATCTGATGGATTTTATATCTTGAGCCAAAGAAAACTGAAGTTCCTTATGGCTTTCATCCACATATTTTTCAAAGCTTATCTTTGCTCATCCATTTTAACTTGTAGAGCAACCAACAGTGAACTGAAGTCAACTGTTGGAGTTGAGGGTTGTAAGGCAGTTTGTAAAGCTTTCTTATAGCTTGAGCTTTTCTTCCTGTAAACCATCAGTTTTCTCTTCTTTTCTTTGAGTGCTTCTCCATCATCAGATTCAGAAGAACTTCCAAGGTTCACTGTGTCCTTTGGACTAGAGGGCAGCTCCTTGTCAATCCTTGACAACTCCCCCTGAGTCCCTGGCTCCTCCCCCTCAGTCCTTGGCATAACTTCCTCAGTTCTTACTTATTGTAAGTCAGGGAACAATTCCTCAAGAGTGAATTCTTGTTGCAGTTAAACTGGAGGAACATCTGTATCTTGTACATTTAATGGAGCATCATCTAATGCAAATGTATCATCCATTGATATATCCTGTGAAGGGATGTTTTCATGGTGTGTCTATTCAACATCAGTTAGAAGCACAGTTAGTGTATCTGGCTCAGTATCTAGTATAGTTTGATTAATATCATCTATTACCTCAAGAATAGTTTGAGTGGTTGTTTCACTCTCTAATGCAGCTTGCTCTTTCTCAGGAGCAACTTCTGGAGGCAAGGCCTCTTGTTGAGCTGCTGAAAGCTCATTTGCTTCCCCGAGAGGAAGCACATCCTGAACTTGATCCAGTTGGATGGTGATTTCTGGAATATGCTCCCCCTGCATCTGACTATCATCTACATTCTTAGTGGCAGATGATTTCCTTGTAGATTCTTGTTGTTATTCATTTGAACTGAAGATCACTTGTTCTTCTGAATCACTAGAAGATTCAGGTTTCCTGGGGGTTGTCTTTTTTTCAGTTGTGGTTGTTTCTGTGGTGTAGAACCATCCTTTGTCAAAACTCTTTCCCACCTGGATAGTATTTTCATATCCATCCTTCTCACGTGGTTTATTCTAGATCCAGTTGTATGGTTCAGCACTTCAGGAATATTCATTGCCAGATACCGACTCAGTATTCTTCCTAGATTAGGTTTCTTCAAACTTTCCTTGATCTTATCAAAGATCACTGCAGACCAGTTAGTTTTTATTCTGAAAATAACTCTAGTCATCAAGCCGAACATATAGGCTGAGATCCTATCATGTCCTCCTGGTTTGTAGAGAATTACTTTTCCCATAATCTCTGAAAAAAACTTTCCTTGGGAGTTCATCCCCTTTCTCTGCATTGATGATTCAATTTTAGTGGTGGGATCCAGGCCACACCATTGAAGAGCTTCTTTTGTCATTGAAGATGTGACTTCATCATCTTCCTGAGTCCTGGGAAATTGGAGTGTCTTCCTTAGATGCTTTTGAGTAAGTTTCACCTTGCTTTCTTGAATTGATGACCTAATCTTCAATCCAGTTGAATCCAGGGTTGCTTTTGTATAGAATTCAAGAACCTCCATCTTCCAGATCTTGGTAGGTTCTGAAACTAGATATTCTAAACCATTCTCTTTGATTAGGGTTATCACATCTCTAATCTCAGTCGCAGCACTCTCAAAAGCATTGCGAATTAACTCATAGCCCTCGTTGATGTTGGTCTCCAACTTTGGCGCCATTGGGGATGAGAAATTTGAGGAGAAGAGAGATGAAAGTTTGTCGACTCAAAGATGTGCTCTCTCAACAATAAGGAGAGAATCAAGCTAATCAATTATAATCTCTGAAAGATTGAGGATCCAGAAGAAGAGAAAGAAGAAACAATCAACAGATTGTAGAGAGAGAAAAACAAGAAGGAGAGAAGTTCTCATCTAGTGAAGGCAGATCCTGAACAGTCTGCCTGAAGAATTCAGATCAAGTCTGAAGAAGAATTCAGATTAATTTCTGAAGGAAGCTGATTGAAGATCAACTTCAACACCAAGAAGATCAACCCTACTTTGTTTAGATTCAAGAAGCTTTGAAGAAGCTAAGACAGGTTGATCCTTAAGTAATCAGTTCTATCAAGAACTGATCAAGAAGCCTTCAACCAATTCTCTCTCCATCTGGTTGAAGATATTATTATCGTTTTCATCAAATAACGTTTTGTAGGATCTGTAATAGATTTGAGTGTAGGAGATTTACTTCTCTGTGTTGTAAGCCTAAATTATAAAGGCCGAGGTAGGGCTGAGTGCCTGAGGTAGGGGAATCTGTTCCCTGAGTTGTAGGCATGTGAAAGAGGCTGAGGTAGGGATTTTTCCTGAGTTGTAGAAGTGGGGTGTCACTCTGAGTTGTAGGCATGTGGAGGAGGCTAAGGTAGGGCTTGTGACCGAGTTGTAGGAGTGTGGATTCACTCTGAGTTGTAGGAACCAGTCTTGGTTCTGAGCTGTAAGATCTGCGGATCTGAGAAGAAGGAAGGAAGTTAGGACAAATCTAGTACACTGCTAGATAGGCGAAGGGGGAAAGTGGATGTACCCATCATTTGGGGAACCACTATAAATCTGGTGTGCAATATGTGGAATGTTGTGTGTATGTGAATGTTGTGCTGTGTTTTCTGCTAAATAAATTGCTAAATTAGATAGAATTATCTGCCTAAGTTAGAAAAAGAATTGAACCTATTCACCACCCCCTCTAGGTGTTTAGAACATCTTGAAACCAATTTTTTCAAGTGGTATGATAGGGAGGTTACTCAAAGAATAGACTTAACAGTCTGAGTAAATCTCCAAGGCAGAAATCTATTAGGCAAAATGGGTTTCATTGAGAATCATAAGGAGTTTGGTTCCATGAAGTTACCTATATGCAGGAAAGAGATTTTTGGCATATGGAAAGAAAGTGTTAGAGTGTTTATGGAAGCTTCAGATCCAAGAATCTATATGACAGTCAAAGAAGGGCCATTTATTCCAATGAAAGTCTCAGTTCTTGATGCAAATTTCAGGACACCAAAGGAGTATTCTGAAATGATAAAGGATGAGATCATCTTGTTTACTATGGATAAGAGAGCACAGAAAATAATAGTTAGTGCTATAGATGATTCAACATTCCAAAATTTGATTCACTGCAAGACCTCCAAAGAAATGTGGGACACCCTGATTGTCTACATGGAGGGTTCAAAAGAAGTGAGAGAAGACAGAAAGTCTATGCTGAATCAGGTGTATGAAAGTTTTAGACAATCTAAAACAGACAGCATAACTGAATGTTACAAGAAGTTCTTCATAATAGTTAATGAACTGATGTTATATGGAATAGTATTCAGCACATATGAGTTAAATTATAAGTTTCTAAGATCCTTAACTAAGGACTGGGAGACCAAGATATGTGCCATTAGGGAAGTGGCCAGACTAGCAGAAATCTCACCTCCAACATTATTTGGCAAACTGCTTTCATATGAGATGCAGCTGATGGTCAGAAAGGAGGAGGAGAAAAGTAATAAAGTTGATTACAGAGATAAGTCACTGGCTTTCAAGACTGAAGCCATAAGAAAGGACAGGAGGATGTCTCCATCTCCTCCCAGGAAAGCTGCAGAAGTCGTTTCAGAAAGTTCTGACAGTCACACATCAGATAGTCCAAATTCTGATGAAGACTTAGCTGCTTTCTCAAAACAATTTCAAAGGTTCTTGAAGAATAAATAGTGGAGATCCAAGCCATCCTCCTCACAATACAAGGATGATTACAATCAAAAAAAGAAATCCTCTAGGAAGGACATGTATGGTTCTAAACCTAGTAAATTATCTTCAACTAAGTTTGTTTGCTATTATTGTAATAGGCGTGGACATGTGGTAGCTGATTGTCCTGACAAAAGGAAATAATCTAATGACAAGAAGAAACTAAAAAACAAGGGTAAGAAGGAGAAATCCTTTGTTGCAAAGAAGCAAAAAAGCTGGTCAGATTCTTAATCATCAGATTCTGAGGCTGAAGCTGAAGCTGAAGCATACATAGGACTGTTGGCAACTTAAGAGGATGCAGAAGAGGCTGAGTTCTTGAAATTGCTGGACTCAGTAAATGGCACAGAAGAAGATCAGTGCTAGGATAAGGCTGGACCTAGTAAGGTAAACAATTCTTTAATAGTTTCTGATTACTATACTGGTTCAGAATCAGAAGCATCTGCATCAGGAGATGTGGATGAATCTGAATCTAAAGGAGATATTCATCAACGTATTGATGAATATGGTGATCTGCTGCAAGAAATTAAGAAAAGCAGAATCGTTAACAAAGCACAGGCCAAGGAAATTGTTGCTCTTAAGCTGGCTGCATTAGATTCAGAAACAATACTGGATCTAAAGATGAATGTAGTAGCCAAACTGAAAAACATAACTATTATTCAGATGGGTACTATTACATTCAAGAATGATCAAATCAAAAGTCTGGAAGTCAAACTTCATAAGGAAAAGGATCTGGTGGCTAAATTCTCTAAGCCCAAATCAGTCTTACCTTTAATTGATGACTTTATTCCCAAAAAGGGTAAGACATGATTGGTATTTAAGGGAAATGCAAGGGCTGCCAATTCCAAAAGAAAAGGCAAAGCCCCAGTACAGCCTCTAGCCTTCAAACCCCCCATTTCCTTCAGAAAAGTGTGGCAGCCAACTAATAGATATGTCATGATATTATACATGGTTATGGTAAGCCTGATATTCTGAATGACAAGGGTGTAGCTCCAGCACTCAAGCAAAGAACCACTATACCAACAGTGTTAAAAATAGCTGATAGCAATACTTTTAAAACTGTACCTAAAAAGTGGTATAATAGATATGAGTGCTGGTGATGTGGTAAGATAGGGAATTATGCCATGGATTGCTGGCACAACACCAGTATCAGGAAGAATGCCAACTTACCTGTGAGGAAGGCTGCTGGTAAGAATATCAAGTTTCAATCTAACTTGAACCTAGAACCCAATAAACATTGGGGTTCTAAGGTAAATTAATTTTATTAACTGCAGGTGTGTCCAAGTTGCCATACCCCTATATGATACTTGGACAATGGATGTTCCAAGCACATGACTGGAACAAGAAGAATGTTAAAGGACTATACTCCCATAGAGAATGGACCCAAAGTGATCTTTGATGCATCAGAAAAAGGGGTCATAAAAGGGTTTGATAACATTTCTACTAGTTCTATAACAATCACTCAAGTTGCTTATGTAAAAGGTTTGAAACATAACTTGATAAGCATAAGTCAGCTGAGTGATCTTGGGTATGACACTTCATTTATTAAGAATGGGTGTAAAATTAAAAGGACAAGTGATCAGAAGGTGATCTTGTCTGGTTATAGGAAAGGGAATGCTTATTGTTTAAATTTTGATTATGAATACATGAACTCTCCTGTATGTTTAGTTGCAGATGAGAAAGCATCTCAGTGTGTCTAATGATACAAGAGGCTATAGCTCATCTGAACTATAAGACTATAGGCCAACTCTATAGTTTAGAGTTAGTGAGGAATGGTCCTCAGTTTAAGTGCATAAAAGAGGGTATATGTTCAGCTTGTCAGAAAGGCAAGCAGACCAAATCATCTTTTCATAGTCTTGATACCAAAGACTCTGTGAGGTGTTTGTACCTCTTGCATATGTATCTATTTGGTCATATGCCAGTCCATAGTCTAGGTAGGAAAGTCTATACTTTTGTGGTAGTAGATGACTATTCTAGATTTACATGAGTTTTCTTTTTGAGGCAGAAATCTGAAACCCCTACTGTCATTCATAACTTTGTTAAACAAATTCAGAATGAACTTAACAATTCAATAGTCAAAATCAGAAGTGACCATGGACCTGAATTTCAGTCTGAGTGTATGACAAGGTTTTGTGAAGAATTAGGGATTCATCAGGAATTCTCCTCACCTAGAACACCTCAGCAAAATGGAATTGCTGAAAGAAAGAATAGGACTCTTATTGAGGCAGGTAGAACTCTACTAAGTGACACTTCTCTCCCAGAATATTTCTGGGCTGAGGCAGTAAATACTGCTTGTCATGTTCTCAATAGAGCATCCGTAACTAAGAACCACAAAAAGACACCCTATGAGATTATGAAGGGTAGAAAACCAAATATATCCTACTTTAGGATCTTTGGTAGCAGGTGTTATGTGCTTAATACTAGCAATTCTCACCTAAATAAGTTTGCTGCCAAATCCCAAGATGGGATATTCGTTGACTACACAAGTTGTAGAAGATTCTGTTCATGTAGTGTTTGATGAATCTGAGCTAATTAACTGTGAGTTGTCTAGCAATTCTTGTAGCTCAACAGGTTTAAAAGAAAAGTTGGGCATGCTGGCCATTAATGAATACCAAACTGCAAGGCAGGATGTGGAAAATGATGGTTGCTGTCCAGGGGGAGTACAAGGTCCACAAGCTGACATTGAAGACATTGAAGATCAACATGGTGGAGACATTGAAGAAGTTCAAATTGCTGATAGAATGCCTCCAGCATTAAGGAATCTAAAGGATCATCCAGCACACCAAATTATTGGTGATCCCAGACATGGTGTGCAAACCAGAAGCAAACACATAAACACAGTGCTTTGCATATGTTTCCTGTCAGAGATGGAACCAAAGAGATTTGAAGAAGCCATACAAGACTCCAACTGGATTGATGCAATGTAGGAGGAGCTGTATTAATTCAGAAGGTGTAAAGTATGGGAGCTGGTTCCAAAACCAAATGATCATAATATTATTGAGACAAAGTGGATCTACAGGAACAAACTAGATGAAAATGGTATCATAGTAAAAAACAAAGCAAGACTGGTGGCCAAAGGTTATAGACAGGAAGAGGGCATTGACTTTGATCAGACATTTGCCCAGTGGCAAGGTTGGAAGCAATAAGGCTATTCCTTGCCTTTGCTGCTTTCCAAGGGTTCAAATTATACCAAATGTATGTCAAGTCAGCATTCCTAAATGGTAATTTGAAAGAATAAGTCTATGTTGTACATCCCTCAGGTTTTGTTGATCCACTTTATCCTGATTATGTTTATAGACTTAAGAAAACCTTATATGGTTTGAAACAAGCCCCTAGGGCTTGGTATGAAACATTGTCTACTTTCCTCATTGAAAATAAATTTTGAAGGGGGAAAATAGACAAGACTCTATTCCTTAGGGAGTCAAAGGGCAAGATGATCCCAGTACAGATTTATGTTGATGACATAATCTTTGGATCTACGGAAAACAACCTTTGTAAGAAGTTTGCAAAACTTATGCAAGGGAAGTTTGAGATGAGCAGTATGAGTGAGCTCAAATTCTTCTTGGGACTCCAAGTAAGACAGACTGATGATGACTTGTTCATATCATAGTCTAAGTTCACCAAGGAGTTAATTAATTAACATGGTATAGAGTCATCCACCACCATGAGAACTCCAATGGGAACAAGTATGCATTTAGGCAAAGATGATGCAGGAAAACCTGTAGATGAGTCTTTGTATAGAGGGATAATTGGCTCCCTTCTATACTTAACTGCCAGTAGACCAGACATTATGTATGCTATATGTGTCTGTGCTAGGTACCAAGCATGCCCTAAAGAATCTCATTATACTGCAGTTAAAAGAATTTTGAGATATCTTAAGGGCACACCTAATCTTGGTCTTTGGTACCCTAAGAATAGATACTTTCTACTGACTCGTTTTTCAGATGCAGACTTTGTAGGTTGCAAAGAAGATAGAAAGAGCACCACTGACACATGTCAGTTTCTATTTGGTAGATTGGTGTCATGGAGCAGTAAGAAGCAGACAAGTGTGGCAATTTCCACTGCATAGTCAGAGTATGTTACTGCAGGTAGCTGTTGTGCTCAGTTTTTATGGATTCAACATCAACTTGAAGACTATGGTCTCAAAGTAAGTAGAACTCCACTATTTTGTGATTCTACAAGTGCTATTTCTATTGCTAAAAACCCTGTATCACATAGCAGAACAAAGCATATAGAAATTAGATTTCAATTCATTAGAGAGCATGTTGAAAAAGAAGATATTTTTTTGGAATTTGTCACCACAAATAACCAAATTGCTGACATGTTTACTAAACTACTAGATGAAACTAAATTCAATAATTTCAAAATTGAATTAGGCATGTTAAACCTAGAGTAACTTGGTAAATCTGGTTAAGTAATTCAATGTCGACATATAGTAGTTAATGTCAACACAAAAGGAAATCTGTGTCGACACATAAGGAAAGCTGTGTCGACACAACAAAATAATGGTGACATAGTGGTGTCGACACTCAGAGTTTGGTGTCGACACATAGAAGTTCTATCATTTAGATAGTAGTGTCGACACATACAGAAGTCTGTGTCGACACGCAAATATTAGAGTTGACTATTAAGAAGTCAGTGTCGACATATCTCAAACTGTGTCGACAGATAGTGTTGTCTAACTCTGTCGAGACATTAGAAGTTTGTATCGACACAATCTCTACAGTGTCGACACATTAAGTATCTATTACCCCGCCTTTTGACCTTCTGTGTTGACAAACATATAAATAGGTTACAAAACATCTCGAAACCAATTCTTTCAAGTGGTTACAGAATATCTTGAAACATATAGATGTGCTCTCCTTATTGTTGAGAGAGCACATCTATATATAGGCTTCATCCATGGTTACCGACTGTTCCGGTTCCAAATGGTCTTCTGACACCTCTGACAGATGTGACAACAATGTCAGTAATGACAGCTGTCAAGTCTCTAGTTGTATTACTTCAACATTCATTGGACTTTGACTCAGCAGCAAAGAATGTCGAGTGAGTACTTCACATGTGTCGACACATATAGTCCATATGTCGACACAATTCTTGATGATGTCGACACAGCTTCACTTTTACTTCTCGACACAGCTTCTATGGAATGTGTCGACACAAGTCCAGTGTGTCGACACAAACACTCCTTGTTTTGACAAAGTTGGTGTCGATAGAGTTCTGGTGTGTGTTGACACAAGTTCTGTGTGTCGACACAGTCGTTGTCGACAGAATTCTGGAATGTGTCGACAGCTTCTCTGTGTGTCGACACAGATCCTGATGATGTCGACACAATCTGGCCCTTGGTGTCGACACAGCATTGTTGACAGATTTTCTGTGTGTCGACACAAATTCTGGGTGTCGACACAATCTGGCCCTTGGTGTCGACACAGCCATTCCTAAGTGTCGACACTTGTACTTAGAAAATTTTTCCTCCATTTACATAACCTTCACATGATAACTCAACACAACATCAAATACAACTTGATGCATATCATTGAGTTAGGTGAGGTTTCTCCAAATCTGGTACACATTTTCCAATGTACCCAACAATTCAGTTCCACACATTACCTGATGGAGCCAAGGGAGTTCACTGTATTGTTGCAGAAATTCGACAACCACCACCACCACCATGACAATCCGGCGATCGGTAAGGCTACAACCACCCACACAGGTCATCCTCTACTCCTTCTATGGATAGATCTTAGGAATCTTTTAGGATGAGAATCGGGCTCAAATGAGCCAGATCGGGTGAGGATGTTTCCTGGTTTTCCAAAAACAAATGGGTCGGCTTCGCCGGAAACAACCCCTCCGGTGGCCGTGCCGCCGCCCGACAATAGCCCCCACCTCATCAAAGGTGGTGGCGGTGGTGGCCGGCCAGGGAGGAGGTCGGGTGGCCGGGAAATGGGCTTGAACTAAGCTACAGGTCGGGCTGATCCCAGCCCTTGGCTGGAGGAAGAAGATGACCAGGAGCCCCACCATTTTGCTTTATGATCCGTGCTGGATCTGATTTTTTTTATATCCTATTATTTCAATTTCTGTCCTGTTTACTGGTCAGTTTTATAATAAATATTAAAACTACTTAGGACCTGTTTCAAAAAACATTGTAAACAAAGTTGTAGATCTATGAGGCTACTTTAATGTAAAATTGGTTTCAACCAATTTGGTTAAGTGGTCTGACCACAACACTCATTTTGGTGTGAACCAAATGACATGAAATTTTGGATGGGGATCATTATTACCTATACCTAGATCATATCCAAAATTGGGAATTTTTGGAAAATATTTTCCAATAGGTTTTGTAGGAATTTAATAATCCATGTAGGAGTTTTTTAATGGACCAAATAAACTCCAAACTCACCCAAATTTTGGTGAGTGGTGCATGAGGTCATTATAGGGCCTTGGTTAAAAGTTCATCTCATTTGGAGATGGTTTGAATTGAAATCATGCAAACCCTAGCCTTGTCATAGGGGTATTATGGTCAAAAAGTGCACTTTGGGTTTTGAGTGGCCAAATCACCTCACTAGAGGTTGAAATTGGGGCCACTGGCTTGGCATGGCTTTTAGCACCACCCCATGGAAGATGGGGTAGATTGGAATAGATTTGCCCTAAGATCTAAGACCAAACTCTAAGGAAGGTCTTTTGTGCCTTGTGAAGGGCATGAGTCCAAAAGACCTTGAATGAACTTCAAATTTGGTAGGGAGGGTTCTAGGGTAGCTAAAGCCCTCTGGTAAAAATCTTAGTGGATTTGGAAAAGGGTAGGCCCCACAGAGCCCTAACCCTAGTTTAGGGCACAAACATTATAGTGCTAGAATAGGTTAGTAAAACTCCTTGAACAATAATGAAATTTGGATAGTATGGTCATAAGGATAGATTGAACCTTTGGTAATTTAATTGGGAATTTTGGATCAATAATCTTAACACTTCCTTTGTAACTTATGGGATTGCCCTAATTAATTATTTGGTCATTATGATCCCACTGACCATTGGAAGGTCATGAAAATTAGGCAGAGGGAGGTTTGGACCTAATTGCTTATGTATTAATTTTATTAGCATTTTGGAGTACATATTTGTAATGCCTACTTCACAAGCTCATCATCTTGGAAAATTATTCAATATTTTGTTTAGAGCTCATTGCTTGATGATAAATTATGTAACTTGACTTAGAGCATATATATGTCCTTACAATGACCCCTGAATTTTCTCAGAATTTATGGAACTATTTTTGCTACACTTGCCTCTTAAAATTGATTAAAATAGGTTATATTCAAAATTATATTTAGAAGCTTTAAAATTGCTGGAAAATTGGGATACTTTGGATTCTGTCTTAAATAAACATCTTGAATTTATCATAAATTTTGTGGGACATTTGCTTGTCTCAAATGGGCACTTCATATTCAAACTTGGGTTTCTGATTTGCTAGAATAATTAAATAATTTTTCAGATAATTGTGAAAATTATGAATTTCTGGATTTAAGCTACAAATGTCATGATAGCACTCCAGTAATTATTATTGGGGTACTGGGTGAATATTTACTGTACCTCCCATTTTACACGTCATATAGCTTAACGTGGTCTGCATTTAGTAAAACTGCATAAGTTATGTTGGAATATAAATTTGGGCACATGAGTTGGAGATTATATGTTTGCTGGTTTGGATAAATAAAAAAAATGTGTTCATCTTTGGAAGTTAGGATGAGTAGAGTGTTGGGTTGACTAAAGATAGGTGGTGCTCGGGATCGTCGAAGGATCGTCTTTCCTGTGGACAGGAAATGTCAAATACACTAGGATTAGATACAGTACAACATTTAAGGGACTAGGAGATGGGTATTAACCAACAATAGTAAGTTCCTTGCCAAAGGGAGCTTTGGGTGTAATCCCATAATAGTTCCTAGTGCCCTCGAGAGCCCTTCACGGGGAATACCTTGGGCAGCCCTGGGCTAACCTAAACTGAAGGCAAAATTTGGAATGCAAGAGTAACTAGTAAATTTAGGGTTTCACCTTCACACACCTCGATGTCTCGGGGAGATAGGTTGGGTAACTCAGGCAGTAGGCCCAGTGGTTTTGGTGATGGGCAGGTTAGCCCGGCGAGCTTTGGCTCGGTACTGGTTTGTGATGGGCAGGTTGGCCCGCTGAGCTTTGGCTCGGTTGTTGTTTATGACGGACGGGATGGTCCGGGGAGCTTTGGCTCGGTAGCTGATACATATGGTTGCATGTGCATAAGGTATAAGGTGGTGGGTCATCGGTATTGGTGAGTCGATGCACCGACGCCAATACGTTGACTACGCGAGTGTGGTTAGCACTTGGCCAAATAAAGTCCGGTGCACCAGACGGCAAGAGTAGGCAGGAGCTCCACTTAGTGCACCAGCGTTGAGGCGTACAATAGGTCTGACTGGTAGTGCAATTACCGATTTAGAGGTGGGTGAGGCCCAACCCACCGCTTCCGTTTACCACTACGGAGATATTCTGGGAGGTTCGTCTCCAAAACGGGGGAACTAAAGGTCTGTGTACACAGAGTTGGGTGGGTGAGTTACAATTGTATGATCACATCATGGCATAATTATATTTCATAGCATAACCATTGCATATAACCCCGACACCTATTGTATAAGTGGTATGGGACGCTTTATACAATAGGCCCTACAAAACGACCCCTTGGTTTATAAGTTTGTGCGAGCGTTCTTATAAGTTAAAGTTTTCATTCAGTAGTATAAATATATGTTTGCTAGAGAACCGACACCCTATCGTATAAATTGGTATGTGACATTTTATACGATAGGAGCCCTGCAAAAGATCCCTTGGCTTATGTGTTTTCATATAAGTTAAGGTTATTTTCTTGTTCAGTTTTTCATACCTTATTTACTGCCATATATACTCTAGAACTGCTAGATTAGTTCCGCCTCCACCTGTATATTTGTTATTCTCCAGTTTCATGTCCTCTACTTTCCTTCTCCCCGCTCGGTGCCTAGGAGCCATGGGGGAAGGGGCGGGGGATGATAGGACTTAGTCTTTTAGACAAACGGTTTTCGAACCACATCATTTTAGGGGACTATGGAGCCCAGCATGCAGGAGCAGCCCCGGAGGTCGGCACGCTTGGAGCTCGGGCAGTCTAGCACCAGAGTTCAGACGGCAGGGACTGTGAGTCCTATTCGCTACCAGTTATTTTAGTTTTGTTTCCGCGATGAGAGATTTGTAGTGAGGCATTGATGTACTAGGCATGAGCCCAAGATTTTAGTATTTCATTATATCTATGGACACTCCCATCGTGGAGTTTATTTACTATTTATGTGATTTCTGTGAACTTGCCTTTATTATTTTGCTATAGTTGTGATCGATTTGGCCGGCAGGATCGGTGTTTTATAGTGATGATCTTCCTAGGTGCAGAGGTGTCACCGCAAAGCGGCGGTTCTGGGCCTAAGACCCCGGTGTTTCAAAAAAAAATGGGGGGGGGGGGGGGTCTTACAAGTGGTATCAAAGCAAACCTCGATCGAAAAGTAGTAGTCCACAACCCCCGGGTCACCCCCGCGTGAGTTTAGTTTTGGGACAAACTAAGCAGTGGAAGCAGTGGTGTGCCCATATGGGGGGATCACATGTAAATCGTCCACTTTTAATTAGGATTGTATCGATTATTTACTATTGGCTTTTGTTATGCAGCCCCCAGCACAGCCTACACCACAGGGCACAGTCTAGCAGACTACAAATGTAACACCCCCTATCCGTCGCATAGCATATAACAGTAGGTCCGGCCGGGGCCCGACGCCATATACCACGGATAGACCGGGTGGTTACGTATGGAAACCATCCAACCAATCTTAACGTCCTACACAGAGCATTCTAGCGGAAGCAGTTTAAAAGAGTTGTAAAACAAGAACCCAGCATAAGAGCATGAATGTCCACTAATACGTGTTGAGATTATATTAGCCAGCATGACACGTGTGTGTGGGACCGCATGTTTGGGCTTTCCCCATCGCGTTCCAGGTCTGGGTGTTGACCCCGGTGGGCCCCCTTGTGTGGCGGAATATCCCCGCGGTCATGTGGTTGGGGTTAATCCCACACCGCCTGCAGACTTCTCCCCTTTGTGTTCATGTACCCCGCCACCCTTCATCTCAACACCTGGGTTTTGAGATGAACTAATGGGTTGGCAGGTTCTAACTTGGTATCAGAGCCATCCCGCTGCGGGGGTGTGTTGAGAACTAAGGTCCAGCGGGATTGGGTGTGTGTGGGACCGCATATTTGGGCTTCCCCATCGCGTTCCAGGTCTGGGTGTTGACCCCGGTGGGCCCCCCGTGTGGCGGAATATCCCCGCCATCCCGTGGTTGGATTAGTCCCACATTGCCTGCAGCGGGTGGTCCTTGGTGTTTATGTACCCCCGTCCCCCCTTACCATCACCTCGGGGTTTTGGGAAGATGTGTGGTGACGGGTGGTTTCGACACCAACACCAAATGGAGATGCTTGAAGTGATCCTCCTCACTTTGTGAGTACACAAAAATATCGTCGATGAAGACGATCACGAAATGGTCCAAGTACTCCCTGAATGTCCTGTTCATCAAATCCATGAATACTGACGGCGCATTAGTCAGCCCAAACGGCATGACCGTAAACTCATAATGCCCGTACCTCGTACTAAATGCTGTCTTCGGGATATCACTCTCCCTTATTCGCAGCTGATAGTACCCAGACTTGAGATCTAACTTCGAGTACACCGTCGACCCGACTAACTGATCGAAGAGATCATCAATCCGGGGGATCGGGTACTTGTTCTTCTCAGTCAGCTTGTTCAGCTCTCGATAATCAATACATAACCTCAAGCTTCCGTCCTTCTTCTTAACAAAGAGGACCGGTGCGCTCCAAGGCGAAGAACTCGGGCGCACATACCCTTGCTCCAACAACTCTTGTAGTTGAACTTTCAGCTCCGCCATTTCCTTAGGCGCTAGCCGATACGGAGATCGTGACACAGGCTTTGCACCTGGCACTAGCTCGATCGTAAAATCTATCTCCCGTTGAGGCGGGGCTCCAGGAAGATCTGCGGGGAACACATCAGGGTATTCCGATACCACTGAAATACAATCCAACGCGGGCTTCGGCTTTGCAACCTCCACTAGTGTAAAGAACAGTTCTGCTCCAGCACGAACCGCCTTCACCACCTGAAGAGCAGACATCAACATCTTGCTCGACCCCTTTAAGCCCGTAAAAGTCGTCTCACGACTTGCTCCCAGCTTGAATTCCTTGCTACCGCAATCTATATGGGCCTGCTGCTCCGAGAGCCAGTCCATGCCAAATATGACGTCAAACTCCACCAACGGAAGTAAAGACGCCCGCAGGTTCAAACTCCTGCTCTCCAATACGAACCTTAACATCGCAGATCCTATCCGCTCGCATCGAACACCCATTTGGCAACAACACATCCAACTTATCCCTCGCCATCGAAGAAGGGACTCCGATGCGTAATATAAATCCTTCGGACAAGAAGGAGTGTGAAGCTCCCGTATCAAAGAGTGCTCGTGCCGGATTTTCACAAATCAATACAAATCCTAAACAAGTAGTGGTAAGGTAACATGTGCATAACAAGCATATAAAGAAGTTGACTTGCTATAAATTAAACCGTACCTGTCACCACATCAGCTTGTTTAATGGCCTCCTGTTGGCCAAGATTGTAGACCCTTGGTTGGGCCGGAGCATAGTGGGATGCGGTCGATTCCACCGCCTTTCCCTTCTCTTCATAAGTAGCTCCCGGCCTCCTCTCGGACTTAGGACGTCCGCTCCAACAATCACGGGCGAAATGCCCCGTCTTTCCACATGTAAAACACGCACCCGGGGTCCGACCAGTAGTCGCCCCAGAAGCGCCAGAAGGAGCTGGACCCGAAGTCCTATGCTTCTTGAAAGACCTCCGATAGCCGGACTTTGAAGCAGTCGGCACTCTGAACTCAGATTTCTTCTCACCCAAGCTTTTCTTCGCTTGCACGCTCTTCATGTCCTTCTCCAAGGACCGGGCAGTATTGACCAAGGTTAAGAAACCCTGCGTCATCGGCCCTGAAAGTAATAATCTCAACTCATCCCTCAGGCCTTCATAAAAGCGATTAGTCTTGCGCTCCTCATCCATGATGGTGGAGCTAGCATAACGACTCAAACGCGTAAACTCGTGGAGATATTCATCC
Organism: Platanthera guangdongensis; assembly: GCA_039583875.1. Taxonomy (NCBI): domain Eukaryota; kingdom Viridiplantae; phylum Streptophyta; class Magnoliopsida; order Asparagales; family Orchidaceae; genus Platanthera; species Platanthera guangdongensis. Next base: position 177,616,966 of record CM077158.1, read on the forward strand.
ACGCTCCTCTCACCCTGCACCAACTTCAGAAACTCATTCTCCATTGAAATCCTCTGAGTAGAAGGGAGGTATCGTGCCAAGAATAATCTCGAGAACTCCTCCATCGAGACATCACAAAGTTGCCTACCTCTCAGTAAGTGCAGCTCCAATCCTTCCCACCACATCCTCGCTTCCCCGTCCAGAAGGAACGTAGCGATGGTGGTCATTTGCCACTCCTCCGTCTCCGTCGCTGTCATGACTCTCTTCACCCTGGAGAGCCAGTCTTCAGCCTGAGATGGGGTTCCCAACCCCGAGAATAACGGAGGGTTAAAGCTCATTACATGCTTCAGCTGCCTCTCAGTTGCCCTCCTTGGCACTATTGGTTCCACAATCACTTGCTCCACCCTCCTCGGCTCAGCCTCTTACAGAGGTACTTGCTCCATCACAGGAGCGGGCTGCTGCGCTTGCCTTCCAGGCTGCGCATTGATCACGGCCAACACCGCTTCAGCCACCAATCGTATATTTTCAGCCGACAGAGGTGTTGCAGGAGCAACATCCGGTGCACTACTAGACTCAGAAACTCGGCGTTCTGATGGCCCAACACCACTTCTGGTCACCTATAGTGGTACAGAACACCGTTAAGCGACCAAATAAATTGCAAACAGCAATTATAGGAACACGCAGGTTCCTCAAACACGAGTATTTTCATTCCTAAGTGGACATTCATGGGTTCTTTTTACTGTTATTACGATGACGCACACAATGTGCTCACCACCCCTTAAAAAGAATTCGCCCACGAATTCAGTTTAAGCCCGACCAAAACCAGTAGTCTGATACCAAATTATAACACCCCCTATCCGTCGCATAGCATATAGCAGTAGGTCCGGCCGGGGCCCGACGCCATATACCACGGACAGACCGGGTGGTTACGTATGGAAACCATCCAACCAATCTCAACGTCCTACACAGAGCATTCTAGCGGAAGCAGTTTAAAAGAGTTATAAAACAAGAACCCAGCATAAGAGCATGAATGTCCACTAATATGAAAATAGGAATGTTATTACAAAATACTCAAAACAAGCCTTAAGGTCTTACAAAAAGTTTCACTTGTCTGTTACATGATTTACAAACTACGGCACGCATGCCGGTCATACATGAATAAAGCAATAAACATTTCCATTCGGGCCTTCGAGGGCCGGCTTCGCAAAAAGGGCTTTAGCCCACTATTGACCGCTTGGTCCAGCTGCACCTACAAACAACAAACCACTGCACGGTGGCAAAACAAGGCAACGGTCAGCAATGCTGACCAAATTATAACGATCCCGCCCCCAACTCGGGGCGGCGATGCTCCTTCCCTGCATTTCATTAGCATAAGCGAGCAAAGTATATAACCATAGCCATTTCATCACAGGCGTTGGCTCGCACGGCCACACGCCCCGTGCACTCAGGGCACATTCTCGGTGAACCGGTCTATGTCGCGTCAATTTAATCCACCAACATTCCGGACTCACCACCGCCAACTGACGGCCATTCCTATGAGCAATTTGTCTTCCTGGCATGGGTCACGTCAATTTAAGCCATTGACCGCAGAAGACTCACATCTATGCCAACGGCGAGTGCCATGTAACTTTAGGTCTCTCTAACCCGAACGACATAGAGCGGGTACGGCTCCATCTAACCCGTGCTCACATCGCAACGACAATTTAAGCCATATGCGCGGGTCAAACTTTCACCGAGTCCCATTCTAACACAAGTCACATAACCCCGTTATGTTCAAGATGGCTCTCAGGCCACCAAGTTGGCAAGACCTCGTGTCCGCCCAGTTTTCCGGGTGCACCTTTGGGTTAGTCCCCAAGGCTCCCTGCTGCAATCTACCGCGTAGAAAACCCGAAAACAACCAATATCACGGAGTCTTCTCCGGCCTTATGCAATGCAACATCACCGATCCAGACCAACATGTCCGAGTAGGCTTCACACATCATGCCTATGTCCGTTCTTGCTTACGGACTCTAAACAACAGGGACTTCACATATCTACCCGAAGGAACGCCTCCAACTGTCCGCAAACTCGCGAGAGCGGGCTTCCTATGCTAAGAAAGAGAGCTATTCATGCTCAATATGAGGATCGTTACCCTTGAGTTCCTCTTTGGCGCCATTGAAAAGTATCCGGATGGAAATCACCGCACTTGCGTTGCCTCCGTGGATCCGGAGTCGGCTTGCGATTCGGAGCTCCGAAGCTCCTCCAATGGCGGATCTAGCTCTTCTTCTCCTTGCCTTAGCTCTCCTCTCTCCAAGGATTTAGAAAGAGAACAAGTGAAGAAAAGTGAGGATTTCTAAGTCAACTCACGGGTATATCCCTTCAGGAACAACCCCCAGCCGTTGGATCTCAACCTAAGAAAACGAACGGCTTTGATTCGGGGCTGAAATGCCCAATCTGGACCGAACACGGCCTGGCACACGCCTGTGTCCAGGGCCGTGTGCCTCATTCGCCGTCAAAATCGAATCACCTGGAACCTCACACGGGTATCGAACACGCCCGTGTTCGAGCTGACACGCCCGTGTTCCACCTGACACGGCCGTGTAGCCGGCCGTGTACCCCATGATTTTTCACCGCTTTCAACCCGAGCACTGCACGGGTTCTAGGACACGCCCGTGTCCTTGCCCGTGTCACCTTGACACGCCTGGGCTCCAGGCCGTGTACACGGTCTCGACACTTCGCGGCTAAGTGTCGACACGGGTCGACACGCCCTGCGACACGCCCGTGTCGCAGGCCGTGTGCCATGTCTCGACGCATTGTCGACACCAAAGTGTCGACTTCGCGGGACGAGTGTCGACACGGGCTGACACGCCCTGCAACACGCCCGTGTCGCAGGCCGTGTGCCATGTCTCGACACAACGTCGAAGCACTGTATCGACTTCACGGCTAAGTGTCGACACGGGTCGACACGCCCTGCGACACGCCCGTGTCGCAGGCCGTGTGCCTAGTCTCGACACAATGTCGAGACCAAAGTGTCGACTTCGCGCCTTAGTGTCGACACAGGCTTGACACGCCCTGGGACACGCCCGTGTCCCAGGCCGTGTGCCTGCAGCCAGAACTCAAACTGGCCCAAAACATCCCCCTTAGCTCCTTTGAGTTTCGGGGCGTTACAACAAATACTGCACCACCTCCCCAGGTACCCACTCCATTCCTACAGTCAGAGATGGGGCAGACTCTAACAGCTATCCTGGATGCTTTTAGGGCTCAACAGGTTCCGGCTCCGCAGCCAAACCCGCGGGCCAACTGGCTGAGTATTTTTCGAGGACTTTCTCCCCAATCCTACTTGGGAACAGAATCGGCCATTCGGACGAAAGAGTGGCTGGACATTATGTATGAGATGTTGATTGGGATCTGGTGCCCGTGGGAAGAGAGGGTGCCCTTGGTCATCTCTTGCTTGGAGTCCCATACCATGAGGTGGTCGAAGACATCGCTGGACACGACGTTTGCTGACATAGAGGTTGCAGAGATTGCTTGGGGGGAGTTCAGGGCCGCACTGTTGGAGCATTTTGTCCTGCAGTCGGCCAGAGATGAGTTGGAAGATAGATTTCTACAGTTGAGAAAGGGTAGCAAGACAGTGGTGGAGTATCATCGGGAGTTCAACCATCTGGCCCGGTTTACGGATTCTTACCAGTTGGATGAGGCAGGTTACACCAAGAGGTTCTATAAGGGCCTGCGAGAGGACCTGATGGAGGCTCCGCTGTTCATGTCTGACGGGCCTATTCCTCGGATATTGGAGATGACAAAAAGGATCGAGGCAGATTGGCATACTACCCGAGGCCGGAAGCGGCCAACTGAGGATCAGGGTCGGGGAATCAATAATGATCAGTGGCGGGGCAGCGTCACCGATGCGAGAAGAGCAGAAGAACAAACTCGGTAGGAGGCGAAACAGGAGCAGATGGAACTAGTAGTGGTGGCCCCTCAGCAACCCCAAATGTGGGAGGTGCAGAGACTCGGGGGTATGGCATATCCCCCGCCAGAATGCTTCATCTGTCATCAGGTGGGGCATATCCGGAGGAACTGCCCTATGAGGGGGGGGGGGCTGCACCACCAGCACCTCCGGCTGCCCCGCCAGCTCAGTATTTTGGAGGCAGAGGACGTGGCCGAGGTCGTGGATACCATGTCAGAGACAACAGACAGGAGAGGGAGCAAGTGTATGCACTAGATCTAACTCTACAACGGAATCCGGAGCAAGTGATCACAGGTACGCTGGTTAATTTCAAGTTTTCTCTTTCTTAGGTAATTAAAGTTATGGTTATAGGACTGATAAACTAGGAAAGAAAACCACAATTAGATTTCTAAGACTTTAAATTACCCCAGTCATAGTCTTTATTAGCGGCAAGCCTGCCTATACATTGTTCGATAAGGGTGCTTCACACTTGTTCATGTCGGAAGCCTTCATGGAAGGGCTGGAAGGCGTGGAGCGATTCACAGTCCTAATGATGAGGATACGGCTACCAGACAGATCAGAGTTATTAACCACCGCCTGCTGCAACATGGAGGCAGAGATCGGTGTAAAGATATTTGAAGCACCAGCGACGATCATGAAGATGCCAGTCTTTGATTTGATCCTGGGAATGACATGGTTGCACTGGAACCATGCTCATATTGACTGCATGTCAAAGAGGATTACTGTGAGGCATGGGGATTCCTACATCATCATCGAAGGTATTAGACCTATTCCCTCTCTCTTGTTGTCATCCGTGTAGGCCGTCAAGGCCCACTTACAGGTGGAGGAAGTCTATGAAGTGTTGTTTGAAATGGCTGAGGCCAAGAGTTCGATCTTGGATATTCCGGTAGTGCGAGATTTTGCCGACGTATTTCCAGAGAAGCTGTCAGGGCTACCCCCGCACCAGTAGAGGGATATCCGGATACATCTGGTGTCGGGGTCTAAGGCAGCATCTAGAGCACCTTACCGGATGGCACCGAAGGAGTTGACAGAGTTTCGGATCCAGCTGTAGGAGCTAGTGGAGTCCGGATTTGTCCGGCCGAGCTCTTCACCCTTGGGAGCCACAGTGTTGTTCGTCAAAAAGAAGGACGGGACACTTAGATTGTGCATCGACTATCGGGCACTGAACCGACTGATAGTATGGACTACCTATCCATTGCCAAGGATAGATGAGCTGTTTGATCAGCTGGAGGGGGTGCATTTCTTTTCAAAATTGGATTTGAGGTCGGGCTACTACCAGCTGCGGATCCAGGAGGAGGACATTCTGAAGACTGCCTTCAGTAGCAGATATTGGCTGTTCGAGTTTACCGTGATGCCCTTCGGGCTCACGAATGCACCGTAGGCATTCATGAGCCTCATGAATCGGGTGTTCGAGGCATATTTGGATTTGTTCGTCATCATGTTTATTGATGACATCATCATCTACTCGAGGACAGAGGAGGAGCACACACGACATCTGACGTTGATCCTGGAGAGACTGCGGGAGCACCAGCTTTATGCAAAGTTCAGCAAATGCCAATTCTGGCTGAGGGAGGTGGCTTTCCTAGGCCATATCATCAGTGGTGCTGGGTCGGCAGTGGACCCGGCCAAGATTCAGGCAGTTCGGGATTGGCCATAGCTGAAGTCGGCCAAAGATGTGCAGAGTTTTCTAGGACTAGCGGGTTACTACCGGAAGTTCGTGGAGGGATTTTCTCATATTGCCCTTCCACTCACATCCCTGATGAGGAAGGATGTGTCCTTTGTCTGGACCACGCAATGCGAGGTGGCTTTTCAGGAGCTCAAAGATCGAGTCACCTCAGATCCTATACTTGCCCTCCCTTCGGGGAAAGAAGGATTCCAGGTCTACACCGACGCTTCCTACCAGGGCATGGGTGCGGTGCTGATGCAGAATGGTCATGTGATAGCATACACTTCTCAGCAGCTGAAGAAACATGTACAGAACTACCCAGTTCATGACTTAGAGATGAGAGCGGTCATATTTGCTTTGAAAGTTTGACGACAATATCTGTACGGTGCCAACTACGATATTTACTCCGATCACAAGAACTTGAGGTATGTGGACACACAAAAAGAGCTGAATATTAGGTAGAGACTGTGGGTAAAGTTTCTAGCAGATTACCAGTACGAGATGAACTACCACCCTGGGAATGCAAATGTGGTGGCAGATGCGCTGAGCCGAAAGGCCACAAACTCTGGAGCAGGACCGCAGTTGATGGCCTTGGAGTTGGTCCAGATGTTAGAAAAGATGCAGATATCCTTTGTGTCCGAGGATCACCCTGAGCTGTACCGGGATTACCTATCGTCATTGATTGCAACGGATGATATTCGAGACCGAGTCAGAGATGGGCAAAGGCAGGATGCCCAGCTAGAGCCGATATTCCGGGCCTTTGAAGCAGGCACTACTGGAGATTACTCACTAAGGGATGGTCTAGTTTGTTTCAAAGGACGGATTTACATACCAAAGGGAGGAGAGGTCCAGGAAGATAGCATGACGGAGGCTCATTACAGTCGGTATTCAGTTCACCCGGGAGTTACGAAGATGAATGCGGACCAAAAGAAGACCATGTACTAGCCAGGCATGAAGATGGATATCACCTACTTCGTGACCCATTGCGAGGCATGCCAGTTGGTGAAGGCAGAGTGCAGAAACCCCGCAGGATTATTGCAGCCATTCTTAGTGCCAGAGTGGAAGTTCGATGATATCGCGATGGACTTTATACATGGGCTTCCCCGATCGCGGACGGGGAACGATTCGATCTGGGGGATCGTCGACCGACTGACGAAGGTAGCCTGATTTATTTTGATCAGGTTGGATGACTTGGTTGGTGTGTTGGTTTGAAAGTTCGTGGAGCAGTTCGTCCGTTATCATGGCATACCCAGATCGATTGTATCGGACCGGGATGGACGGTTTACGTCCAGGGAGTGGAGATCAGTACATACTTACTTAGGAACTCGGCTAACATTCAGTATAGTGTTTCATCCCCAGACTGATGGGCAGACGGAACGCACTAATTGAACCTTGGAATATCTGTTGCGACTTTGCATATTGGATCGCAGTGAGCCCTGGGAGAAGCTATTGCCGCTGTTCGAGTTCTCATATAATAAAAGCTACCAATCCAGCATAAGGATGGCTCCTTATGAGGCCCTATACGGACGAAGGTGTAGGAGTCTGCTATCATGGATACAGGACAAGGATTCAAATTCCAAGTCTGCTATTCCTTAAATAACTAGAACTCTAGGAGTGATTTTGTCAAGACTAGGTCATGACAAAACCCTAGGAAGCCCGAGAGGGCCAAGTGAACCTAGGAATGTAGCTGAGACCACTATGGTTTGCAAATATTAAATTTTTGAACCCTAGTTTAAGATGACCATGGGACTTCACCAAGACTTCAAGACCCCACCATGGTCTCATCACCCCATTGTAAGGTCCATTAGCCATAAGGGTCCATTGAAGTCGACCCAGGGTGGCCAAGTTGACCTAGAATGACTCTAGGCCTAAATTGGGCAATGTGCCGTAACTAAGGGGATTGTGCCCTAGTAAAGACCAACTAACCCTACCAGGGCCTTCCTAGACCTAACGTGGGGTCAATGAGTCACTAAGGACCCATGGAGGGCAGTCAAATGTGTTAAGTTGACCAAAGTTAACTCTAACCCTAAATGGGTCAACCTGACCTACATAGGGTCAACTGACCTTCCCTTAGCCACGTGGACCCCACACATAGCTTCCTAACCCTATTGAGAGGCCAATGGGTCACCAAGAAACCATTGGGGTCAACCAAAAAGGCTAAGTTGACTCATGTCAACTCTAGCCCTAAAGTGGTCAAAGTGCCCTGATTAAGGGTCAATTGACCTCCAAAGGGCCAAGTCAACCCCACCTAGACCTTAGGGGATGCCAATGGGTCACCAAGGGCCCATTAGGGGTAACCTCAAAGACCAAATTGACAAAGGTCAACCCTAGTCAAGGTTTAGGTCAAGCTAGCCAAAATGGGTTAACTCAAGCTCAAGCCCATTTCACTTGGGCTAACCTTTTATTAGTGGATGAAATGAACATGTGGGCTGCCATTGGGTTAGGTAGGAGTCAAATTTCAGGCTTGGTGAGTAGGAGAGAGAAAAAGCTTCAAATGAAAGAGAGAGAAAGAGATGGGAGTAATGGGGGAAGACTTTGGGGCTCATCCTTCCCCTTCCCTAACCCCCCATTCAATTCACTAGGACAAGGGGAGTGTAGTCCCATTTAAACCAGCTGGTCTTTTATTTGGTTTGAGCCATCTTTCATCCCCCACCCACCATGGCCGAAATTTGACTAAAGGGCCATTAATGGCAATGCAGCCTACACCCACCTAACACCCCAACTCTCCTTCTGAAAAGCTTCACTGGACTCCAGGGATTCAGTTCCACACATTACCTGAAGGAGCCAAGGGAGTTCATTGTGTTGTTGCAGAAATCCGACCACCACCACCACCAACACCATGACAATCCGGCGATCGGCAAGGATACAGCCACCCACACAGGTCCTCCTCTACTCCTTCTATGGATAGATCTTAGGAATCTTTTAGGATGAGAATCGGGCTCAAATGAGCCAGATCGGGTGAGGATTTTTCTTGATTTTCCAAAAACAAAATGGGTTGGGTTCGCCGGAAACAACCCCTCCGGCGGCTGTGCCGCCGCCCGGCGATAGCCCCCACCTCAACGAAGGTGGTGGCGGTGGTGGCCGGCCAGGGAGGAGGTCGGGTGGCTGGGAAATGGGCTTGGAATAAGCTCCAGGTCGGGCTGATCCCAGCCCTTGGCTGGAGGAAGAAGATGACCCGGAGCCCCGCGATTTTGCTTTAACATCCTTGCTGGATTTGATTTTTTTTTAAATCCGATTATTTCAATTTCTGTCCTATTTACTGGTCAGTATTATAATAAATATTAAAAATACTTAGGTGTTGTTTCAGAAAACATTGTAAACATCAAATTTTTAGATATATGAGTTTATTTAATATAAAATTGGTTTCAACCAATTTAGTTAAGTGGTTTGACCACAACTCTCATTTTGGTGAGCACTATACCTAGGCTAGATCCTAGACTATTTTGAGTGCCCCCATCAATTCATCCATCCAAATGACCTGAAATTTTGGATGGTGATCAATATTACCTATACCTAGATCGTATCCAAAATTGGGAATGTTTGGAAAAGAGTTTCCTAAAGGTTTTGTAGGAATTTAATAATCAATGTAGGAATTATTTAATGGATCAAATAAACTCCAAACTCACCCAAATTTTGGTGAGTGGTGCTTGGGATCATTATAAGGCTCTGCTTAACATTTCATCTCATTTTGAGATGGTTTGAATCGAAATCATGCAAACCCTATCCTTGCCATACAGGTATTTTGGTCAAAACGCGCACTTTGGGATTTGAGTGGCCAAATCACCTCAAGAGAGGTTGAAATTGGGGTCACTGGCTTGGCATGGATTTTATAACCACACCAAGGAAGATGGGGTAGATTGGAATAGATTTTCCCTAAGTTCTAAGACCAAACCCTAAGGAATGGCTTTTGTTCCTTGTGAAGGGCATGAGTCCAAAAGACCTTGACTGAATTTCAAATTTGGTAGGGAGAGTTCTCGGGTAGCTAAAGCCCTCTGGTAAAAAACTTAGTGGATTTGGGAAAGGGTAGGCCCCACAAAACCCTAACCCTAGTTTAGGGCACAAACATTGTAGTGATAGAATAGGTTAGTAAAACTCCTTGAACAATAATGAAATTTTGGTAGTATGGTTATAAGGATAGATTGAACCTCTGGTAATTTAATTAAAAATTTTGGATCAATAATCTTAACACTTCCTTTGTATCTTATGGGATTACCCTAATTAATCATTTGGTCATTATGATACCACCTCCCATTGGAAGGTCATGAAAATTAGGCAGAGGAAGGTTTCGATCTTATTGCTTATGTATGAATTTTATTAGCATTTTTGAGTGAATATTTGTAGTACCTACTTCACAAGCTCAAAATCTTGGAAAATTGTTCAATATTTTGTTTAGAGTTCATTACTTGATGATAAATTATGAAACTTGACCTAGAGCATATATATGTCCTTACAATCACCCATGAATTTTATCAGAATTTATGGAAGTAGTTTTGCTGCACTTGCCTCTTAAAATTGATTAAAATAGGATATATTCAAAATTATATTTATAAGATTTAACCTTGCTGGAAAATTGGGATACTTTGGATTCTGTGTTAAATAATCATCTTGAATTTATCATAAATTTTGTTGGACATTTGCTTGTCTCAAGTGGGCACTTCATATTCAAACTTTGGTTTCTGATTTGCTAGAATAATTAAATAAATTTTCAGATAATTGTGAAAATTATGAATTTCTGGATTTAAGCTACAAATATCATGATAGCCCTCTAGTAATTATTATAGGGGTACTGGGTGAATATTTAGTGTACCTCCCATTTTACACGTCATATAGCTTAACGTGGTTTGCATTTAGTAAAACTGCAGAAGTTATTTTGGAATATAAATTTGGGTACATGAGTTGGGGATTAGATGTTTGCTGGTCTGGATAAATAAAAAAATGAGTTCATCTTTGGAAGTTAGGATGAGTAGAGTGTTGGGTTGACTAGAGATAGGTGGTGCTCGGGATCGACGAAGGATCGTCTTTCCCGTGGAGAGGAAATGTCAAATACACTAGGATTAGATACAGTACAAAATTTAAGGGACTAGGAGATGAGTATTAACCAACAATAGTAAGTGCCTTGCGAAAGGGAGCTTTGGGCGTAATCCCATCATAGTTCCTAGTGCCCTCGAGAGCCCTTCACGGGGAATACCTTGGGTAGCCCTGGGCTAAACCTAAACTGTAGGCAAAATTTGGAATATAAGACTAACTAGTAAATCTAGGTTTCACCTTCACACAACTCGATGTATCAGGGAGATATGTTAGGTCACTCGGGTAGTAGGCCCAGTGGTTTTGGTGATGGGCAGGTTAGCCCGGCGAGCTTTGGCTCGGTAATGGTTTGTGATGGGCAGGTTGGCCCGGTGAACTTTGGCACGGTTGTTGTTTATGATGGACGAGATGGTCCAGGGAGCTTTGGCTCGGTATCTGATACATAAGGTTGCATGTGCATAGGGTATAAGGTGGTGGGTCTTCGGTATTGTTGAGTCGATGCACCGACGCCAATACATTGACTCGGCGAGTGTGGTTAGCACTTGGCCAATTAAAGTCCGGTGCGCCAGCCGACAAGAGTACGCAGGAGCTCCACTTGGTGAACCAGCATTGAGGCGTATGATAGGTCTGACTGGTAGTGCAATTACCGGTTTATAGGTGTGTGAGGCTCAACCCACTGCTTCTATTTGCCACTACGGAGGTATCCTGGGAGGTTCGGCTCCAGAAAGGGGGAACTAAAGGTCTGTGTACACAGAGTCGGGTGGGTGAGTTACACTTGCATGATCACATCATGGCATAATTGTATTTTATAGCATAACCATTGCATATAACCCCGACACATATTGTATACGTGGTATGGGACGCTAAATACAATTGGCCATGGAAAACGACCCCTTGGTTTATAAGTTCGTGCGAGCGTTCTTATAAGTTAAGTTTTTCATTCAGTAGTATTAATATATGCATGCTAGAGAATCGACACCTTATCATATAAATTGGTATTTGACTTTTTATATGATAGGAGCCCTGTAAAAGATCCCTTGACTTGTGTGTTTTCATATAAGTTAAGGATATTTTCTTGTTCAGTTTTTCATACCTTATTTACTGCCATATAAACTCTAAAACTGCTAGATTAGTTCCACCGCCACCTGTATATTTGTTATTCTCCACTTTCATGTCCTCTCCTTTCCTTCTCCCTGCTCGGTGCCTAGGAGCCATAGGGGAAGGGGCGGGGGATGATAGGACTTAGTCTTTTAGACTAACGGTTTTCGAACCACATCATTTTCGGGTACCATGGAGCCCAGCTTGGAGGAGCAGCCCGAAGTTCGGCACGCTTGGAGATCGGTCAGTCTAGTACCGGAGTTCAGACGGTAAGGACTGTGAGTCCTATTCACTACCAGTTGTTTTAGTTTTGTTTCCGCGATGAGAGATTTGTAGTGCGGCAAAGATGTACTAGGCATGAGCCCAAGATTTTAGTATTTCATTATATCTGTGGACACTCCCATCGTGGAGTTTATTTACTATTTATGTGATTTCTGTGCACTTGCCTTTATTATTTTGCTACAGTTGTGATCGATTTGGTCGGCAGGATCGGCATTTTGTAGTGATGATCTTCCCGGGTGCGAAGGTGTCACCGCAAAGCGGCGGTTTTGGGCCTAGGACCCCGGTGTTTCAAAAGGGGGGGGGGTCTTATAAGTGGTATCAAAGTAAACCTCGATCGAAAAGTAGCAATCCACAACCCCTAGGTCACCCCCGCGCGAGTTTAGTTTGGGGACAAACTAAGCAGGTGAAGGAGTGGTGTGCCCATATGGGGGGATCACATGTAAATCGTCCACTTTTAATTAGGACTGAATAGATTATTTACTATTGGCTTTTGTTACGCATCCCCCAGCAGAGCCTACAACACAGGGCGGAGTCCAGCAGACTCCGAATGCCGCACCACCTCCCTAGGTCTCCACTCCATTCCTACAGTCAGAGATGGGGTAGACTCTCACAGCTATCCTGGAGGCGTTTATGGGTCAACAGGTTCCGGCTTCGCAGCAAAACACGGGGGCCAACTAGATGAGTATTTTCCGAGTACTTTCTCCCCCATCCTACTTGGGGACAGAATCGGCCGTTCGGACGGAAGAGTGGCTGGACATTATGTATGAGATGTTGATTGGGATCCGATGCCCATGGGAAGAGAAGGTGCCCTTGGTCGTCTCTTGCTTGGAGTCTCATGCCAAGAGGTGGTGGAAGACATCGCTGGACACGACATTTGCTGACACAGAGGTTACAGAGATTGCTTGGGGGGAGTTCAGGGCCGCACTGTTCGAGCATTTTGTCCCGCAGTCGGCTAGAGATGAGTTGGAAGATAGATTTCTACATTTGAGACAGGGTAGCAAGAAAGTGGTGGAGTATCATCGGGAGTTCAACCATCTAGCCGGTTTGCGGATTCTTACCAGTTGGATGAGGCAAGTTACACCAAGAGTTTCTATAAGGGCCTGCGAGAGGACCTGAGGAAGGATTTACTGTTCCTGTCCGACCAGCCTATTCCTCGAATATTGGAGATGGAAAAAAGGATCGAGGCAGATTGGCATACTACCCGAGGCCGGAAGCGACCAACTGAGGATCAGGGTCGGGGAATCAGGAATGATCAACGGTGGGGCCACATCACTGATGGGAGAAGAGCAGAAGAACAGACTCGGCAGGAGGTGAGACAGGAGCAGAGGGAACCAATAGTGGTGGCCCCTCAGCCACCCCAAATGCGGGAGGTACAGAGACCCGGGGGTATGGCATATCCCCTGCCAGAATGCTTCAACTGTCATCAGGTAGGGCATATCTGGAGGAACTGCCCTATGAGGGGGGAACCACCACCAGCACCTCCGGCTGCCCTGTCAGCTCAGTATTTTGGAGGCTGAGGACGTGGCCTAGGTCGTGGATACCATGGCAGAGACCACAAACAAGAGAGGGAGCAAGTGTATGCACTGGATCTGACTCAGCAACGGAATCCGAAGCAAGTGATCACAGATACGCTGGTTAATTTCAAGTTTTTTCTTTCCTAGGTAATTAAAGTTATGGTTATAGGACTGATAAACTAGGAAAGAAAACCACAATTAAATTTCTAGGACTTTAAATTACCCCAGGCATAGTCTGCATCAGCGGCAAGCCCGCCTATACATTGTTCGATACGAGTGCTTCACACTCGTTCATGTCGGAAGCCTTTGTGGAAGGGCTGGAAGGCGTGGAGCGATTCACAGACCTGATGATGAGGATACGGCTACCAGACGGATCAGAGTTATTCACCACCGCCTGTTGCAACATGGAGGCGGAGATCGGTGGAAAGATATTTGAAGCACCAGTGACGATCATGAAGATACCAGTCTTTGATTTGATCCTAGGAATGACATGGTTGCACTGGAACCATGCTCAGATTGACTGCATGTCAAAGAGGATTACTGTGAGGCATGGGGATTCCTATATTGTCAACGAAGGTATTTGACCTATTCCCCCTCTCTTGCTGTCATCCGTGCAGGCCATCAAGGCCCACTTACAGGGGGAGGAAGTCTATGAAGTGTTGTTTGAAATGGCTGAGGCCAAGAGTTCCATCTCGTATATTCCAGTAGTGTGAGATTTTGCTGACGTATTTCTAGAGAAGCTGCCAGGGCTACTCCCGCACCAAGAGTAGGATTTACGGATACAGCTGTTGCGGGGGCTAAGCCAGCATCTAGAACGCCTTACCGGATTGCCCCGAAGGAGCTGATAGAGTTTCGGATCTAGCTGTAGGAGCTAGGGGAGGCCGGATTTGCCTGGCCGAGCTCTTCACCATGGGGAGCCCCAGTGTTGTTCGTCAAAAAGAAGGACGGGACACTTAGATTGTGCATCGACTACCGGGAACTAAACCGACTGATAGTCCAGAATACCTATCCATTGCCAAGGGTAGATGAGCTGTTTGATCAGCTCGAGGGGGCACATTTCTTTTCAAAATTGTATTTGAGGTCGGGTTACTACCAACTGCGGATCCAGGAGGAGGACATTCCGAAGACTACCTTCAGTAGTAGATATGGGCTGTTCGCGTTTACCGTGATGCCCTTCGGGCTCACGAATGCACCGTCAGCATTCATGAGCCTCATGAATCAGGGGTTCGAGGCATATTTGGATGTGTTCGTCCTCGTTTTTATTGATGACATCCTCATCTACTCGAGGACAAAGGAGGAGCACACACAACATCTGACGCTGACCCTAGAGAGACTGCGGGAGCACCAGCTTTATGTTAAGTTCAGCAAATGCCAATTCTGGCTGAGGGAGGTGGCTTTCCTAGTCCATATCATCAGTGGTGCTGGGTTGGCAGTGGACCTGGCCAAGATTCAGGTAGTTCGAGATTGGCTGCAGCTGAAGTCGGCCACAGATGTGCGGAGTTTTCTAGGACTAGCCGGTCACTACCAGAAGTTTGTGGAGGGATTTTCTCGTATTTCCCTTCCACTCACATCCCTGAAGAGGAAGGATGTGCCCTTTGTCTGGACCACGTAATGCAAGGTGGCTTTTCAGGAGATGAAAGATCGACTCACCTCGGCTCCTATACTTGCCCTCCCTTCGTGGAAAGAAGGATTCCAGGTCTACACCGACGCTTCCTACTAGGGTATGGGTGCAGTGCTGATGCAGAATGGTCATGTGATAACATACGCTTATCGACAGCTGAAGAAACATGAGCAGAACTATCCAGTTCATGACTTAGAGATGAGAGCGGTCATATTTGCTCTGAAAGTCTGACGACACTATTTGTACTGCGTCCACTGCAACATTTACTTCGATCACAAGAACTTGAGGTATGTGGACACGCAAAAAGAGCTGAATATTAGGCAGAGACAGTGGGTGGAGTTTCTAGCAGATTACCAGTACGAGATGCAGTACCACCCTGGGAAGACGAATGTGGTGGCAGATGCGCTGAGCCGAAAGGCCACAAACTCTGGAGCAGGACCGCAGTTGATGGCCTTGGAGTTGGTCCAGATGTTAGAAAAGATGCAGATATCCTTTGTGTCCGAGGATCACCCCGAGCTATACCGGGAGTACCTATCGTCGTTGATTGCCATGTATGACATTCGAGATTGGGTCAGAGATGGGCAAAGGCAGGATGCCTAGCTAGAGCCGATATTCCGGGCCTTTGAAGCAGGCACTGCTGGAGATTACTCACTAAGGTATGGTCTAATGTGTTTTAGAGGATGGATTTACATACTAGAGGGAGGCGAGGTCCGGGAAGATATCATGACAGAGGCTCATTACAGTCGATATTCAGTACACCCGGGAGTTACAAAGATGACTGTGGACCTAAAGAAGACCATGTACTGGCTAGGCATGAAAAAGGATATCTCCTACTTCATGACCCATTGCGAGGCATGCTAGTTGGTGAAGGCAGAGTGCAGAAAACCCGCAGGATTATTGCAACCACTCCCAGTACTTTAGTGGAAGTTCGATGATATCGCGATGGACTTTATACATGGGCTTCGCCGATCACGGACAGGGAATGATTCAATCTATGTGATTATCGACTGGCAGACGAAGATAGCCAGATTTATTTTGGTCAGGAAGGATGACTCGGTTGGTTTGTTGGTTTGAAAGTTCATTGTGCAGTTCATCCGTTATCATGGCGTACCCAGGTCGATTGTATCGGACCGGGATGGACGGTTTACGTCGAGAGAGTGGAGATCAGTGCAGACTTACTTGGGCACTTGGATAACATTCAGTACATCGTTTCATCCCCAAACTGATGGGCAAACGGAACGCACTAATCGAACCTTGGAAGATCTATTGCGACTTTGCATATTGGATCGCGGTTAGCCCTAGGAGAAGCTATTGCCACTGATAGAGTTCTCATATAATAACAGCTACCAATCCAGCATAAGGATGGTTCCTTATGAGGCCTTGTACGGACGGAGGTGTAGGACTCCGCTGCTATGGATATAGGATGAGGATCCGAAGGCTTTGGTTTTGGAGTTTGTTGACGACACCGAGGCTCAGGTGAGGATGATACGGGACAGGATGCTAGAGGCACAGAGCCGATAGGCTAAGTATTACGATGCTCGGCATCGTCAGGTGGAGTTCCAGGTAGGGGACCAGGTGTTCTTGAAGATCCGACCAATGCATGGGGTTTCACAGGTACGCGGTCGGAAGAAGAAGCTCAACCCAAGATATATAAGGCCTTATAGGATCTGGGAGAAGATCGGTCCCGTGGCATACAGGCTGGAGCTGCCACTGGAGATGGCGAGTCTGCACGACGTGTTCCATGTATCCTCTCTTAGGAGGGCTCTACTACACCCGGAGCAGCAGATTACGGCCACGGATGGGCCGGTAGCATCTGATTGGTCAGTTCACCTGGAACCGGTTCGGATTGACGACAATGGGATACAAGTCTTGCACCGCAAGAAGGTACCATTGGTCAAGGTTTTGTGAAGGAATCATGGGCAAGAGGAGCACACATGGGAGCCTCAGGACCTGATGCAACAGAAGTACCCAGAGCTTTTCAGTCAGGTACTACTCACAACATCTCGGGATGTTACAATTTACCTTTCATATTTGAAACCCCGTAGGCCTAACTAGAATTTCGAGGACGAATTTTTTTTGTTTATATATTGGGATTTGTAACATCCCTCAAACAACTAGAACCCTATGAGTGGTTTTGTCATGACTAGGTCATGACAAAACCCTAGGAAGCCCGAGAGGGCCAAGTGAACCTAGGAATGTAGGTGAGACCACTATGGTCTACAAATAGTAAATTTTTGAACCCTAGTTTAAGATGACCATGAGGCTTCACCAAGACTTCAAGACCCCACCATGGTCTCATCAACCCATTGTAAGGTCTATTAGAGCCCTAAGTGTCCATTGAAGTCGACCTAGGGTGACTAAGTTGACCTAGAACCACTCTAGGCCTAATTGGCAAAGTGCCCTAACTAAGGGCAGTGTGACCTAGTAAAGCCCAACTAACCCTACCAGGGCCTTCCCAGACCTAAAGTGGGGTCAATGGGTCACTAAGGACCCATGGAGGTAGTCAAAGTGGTTAAGTTGTCCAAAGTCTACTCTAACCCTAAATGGGTCAACATGACCTACATAGGGTTAACTGACCTTCCCTTAGCCAAGTGGACCTCACACATACCTTCCTAACCATAGTGAGAGGCCAATGGGTCACCAAGAACCCATTGGGGTCAACCAAAAAGGCTAAGTTGACCCAAGTCAACTCTATCCCTAAAGTGGTCAAAGTGCCCTGATTAAGGGTCAAGTGACCTCCAAAGGGCCAAGTCAACCCCACCTAGACCTTAGGGGAGGCCAATGGGTCACCAAGGACCCATTAGGGGCAACCTTAGAGTGCAAATTTAACAAGGTCATCCGTAGTCAAGGTATAGGTCAAGCTATCCCAAATGGGCTACTTCAAGCTCAAGCCCAATTCACGTGGGCTAACCTTGTATTAGTGGATGAAATGAACATGTGGGCTGCCATTGGGATAGGTAGGAGTCAAATTTCAGGCTTGATGAGAAGGAGAGAGAAAAAGCTTCAAATGAAAGAGAGAGAAAGAGAAGGGAGTAATGGGGGAAGACTTTGGGGATCATCCTTCCCCTTCCCAACCCCCCATTCAATTCACTTGGACAAGGGGAGTGTAGTCCCATTTCAACCAGCTGGTCTTTGACAGGTTTGAGCCATGCTTCATCCCCCACCCACCATGGCCGAAATTTGACTAAAGGGCCATTAATGGCAATGCAACCTACACCCACCTAATGTCACAACCCGCATTTTCTCTACGATTACATCGTATCAGAGAAAGTGAAAATATGTGTTGTGATGCCACGTCGTGCAGGGGATAACTGCACACGTTCAGGCAAAACTCCAGACTTTAGATTTTAAGGAAAATCGTAGATTAATATGAAAGAAAAATGAGTTATGTTCAATGGTTGTATCCCTCGGCCCGGTGTATCAGCTAGTCCACAATTAAAAGTATATTTGTACGCAGTGGAAAATACTTTTGGTTATATTGAGTTGACATCCTAAAAGAGCATAAGTGTCCCCGAGGGACAACTAATGGTATGCACGACTCTAAGGTTAGTATAGTATATAAAAAATGTAGTTTTTACGCTAAAGGAAAAGTAGTGTTTTGGTTTTATAAATATGACATGCATGAGATACATATAGTAATGCTTTTAGGGTTTAAAAACATCTAACATGCAACTTAGCATAAAACATTCCCAGAAGCAAGTAAACAACAACAAAAAGGCAAAAATAGCAGTTTAAGTTCATACCCAGCATCGCAAGAAGCCACCAGTGGGCGTCAACAACCTGACACGAACCCACTGGTGAATATGCATGTTTATACAGAAAGGAAAGAACTACCTCACAAAAATCAAGGATCAGCTATCTCAGCTACCAAAGAGGCCACAAGCAAGCCCATCCAAAAGAACTAGCCACTGAACTGGCTACAACCTGGACTTGAGGCATTCAGGAAAAGAACACCTCACCAAGAAAATAATCAAAAAGGTAAATAGTGTAACGCCCCGAAACTCAAAGGAGCGAAGGGGGACGTTTTGGGCCAGTTTGGGTTCTGGCAGCAGGCACACGGCCTGGGACACGGGCGTGTCCCAGGGCGTGTCAAGCCGTGTCGACACTTAGCCGCGAAGTCGTCGAGATTCTCTCGACGATTCGCTGAGAATGGGCACACAACCTGCGACACGGGCGTGTCGCAGGGCGTGTCGACCCGTGTCGACACTTAGCCGCGGAGTCGTCGAGATGTACTCGATGATTCGTCGAGAATGGACACACGGCCCGCGACACGGGCGTGTCGCAGGGCGTGTCGACCCGTGTCGACGATCGTCCCGGGGAGTCGTCGAGATTCACTCGACGATCGTCGAGATAAGGCACACAGCCTAGGACACGGGCGTGTCCAATGACGTGTCATCAAGTCGTCGATCTTCACGCGACGAAATGTCGAGACCGTGTATACGGCCTGGGGCCCAGGCATGTCAAGGTGACACGGGCAAGGACACGGGCGTGTCCTAGAACCCGTGCAGTGCTCGGGTTGAAAAAGGGGAAAAATCATGGGGTACACGGCCGGCCTCACGGCCGTGTCAGCTGGAACACGGGCGTGTCAGCTCGAACACGGGCGTGTTCGATACCCGTGTGAGGTTCCAGGTGATTCGATTTTGACGGCGAATGCGGCACACGGCCCTGGACACGGGCGTGTGCCAGGCCGTGTTCGGTCCAAATTGGGCATTTCAGCCCCGAATCAAAGCCGTTCGTTTCCTTATGTTGAGATCCAACGGCTGGGGGTTGTTCCTGAAGGGATATACCCGGGTTTTGACTTAGAAAACCCTTACTTTTCTTCACTTATCATCTCTCTAAATCCTTAGAGAGAGAGGAGAGCCAAGGGTGGAAGAAGAGCTAGATCCCGCCATTGGAGGAGCTTCGGAGCTCCGAATCGCGAGCCGACTCCGGATCCACGGAGGAAACGCTAGTGCGGTGGTTTTCATCCGATTACTTTTCAATGGCGCCAAAGAGGAACTCAAGGGTAACGATCCTCATCTTGAGCATGAGTCGCTCTCTTTCTTTGCATGGAAAGCCCGCTCTCGCGAGTTTGCGGAGAGTTGGAGGCGTTCCTTCGGGTAGATATGTGAAGTCCCCGTTGTTTAGAGTCCGTAAGCGAGAACGGACATAGGCATGATGTGTGAAGCCTACCCGGACATGTTGGTCTGGATCGGTGATGTTGCATTGCATAAGGCCGGAGAAGACTCCGTGCTATTTGTTGTTTTTCGGGTTTTCTACGCCGTAGATTGCAGCAGGGAACCTTGGGGACTAACCCAAAGGTGCACCCGGAAAACTGGGCGGATACGAGATCTTGCCAACTTGGTGGCCTGAGAGCCAACTTGAACATAACCGGGTTATGTGACTTGTGATAGAATGGGACTCGGTGGAAGTTTGACCCGCGCAAATGGCTTAAATTGTCGTTGCGATGTGAGCACGGGTTAGATGGAACCGTACCCGCTTTATGTCGTTCGGTTAAAGAGACCTAAGGTTATGTGGCACTTGCCGTTGGCATAGATGTGAGTCTTCGGCGGTCAATGGCTTAAATTGACATGACCCATGCCAGGAAGACAAATTGCTCATAGGTTTGGTCGTCTAAGTGACGGTGGTGAGTCCGGAATGTTAATGGCTTTAATTGACGTGACATCGACCGGTTCACCGAGAATGTGCCCTGAGTGCACGGGGCGTGTGGCCATGCGAGCCAACGCCTTTGATGAAATGGATATTGTTATACATTGCTCGCTTATGCTAATGAAATGCAGGGAGGGAGCATCGCCGCCCCGAGTTGGGGGCGGGATCGTTATAATTTGGTCAGCATTGCTGACCGTTGCCTTGTTTTGCCACCGTGCGGTGGTTTGTTGCTTGCAGGTGCAGCTGGACCAAGCGGTCAATAGCGGGCTAAAGCCCTTTTTGCGAAGCCGGCCCTCGAAGGCCCAAGTGGAAGTGTTTACTGTTTCATTCATGTATGACCGGCCTGCATGCCGTGGTTTGTAAATCATGTAATATTCAAGTGAAACATTTTGTAAGGCCTTAAGGCTTGTTTTGAGTATTTTGTATAACATTCCTATTTTGTATTAATGGACATTCGTGCTTCGATGCTGGGTTCTTGTGTACAACTTTTATAAACTGCTTCCGCTAGAATGCTCTGTGTATGACGTTGAGTTTGGTTGGATGGTTTCCATAAGTAACCACCTGGTCTGTCTGTAGTATATGGCGTCGGGCCCCGGCCGGACCTACTGCTATATGCTATGCGACGGATAGGGGGTGTTACAATTTGGTATCAGAGCCAGGTTTTGGTCGGGCTTAAAGTGAATTCGTGGGCGAATTCTTTTTAAGGGGTGGTGAGCACGTAGTGTGCGTCATCGTAATAACAGTAAAAAGAACCCATGAATGTCCACTTAGGAATGAAAATACTCGTGTTTGCGGAACCTGCGGGTTCCTATAATTGCTATTTGCAATTTATTTGGTCGCTTAACGGTGTTTTGTACCACTATAGGTGACCCGAAGTGGTGTTGGGCCGTCAGAACGCCGAGTTTCTGAGGCTAGTAGTGCACCGGATGTTGCTCCTGCAACACCTCTGTCGGCTGAAAATATTCGATTGGTGGCTGAAGCGGTGTTAGCCGTGATTAATGCGCAGCCTGGAAGGCAAGCGCAGCAGCCCACTCCTGTGATGGAGCAAGTACCTCTTCAAGAGGCTGAGCCGAGGAGAGTGGAGCAAGTGGTTGTGGAACCGGTGGTGCCAAGGAGGGCAACTGAGAGGCAGCTGAAGCATGTAATGAGCTTTAACCCTCCGTTATTCTCGGGGTTGGGAACCCCATCTCAGGCTAAAGACTGGCTCTCCAGGGTGAAGAGAGTCATGACAGCAACGGAGACGGAGGAGTGGCAAATGACCACCATCGCTACGTTCCTTCTGGACGGGGAAGCGAGGATGTGGTGGGAAGGATTGGAGCTGCATCATTTGAGAGGTAGACAACTGATAGACGTTCTGATGGAAGAATTCTCGGGATTGTTCTTAGCAAGATACCTCCCTTCTACTCAGAGGATTTCGATGGAGAACGAATTTCTGAAGTTGGTTCAGGGTGAGAAGAGCGTGGATGAATATCTCCATGAGTTCACTCGTCTGAGTCGATATGCTAGCTCCACCATCATGGATGAGGAGCGCAAGACTAATCGATTCTACGAAGGCTTGAGGGATGAGTTGAGACTACTACTGTCGGGGCCGATGATGCAGGGTTTCTTAACCTTGGTCAATACTGCCCGGTCCTTGTAAAAGGACATGAAGAATGTGCAAGCGAAGAAAGGCTTGGTTGATAGAAAATCTGAATTTAAAGTGCCGACAACTTCAAAGTCTGGCTATCGGAGGGCTTTCAAGAAGCATAGGACTTCGGGTCCAGCTCCTTCTGGCGCTTCTGGGGCGACTACGAGTCGGACCCCGGGCGCGTGTTTTACTTGTGGAAAGACGGGGCATTTCGCCCATGATTGTTGGAGCGGACATCCTAAGTCCGAGAGAAGGCCAGGAGCTACCTATGAAGAGAAGGGAAAGGCGGTGGAGTCGACCGCATCCCATTATGCTCCGGCCCAACCAAGGGTCTACAATCTTGGCCAACAGGAGGCCATTAAACAAGCTGATGTGGTGACAGGTACGGTTTAATTTATAGCAAGTCAATTTCTGTAAATACTTGTTATGCACATGTTACCTTACCACTACTTGTTTAGGATTTGTATTGATTTGTGAAAATCCGGCACGAGCACTCTTCGATACGGGAGCTTCACACTCCTTCTTGTCCGAAGGATTTATATCACGCATCGGAGTCCCTTCTTCGATGGCGAAGGATAAGTTGGATGTGTTATTGCCCAATGGGTGTTCGATGCAAGCGGATAGGATCTGCGATGTTAAGATTCGTATTGGGGAGCAGGAGTTCGACCTGCGGGCGTCTTTACTTCCGTTAGTGGAGTTCGACGTCATATTTGGCATGGACTGGCTCTCGGAGCAGCAGGCCCATATAGATTGCGGTAGCAAGGAAGTCAAGCTGGGAGCAAGTCGTGAAATGACTTTTACAGGCTTAAAGGGGTCGAGCAAGACATTGATGTCTGCTCTTCAGGTGGTGCAGGCAGTTTGTGCTGGTGCAGAACTGTTCTTTACACTAGTGGAGGTTGCAAAACCGAAGCCCGCGTTGGATTGTATTTCAGTGGTATTAGAATACCCTGATGTGTTCCCCGCGGATCTTCCTGGAGCCCCGCCTCAGCGGGAGATAGATTTTACGATCGAGCTAGTGCCAGGTGCAAAGCCTGTGTCACGATCTCCGTATCGGCTAGCGCCTAAGGAAATGGCGGAGCTGAAAGTTCAACTGCAAGAGTTGTTGGAGCAAGGGTATGTGCGCCCGAGTTCTTCGCCTTGGAGCGCACCGGTCCTCTTTGTTAAGAAGAAGGACGGAAGCTTGAGGTTGTGTATTGATTATCGAGAGCTAAACAAGCTGACGGAGAAGAACAAGTACCCGATCCCCCGGATTGATGATCTCTTTGATCAGTTAGTCGGGTCGACGGTGTACTCGAAGCTGGATCTCAAGGCTGGGCTACTATCAGCTGCGGATAAGGGAGAGTGATATCCTGAAGACAGCGTTTAGTACGAGATACAGGCATTATGAGTTTACGGTCATGCCGTTTGGGCTGACTAATGCGCCGTCAGTGTTCATGGATTTGATGAACAGGACTTTCAGGGAGTACTTGGACCATTTCGTGATCGTCTTCATCGACGATATTTTGGTGTACTCGCAAAGTGAGGAAGATCACTTCAAGCATCTTCATTTGGTGTTGGAGACGCTAAGGAGAAATCAGTTGTATGCCAAGTTCTCGAAGTGCGAGTTTTGGCTATCCTCAGTAGCGTTCCTCGGGCATATAGTGAGTGGAGAGGGTATTGCTGTGGATCCGGCGAAGATTGTTGCGATACGGGAGTGGCCTGAGCTTGCTACGGTAGCAGAAGTCCGGAGCTTTTTGCGGCTTGCCGGCTATTATAGGCGCTTCGTAGAGAACTTCTCGCGGATAGCGTTACCTCTCACTACTTTGACGAGGAAGGAGCATAAGTTCGTTTGGACGCCGGAGTGCGCGCGAGCTTTTGAGGAATTGAAGTGTCGGTTGACCACGGCGCCTGTGCTGAGTTCGCCATGTGGAACCGAAGGCTATGAGATATATAGCGATGCTTCGGGCAGCGGTTTGGGTTGCGTGCTACTGCAGCACGAAAGCGTGATAGCTTATGGCTCGAGACAGCTAAAAGTGCACGAGAGGAATTATCCGGTCCATGACTTGGAGTTAGCGGCCGTCATTTTTGCTTTGAAGCTGTGGAGGCACTATTTGTACGGTGTGAAGATTTATATCTACACCGATCACAAGATCCTGAAGTATCTTATAGATCAGAAAGATCTGAATATGCGGCAGCGTAGATGGATGGAGTTCTTGGGGGACTATACATTCAATATCCACTACGTGTCTGGCAAAGGGAATGCGGTTGCGGACGCGTTGAGTCGCCGAGCCCCAGCTCAAGCCAATTGGCTATCGGTGCATGATGAGCGGTTGGTGCGGGAGTTGGAGGCGTTGGAGATTGTTTGTGTGGATAGACAATCAAGTACTGAAGCAGTTCTGAATTGGACTGAAGTCCAATATGACCTGGCTGATCGGGTTCGGCAGGCTTTGGATATGGATGCTCATATGAAGCAGTTCATTGATAGAGGCTCTGGATGGGTCAAATTCCCAATTCGTCGTGGAGGACGGATTGCTTTGGAAAGATGGTCGTCTGTGCGTCCCGAGTGTGGGCAATTTACGGGTGGAGTTGTTGTACGAGGCACACCATACCAAGTACTCGATTCACCCGGGGAGCACGAAAATGTACCGTGATGTGAAGAAACTATTTTGGTGGCCGGGTTTAAAGAAGGATGTGGCGCTATACGTAGCGAAGTGCCAAACCTGCGCCTTGGTAAAGGCGGAGTGCCAAAAGCCGGGAGGATTTCTTAAGTCCTTGCCTATTCCGGAGTGGAAATTTGACGACATCTCTATGGACTTTGTGCACGGTTTGCCAAGGTCGCAAAAGGGAAACGACGCCATTTGGGTGGTTGTTGATCGATTAACAAAGGTGTCGCATTTTATTCCGCATAGGAAGGATGATCCGGTGGAGAAGCTGGCAAAGCTTTATGTGGATAACATAGTACGACTTCATGGTGTGCCCCGCAGCATCGTGAGTGACCGAGATGGGCGGTTCACGTCCAATGATTGGAGGCTGGTGCAGCAAATGTTGGGAACAAAGTTGAAATTCAGCACAGCCTTCCATCCACAAACGGATGGGCAGACCGAGAGGGTCAATAGAACCATGGAAGACATGCTTCGCATGTGCGTCTTGGATTTTGGAAAGCAATGGGAAGACCACCTATATTTGGTGGAGTTCGCATACAACAACAGCTACCAAGCGAGTATTCAGATGGCGCCTTTCGAGGCCTTATATGGTAGAAGATGTCGCACGCCGTTGTCTTGGTTAGAAATGGGTGAGTCAAAGTTGTATAAGGCGATCGGAAGTGGAGGATGCTACTTCTTTGGTGAGAACCATTCGGGAGAGGTTGCTTATCGCTCAGGACCGGCAAGCAAAGTACTATAATGCCAAGCACAGGAACGTGGAGTTCGCTGTGGGCGATTATGTATACTTAAAGATCAAGCCGTTCAAGGGTGTCTCGCGGGTGCGACGATTGAAAAAGCTAAGCCCGAGGTACCTTGGACCGTTTGAGGTTTTGGAGCGAGTTGGAGAAGCGGACTATAGGTTGAAGCTTTCAGTGGAGCTAAGTGGTTTACATGATGTATTCCATATTTCGGTGCTTCGGAAGGCGGTGCAAGAGCCTACGCAGGTGATCGCGGTTGATCAAGTGCTGGTGGATAGCGGGCTAACGACAAAGGTCAAGCCTGTGCGGATTGAGGACTCGGAGGTCAAGCAGCTACGCAATAAAGAGATCAGGATGGTCAAGGTCCGGTGGGACAATTGCGGTCGTGAGGAGCTCTCTTGGGAGCGAGAGCAGACGATGCTTGACGAGTATCCGGAGTTGTTCCGCTCAGGTACAAATTTTGGTTTTGTAAAATGTCTTTCCTTTATGTAATTTCGCGGACGAAATTCTTTTAAGAGGGGGAGAGTTGTAACGCCCCGAAACTCAAAGGAGCGAAGGGGGACGTTTTGGGCCAGTTTGGGTTCTGGAAGCAGGCACACGGCCTGGGACACGGGCGTGTCCCAGGGCGTGTCAAGCCGTGTCGACACTTAGCCGCAAAGTCGTCGAGATTCTCTCGACGATTCGCTGAGAATGGGAACACGGCCTGCGACACGGGCGTGTCACAGGGCGTGTCGACCCGTATCGACACTTAGCCGCGGAGTCGTCGAGATGTACTCGACGATTCGTCGAGAATGGGCATACGGCCCGCGACACGGGCGTGTCGCAGGGCGTGTCGACCCGTGTCGACGAACGTCCTGGGGAGTCATCGAGATTCACTCGACGATCGTCGAGACAAGGCACACGGCCTAGGACACGGGCGTGTCCAAGGCCGTGTCATCAAGTCGTCGATCTTCACGCGACGAAATGTCGAGACCGTGTACACGGCCTGGGGCCCAGGCGTGTCAAGGTGACACAGGCAAGGACACGGGCGTGTCCTAGAACCCGTGCAGTGCTCGGGTTGAAAAAGGGGAAAAATCATGGGGTACACGGCCGGCCTCACGGCCGTGTCAGCTGGAACACGGGCGTGTCAGCTCGAACACGGGCGTGTTCGATACCCGTGTGAGGTTCCAGGTGATTCGATTTTGACGGCGAATGCGGCACACGGCCCTGGACACGGGCGTGTGCCAGGCCGTGTTCGGTCCAGATTGGGCATTTCAGCCCCGAATCAAAGGCCTTCGTTTCCTTATGTTGAGATCCAACGGCTGGGGGTTGTTCCTGAAGGGATATACTCGGGTTTTGACTTAGAAAACCCTTACTTTTCTTCACTTATCATCTCTCTAAATCCTTAGAGAGAGAGGAGAGCCAAGGGTGGAAGAAGAGCTAGATCCCGCCATTGGAGGAGCTTCGGAGCTCCGAATCGCGAGCCGACTCCGGATCCACGGAGGCAATGCTAGTGCGGTGGTTTTCATCCGATCACTTTTCAATGGCGCCAAAGAGGAACTCAAGGGTAACGATCCTCATCTTGAGCATGAGTCGCTCTCTTTCTTTGCATGGGAAGCCCGCTCTCGCGAGTTTGCGGAGAGTTGGAGGCGTTCCTTCGGGTAGATATGTGAAGTCCCCGTTGTTTAGAGTCCGTAAGCGAGAACGGACATAGGCATGATGTGTGAAGCCTACCCAGACATGTTGGTCTGGATCGGTGATGTTGCATTGCATAAGGCCGGAGAAGACTCTGTGCTATTTGTTGTTTTTCGGGTTTTCTACGCGGTAGATTGCAGCAGGGAACCTTGGGGACTAACCCAAAGGTGCACCCGGAAAACTGGGCGGATACGAGATCTTGCCAACTTGGTGGCCTGAGAGCCAACTTGAACATAACCGGGTTATGTGACTTGTGATAGAATGGGACTCGGTGGAAGTTTGACCCGCGCAAATGGCTTAAATTGTCGTTGCGATGTGAGCACGGGTTAGATGGAACCGTACCCGCTTTATGTCGTTCGGTTAAAGAGACCTAAGGTTACGTGGCACTTGCCGTTGGCATAGATGTGAGTATTTGGCGGTCAATGGCTTAAATTGACGTGACCCATGCCAGGAAGACAAATTGCTCATAGGTTTGGCCGTCTAAGTGGCGGTGGTGAGTCCGGAATGTTAATGGCTTTAATTGATGTGACATCGACCGGTTCACCGAGAATGTGCCCTGAGTGCACGGGGCGTGTGGCCATGCGAGCCAACGCCTGTGATGAAATGGCTATTGTTATACATTGCTCGCTTATGCTAATGAAATGTAGGGAAGGAGCATCGCCGCCCCGAGTTGGGGGCGGGATCGTTATAATTTGGTCAGCATTGCTGACCGTTGCCTTGTTTTGCCACCGTGCGGTGGTTTGTTGCTTGCAGGTGCAGCTGGACCAAGCGGTCAATAGCGGGCTAAAGCCCTTTTTGCAAAGCCGGCCCTCGAAGGCCCAAGTGGAAGTGTTTACTGTTTCATTCATGTATGACCGGCCTGCGTGCCGTGGTTTGTAAATCATGTAATATTCAAGTGAAACATTTTGTAAGGCCTTAAGGCTTGTTTTGAGTATTTTGTATAAAATTCCTATTTTGTATTAATGGACATTCGTGCTTCGATGCTGGGTTCTTGTGTACAACTTTTATAAACTGCTTCCGGTAGAATGCTCTGTGTAGGACGTTGAGATTGGTTGGATGGTTTCCATAAGTAACCACCCGGTCTGTCTGTAGTATATGGCGTTGGGCCCCGGCCGGACCTACTGCTATATGCTATGCGACGGATAGGGGGTGTTAGAAATAGAGCATTAGATTTATGAGCAAATAAATCTAATGGCAGGGGTCAAAACATGGATCTGAATACATAACCAATACCAGATCCAAAAAGGGCTAAGGGGTCAAACAGTGGCAGCTCTAGGGTCCCACACACGGCAACCCAAACCGGGGCAAAAGGCAGTGTCCACTGCTCTCCACATAAAACCACCCCTCCAGAGGCACCAAAACTACACAACCTGCCACAACCCAAGAGTCGGCATGCAAAAACTAGCTGAACACCCAATACCCCCCTAGGGAATAGGGAATGACACACTAACAATTTTAAGGAAACAGACAAACCCAAGGCAGAAACATCGAGCCCACTCGACGTGGCGTTGAGTAAGCTCCACTCACTTGACGCCAAAATACTTAGCCGCAAAACCTACGCCGGATGACGTCGTTGAGTGAACTCGACTCACTCAACGCTGTCGGTGCTTTCTACTTAGGGTAAACGTAAATCTTAGTTAAAACCGCAGCCTAAACTCTCTCAACGCGCGAAAATAGAGAGTTGGAAATTTAATTCCAACTCTCCCATCTATCCTATCTACTCGGGACTACCGCAACTATACTTAAACTACAACTAAACGCAGCCACACCCTAACTCTAGCTACCCACTGTACACCAAACCGCGAATAATAAAAAGAAGGAGATTAGACAAAAATTCCTAGACAACCTAAATCGAACATGGATGAAGTTTAAGAACAATATACAGCAAGGTAACAAGGTAAAAAGGGGTCAATCTTAGCAAGGGCAAGGAGCCACTTGCCTTACTACCAAGATGCAGCGATTGCAACACGAAACAGGCTTTGGCGGCAAGATCGGCCACCTACGGGTCTAAAGCAACAATTTAGAGAAGAAGAAAAGAATTCAAAGGAAGTTTAACTCCTTGAATCAACCCTAAATCAAGAATGACTTACATGAAAGGGATGATCTAGACGAGAGCAAGCCAAATCCGCTAACGCATGAGGAAAGACGAGCTCCCTCCCGCAATCACCGGCCAAAAACCATCGCCTCCTCCCAAAACCCTTCTGCTGGAAGCTCTCCAGACTCGGGAACGACGAAAAATGAGGAGGAAAAATGATTCACGGCATAAAAAGATACACTCAGGAGAAAAAGTACGGAACACGCCCAGACACGCCCTTGACATGCCCGTGTCTGGTCCGACACGCCCGTGTCACGGGGCGTGTACTCACTCACCTACCCGCTCGACGATCGTCGATCTCAACTCGACAAAACCGGGGTCACGCCCAGTGACACGCCTGTGTCACAGGCAGTGTACCAACCTAACTAGCGCTCGACAATTGTCCAGCGCAGATCGCCGAACTGGAGTCACGCCTTAAGCCATGCCCGTGACAGATCTGGCACGCCCGTGTCAGGGGGGAGTGAACTCACCCAAACGCCGCTCGACTATCATCGAGCGCAGATCGACGAACCGAAGGGGACATGCCCGGTGACACGCTCGTGTCACAGGCCGTGTTCCTACCAAAAACACCCGTCGACCGAATTTCGTCGACCACACAACCGAGAGCTCTACCCGAGCTCGACACGCCCTAGGTCACGCCCGTGACCCAGGCCGTGACACCCAAACATACAGAAAAAAACACAGTTAACTCCTTAGCTAAAAAAATAAACCAGGCACCAGCCTAACAAGCTCGGCTACACCAGGCCGTGCACATCACAATAAACACTACAGCTAACAAAACAAACGTCGAAACGACGCAAAAGCAAACGATCTCGGACTTCGACCAAAACTCGCACCGTAGCTAAACACCCAAGATACGAAAAACAACGGTGAGGTCGAAAACAACATCCGAAGATCGCACACTCGGGCTAACACCTCCCGAAGCCAAAACACAAGCATTCCCTAAGAGTCCCAACCGAGTCACCAAAACAGACTCCGGCTAGCTGGGGAATCTTGCTTACAGGCTACAACCAGGCTACACAAGGAACCTAAAGAGCTAAGTCCACGCTCTACAATGGTGAAAGGCCGGAAATGCTTCATCGTAACGCCAATCAAAGATCAAACAAAACACAGAAAAAACGGGGGCGTTATAGCCACTCCACCTAAAAGAAAGTTTCGCCTCAAAACTTTACTCACAACATCCCTATCAAGAAGGAGAGAGAAATAGCCAAGAAGGGGCTATATATATAAAAAAAACACAAAACATACCAGCCACAAGATCAGGGAAACAGATGTGGGTGAGCCTCCCTCATAGCCGACTCCAATTCCCACGTCACACTTTCCACATCCTGATTCCTCCATAAAACTTTAACCATAGGAATAGTCTTCTTCCGCAATGCACGAACCTGAGAATCCAAAATGCGGACAGACACCTCCACATAAGAAAGGTTCGACTCCAACTGAGGCACAGAATCCAAAACCTGCCTGCCATTCATCACACATTTCCGCAGATGACTGACGTGAAAGACATCATGCACGCCAGGAAAATTTGCGGGCAAAGCCAGCCTATAAGCTGATAACCCAATCCGCTCAACAACCAGAAACGACCCCACGTACCTCGGGTCCAACTTCCCATTCTTGCCAAACCGCTTAACTCCGATCAACGGGGAGACCTTTAAGAACACTGAGTCCCCCACAACAAATTCCAAGTCCGATCTACGCCGGTTGGCGTTCTTCTCATACCTCTCCTGGGCTATCCGAATCTTTTCTCGAATAAGCTTCACAGCAGTTTCCATCTCCTCGAGCGCTTCTAGACCCAACAAAGGTCTCTCGCCAACCTCAGCCCAAAACAAGGGAGTCCTGCAGCGCCTCCCGTACAAAGCTTCAAAAGGAGCCATTTGCAAGCTTTCTTGATAAATATTGTTATATGCAAATTCCATAAGACGCAAGCGCTCGTCCCACGCTACTCCGTGGTCCAGAATATAACATCAGATCATATCTTCCACAATCTGATTTACTCGCTCCGTCTGACCATTAGTATGCAGATGATAAGTTGTGGAATATCTCAAATCTGTACCCAACCCCTCCTGAAGGCTCTTACAAAAACGAGACGTGAACCTGGAGTATCGATCTGATATTATACTTACTGGTACACCATGCAGTCTGATAACCTCATCTAAATACAGCTCGGCTATCTTCATCATCAGATAATCGATCTTAAATGGTACAAAGTGAGCACTCTTCGTCAATCTGTCTACGATCACCCAAACTGAATCATGCCCCTTAGGAGATCTCGGTAAGCCTGTAATGAAATCCATCGAGATACTCTCCCACTTCCACGCCGGAATCTCCAAGGGAGTCAGCTTGCCACCAGGCCTCCCATGGTCGGCTTTCACACGCCTGCAAGTGTGACACTCAAAAACAAATCTGGCTATGACTCTCTTCATCCCATACCACCAGGAAATCTGCTTTAAATCATGATACATCTTTGTAGACCCTGGATGGTAGGAAACACTAGATCCGTGGGCCTCTCTGCACACCATATCCAGGATATCTCCAACAGTGGGGATGCAAAACCTGCCACGATACTTCAAGGTACCCGCATCATCTATAGAAAAATCTGGTAGTTCACCTTTTTCAGCTCGAAGATACAAATGCAAAATATCGGGATCATCCTTCTGATGCAGTCTCGTAAGCGCAATCCACGAAGGTTCTGCCACTGCCAAACTACACTGCGAATCGCAGCTTCCCATAGAAATGTCCATCAAAAGGAACTCTTCCACTAGACGCTCGGCAGAGAGATTGAAATCTTCCCTGACTTCCGACTCAGGGCATCGGCCACCATATTAGCTTTGCCCGGATGGTACTGGATTTCAACCTCATAGTCGGCCACATACTCCAACCATCGCCGCTGGCGCAGACTCAATTCCTTCTAGGTGAAGACATACTTTAAAATCTTGTGATCAGTAAAAATCTTGCACTGCGCGCCATACAGCAAATGCCTCCACAATTTCAGCGCATAGATCACAGCTGCAAACTCCAGGTCATGCGTAGGGTAATTCCTCTCGTGAGTCTTTGGCTGCCTCGACCCGTACGCAATCACCTTACCGCCCTGCATCAATACGCAGCCCAGTCCGACATGCGACGCATCCACATAAATATCATACTCACTACCTTTCGTAGGCAAAGACAAAATTGGAGCTGAACATAACCTTCTTTTTAGTTCCTCAAAAGCCTCCTCACACTTGCGATCCCATATGAACGCTACATTCTTCTGCGTCAACTTGGTCAACGACATAGATAAGGTAGAGAATCCCTCTACAAATCTTCTATAATAGCCAGCCAAGCCCAAGAAGCTTCTGATCTCTCTGGGAGTAACAGGTCTCGCCCATTCTGTAACAGCAGCGATCTTTTCTGGGTCCACCGTTATTCCCTCCTTATTAACCACGTGGCACAGAAAAGAAACTTGAGACAACAGAAATTCGCATTTGCTCAGCTTGGCGTATAGCTTATGGTCTCTTAGAGTCGCCAAGACCAGTCGCAAATGTCGATCATGCTCCTCCGCATCTTTAGAGTACACCAAAACATCGTATATAAAGACAATCACAAACTTATCTAGAAAATCCTTGAAAACTCTGTTCATCAAATCCATAAAAGCTGAGGGCGCATTAGTCAAACCAAATGACATAACCAAAAACTCAAAATGCCCATGACGAGAGCGGAACACCGTCCTTGGAACATCTGACTCCCGAATCCTCTACTAGTGATAGCCCGAACGAAGATCAATCTTGGAAAACATGGCACTACCACGCAGTTGGTTAAATAAATCATCAATCCAAGGCAGAGAGTACCTGTTCTTGATTGTAACCTTGTTCAGCTCTCTATAGTCGATGCATAGCCTCATCGACCCATCTTTCTTTCTAACGAACAGCACTGGCGCACACCAAAGTGAAGAACTCGGCCTTATGAAACCTTTTGCCAACATCTCATCCAACTGGATTCGCAACTCTTCCAGCTCTTGCGGGGCCATCCGGTACGGTGCCTTTGCAATAGGACGCGTGCCTGGCTCCAAATCTATAACAAACTCGACATCTTGATCGGGTGGAAGACCGAGAAGATCGTTAGAAAACACATCAGAGAAGTCACACACCACAGGAATCTCTTCCAAACGGGGCACACTAACAACTGCCCTACCAGAGAGACCAACAGGCAAAACTGCCAGAATCAAGCAACTTCCGAGCACGCACCGCAGAAATGACTGGAGACTCCTGGAGAGCATACCCATAAACGCTCCCTGGCTGACCGTTGTCTTTGACGAAGTCCAAGCGCTTACCCTTGCACTGGATAACTGCATCGTACCTTGACAACCAGTCCATGCCCAAGATAACATCGAAGTCCTCCAGGTCAATCACCTTCAGATCTGCCTTTGCTAGAAAATCCCCCAACAAAATCGGACAATCAAGGACACCCAGGTCCGTAACCACAGAGTTACTGGAGGGGAACTTAACGCAGAAGGCACCACCAACACAATCTAGGCACAAACTGAACCACTACACGAAGGCTCTAGCCACAAATGAGTGGGTAGCGCCGGAGTCGAAGAGAACGCGCGCCCAGCGGTTCTTTACCTTAAATCGTCCTGAGATAACCTAGGTTGAAATTTGTGCTTCGTCTGCCGAAAGCACATTCAGCTTCCCCTTTCCTTTATCCATTTGGTGAGGTGGTGGCAAAGCCTGGAGGGGAACTGGCTGCATAACAGGCTGGAGCTGTGGGCACCTTGTCTTGAGATGCCCCTTCTTCCCACACTAAAAACAGACTTTATCTTTAAACCAGCAATGGGCAACATCATGCCCCTTCCTTCCACACAAGGCACACACCAAGTCTCCTCTGGGAGCACCCTGAATCTCATGCACCTGTTCCTTCTTCTGCGCTCCCAACCTTTTGAAACACTTCTCAAAGGGGTGGCCTGGCCGGCCACAGAAACTACAAACCTCTTTGATCTTCTTTCTCAAGACAACATCAGGCTCCTGAGGGCTCTTCACTCCAC
Source organism: Platanthera guangdongensis (assembly GCA_039583875.1). Taxonomy (NCBI): domain Eukaryota; kingdom Viridiplantae; phylum Streptophyta; class Magnoliopsida; order Asparagales; family Orchidaceae; genus Platanthera; species Platanthera guangdongensis. Next base: position 177,651,541 of record CM077158.1, read on the forward strand.
TGGACTTCCGCTTATCCTTCCTCAATTGCTGGCCTCTATTCTTCGCATTCTCAATGGCCTCAACCCTCAAGGAAGCTTCGACGATGCTGGCATAACTGACTGCTCCGTAGGCATTCGCTAACTGCTGAATGTCGCTTCTTAATCCACCCAGAAACCGTTTAACTCGATTTGCTTCAACACTCACCAGACCAGGAGCAAACTGACTCAACTTGTTAAACTCAATCTCATACTCACTAACCGTGAGTTTCCTCTGCTTCAAATGAAGGAAGTTATTCATTAACCGGTCCCGCTCGACTGAAGGCAGAAACTTACTTAACAACATCACCTTAAACGACTCACAAGTGCATCCTGCCACCAAGCTCTCTTTCTCCCTCAGCCACCAACTCTTTGCTAACACCTTGAGCTGGTAGGAAGCGAGCATCACTCTCTGATCGTCCGCAATCCCAGAGTAAGAGAACATCACTTCGATGGAAATCAGCCAGTCATCCAAAATCATGAAATCTGCTTGCCCATCATAAGTAGGGGCCTAAGCCGCTGAAACTGGGATATGAACGCCATCTCCGGGGCACCACAACCAAAGCCACGGGAGGAGCAGGAGGGGCAGGAACAGCTACCCCCTCAGCGGGGTCCTGAACTCTCGGAGTCTATCCCGCCACTACTGCTACAAGAGACTGAATCTGAGCCTGTATATCCACTACCTGTCTCGATAACGCCTCATTACTTTGCCGCAGGCTCTCTATCAACGCCTCGCTCTGCGCTCCCGACGACTCACCCTCAGATTGGGGAGTCGATCTCATCGCATGACGTCTCGCCATCCTATAATCGCACAAGCTTTAGACAAAACCCAGCCTAACAGCTAGAACAAAACTACCCAGTACAGACAAACAAACTTAAATTTGAACTTCAACTGCTAAACTTGCTCTAGGATTTGTTTTTACCATGATGATGTTATGCTTAAGCTAAGATGGTTCACCACCATCACACTAACTCGTGTGCCTAAACCATGAATGCATGTATTTGTACTCTTTTTGACTCAAAACCATGCTTGTACATATGTCATCATGCAAATCTTTAGCTTGACACGTTGTGCTTATGAAATGTTATGATATACATGATGTGCTATGCATTCTAAAAAGGCCTTAATGCATGCCATGGGTGGCGTACACATGAAAATGTTATGGATCTCATACTACATAACATTTCCATGCAACAAAAAAAGAAAACGTGCTAGCCGTATTCATGTGGTGAGATTTTGCATCGCATACTACATAACCCTCACATGTTGCCTCCTATGGTGGATCCATATACAAACACATATTTTGCATCCCATACTACATAATATGCCCCGTATACTTCTTCATGCTCATGAGTGTAGTGTTCGTGCTTTAGCCAAGACGTGCTGATGACATATCGGTGTGTGTATGATATGACGCTAACTACTAATGCAAACAAGGGAAAGGTTGCCCGACCATTTGCCAAGCAACCTCCCTCTGATACCAACTGTCACAACCCGCATTTTCTCTACAATTACATCGTATCAGAGCAATAGAAAATACGTGTCGTGATGCCACGTCGTGCAGGGGATAACTGCACACGTTCAGGCAAAACTCCAGACTTTAGATTTTAAGGAAAATCGTAGATTAATATGAAAGAAAAACCAGTTATGTTCAATGGTCGTATCCCTCGGCCCGGTGGATCAGCTAGTCCACAATTAAAAGTATATTTGTACGCAGCGGAAAATACTTTTGGTTAAATTGAGTTGACATCCTAAAAGAGCATAAGTGTCCCCGAGGGACGACTCATGGTATGCATGACTCTAAGGTTAGTATAGTATATAAAAAATATAGTTTTTACGCTAAAGGAAAAGTAGTGCTTTGGTTTTATAAATATGACATGCATGAGATACATATAGTAATGCTTTTAGGGTTTAAAAATATCTAACATGCAACCTAACATAAAACATTCCCAGAAGCAAGTAAATAACCACAAAAAGGCAAAAATAGCAGTTTAAGTTCATACCCAGCATCGCAAGAAGCCACCAGTGGGCGTCAATAACCTGATACGAACCCACTGGTGAATATGCATGTCTATACAAAAAGGTAAAGAACTACCTCACAAAAATCGAGGATCAGCTATCTCAGCTACCCAAGAGGCCACAAGCAAACCCCTCCAAAAGAACTAGCCGCTGAACTGGCTACAACCTAGACCTGAGGCATTCAAGAAAAGAACACATCAGTAAGAAAATAATCAAAAAGGTAAATAGAGCATTAGATTTATGAGCAAATAAGAAGGGTTTACCAACCCGGCAACAAAATGCTATCAGCAAAAGAAAGGACCTGACAGTAAGAAAAGAGCACTGTCAAAAGAACTGCAAAGCACACCAAGTGCGAGCAATAAAAGCAACATGCCCTACAAAAGAGCCTGCAACAGCAACAAGATATATACAAATATGCCAAAAGAAATAGCCATAAAATAGGAAAGGAACTAATAGTCCTAACTTGTGGGTTAATGGCAGGGGTCAAAATATGGATCTGAATACATAACCAAAACCATATCCAAGAAGGGCTAAGGGGTCAAACAGTGGCAGCTCTAGGGTCTCACACACGCCAACCCAAACAGGGGTAAAAGGCTGTGGCCACAGCTCTCCACATAAAACCACCCCTCCAGAGGCACCAAAACTCCACCACCTGCCACAACCCAAGAGTCGGCATGCAAAAACTAGTCGAACACCCAATACCCCCCCTAGGGAATAGGGAATGTCACACTAACAATTCTAAGGAAACAGACAAACCCAAGGCAGAAACGTCGAGCCCACTCGACGCGGCGTTGAGTAAGCTCCACTCACTTGACGCCAAAATACTTAGCCGCAAAACCTACGCTGGATGACGGTGTTGAGTGAAGTCGGCTCACTCAACGCTGTCGGGGCTTTCTACTTAGGGTAAACGTAAATCTTAGTTAAAACCGCAGCCTAAACTCTCTCAACGTGCGAAAACAGAGAGTTGGAAATTTAATTCCAACTCTCCCTTCTATACTATCTACTCGGGGCTACCGTAACTATACTTAAACTATAACTAAACGCAGCCACACCCTAACTCTAGCTACCCAATGCACACCAAACCAAAAATAATAAAAAGAAGGAGATTAGCCAAAAATTCCTAGACAACCTAAATCGAACATGGTTGAAATTTGAGAACAATATACAGCAAGGTAATAAGGTAAAAAGGGGTCAATCTTAGCAAGGGCAAGGAGCCACTTGCCTTACTACCAAGATGCAGCGATTGCAACACGAAACAGGCTTTGGCGGCAAGATCGGCCACCTACGGGTCAAAAGCAATGATTTAGAGAAGAAGAAAAGAATTCAAAGGAAGTTTAACTCCTTGAATCAACCCTAAATAAAGAATGACTTACATAAAAGGGATGATCTAGACGAGAGCAAGCCAAATCCGCTAACGCATGAGGAAAAACGAGCTCCCTCCCGCAATCACCGGCCAAAAACCATCGCCTCCTCCCAAAACCCTTCTGCTGGAAGCTCTCTAGACTCGGGAACGACTAAAAATGAGGAGGAAAAATGATTCACGGCATAAAAAGATACACTCAGGAGAAAAAGTACGGAACACGCCCCAGACACGCCCTTGACACGCCCGTGTCTGGTCCGACATGCCCGTGTCACGGGGCGTGTACTAACTCACCTACCCGCTCGACGATCGTTTATCTCAACTCGACGAAACCATGGTCACACCCTGTGACACGCCCATGTCACAGGCCGTGTACCAACCTAACTAGCGCTCGACAATCGTCCAGCGCAGATCGCCGAACTGGAGTCATGCCTTAACCCACGCCCGTACCATATCCGGCACGCGCGTGTTAGGGGGGCGTGAACTCACCCAAACACCGCTCGACTATCATCGAGCGCAGCTCGATGAACCGAAGGGGACACGCACTGTGACACGCCCGTGTCACAGGCCGCGTTCCTACCAAAAACACCCGTCGACCGAATTACGTCGACCACACAATCGAGAGCTCTACCCAAGCTCGACACGCCCTAGGTCAGGCCCGTGACCCAGGCCATGACACCCAAACATACAAAAAAACAGCTAACTCCTTAGCTAAAAAAAGAAACCAGGCACCAGCCTAACAAGCTCGGCCACACCAGGCAGTGCACAGCACAACAAACATTACAACTAACAAAACAAACGTCAAAACGACACAAAAGCAAACGATCTCGGACTTCGACCAAAACTCGCACCGTAGCTAAACACCCAAGCTACGAAAAACAACAGTGAGGTCGAAAACAACATATGACGATCGCACACTCGGGCTAACACCTCCCGAAGCCAAAACACAAGCATTCCCTAAGAGGCCCAACCTAGTCACCAAAACAGACTCCGGCTAGCTGGGTAATCTTGCTAACAGGCTACAACCAGGCTACACAAGGAACCTAAAGAGCTAAGACCACACTATACAATGGCGAAAGGCCGGAAATGCGTCATCGTAACGCCAATCAAAGATCAAACAAAACACATAAAAACCGGGGGCATTACACCTAACACCCAACTCTCCTTCTTAAAAGCTTCACTGTATTCCAGGTATTCAGTTCCACACATTACCTGAAGTAGCCAAGGGAGTTCACTGTGCTGTTGCAGAAATCCGACCACCACCACCACCACCATGACAATCCGACGATCGGCAAGGCTACAACCACCCACACAGGTCCTCCTCTACTCCTTCTTCTATGAATAGATCTTAGGAATCGTTTAGGATGAGAATCAGGCTCAAATGAGCCAGATCTGGTGAGGATTTTTCCTGGTTTTCCAAAAAACAAAATGGGTCGGGTTCGCCAGAAACCACCACTCCGGCGGCCGTGCTGCTGCCCGGTGATAGCCCCCACCTCAACGAAGGTGGTGGCCGGCCACGGAGGTGGTCGGGTTTCCGGGAAATGGGCTTGGAATAAGCTCCAGGTCAGGTTGATCGCAGCCCTTGGTTGGAGGAAGAAGATGACCAGGAGCCCCACGATTTTGCTTTAAGATCCGTGCTGGATCAGATTTTTTTTTTAAATCCTATTATTTCAATTTCTATCTTGTTTACTGGTCGATTAATAATAAATATTAAAAATAATTAGGTGTCGTTTTAGAAAACGTTGTAAACATCCAATTTGTAGATCTATGAGTCTACTTTAATATAAAATTAGTTTCAATCAATTTGGGTAAGTGGTTTGACCACAACACTCATTTTGGTGAGAACTATACCTAGGCTAGACCAGAGACTATTTTGAGTGCCCCCAACAATCCATCCATCCAAATGACCTGAACTTTTGGATGGGGATAATTATTACCTATGCGTAGATCATATCCAAAATTGGGAATTTTTGGAAAAGAGTTTCCTAAATATTTTGTAGGAATTTAATAATCAATTTAGGAATTATAAAATGGACCAAATGAACTCCAAACTCACCCAACTTTTGGTGAGTGGTGCTTGTGGTCATTATAAGGCTCTGGTTCAAATTTCATCTCATTTGGAGATGGTTTGAATTGAAATCATGCAAACCCTAGCCTTGTCATAAGGGTATTTTGGTCAAAAAGTGCACTTTGGGTTTTGAGTGGCCAAATCACCTCAACAGAGGTTGAAATTGGGGTCAATGGCTTGGCATGGATTTTAGCACCACCCCATGGAAGATGGGATAGATTGGAATAGATTTTCCCTAAGATCTAAGACCAAACCCTAAGGAAGGGCTTTTGTGCCTTGTGAAGGGCATGAGTCCAAAAGACCTTGAATGAACTTCAAATTTGGTAGGGAGGGTTCTAGTGTAGCTAAAGCCCTCTGGTAAAAATCTTAGTGGATTTGGGAAAGGGTAGACCCCACAAAACCCTAACCCTAGTTTAATGCACAAACATTATAGTGCTAGAATAGGTTAGTAAAACTCCTTGAACAATAATGAAATTTGGGTAGTATGGTTATAAGGATAGTTTAAACCTATTTTAATTTTATTGGGAATTTTGAATCAATAATCTTAACACTTCCTTTGTAACTAATGGGATTGCCATAATTAATCATTTGGTCATTATGATCCCACGGCCCATTGGAAGGTCATGAAAATTAGGCAGAGGGAGGTTTGGACATTATTGCTTATGTATGAATTTTATTAGCATTTTTGAGAACATATTTGTAATACCTACTTCACAAACTCATCATCTTGAAAAATTGTTCAATATTTTGTTTAGAGCTCATTACTTGATGATAAATTATGAAACTTGACCTAGAGCATATAAATGTCCTTACAATCACCCATAAATTTTCTCAGAATTTATAGAATTAGTTTTGTTGCACTTTCCTCTTAAAATTGATTAAAATAAGTTATATTCAAAATTATATTTAGAGGCTTTAACCTTGCTGGAAAATTGGGATACTTTGGATTCTGTGTTTAATAATCATCCTAAATTTATCATAAAGTTTGTGGGACATTTTCTTGTCTCAAATGGGCACTTCATATTCAAACTTTGGTTTCTGATTTGCTAGAATAATTAAATAAAATATCAGATAATTGTGAAAATTATAAATTTCTAGATTTAAGCTAAAAATATCATGATAGCCCTCTAGTAATTATTATAGGGGTACTGGGTAAATATTTTGTGTACCTCCCATTTTACACGTCATATAGCTTAACGTGGTCTGCATTTAGTAAAACTGCAGAAGTTATGTTGGAATATCAATTTGGGCACATGAGTTGGGGATTAGATGTTTGATCGTTTGGATAAATAAAAAAAATGAGTTCATCTTTGGAAGTTAGGATGAGTAGAGTGTTGGGTTGACTAGAGATAGGTGGTGCTCGGGATCGACGAAGGATCATCTTTCCCGTGGAGAGGAAATGTCAAATACACTAGGATTAGATACAGTACAACATTTAATAGACTAGGAGATGGGTATTAACCAACAATAGTAAGTGCCTTGCGAAAGGGAGCTTTGGGCGTAATCCCACCATAGTTCCTAGTGCCCTCGAGAGCCCTTCACGGGGAATACCTTGGGCAGCCCTGGGCTAAACCTAAACTATAGGAAAAATTTGGAATGCAAGAGTAACTAGTAAATCTAGGGTTTCACCTTCACACACCTCGATGTCTCGGGGAGCTAGGTTGGGTCACTCGGGTAGTAGGCCCAGTGGTTTTGGTGATGGACAGTTTAGTCGGCGAGCTTTGGCTCAGTAATGGTTTGTGATGGGTAGGTTGGCCCGGTGAGCTTTGGCTCGGTTGTTGTTTATGACGGACGGGATGGTCCGGGTAGCTTTGGCTCAGTAGCTGATACATAAGGTTACATGTGCATAAGGCATAAGATGGTGGGTCTTCAGTATTGGTGAGTCGATGCACCCACGCCAATACGTTGACTCGGCGAGTGTGGTTAGCACTTGGCCAAATAAAGTCCAGTGCGCCAGCCGGCAAGAGTACGCAGGAGCTCCGCTTAGGGCACCAGCGTTGAGGCGTACGATAGGTCTGACTGGTAGTGCAATTACCGGTTTTTAGGTGGGCGAGGCCCAACCCACCGCTTCCGTTTACCACTACGGAGGTATCCTGGGAGGTTCGGCTCCAGAAAGGGGGAACTAAAGGTCTGTATACACAGAGTCGGTTGGGTGAGTTACACTTGCATGATCACATCATAACATAATTGTATTTCATAGCATAACCATTGTATATAACCCCGAGACATATTCTATAAGTGGTATGTGACCCTTTATACAATAGGCCCTGCAAAACGACCCCTTGGTTTATAAGTTCGTACGAGCGTTCTTATAATTTAAGGTTTTCATTCAGTAGTATAAATATATGCTTGCTAGAGAACCGACACCCTATCGTATAAATTGATATGAGACTTTTTATACAATAGGAGCCCTACAAAAGATCCCTTGGCTTATGTGTTTTCATATAGGTTAAGATTATTTTCTTGTTCAGTTTTTCATACCTTATTTACTGCCATATATACTCTAGAACTGCTAGATTAGTTCTGCCGCCACCTGTATATTTGTTATTCTCCACTTTCATGTCCTCCCCTTTCCTTCTCCCCGCTCGATTCCTAGGAGCCATGGGGGAAGGGGAGAGGGATGATAGGACTTAGTATTTTAGACTAACGGTTTTCGAACCACATCATTTTAGGGGACCATGGAGCCCAGCATGGAGGAGCAGCCCTGGAGGTCGACACGCTTGGAGATCGGGCAGTCTAGTACCAGAGTTTAGACGACAGAGACTGTGAGTCCTATTCGCTACCAGTTGTTTTATTTTTGTTTCCGTGATGAGAGATTTGTAGTGAGGCATTAATGTACTAGGCATGAGCCCAAGTTTTTAGTATTTCATTATATCTGTGGACACTCCCATCGTGGAGTTTATTTACTATTTATGTGATTTCTGTGGACTTGCCTTTATTATGTTGCTACTGTTGTGATCGATTTGGCCGGCAGGCTCGGTGTTTTGTAGTGATGATCTTCCCGGGTGCGAAGGTGTCACCGCAAAGCGGCGGTTCTGGGCCTAAGACCCCCGGTGTTTCAAAAAATAGGGGGGGTCTTACAATCAGAACACTGGAGGATCTATTGAGATTTTGTGTGTTGGATAGAGGAGAGCCATGGGAAAGGCTCTTACCACTGGCAGAATACTCCTACAACAACAGTCATCAAGCTAGCATCGACATGGCGCCCCTTGAAGCCCTTTACGGAAGAAGGTGTAGAACCCGCTTGTCTTGGGTGCAAGATGAAGACCAGAAGGCTTTGGAATGGAGTATGTTGATGATACTGATGCGGTGGTTAGACTAATACGGGATCACATGTTGGAGGCTCAAAGTCGACCAGCGAAGTATTATAATGCAAAGCACCGGATGGTGAAGTTTCAATGGGTGATAAGGCGTTTCTGAAGATTCGGCCGATGCATGGAGTGTCACAGGTGCATGGTGTGAAAAAGCTCAGCCCAAGGTACATTGGGCCTTGCACTATACTGGAAAGGATTGGCCCATTGGCCAATCGCTTGGAGTTACGTCCAGAGCTAGAGAATCTCCACGACATGTTCCATGTGTCGTTGCTTCGAAAGGCGCTGTTGCGGCCTGATCAATATATCCCCACTACTGATGGTGTAGTGGTTACTGATAGGTCTGTGCGACTAGAGCCGGTGCGGATCATAGACAACAAGACAAGAATATTGCACCGCAAAAGTGTTCCCTTGGTGAAGGTGTTGTGGTCGAATCATGGGAAGGAGGAGTATACATGGGAGCCGGTGGACTTGATGTAAAAATGCTACCCAGAATTATTTCCTCAAGGTAATCTTGTTTAAAAGTATATTTTATTTTCTGTTATGCTTTTATCCCCATAAGCCTTAGCCTGATTTCAGGGACAAAATTTTTTATTTTGTTTATAGGATTTGTAACGTCCCGATTCGCACTAGGCTCCTCATACGTGTTTTTGAGTCAGGAGAGCTGACTTGGGTTCATGGGAGTGCTGGCAACTGGACTGCACTTGTAAATGGGAGGAGAAATCAGTCCATAATAGGACACGAGTTGAGACACAGGCGTGTCCCTACCCATTTGGGGGACGTAAGTTCTTGAGTCGATGACTCGAGTATGTCCAGAGAAGGACACGGGTAGTGACACGGGCGTGTCACTACCCGTGTACATGATGACACGGTAGGGAGACGACGTATCCCTACCCGTGTGCGTCGAGTAGAGATCGGCGAGGTGTAACCCAAGGAGGACACGGGTAGAGACACGGGTGTATCCCTACCCGTGTGCGTCGAGTTGAGATCGACGAAGAGTACCCGAGAAGGACACTGGTAGCGACACGGGCGTGTCCCTACCCGTGTGTATGTCGAGTTGAGCTCGACGAAGTGTGTCCATAGAAGGACATGGCCAGAGAACACGGCCATGTCATGTGGATATAGGTAGGGACACTGGCGTGTCCCTACCCGTGTCAAGTATTGAACCGACACTAAAACCGTCGTCGACTCTTCGCCCGAGCAGGACACGGGTAAGGACACGGGCGTGTCGTTACCCGTGTCACTTTTCATTTATAAGGGTAGTAAAAATCCTAGACATTTTCAATCCTCATTCCAACCATTTTTCTGAGAGAACTTCTGTAGAGAGGGAGAAACTACTGGAGCAAGTCCTAGGGGAGAAGATTCGCCGCCGCCGTGAAGGAGAAGATGCCGCCGAGAAGAGTTACACGATCCATGGCCGGAAATTGTGGAAATGTCGGAAATGAGGTGAGTGTCCTCCCCTCTCCCTTAGTGCTAGATCTGTAGATATCTAGGTGAGATGTCGCCTCAAAAGAGTCTAGACTAGTGAGATGGTGATTTCTCTAAGAAAAGGCCGTTCTAGGGCTTGTGCTCTAAGGTTAGTGGTGTCTTCAACCACTCCAACCTTCTATGTGAGGGTAGGAGACGGTTTCGTGAAGAGTCATGGCATTATGAGGGTGAATAAGGGAGGAGGAATTTCTAGAGGTGATTTTGGAAGATCTACTTGAGGAGGAAGATGAACCGATGCTGTTCATTCCGCTTTAAGATGCGTGCAGAATCTGTGTTCGGCGCGCAGCAATCTTCTTGGCCATTTTCAGGTATGATATATCCAGATCTGGGCTTTAGAATAAACACGAAAGTTGAAGCCCTTGAAAATATATTTCCAACGAGTGGTTGCAAAACTTCAGCCGAAGTCTGTAGCCACAGGAAAGTTTGAACGGAAATGACGTCCGATAAATCTTGCATGCAGAAATTGTGTTCTGTACGCAGCAGATTTCAAGGCAGATTTCAAGTATGATACTTTTGTATCTGGGTTGTGCTCTGAACAAAAAGTTGTAACCCATAGAAAGACCTTTCCATTGAGTGGTTACACGTCTTCACCGAATTCTTGTAGCTTCGGGAATCTCTGGTCGAATATGCTATCCAGATTTATTCTGCACTTAAATTCAGGGTTTGGTATAACATGGATTTGGACTCGATGGATTCAATGTTGCAATTAACTTGAGGTTTGGGTGAACTCTTTTATGTTAATCATCTTAGTTTTATAATTGATGAAGTCTAATAATTGGATCCCATGAAATTTGAAAGTGATGTGTTAGATCTTAAATACTCTAGATGGGGGGGGGGGTGAATAGAGTATTCTTAATTTCTTAAAATCTCTTACAGCTTTTGCTGTAATTGAGAAAGTGCATAAACAACTTAATAAAATATAAATACAGCAAACCTAGAAAGCACAAACACAGCAAGAACAAGAAGAAGGGGCAACCAGACAACACAAGAGATTTATAGTGGTTCCCCAACCTGGGTACATCCACTCTTCTACCACCCTAGTAGGAATCCACTCAGATTTTTGATCAGGTACCTGACACCAATGAGCTTTTGATTAGGTGCTCAAAAAACAAACCTCAAGTCTTTTGGTCAGGTGACTTGCAACCAAGAATAACTTTTGAAGGGAGTTATAACCCTTTATACAGTGGGGGGGGGTGAGAGATGATATAGTCTTGTCTTTCTCAATATACAACTGAGAAGACTTGTGAATATGATTTTACCAAATTACTCCCCCTGTGATGTAGAATGGTTCAAGAAAATCTGGAGCTTTGCTTCAGGGTGATAGGTCTTCGAATCTTTAAGTCTTGACCAGGAAGATCTTCAGGAACTTCTTGACAGATGGAATAGTTGTTGTCCTTTGAAGTGTCCTGGAGAGTTGAAGAATGAAGACTCTTGATTTTGATTGATTGATCTTTTTCTTCAGCTAGCCGATGTTCTTCTGGTCTAGAGCTTCTTCAGTTGTTGAATCAGAGTTCTAAGAGAGAGAGAGCAGAGAGTTTCTTGTTGCAGACTTATTGTGATTTTCTGTCTGTATGTAACTGTGTGTTCTACTCTACTCAGTGTTTATTCTGCTCTACTGTGCATAGGAAAAGAGAGAAAATCTCTTTTATATTTCCTGTCAAAATTGTCTTTTGAAATTTAAATTTCTCTGCAATCAATGCTGACGGCCTTGAGAATAATCTGCATTGATTTATTTCCCCAACTGTCCCATGGAAAAACGACAAGTAATAATCCTGGAGAAGAACATAATTAATGTTTTGTCTAACGGTTATATTCAGAGAATATTGAAGCATTAATTACTCAGGAATTATTGCATTAGGAAAGGGACAGAATGAAGGAAATGACTAAGTCTGGAATCGTCGAACGGATAATAGAAATCGTCGAGCTGAGTCCATAGTTCATCGAGATGAGAAGATGTGTTCGTCGACCAGACAGCTTCTATTCGTCGAGCTGAGTTCCAAGATCGTCGAGCTGAAAACAGAACTACACTTTCTAGAAACTTTGCCTATTCTATGTATGGAGTTCGTCGAGCTGATAGATGATTTTGTCAACCTGACAACTTGTTGATAGAACTCCTGGGGAATTTGTCGACACAAGTCCTTGGTGTCGACATAATTACTTCTTGTCTCGACATGGTTGTTGTGTTGACAAAAATCTAAAGTCTGTTGACATAAGTCATGTGTGTCGACACAATTCTTATTGGTGTCGACACAATTACTTCTTGTCTCGATATGGCTATTGGGTTGATAGAAATCTGACGTGTGTTGACATAAGTCCTGTGTGTCGACATAATTGTTGTTGGTGTCGACACAAGTCTTTCTTCTGGTGTAGACACAAACTTATGGTGTGAAGTGTTGAAGTACCCAGAAATCGTCTACCTTAGAATCTGTTTCGTCGAGCTGAGAATCTTGAATTCGTCGAGCAGAGAACTAAGTTCCTCGACCTGAGTCTAGAGAACAAATTCTGGACTTGGAATGCTGAAGGTAGAGTCCAAAGATCGTCGACCTGAGAATCAAGTGTGTCGAGCTCAGCTAAGAAAATTTTCTCTGAGATCGTCGAGCTGAGCACGACAATCATCGACCTGAGTTCGACGAACGTCGACCTCATTTTACTGAGTCTTTGGTGTAAAAGCCGAACAAAAACAAGTACAAGCCGAACAGAAACAAACCGGAAATGGTTTTAACTGAAACTTTATTATCCGAAAAAGGTATATATTACAAAGGTATGACTTCCCTTATATAGAATGAAGGAGAGATGAGAGAAAACAAATAAGAGATGTGGGACTAAAAAATTACATGACACAAGCGGACTATACAGACACAAACCGCACAAGCCGCGCGGTTAGACAGAAGGGCTAGCCGCTCGGCTACAGCCACAGAGAGAGAGAGATCGCCATGGGAGACCGCTAGACCGCCCGGTATCCAAGTCGCCAGAGGCAAACCGCTAGACCGCTTGGACCTCAGACAGCAATACACAACAACCAAACCGCTGAAGAGTAATAGCAAAACCGCACGGTCATCAACCCGCCAAGCCAGAACGCCAGACCGCCCGGTCACCAACTTCAACACTCCCCCTCAAGCTGGAGCATATATATCGATCATGCCCAACTTGTCACAAAAATGAGGAAGCGAGGCAGATACTGGCTTGGTGAAGATGTCAGCCAGCTCTTTGTCAGAAGTGACGAAGGGAGTACAAATTTGTTCTTTCAAAATCTCTTCACAAATAAAATGACAGTCGACCTCAATGTGCTTGGTTCTTTCATGGAAGACCAGATTTTTGGAGATGTATATGGCAGCCTTGTTGTCACAGAACATAGGTAGAGGATGGTTGTAGACCTCTCCTAAATCCAGCATGAGAGCCCGTAGCCATTTTAACTCACAAGTGGTCGATGCCATACTCCGATACTCTGCTTCAGCACTGGACCTGGAAACAACAGACTGCTTCTTGCTCTTCCAGCTTTCCAGATTTCCCCCAACAAAAGTGCAGAATCCGGAGGTAGATTTGCTATCCCCTTTGTCATCAGCGTAACTCGCATCTGAGTATGCTTCAACCCTCAGATGACCATTCTTCTGAAAGAGTATACCTTTCCCAGGCACTGCTTTGACATACTCCAAGATCCGCAAGGCGGACTGTAGATGGCACTCCCTAAGTGCTTGCATGAATTGACTCACCTTGCCCACAACATAGGAAATGTCGGGTCTAGTCACTGTGAGATATATGAGCTTACCAACTAGACGCCTGTACCGCGTAGTATCTGAAAGAAGAGGTGAATTATCTGTCCAAGTTTTGTCTTCTCCAATTGCCATGGGGCATTGGGCAGGTTTGACGCCAGTCAATCCTACTTCTTTTAAAAGATCAAGGGCATACTTACGCTGGGAGAGGACTAAGGAGTTGGGCTTCCGAGAGATTTCGATCCCCAAAAAGTACTTCGGAGAGCCCATATCTTTCGTGACCAGATGTTGATGAAGATACCGCTTTGTCAAGGCTACCCGTTCCTAATCATCGCCAGTGAGAAGAATATCATCGACGTACACAGCAAGAACCACCAGTCACGAGGAGGTTTTGCGAATAAATAGCGAGTGATCGGCAGAGCTGCGCTCAAAACCAACGGCCGCCATGATGCCGCTGAACTTGTCAAACCAAGCTCGAGGGCTCTGCTTGAGGCCATAGATTGCCTTCTTCAGCCGGCATACTCATGTTTCCCCCTGAGCAACATACTCGGGAGGTTGCTCCATGTAGACGGCCTCCTGAAGATCACCATAAAGGAAGGCATTCTTGACATCCAGCTAGGAAATCGGCTACCCTCGATTGACCGCCACAGAAAGAAGGACTCGTATAGTGCTGAGACGAGTCACGGGAGAGAAAGTGTCAAAGTAATCAACACCATATGTCTGAGTAAAGACCTTAGCAATAAGGCGAGCTTTATAACGGTCCACCATGCCGTCCGGGCGAAATTTGACCACAAAGACCCAGCGACAGCCAACAACATCAGTACCGAAGGGAGGAGGAACAAGAGTCCAGGTACCACGCTCCATGAGGGTCGCTATTTCCTCATCCATGGCCATCGTCTAGTGAGGAATAACACGGGCCTCCTGGTAGGAACGAGGTGTGGCAGTGGCAGAGATAGCCAGCGCAAAGGCCTTACGAGAAGAGGTAAGACGATCATATGAAACAACAGCAGCAAGGCGATGTAGGGTACACGTCCGAACCCATTTGCGAAGAGCTATAGGAAGGTCCAGGTCGGCGGAGCCCTCGACATCCAGAGCATCCGTGGCAGAGAGAGCTGGCCTGGGAGGAGAGAGCGATGGCGGAGGAGATGAGGGAGATGGTGGCGGAGACGTGGGAGAGAGAGGGGGAGGAGGAGGAGGGGACGGAGACGGTGTAGGGGTGGATATCATAGTAGGAGACGAGGGAATGAAGGGAATAACAGGAGAATTCGAAGCTGGGGGAAGAGGAGAGGAGTCATCCGAGAAGTAGGAGGCATTCTCAAAGAAGGTAACGTCAGCGGAGACGAACTGGTGACGAAGAACGGGGTTAAAGCAACAGTAGCCTTTCTGAGTGGTGGAGTACCCCAGAAAGACACACTTGGTGGAGCGAGGGGAGAGCTTATCACGGGCGGCAGATGGGGCATGCACAAATGCAGTGCACCCAACGATTCAAAGAGGGAGAGGAAAAGGCTCCTTGCCCGGATACAGAATGGAGAATGGGGTGTTCCCGTGAAGAACTGTGGACGAAGGCGATTGATGAGGTAGCAGGCAAGGAGAACATCATAGCCCCAATATAAGCGAGGGACATGCATCTGGGTCATCAACGTGCCAGCGACATCGAGGAGGTGACGGTTTTTGCGTTCCGCCATCCCATTTTGTTGGGAGATATAAACACAGCTGGTCTGATGAATAATGCCATGTTGCACACAAAAACAGGTAAAAGCGTGACTCAAATATTCTTTAGCATTGTCGTAGCAAAAGGTTTTAATACAAACACCAAACTGGCTTTTAATTAACTGATAAAAAGATACCCATAAATCAAAAAGTTATGAGCGATCTCGTAAGAGATACACCCAAGTACATCTAGAAAAATTATCAATAAAAGTTACAAAATAAGAACTACCCAGACCAATGGTGAGGGTAGGAGCAGGTCCCCAGATATCTGAGTGGACAAGATCAAAGGGACGAGTAGAGCCCCAACCTTGCTTCGGTGGGAAGGAGGAACGGTGATGCTTGCCGAGTTGACAAGCGTCGTAGTGGAGAGGAGTACTGGAGGGAGGGAGGTGGGGCAGAAGCTGATGTAGAAGCCGTGGTGGAGGATGACCGAGGCGGAGATGCCATTGGAGAAGATCCATACAAGAAGATGAGAAAGCGGACAAGGCGGAAACATTATCGAGGAAGTAGAGGCCGCCTCTCTCAGTCCCAGTAGCAATCGTCCGTTGGGAGCTCGTATCCTGAAAAGAATAAGAAGTCAGAGTAAATGTCACAGAACACTGAAGCTGCTTGCATAAAGAGGTAACCGACAATAAATTGTACGAAAACTTGGGCACATAGAGAGTGTCCGCTAGTCGAAGGGACGAAGTAACATGAACCACTCCCGACCCATGAACCGGGGAGGGAGAACCGTCTGCAACGAGTACCTGGGGCAACCGATCATGCTGTTCGAGTAGAGATAAGCACTGAGGATTGCCCGTCATGTGATTAGTTGCACCAGAGTCGATGAGTCATTTACCTTGAGTGACCATATGGGCACTACCTGAGGAGGTGACAACAGAGGCAGACGGCTTGGAAGAGGAGGTGGAAGAGTCACCGGAGGGGTAAAGATGAGGATGCTTCGTCCAGCAGTGTTTGGAAGTATGTCCGGTTTGGCCACAGTGAGGGCAAAGGTAGCAGGAAGAAGCACGTCCGCCGGACTGGTGACTATGGATACAAGAGCCACTCCGATGAGTTTGATGAGCATAGTGGTCCGGTGGAGGTGGAGCGGGCAGAAGAGGGCGCTGAAGGAGAGAGGTGACAGCGGCAATGCGGGCAGCGGTGGCATCTAAGGTAGGAGATTCCGCCTCACCCAGAATTTGTTGGCGGATCATGTCATAAGCATCAGGAAGTCGGAGTAGATAACACACAACCAGAAGCTCCTGGAAGTGCTTGTGTTGTTGAGCCAAATCCGCAGAAAAGGGGCGATTCTGAAGAATCTCAGCCCCAAGAACCTGAACCTGTTGGTAGGCAGCAGCAGGAGACAAGGTAGGACGGGCAAAGAGGTCCGCATACAACGTGTAAATGCGGGACGTCTGGGCCCCCTTGGAGTACAGAGCAGCAAGATGAAGCCAAGCGGCCTTGACCGTCTCATCATGACAGATGGCGGGAAGGCACTCATCGGATAGGCTGCTAGCGAGCCAAGTACGCACAAGCACGTCACTCGCATCCTAGTCATCAAAGAGAGGTGAAGTGGTAGGAGGAGGGTCATCAACGAGATGGTGGCATTTGTGTTGCGAGCGGAGGAGAAAGGTGAAAGAGACGCTCCAATCTGGGTAGTTGGAGCCGACAAGCTTGGAAACAGTGCCAAGGTTCCTGGAAGGAGTAGGAGGAAGAGGCGGAGCTAGATGGGCAACAGGGATGGTGGCAGGGGTGGTGGTAGTAGAAGCATCAGAAAGAGCCATAGGAGCAAACAACGGGAAGCCGTGCGGTTATGAAACAATCCGCGCAGATAGGAAGAAGAAGAGCTGTAGCGGTCACGAGGGCAGACACCAGCGGCCAGAAAGGCCACGACCAAGCCGCAGAACCAAGCAAAGGGAGAGAAGTCGAGCGGCTAGAAGATAGTCCCCTTGAACAGAAGCAAAGACCAACAAGGCACACAAGGTAACATGTCGCGGCGATATGAAGTGGCGACTTAGCACAGGTAACAAAGAGGTCGCGCACACAGAGGGCAACGACAAGAAGAGAAAGAAGCCGCGCGGATAGGGCGCAGACGGGCAAAGCAAGCCGCACGGACAGGGAAGGCGCACAGAACCAGGAGGAGAATATCTAGTCCTCTGATACCATGTAAAAGCCGAACAGAAACATGTACAAGCTGAACAGAAACAAACCGGAAATGGATTTAACTGAAACTTTATTATCCGAAAAAAGTATCTATTACAAAGGTATGACCTCCCTTATATAGAATGGAGGAGAGATGAGAGAAAACAAATAAGAGATGTGGGACTAAATAATTACATGACACAAGCGGACTATATAGACACAAACCGCACAAGCCGCACGGTTAAACAGAAGGGCTAACCGCTCGGCTACTACCATAGAGAGAGAGAGAGATCGCTATGGGAGACTGCTAGACCGCCCGGTCTCCAAGTCGCTAGAGGCAAACCGCTAGACCTCTTGGACCTCAGACAGCAATACACAACAACCAAACCGCTGAAGAGTAACAGCAAAACCGCGTGGTCATCAACCCGCCAAGGCAGACCGCCAGACCGCCCGGTCACCAACTTCAACATTTGGAAAATGTCTAGTCTTGAGTCTCTGGCAGTTTGATGATGTCTGGTCCATGCAGTGTTGAACGTAAGGATTTGGCCTAGACTCTAGGACACAACTATGACCCTGGCTATAAATGATGGGTCACAAGATCCTAACTTAGTGAACCTAGCCCTAATCAAACTAGGGATCCAACAATCTCCCCCTATTTGGGTGAGGTCACTAATTACAGACTCAGACTAAACTGAAAATAAACAAAGCAAGAAAGCATATATCTGGCAGAGATCGATAACACATGCAACAGATATATATATATACAAATAAGCTTTGTTCAGACATAAGAAAGCAGTTTAAAACATAACAGAAATAAAATATACCAGAACTCATTTCTTTTGCTTCTACTCTTTTGGCTTCTCTTCTTTGCTCTTGTCTCCAGGCTTGGTAAAAATAATCTCTCTATTTGGACCAGAAGCTTGCACTTTGGTCATGGTCAAATCATCAGCCCCTATAATCTTCAAAGATGTGGCTCTAGGGACTACTACTTCTGAGTGCAATTTCATATAATCATCAACATTGAAAAACTTATTAGCTTTCTCATACCTCTTAAGCTCTTCTTTCCTGTATTTTGACATTGTTGTATATTCTGAGAGATCCTTTCCTTCAGCTTTAGCTTTGTTAATCTTAGAAAGGCCAACCAGTTCCTGGAACCTGGCCATCCTAGCTGATGTTGCTGTCTCTGGATCTTCAAAAGGAACAGGAGGATAAGGAGGTCTGTTGGAGCTATCAGCTTGTTGATGTTCAGAGAATTATTGTTGTGTTTGTTATTGATGTTGCTAATTGCCAGAAGGATACTGTCTTTGCTGGCTGCTTGAGGAGGAGGGCCTACTCTGATGTCTTTGATAAGTTTGAAATTGAGTGGGCCTTTGAGAAGATGTGCCTGAAGCACCAGCAGCTGGAGGAGGAGGAGGAGGAGGGTCCCTTCTGTATTTCTGAGTTGGAGGAGGGGAGTATCTTCTACTTCTCTTCCTCTCTTTCTGTTCATTTTTAGATAACCACATACAAGCTGACATCCCTTTATTTGGAGTTATCTTCCGAAGAATATAGTAGGGAGTGTCATTGATTGGATTTGGTTTAGGAGCAGGAGGAGGAGGTGCTTTCCTCTTCTTATACACTTTCTTCTTCTTTGGATCCTTATTAGAATCCTCATCCTCCTCATCATCATCATTAGATCCCTGAGGATTATCATATATATCATCTAACGCCCTCAGGGCCTCAGCAGAGATAATTGGCTTCTCAAGTTTAGATGGAGTTGGAGGAGAGGGAGTAGTGGGAGGAGATGACAGTAGATTGAAGGATGGTATGGAGGACAAGTGGGGGGGGGAAGAGGAGATGAGGGTGGGGATGGAGCTGGTGAAGCATGAGGAGATTGTGGTGGAGTAGGAAGATGAGTAGTTGTTGGAGAGGTTGGAATGGTTGATGATGGAAGTTTTGGGGTTTGAATGATGGTTTGGACAGTGGAAGGGATTTGGATGGCTGGAAGAGATGGTCGTGAGGGAATGCTCTCTTCAGTAGGGTGGGGAGTGGCTCTAACATACCTTGTGCTCTTAGAAGTTGTGGTGGAAGAGGGTGAAGCCTTAGAGGGCCTGGAGATAGTCCTTTCCCACCTGCCAAACAAGTCACAGGTGAGCCTTTTGCTGGCATTTATGAATATGGTCAGGGAGACCAGTGATTCAACGACTTTTTTCCTTTAAGAAGATCCCCAGGATCCTTCCAAAACACACTTCCTTTTTGTTATTCTTCTTCCTGATTAGATCAAAAATGATCTGAGCCCAAGCCACCTGCTTCTTATTAACCACTGCACACATAACCAGAAACTGATGTCTTGTTATGTAATCATGTGCGGTGTGATTGCCTAGCAAGACTTTCCCAACAGTATCTGCCAGAAACTTGTATTCTGTAGATAAGTGTTTCGTAAACAATTTATTATGGTTATCTCCAGCATAACCCATCATGCTTAACATCATGTCATATTCCTCATTCTCAATGTCCAGAGCATCTTCTCCATTATTCAGTCCAAAAATTTCAGTCAAAACGGCGGGAGATAGAGAAACGGCGTTACCCGCAATTGTTCCAATCATGGTGTTCTCCTCTGATTTTGATGATGTGTATACCCATATTCTAATCTCTGTTCCAGACAGTTTAATTCTTGCAGTCATCAGATTCTTCAGATTCTGCTCTTCCAGTGGTTCCAAAATATTTAGAAAAATCGGGTCTGAATGTTGAAATGAATCAAAGTCAACATTGAATCCGTTGTCGAACTTCATCGCAGCCAATGTTTCCGCTGGAAGCGCCATGAAATCACCTACAAGAGATAAAAACAATGATCAAGTGCAAAGGGAACAGAAAGCGCGGGACAGAGGTCGAAGAAAACCTAAATATAAGTTTTTCCAGAATATGAATCGACAAACTCCGTTCCACGAAAATTAAAACATTCTTCGATCTGGGGTCGACGAAATAATTTGGAGTTAATTGATTCGTCGAGCTTAGTATGAAGATTTGAAGCCATTTCGTCGAGCTCCGTTCGACAAAAGTTTTCTGAAGTGGATTCGTCAATTTCTGTTCTACGAAAACAACTTCACTCACAAAGAGTTCGTCGACCTCCGTTCGACGAATATCTCCCGAACTTTCCCTGGTTCGTCGAGCTCCGTTTGACGAACTCTGGAAAATTCGTCGAGTGTAGACAGAAACTAAACTAAGTCTTATTCATTGATCATTCCAAGCTGATTTATAAACAACAGATGGTTTCTTTCATCCAGAGGTTTGGTGAAAATGTCAGCTCTTTGTAAATCAGTGTATATATAGACAAGTTAATTTTGTTTTTGTCTACACACTCTCTTATGAAATGATGTCTAATATCTATATGCTTGGTCCTACTATGATGGACTGGATTCTGTGCTATGACAATAGCACTTGTGTTATCACAAAGTAGAGTTGAATTATTTAAGTTGAGACCATAGTCTAGTAATTGATTTTGAATCCACAGCATCTGGGAACAACAACTACAATCTGCAATATATTCTGCCTCAGTAGTTGAGGTAGACACATATGACTATTTATTATAAAACCAGGACACTAATCTCATACCCAGGAACTGGCGGGTTCCTGATGTACTTTTCCTGTCCACCCTGCATCCAGCAAAATCAGCATCTGAGTATCCAGTTAACTCAAATTCTGAGTCAGTGGGATACCATAGGCCTAGACTAAGACAACACTTTATATATCTCAAAATTATTTTTAAGAAAACTAGATGAGATTCTTTAGGATTCACTTGGAACCTAGCACAAAGGCATGTGACAAATATAATATCAGGTCTGCTAGCTGTAAGGTATAATAGGGACCCAACAATGCCCCTATAGAATTTTTGGTCAACAAGCTTCCCATATGGATCAGAGTCTATTACAGCATTTGTAGCCATAGGTGTTTTCTTTGCTGAGGCATCAGCCATCCCAAGCTTTTTGATAAGCTTTTTTGCATATTTAGCTTGGGATATAAAGATGGCATCAGGGAGCTGCTTCACTTGGAGGCCAAGGAAGTAGGAGAGCTCACCCATGCTACTCATTCCAAATTTGGATGAATGAGGTCAGAGAACCTCTTGCACAATTTGGAATCAATAGACCCAAATATGATGTCATCCACATATATTTGTACTAACAGTATTTGGTCCTTATGATGTCTAGTGAAAATTATCTTATCTACTATGCCTCTAATAAACTTATGCTCTATCAAAAATCTAGCTAAAGTCTCATATCAAGCTCTTGGAGCTTGCTTTAGACCATAAAGAGCTTTATGCAATTTAAAAACATAAGAGGGTTGAGTTGGAGAGACAAAACCTGGAGGTTGTTCAACATAAACCTCTTCTTTTAATACTCCATTCAGGAAAGCACTCTTCACATCTATTTGATAGACCTTGAATTTCTTGAAGGCTGCATAGGCAAGGAATATTCTGATTGCCTCTAACCTTGCCACAGGTGCACATGTTTGATCATAATCTATTCCTTCCTCTTGCCTATATCCTTGAGCAACAAGCCTAGCCTTGTTTCTCACAATCACTCCTTGGGCATCCAGCTTGTTTCTATAAACCCATTTGGTTCCAATTACTGGGTAGTTTTGGGGTCTTGGAACCAAATCCCATACTCTACATCTATCAAATTGGTTTAATTCCTCCTGCATTGCAATGATCCAGTGGGGATCTTGCTCTGCATCGTGGATGGATAGAGGTTCAACCTGAGAGAGAAAACAGGCATGCATCAAATCTTGGTTGAGTTGATGTCTTGTTTGTACACCTGCTGATATGTCTCCAATCACTTGAGATCTAGGGTGATTCCTTATTGTGACAAGATCAGTGGGTGGAGTTGGTTCTGCAACAGCATTATGAACTAATTCCTCTTGTGGAATTATGTTTGCTGTTAGGGGAAGATCAATTCCTTCAGTGCCTTCATCTTCACTTTCTTTAGTGACTTGTGGAGAAGGATATGTTGGAACCTCTTGGGTGAGGTTTAGTCCATCCAAATTCTCACACAAGTGAGGTACCTATAAAGTGCTATTGGTAGAAATCTCTTTCTCCTTGCAAGACATGTTAGCTTCATCAAATGTAACATGAATAGACTCTTTAATTTTTAGAGATGATTTATTAAAAACCCTATAGGCTTTGCTTACTTGGGAATATCCTATAAAGATTCCCTCTTCAGACTTAGCCTCAAACTTTCTAATGTATCTTTTATTGTTGTTGTGAATATAACATATACATCCAAATACTTTAAAATAATTGATTTTAGGTTTCTTCCCTTTAAGTAATTCATAGGGAGTCCTATTCTTTAGTTTGTGAATTAAACTCATGTTCAGGACATAATTTGCTGTGCTCACAACCTCTGCCCAAAAGGTTAGGGGCATGTAAGCATCTGAAAGTAATGTACCTGCAGCTTAAATGAGTGTCCTATTTTTCCTTTTAGCTACCACATTCTGTTGGGGAGTTCTAGGAGCTGAGAAACAGTGTATGATACCTTCCTTCTCACAGAACTCATGCATAAGAAGAGACTCAAACTCTGTGCCATGATCATTTCTGATAAATGCAACATGAGTGGAGAACTCAATCTATATGGTCCTGAGAAAATCTGTAAGAACCTTAAAGGTATCTGAAATAGATCTCAGAAAGGATACCCAAGTGAACCATGAGAAGTCATTCACAGTAACTAAGTTATAGGATTTCCCTCCTAGGCTTTGTACAGCAATTGGTCCAAAGAGATCCATGTGTAGCAAATACAAAATCATAGGTGAATCACTTTTATTAACAGATTTAAAGCTAGATTTAGTTTGCTTGCCTAGTTGACAAGCCCTGCAAAGGCCTTCCTTTTTGTTGGGACCAGAAGGTAAACCTCTAACAAGGTTGTCTTTTGATAGCCTAATAATGTTTTTCAAGATTACATGACCTAGCCTTTTATGCCATAAATCATTCTGGTTACTAATTAAATTGAGTAAGCAGATATCAGAATTGGCAGAAAGAAAATCAACTAAATATATGTTACCTTGTCTATTCCCAATTAAAATATTTTGTTTTTCTTTATTAGAAATAGTGCAAGAAGATGAGTTGAAGTGTACCTGATAACCTTCATCACATAACTGACTTATGGAGATGAGGTTATGTTTGAGTCCTCTGACATATGTTACTTTCTTGAAAGTGACTGCTCCAATCTTCACTTCCCCAAAACCTTCAGACTGGCCACATTTTGAATCTCCAAAGATAACTTTTGGTCCTATCTTAGACTTATAGTTGGTTGAAATGTCCTTGTTGCCAGTCATATGTTTAGAGTAACCACTGTCCAGGTACCATATTTGATTATTTACTGGACATCTCTTCACCTGCAATGAAATACAATTAATTGTTCTTGACCCAGGTTACCTTGGGTCCTTTGTTTTGCTGGTATGAAAAGCTAGAAATAATAGAGAATTCTAGTTGAGATTTATATCCTAGAGGGTGATTTCTCCTAGCTGGTATTAACCCAATCAGCTATAGGATTAAATGGTTTTCTAAAATTATTAGAGTTGCTATTATAATTAACATTCATGTTAAGTCTTTCTGGGTTCGACGAATTTCTGTAAGTTCGTCGACTAGAGTTCGACGGATTGGGTTGAGATCGTCGATCTCTGCCCAGAGAATGAACACATTCATTTTCTATGCCCCACGTTCATTGACCTCTGCTCGACGAACCATATAGAGTTCGTCGATCACATCTAGATGAATAATTATAGCTATAGTTTGCATTCAGCGTTCGTCGAGTGGGGTTCGACGAACTGGTAACATTTCGTCGATCTGAGTTTGACGAATTCTGCTGAGCCTTATTTTTAGTTAATGTTTTCTGATTTTTATTGTTTTGATTTATTGATTTTGGCATTTATTCTATGGTTTGATTATGGTTTATTTTCTCTTTCCCTTTTGCAGAAAGAAATTTAATAGGGGTTGACAAAATATTTTTCTTGAGGATGGGGTCAAACTTGATGAAACACCCAAGCCTAGCTTGTCATTAAGCCTAGCATTTACAGTGCTTGTAATGTCCATCAGCTTGAGGCTTCTCCCATTGAGAGTTTCCTAAAGTTGTTTAGCCTCACATAACTTAGTTTTTAATAATATGATATGTTCATTAGCTAAGGTTAAATCATCTTTTAACCTATTATTTTCAAAATTAACATTCTCTAGGTTTCCTAATTTCTCCCTAAGAGTCTTGATTTCTTTTTCTGAGTTAATTAAATCAATGCACATTGTTTTAAATTTAGATTTAAATGAATCAGAACTGTAATCAAAAGAAGATAATACCTGGTCAGCTTCAAATTCTGAAGCTTCTTCATTGTCTAAATCTTCTTCTTCTGAATGGCTCCTGGAGGCATCAATGGCCATTAGGCAGACTTCTTTGGCCCTTGACTCTTCTTCATCTTCACTGGAGCTGGAATATGTTGATTCATCCTCAGTCTCACTCCAGGATTCATCCACAAAGCCTTTCTCCTTCTTCTTATATTTGCTGGAAGAAGGCCTGCTGTTGTGTTATCTTCTTGTGTCTTTTTCTCTTCTCTTCTCCTTCTTCTAATTCTCTAGACACTCAGAGATGAAGTGTCCAGGCTTCCTGCAACCAAAGCACACCACTTCTTTAGTTGGTGTTTTATCATACTTTGACTTGTCATCATGCCTTGATGACTTTCTCCTGAAGTCTTTTCTTGCCATTTTGTAGAATCTTTTAGCAAAAAAACCCATCAGCTCTTCATTTGTTGTTGAAGTCTTTGTCTCCTCAGCTGCTTTGAATGCAATGCTTTATTATTTTCTTGCTGGAGGAGGTGTTCTTTGCTCAGCTGCCTCTCTGGATTTGATCAGCTGTTCATAGGACTTAAGCTTGCCTAAGAGAGATTGTTGGAACCAGCTTTCCGGTCCCTCCTAAAGTTCGAAACAGGATGCAGCCCACACGTACTCTCCCTGCGCTACCCTCCTGACGAGAGTCAGAGACCTGAAAACAGACCGAGGGGGCTCAGCTCGGAGGTCCCACCTCTTTCCCGGAAGAACTGAAGATATTCCCCTCCCTAGCCAATGCTGAGCTAGGTGCCTGTGAGGAAGATAGTGAAAAGGTTCAACAACCATCTCAGGCACCTCTACCGGTCTATTTATAGGCTTATGAGCCTGACCTACAAATATCATTTCTAAATCAGCCTGAAATGACCAAAACACCCCGGAGTGTGTCTGTTAACAGCCAAACTCCGTTGTTTTATAGAGCTATACGCAGACCTCCAGGGGTAAAAATGTAACACTACCTGGGGCACAAAGGTAAAATTCCCCTTGGGGGTAAAAAGGTAAAGACATCTCTTTTCACATGCGGCGAGTGGGGAAAGAACTGACGGGCGAGACGACCACCCTGTCGGTCTCGCCGGCCTCTCGCCCGGTGGGCCATCTCGCCCCCTAGGAGGTCTCGCCTACTAAGACGTCTCGCCTACTTCTGGGGGTTGTCCATACCTCTCGCCTCTTGCAGGTGGGCCTCCTCCCATCTCGCCAGTCCTCCTTCCTTGCTTGCTGGGTCACCTCTCACGAGCCCAAGGTTGTACACAATCCCCGCTCTTTTCGAGGTTGCCCTAACCTCGGAAAGATAGTCGAACCGTGGCTTGCGATGCTAGGATTCCTTTATGAGAATCTTTGGTGCCCCGCCTATGGGCCTATAAATATGAGATCCTGGTCTTCATTTGGGACCCTTTAGCCCTCATTTCTTTCTCCTTCAGAATGTCTCACAGCCAAAGCTTCCGCGAGCGCCTCGCGATGGTCTGAAGGCAAAATAAAACCAACTCGGACCTGTGGCGCGTTCCACCCTTGGGCTCTCCGCCCTCTCGCCTAAAAAAGATGAAAGCCGCCAGCCCCCCTCTCTCGGCAGGCGCAATCTCCTTTGCCCCTTCAACAGATAACCCTTTTGCTTCTTCCAGCGAGAAGCGGGTAATCTCATTATTCTTTCCCTTCTTTGGTCTCACCCGCTGACTGCGCTTTTTCAGGGAAGTTTCGCTGATTCACCTGTGCCCGCCAATCCTCCTGATAACATAAACCAAGCTCATCTACGCACTGACTTGCCTGAGGCGTCCTCCCCACCCCTCTCGCAGAGAGAAAACCTCTCGCGAGTTGTGGGGAACCCTCGCATCCCTAGTAAGATCTTCTCCCTTCTCGCCTTTTCCTTCGATTCGCCTCCTTTCCTCCGACCCATGCGAGATCATCCTTGCTTATGATTTCTCGCCTTCTATGCAGGTATCCACTTTGATTCTCACACCAAAAACGCTCCCGCATCTCCTCCCCTCTCGCCCCTTTCCACGCCCTAACGAGATCGAGGACTACTTGGGCGATCCCATGGATACTCTAGAGCTGAAGAGGAGGACGGCTAGGATGTTCCGGAAGTACACACACATAATCCGCGAGATGGAGCTGGAGAAGCAGGCCTCTGACCGGTGTATGGACTGGCTAGAGACAGAGTGCCACCGCCTTGCTACTGAGAGGGAAGCTGACGGCGTAATGGACGGGACGGACCCCTAGGCTATACTGAACGAGACGGACGAACAACTTCGTCTCGCACGCCGCGGCGTGGTCGCCGCTCGTGCTTTTCATCTTCCTGGCCGCCCTCCCTTGGTGGGAGATCAGGATGGTCACTGGAAGTGGATCAGGAACTAAGCTGTCGTGGGTCCGTCTCACCTTATCGATGTTGATTTAACTTTTAAATTACTGATGCAGTGTATAAAAACCCTGGGCGAGATGCCCCTTCTGCGGGATGAAATATTTTATTATTTTGGTACAGTATCTGTCATATCACGCTGTTTTTCATCATTACCCTGATTGGCCCTCTTTTCTTTTCAATAATGATGATTTTTATCTTGAAAAGATCGTTGCGGTGCCCCCACCCCTTAGGTTCTAGAGAGAGAGGAAGAGAGAGAGAGAGGGAGAGAGAGACAATGCGTCGGGGTGCCTCTTCATTTCCCGCCGCTTGACTTTCCCGCTTAATTCCCTCTCCCCTCATTCCTTATAAATATGTCAAACCCAGGCATTCCTCTGCTTTTGTTACCCTAAGCCGTCTCTCTCAGGTTGTAGCTCCCGTCTCTCTCCTCTTCCTCACCCATCTCGCGTCCCGTTATGGAACCAGCTTTCCGGTCCCTCCTAAAGTTCGAAACAGGATGCAGCCCACACGTACTCTCCTTGCACTACCGTCCTGACGAGAGTCAGAGACCTGAAAACAGACCGAGGGGGCTCATCTTGGAGGTCCCACCTCTTTCCCGGAAAAACTGAAGATCTTGCCCTCCCTAGCCAATGCTGAGCTAGGTGCCTGTGAGGAAGATAGTGGAAATGTTCAACAACCATCTCAGGCACCTCTACCGGTCTATTTATAGGCCTCTGAACCTGATCTGCAAATATCATTTCTAAATCAGCCTGAAATGACCAAAACACCCCGGACTGGGTCTGTTAACAGCCAAACTCCGATGTTCTAGAGAGCTATACGTAGACCTCCAGGGGTAAAAATTTAACACTACCTGGGGCACAAAGGTAAAATTCCCCTTGGGGGTAAAAAGGTAAAGACATCTCTTTTCACATGCGGCGAGTGGGGAAAGAACTAACGGGCGAGACGACCACCCTGTCCGTCTCGCCGGCATCTCGCCCTGTGGGCCATCTCGCCCCCTAGGAGGTCTCGCCTACTAAGAGGTCTCGCCTACTTTTGGGGGCTGTCCATACCTCTCGCCTCTTGTAGGTGGGCCTCCTCCCATCTCGCCAGTCCTCCTTCCTTGCTTGCTGGGTCACCTCTCGCGATCCCAAGGTTGTACACAATCCCCGCTCTTTTTGAGGTTGCCATAACCTTAGAAAGATAGTCCAACCGTGGCTCGCGATGCTAGGATTCCTTTATGAGAATCTTTTGTGGGCCCCCCTATGGGCCTATAAATATGAGATCCCAGTCTTCATTTGGGACCCTTTAGCCCTCATTTCTCTATCCTTCAGAATGTCTCACAGCCAAAGCTTTCGTGAGCGCCTCGCGATGGTGCGAAGGCGAAATAAAACCAACACGGATGCCCTATTCCTGGACCTGGGGCGCGTTCCACCCTTGGGCTCTCCGCCCTCTCGCCTAAAAAAGATGAAAGCCGCCTGACCCCCTCTATCGGCGGGCGCAATCTCCTCTGCCCCTTCAACAGACAACCCTTTTGCTTCATCCGGCGAGAAGCAGGTAATCTCATTATTCTTTCCCTTCTTTGGTCTCGCCCGCTGACTGTGCTTTTTCAGGGAAGTTTCGCTGATTCACCTGTGCCCGCCAATCCTCCTGATAATATAAACCAAGCTCATCTACGCACTGACTCGCCTGAGGCGTCCTCCCCACCCCTCTAGTGGAGAGAAAACCTCTCGCGAGTTGTAGGGAACCCTCGCATCCCCAGTAAGATCTTCTCCCTTCTCGCCTTTTCCTCGATTCGCCTCCTTTCCTCCGACCCATGCAAGATCATCCTTGCTTATGATTTCTCGCCTTCTATGCAGGTATCCACTTTGATTCTGACACCGAAGACGCTACCGCGTCTCCTCCCCGCTCGCCCCTTCCACGCCCTAACGAGATCAAGGACTACTTGGGCGATCCCATGGATACTCTAGAGCTGAAGAGGAGGACAGCTCGGATGTTCCGGAAGTACACGCACATAATCCGCGAGATGGAGCTGGAGAAGCAGGCCTCTGACCGGCGTATGGACTGGCTAGAGACAGAGTGCCACCTCCTTGCTGCCGAGAGGGAAGTTGACGGCGTAATGGACGGGACGGACCCCCAGGCTATACTGAACGATACGGACGAACACCTTCGTCTCGCGCGCCGCGGCGTGGTCGCCGCTCGTGCTTTTCATCTTCCTGGCCGCCCTCCCTTGGCAGGAGGTCAGGGTGGTCGCTGGAAGTGGATAAGGAACTAAGCTGTCGTGGGTCCGTCTCGCCTTATCGCTGCTGATTTAACTTTTAAATTACTGATGCATTGTATAAAAACCCTGGGCGAGATGCCCCTTCTGCAGGATGAAATATTTTATTATTTTGGTACAGTATCTGTCATATCACGCAGTTTTTCATCATTACCCTGATTGGCCCTCTTTTCTTTTCAATAATGATGATTTTTATCTCGAAAAGACCGCTGCGGCGCCCCCGCCCTTTGGGTTCTAGAGAGAGAGGAAAAGAGAGAGAGAGGGAGAGAGAGAGAGAGAGCGAGAGAGAGACGAAGCGTCGGGGTGCCTCTTCATTTCCCGCCGCTTAACTTTCCTGCTTAATTCCCTCTCCCCTCATTCCTTATAAATATCTCAAAACCAGGCATTCCTCTGCTTTTGTTACCCTAAGCCGTCTCTCTCAGGTTGCAGCTCCCGTCTCTCTCCTCTTCCTCACCCATCTCGCGTCTCGTTCTCTTTGAACCGTTCTCTTCCCCTTTTTATTGTCTTCTCGCCTGCCATGGGAAAGAAGAAGATGGAAGAAGGCGAGGGGCGCAGACGCTGCGGAAAGCGGTTCGTGGACCACGACTTCCCTCTCGACAGACTGCCAGAGGAAGAATACGCTCGTTTCGCCAGCGAGTATCTCGCCGATGGTTATCTATCTCGCCCGCCCAAAGTTGGTGAATGTATCAACACCTTCTACCCTAACGAACTGGCCTTCCCCGTCTCGTACTTCGAGGCGGGGCTACGGCTTCCCCTTTGGCCGGTGGTCAAGTTAGTTCTTAAGTATTTTGGGGTCGTCCCGGCCCAATTCAACCCCAATGCCATCTCCATGCTGATTGCTTTCGCCTGCTACCTGCGGCGAGAGCGCATTGAATTTAGTTTGACGGTCGTCCGTAAGCTGTTCGTCAACCACGCAAAAGACCACGGCGTCTCTTATTTCACGGGCCAAGGCCTGAAGGTGTGCGAGACGCTGAATAAAAACCACCACTGGCTGACTCGCTTCGTCTTCATCCGCGGGGATCTGGGAGGTATTCCTCTCACCCCCGTGTCTCCTGCCGAATGCTATTATGACACCCCCAAGGTGGGGGGTGCCGAGAAAGATCTCTGCGATTTCTTCGCAGGCAAGAATTTCGAGGTCCAATACCTTAGCCGAGACCTCGACTCGCTTCCAGCCGTCTTCCCCGACGAAGGTACACTTCTATTTCCCTCTTTATCCTTGTAAATTTTCATTCCCCGCTGAATGTCGCCTTATCTAGGAGAGATAACCGTCCCCGTCCATCCCCCTTATCAAAGTAACCGAGCTCTCGCCTTAGCGAGTATGGCGGCGGAGGCTGCGAAGAAGGTGAAAAAGTCTGTGTCCTTTAAAAAGGAAAAATCTGCCAAAGAAAGGAAAGAGCCAGCGGTATCCCTGTCCCCCATCTCTTTGTCGTCTCCTTCGCCTCCCCTACTGCCCGTCTCGCCTATCCGCAAGACGGTCTCTTCAGAGCCAACTGCCCCTAGCAATGTTCAGCTTTCTAAGCCCCCTCCCGGCGAGACTGGTTCCTCCAGTCGCCCGGCTCCCGCCTCGCACCCCAATTACAACATGGGGCCTGTGACCGATGATGACGCCGGCGAGCCGGTTCTCTTATGGGACAAGGACGCTAACCGCGTGTCGGTATCCACTCTCCTTCCTTCCTGGAAAGAGCAGGACCCCCCACCAGTCACCCCTTCTCCCTAGGGTTTGGGCTGTATGGTGGCCTTAGCTCTGAGCCCGCAGATAATGAGGCATTGCGGGATCTCATTCTGAAAAGTTCCCATTCTCAGTTTCGCTCCCTGGAGCTTGCGCACCGAGTCTCGCGCCGCCTCGTTTTCAACAACAGAAAGTGGAAGGAAGCGGAGGCCGGTCTTGCAGTGGAGCGGGAGAAATCCCTCGACCTGGAGAAGCGGTTGATTGTTGCCGACAACCTCCTCGCGCAGAGCCAGGGTGGTGTGGTAAGTTCTTACCGCTACTTTGCTAGTCTCTCTGCTTCTTATTGTCCCTTACTCGCTCTCTTCCCGCAGGATGCCGAGACGGCCAACAAAATGCGCTCGCGCATTGAGGAGTTGGAGGGGGAGAACAAGAAGTTGGAAGCTGAGAATCTCCGCCTCCGGAACAACGCGGCACCCCCATTGGACCAATTTCCCGTTCCTTCCCGCTACTCAGTAGACGAGGTGGGCGCCTTCTGCAGAGACTCCAATATCAAGACGGCGGAGGTTGTTCTTAAAATGATGAAAGAGCTAGTGGTGGTGCGCGAGGATGCCGAGACGGTAACTGCCCACGACCTGGTCCCCCGCTTGTACGGCGAGACGGACGGTAGCTCTTCTTCTGACAGCGAGTAGTGCATCATCAACTGCAGTGGCTTCTCTTACCTTTTCTCTTTTCTCGTCTAGTACTTGTAATTTTGATAGAAAATTCCTTGAAAAAGGAAAGCGAGGTGTTCTTGTTCCAGGGATATTTTGTTTAAACCTTTTACACATTAATTGTTGCTTCCATCATCGGCCGTCTTGCTTAATAGTTAGTCATAAGTGCGAGACAAAATTTTTTAGATGTTATTTAATCACTGTTTTTATCTTCCTCCGTCTCGCTTGATAGCTAGTCAAAAGCGCGAGAAGAAATTTTTTAGATGTTATTTAATCACTGCTTTTATCTTCTGCCGTCTCGCTTGATAGCTAGTCAAAAGCGCGAGACAAAATTTTTAGATGTTATTTAATCACTGCTTTTATCTTCCGCCGTCTCGCTTGATAGCTAGACAAAAGCACGAGACAAAATTTTTTAGATACTATTTAATCATTGCTTTTATCTTCCACCGTCTCGCTTGATAGCTAGTCAAAAGCGCGAGACAAAATTTTTTAGATGCTATTTAATCACTGCTTTTATCTTCCGCCGTCTCGCTTGATAGCTAGCCAAAAGCACGAGACAAACTTTGGATATCTCCTCGCCCATACTATCTGCGTGATCAACTGACCGTTAGCGCTCGTCTCGCCGCAAGATTATCCTGCGTTGAAGTCCCTGGAGCCCAGCCGCCCTATTTGACAGGCCCACACCTTCTTACGCTAGTCTTGCGCTTTGAATGAGGAAGGTCCACTCGCCATGGGCGAGACCACCCCTGCAGAGTGTCGGCCAGAGACCCTCTTCCCTGGCCTGATTCCTGACCCTTCCCCTTTTTTAGGGATTTCCCACCAATCTCCTAATGAACATGCACCTTTCTCCACGCGAACTCTTACCGTTAGACTTGCCCTCAAGTGAGCCTGCAGCCCTGCTAGCTAGGTGAGAGGCTGGTCAGCGGGTCTGCTCGGGGTCTCCTCTCCAAACCACCTCCAACCACCGAGTGAGCCTACAGCCCTGCCAGCTAGGTGAGAGCCTGGTCAGCGTATCTGCTCGGGGTCTCCTCTCCAAACCACCTCCAACCACTGAGTGAGCCTACAACACGGCCAGCTAGGTGAGATCCTGGTCAGCGGGTCTGCTCGGGGTCTCCTCTCCAAACCACCTCCAACCACCGAGTGAGCCTACAGCCCTGCCAGCTAGGTGAGAGCCTGGTCAGCGTGTCTGCTCGGGTTCTCCTCTCCAAACCACCTCCAACCACCGAGTGAGCCTACAGCACTGCCAGCTAGGTGAGATCCTAGTCAGTGGGTCCGCTCGGGGTCTCCTCTCCAAACCACCTCCAACCACCGAGTGAGCCTACAGCCCTGCCAGCTAGGTGAGAGCCTGGTCAGCGTGTCTGCTCGGGGTCTCCTCTCCAAACCACCTCCAACCACCGAGTGAGCCTACAGCCCTGCCAGCTAGGTGAGAGCCTGGTCAGCGTGTCTGCTCGGGGTCTCCTCTCCAAACCACCTCCAACCACCGAGTGAGCCTACAGCACTGCCAGCTAGGTGAGATCCTGGTCAGCGGGTCTGCTCGGGGTCTCCTCTCCAAATCACCTCCAACCACCGAGTGAGCCTATAGCCCTGCTAGCTAGGTGAGAGCCTGGTCAGCGGGTCTGCTCGGGGTCTCCTCTCCAAACCATCTCCAACCGCCGAGTGAGCCTACAGCCCTGCCAGCTAGGTGAGAGCCCGGCCAGCGGGTCTGCTCGGGGTCTCCTCTCCAAACCATCTCCAACCGCCGAGTGAGCCTACAGCCCTGCCAGCTAGGTGATAGCCTGGTCATCGGGTCTGCTCGGGGTCTCCTCTCCAAACCATCTCCAACCGCCGAGTGAGCCTATAGCCCTGCCAGCTAGGTGAGAGCCGGGTCAGCGGGTCTGCTCGGGGTCTCCTCTCCAAACCATCTCTAACCGCCGAGTGAGCCTACAGCCTTGCCAGCTAGGTGAGAGCCTAGTCAGCGGGTCTGCTCAGGGTCTCCTCTCCAAACCATCTCCAACCGCCGAGTGAGCCAACAGCCCTGCCAGCTAGGTGAGAGCCTGGTCAGCGGGTCTACTCGGGGTCTCCTCTCCAAACCATCTCCAACCGCCGAGTGAGCCTACAGCCCTGCCAGCTAGGTGAGAGCCTGGTTAGCGAGTTTGCTCGGGGTCTCCTCTCCAAACCATCTCCAACCGCCGAGTGAGCTTACAGCCCTGCCACCTAGGTGAGAGCCTGGTCAACGGGTCTGATCGGGGTCTCCTCTCCAAACCATCTCTAACCGCCGAGTGAGCTTACAGCCCTGACATCTAGGTGAGAGCTTGGTCAGCGGGTCTGCTCGGGGTCTCCTCTCCAAAACATCTCCAACCGTCGAGTGAGCCTACAACCCTGCCAGCTAGGTGAGAGCCTGGTCAACGGGTCTGCTCGTGGTCTCCTCTCCAAACCATCTCGAACCACCGAGTGAGCCTACAGCCCTGCCAGCTAGGTGAGATCCTGGTCAGCGGGTATGCTCGGGGTATCCTCTCCAAACCATCTCCAACTGCCGAGTGAGCCTACAGCCCTGCCAGCTAGGTGAGAGCCTGGTCAGCGGGACTGCTCGGGGTCTCCTCTCCAAACCATCTCCAACCGCCGAGTGAGCCTCCAGCCCTGCCAGCTAGGTGAGAGCATGGTCAGCGGGTCTGCTCGATGTATCCTCTCCAAACCATCTCCAACCGCCGAGTGAGCCTACAACCCTGCCAGCTAGTTAAGAGCCTGGTCAGCGGGTCTGCTCCGGGTCTCCTCTCCAAACCATCTCCAACCGCCGAGTGAGCCTACAGCCCTGCCAGCTAGGTGAGAGCCTGGTCAGCGGGTCTGCTCGGGGTCTCCTCTCCAAACCATCTCCAACCGTCAAGTGAGCCTACAGCCCTGCCAGCTAGGTGAGAGCCTGGTCAGCGGGTCTGCTCTGGGTCTCCTCTCCAAACCATCTACAACCGCCGAGTGAGCCTACAGCCCTGCCAGCTAGGTGAGAGCCTGGTCAACGGGTCTGCTCGGGGCCTCCTCTCCAAACCATCTCCAACCGCCGAGTGAGCCTACAGCCCTGCCAGCTAGGTGAGAGCCTGGTCAGCGGGTCTGCTCGGGGTCTCCTCTCCAAACCATCTCCAACCGCCGAGTGAGCCTACAGCCATGCTAGCTAGGTGAGAGCCTGGTCAGCGGGTCTGCTTGGGGTCTCCACTCCAAACCATCTCCAACCGCCGAGTGAGCCTACAGCCCTACCAGCTAGGTGAGAGCCTGGTTAGCGGGTCTGCTTGGGGTCTCCTCTCCAAACCATTCTGCCCTGGGTGCCCTAAAAAGGTCTCCCGTGCTTTCATGACATCAAAAGAGCATATCATAATGGTAAGCATTGTATAATAAAGAAAAGTGAAATGCACAATGCTACGGGTAAAATCTCTTTAAATCATCACCACTTCGGGCTCGCTCGATGGATACCCCGTCCACATCCTGGAGGTGGTACACTCCTGACTTTAAGACTTCCTTTACTCTAAAAGGACCCTCCCAATTTGGATTGAGCTTCCCTACGGAGGCCCCTCTACCTGCTGCATCTACCTTTTTTAGGATCAAATCTCCCTTCTCGAACTGCCTGATCCTTATATGCTTGTCGAAGTACCTGGCCATCCGGCTCTTGACCTCCTCCTGCCGGACCATTGCCAAATCCCTGAGCTCCTCCAAAAGATCTAAAGAGATTCTCTGTTCTTCTTCGTTCTCTGCTCTCCATCCTTCGGCCCCTTCCCTCGCGACTGCTACTCTCAGCGACGTGACCTCAAACTCGATGGGTATGATAGCCTCTGAGCCATGAGAGAACCTAAACGGGGTTTCCCCTGTGGCGGTGTTTGGTGTGGTCATCAAGGCCCACAGTACTGAAGATAGCTGCTCCACCTAGCTCCCCCTCAAATTTTACACTTTTTCTTAAATAGATTGACAATGACCTTATTAGCAGCTTCCACCTGCCCGTTACTCCGTGGATGATGAACGGAGGCGAAACGGAGATCTATTCCCAAATGAATGCAGAAGTCAACGAATTCTCTACTTGCAAATTGTGGCCCGTTATCTGTCACAATGGCTAGGGGCAACCAATGTCGGCAGACGATCTCTCCCCATACGAAATTCTTGACCACCTGCGACGTTACCTTAGCCAGCGCCTTCACCTCCAGCCATTTCGAGAAGTACTCCACCATGACTAGCAAGAATTTCCTCTGACCGCTCGCTTGGGGAAAAGGACCCACTAGATCTAGCCCCCATATAGCGAAAGGCCATGGAGCTGTGATTGTTCGCAACCTCTGGGCCGGGAGGAGCTGGAGGGGGTCAAACTCCTGGCACTTTTGACACCATTTGGCGAATTCTTCCGCATCTTTCCTGAGGGTAGGCCAAAAGTACCCCTGCCTCAGCACCCTCCCCTCTAATGTCCGGCTTCCCGAGTGACTCCCACATTGGCCTGAGTGAATCTCTTGTAGAACCTTGGGAACCTCCTCCTCTGACACACATCTTGCCAGCAAACCTGACAGCGTCTTGCGATATAAAACCACATCCTTCAGCAGGTAGTGCGCCGATTTGTATCTAGTATGTTTCTTGTCGAGTTCCTTCGCGGGTAACTGTCCTGACGCCAAAAATGTGATGAAGGGGTCCATCTAAGACCTCTGCTGGCATACTTCCATGAGTTCCCCTTCTTCTATAGACGGTTTGAAGAGCTCCGTCACTGTTCCCCTGGCTCGAGGGTCGTGCTTGGCGAGTTGGTCCGCCTGAGTGCTCTCCTCCCTCGGGATGTGCTGGATTGAAAAGCTTCGGAACTGTCCTATAATGCCCTTGAGCTTTCCTAGGTACAACTGGAGGGTGGGCTCCCTTGCCTCGAACTCCCCTTTGATCTGGCCTGCCACCACCATGGAGTCTGTCGAGGCCTCAATGTCTCGTATGCCCAGCTCCCGGGCTAACCTGAGTCCCGCAATGATCGCCTCATATTCCGCTTGGTTGTTGGTAATCGTGAAATGAATCTTCAAGGCCTGTTCAATCCGGGTCCCCTCCGGGCTGATCAAGATCATTCCTCCCCCAAAGGAGTCTCTTCATGACGCTCCATCTACTAACGTCTTCCAGGTTGCCCGAGGGGACACTTCCGCCTCCCGGACCTCAACTACATAATCCACTAGGAAATCGGCTACCGCCTGCACCTTAATGGCGAGCCGGGGAACAAAGACGAGGTCGAATTCACTGAGATCTATTTACCATTTAGCTAGCCTCCCAGAATGTTCTACCCCTTCCAAGATGCGACGGAGGGGGTGATCCGTTACCAACTGAATAGAATGACCCTGAAAATACGGTCTGAGCTTTCGGGCCGAGACGATGAGGGAAAATGCTAACTTATCAAGAATGGGGTATCCTAGCTCTGCTTTCTTCAGGACCCTGCTCACGTAATAGATTGGAAACTGCTTCTTCCCTTTTTCTCACACAAGAACCGAGCTCACTGCCCCAGTCCCTACCCCCAAATATAAAAACAAGACCTCCCCTTCCCTTGGCCCCTGGAGTAAGGGCATCTGGGTGAGCTGTTGCTTTATAGCCTGGAAAGCCTTCTCACATTCCGGGGTCCACTCGAACCTCTTGCCTCCCCGCAACGTCCGAAAGAAGGGCGAGCATCTCTCTCCGGCTCGAGAGAGAAATCTGCTTAGCCCTGCCAACTTGCCTATGAGACGCTGAACTTCCTTAGCATTTCTAGGGGACTCCAACTCCAGGATTGCTCTCACTTTTTCGGGGTTGGGTTCCACTCCAGATGGGGTGAGAAGATGTCCTAGGAACTTTCCCCTATTGGCTCCAAAAACACATTTCAGGGGGTTGAGCCTCATTTCATACTTCCTTAGGATCTTGAAGGTCTCCTCCAGATCTAGGACATGAGGCTCGAGATTCTTGCTTTTGATCATCAAGTCATCCACGTACACCTCGAGGTTCCTCCCTCTCTGTTCTCAAAATATCCGATCCATCATCCTTTGATAGTTTTCTCCCGTATTTTTCAAACCGAAAGGCATCATATTAAAACAGAAGCATCCATCCTCCGTGATGAAGGTGACGTCCTTAACGTCCGGAGGATGCATGTGTATTTGATGATATCCGGAAAACGCATCCAGGAAACTCATGAAATGGAAACCGACGGCTGAGTCGACCAGCGCGTCGATTCGGGGCAGGGGGTAACAATCCTTGGGGCATGCTTTATTTAAAAGAGAAAAGTCTACACACATTCTCCACCTACCCTCCCCTTTTTTGACAATTACAACATTACTCACCCACCCCGGATACATACAGGCGGACACAAACCCCTCCTTAAGCAATTTTTCTACTTCCTCTCTAATATGCCTGACCATCTTGGAGGCGATGACCCTCTTCTTCTGTTGTATGGGGCGAGTGTTGGGGTCGAGATTGAGGCGGTGACAAGCAACATTCGCATCGACCCCAGGCATGTCTGCGGCGCTCCACGCGAAGACGTCAATATATTTCAGTACGCATGCCTTGATCTTCTCACGTTCTTCCGGGCTGAGTTCGCCGTTGATCTTTATCTTCTCCTCCCTACCTTCCTTGGTTTGGATCTCTACCTCGAGGACCTCCTCGGCCGCTTTCACCCATGATGGCTCTTCTTCCCCTTCCTGTTCTGCCTGCTCATCCTGCCCCTTGGCTTCGTCTTCCACAATGGCCATCATCATCTCTTCTCCTAGCTCTTCCATCTCCCATTCGTTTGCGTCCTCCCCTTCCTGCCGCGAGGCCCTTCTTTTTTCTGGCCAGGCCCCCTTCCCGGGCGACCCACCCGCTTCTTCCATCTTCCTCTTCTCTTTTCTCCCTTCCTCTTCTCTTGGATCCTTTTCCCCTGCCGCCTTCGTCTCTTCTTCCTCCTCTCCAGCCATTTCTAGCTTCTCCGCCATGTCCCCGTTCCTCACCATTTATCCCTCTCCTTCAGCTTCTTCCTCCCTTTCTTCTACCATCCCCGTCTCCCCGAACTCCTCTCCTGCCATTTCTGGCTCCCCCGCAATGCCTCCAACCACCACTACTTCTCCCTCTCCTCCAGCACCTTCCTCTCCTCTCTCCTCTTCGCCTCCTAGTTCTTGCTGTAATCGCTCCATCCTCTTTTCCAACTCCTCCACGTCTCCCTGTCAGGAGATGGTGTTCACTGTCGTTACATAGCATTCTCTTGTGGCCTTTGGATCCCCCCATTCCCTGATTTGGGTACCTCCTGAATTCAGCTTCAAGCACTGGTGAAATGATGAAGGAATGCATCTGAAAGCGCTGATCAAGGGGTGCCCAAAGATAGCGTTGTAACTACTGGGGGCATCAACTATGACAAAACGGCAATTTCAGGATAGCCCTCCCAGGGTTACCTAAAGTCCCACTTCCCCCTCGACTTCTTTCCTCTCCCCTGAGAACCCAAACAGTGGTCCATCCGCTGCCAGCACCCTCCGGGCCTCCACCCTCATCGCGTTGAATGCTTTTTTGAAAATCACGTTCACCGAACTCCCATTGTCTACCAGGATCCGTGACACAGTGAAGTTCTCGATGGCGGTCCGTATCACCAGCGCGTCACAAAAAGGGTCTTCATGGACTGGCATGTCTTTCCTTGAAAAGGTAATCTTTTCATCTGGGGGAGGGGATTATGACGTCGATGTTACGCTTCGGCGGTACATAGTGTGAAGGCTCGCCTTTCGGGCCGCCTCTATCCCCCCCCCCCATGGATTACTCCAATTCCTCCGCGATCTCCTTCAT
The DNA here is from genome assembly GCA_039583875.1 of Platanthera guangdongensis. Taxonomy (NCBI): domain Eukaryota; kingdom Viridiplantae; phylum Streptophyta; class Magnoliopsida; order Asparagales; family Orchidaceae; genus Platanthera; species Platanthera guangdongensis. Next base: position 177,691,394 of record CM077158.1, read on the forward strand.
CCGTTCGATCCACACATCGGTCCTCTTCTCCTGTAGTTGTCACTTCCTCTATCCGTACCGGTCTTTGTTGTTCTCCTGCTCCTCGAGTTCTCCTCATTTCCAAGAAATCTGGGCAGGTAGCCATTGCGTGACCTTCTTCCTCGTGGAAGTCACAATATGGCAACGCCACCTCCCCCCTTGCCTTCCTTCCTGAGGGTTTCTTCTTCTCCCTGCTCCTGCTCCTCTTCCTCTCTCCCAGTCTCTTCCTCTGCCCCGGCCGATGGTCATAGCCTGCTGCGGAGGGGGCAGGGGTGGTCTATGACCATATACCCACCCTTGCTTGTGAAACCTTCCCGGTACTCCTTGTTGGTTCCTCCCCCCTTGGGGAAATCATCTACCTTGTCCTGTGGCAGGGCCTCCCTGTTGACTCCATCCCGGCTATTGATACGTCGGTGCCCTCGGCTCCTCTCTTCTCCTTTCCTCCTGCTATCTCCCACCTGACTCCCTCGACTCCACCTCAGTAAGCCTTGCCAATTTCTTTGCAAAAGCAGGGTTCGCCTCCTCCATCGTTATTTCCTTCGTCGCCTTCTCCATCAAACCCTCAAAAGACAGCGGCGCCTTCCGGGTGAGGCTCATTTTGAAGAACCCTTCTCGTAGCCCCACGGTAAAGGCCATCTGGAGTGCAAACCCCGGCACCTCCTGTATATCCAAGATCTCCTCTTGGAACATATCCACGTACTGAGCCAGCGACTCATCTACCTTCTGCTTAATCAAAAAGATCAAATCCGGGTTCCTCTTTCTCTTCTTAGACGTGGAGAACCGCAACTGGAAACTCCTTCTTAGGTCCTCGAAGCAGTATATCGATCCTGTCGGGAGCTGATGGAACCAGTCTCTAGCTTTGTCCTTTAGAGTGATGGCAAAAAGATGGCACTTGAATGCGTCCGTCATGGGCCTGATCGAAACTGCGTCCTCGAACCACTGCAAGTGATGGAGGGGATCATCCTTCCCCACATAGTAGTTCATCTCGGGTTCTCGAAAACCTTCCGGAATGGGAGCTGACAGGATTAGCTCGCAAAAAGGGGACCCTCTCGCCGTCGGTCCTTCCTCCCCTACTCACGCGACGACCTCTCCTGGCGAGATGGTACTTGCCGGACTTGGAAACAACTCCCTTCCTGCCATGTCTCTCCCGCTCCCTTCCACCCTCACCTCCTTCCCCGGTCTCCTCCCCGGGGCGTCTTCTCCCACTCGTGCCGAGACGAGTTCTTCTTGCGTTGCGAGAGCCGACACCTGAGGCAGTGGGGTTGAACAATCACCCGGTCGCGAGATCCCTTGCAGCAAATCCATGATCCCCTTGATTGAAGCCATGAACTCTTCTCTTCCTACAAATCCTACCGGGTTGTCCGACCCCTCTCCTTCTCCTTCTCCCTGACCTCCCGCCATGTGGTTGCTCAAGGTTCTTCTCTGATGCGCTCCATGCTCACCGCACCAAAAAATGTTGGAACCAGCTTTCCGGTCCCTCCTAAAGTTTGAAACAGGATGCAACCCACATGTACTCTCCATGCGCTACCCTCCTGACGAGAGTCAGAGACCTGAAAACAGACCGAGGGGGCTCAGCTCGGAGGTCCCACCTCTTTCCCGGAAGAACTGAAGATCTTCCCCTCCCTAGCCAATGCTGAGCTAGGTGCCTGTGAGGAAGATAGTGGAAAGGTTCAACATCCATCTCAGGCACCTTTACTGGTCTATTTATTGGCCTCTGAACCTGATCTGCAAATATCATTTCTAAATCAGCCTGAAATGACCAAAACACCCCGGGCTGGGTCTGTTAACAACCAAACTCCGCTGTTCTAGAGAGCTATACGCAGACCTCCAGGGGTAAAAATGTAACACAACCTGGGGCACAAAGGTAAAATTCCCCTTGGGGGTAAAAAGGTAAAGACATCTCTTTTCACATGCGGCGAGTGGGGAAAGAACTGACGGTCGAGACGACCACCCTGTCCGTCTCGCCGGCCTCTCGCCCGGTGGGCCATCTCGCCCCCTAGGAGGTCTCGCCAACTAAGAGGTCTCGCCTACTTCTGGGGTATGTCCATACCTCTCGCCTCTTGCAGGTGGGCCTCCTGCCATCTCGCCAGTCCTCCTTCCTTGCTTGCTGGGTCTGTTAAAATTTTCTCAACGTGGTCAGCAAGGTAGCCCAAATGCCAAATTAATATCTTCGGCACTACCCAGTTCTCACGTTGAACCAGCGGAAAACCAAGGAACAAAGGTTAATCCCAACAAACAATGGAAGCACAAGTAGATCTTTTATTCATTCACTTATTTACAACACGAGGCATACATAGCGAGACATGATTTCGCTAGTATAACAACTTTAAATAGAAAGCACCAAAACACAAGTCGGGCGGACAGCACCGGAGTCCGCCGTGACCGCTGAGGTCGCCGAGGTCGCCGAAGTCGCCCGAGCTTAAGCTGCAAATCGCCGAATAGCCACGGAGTCCGCCGAAGCCGCGAGCCCGCGCGGACACCATTATTCGTCTCCTGCTGAAGCTGAACTGAGGAACACCCCCTACCCGCCTGAAACCGGCGGACAGGTTATTGAAGCTGGCAAAGAAGAAACAGAACTGACAAGCCCCAGAGCGACCTCCTGCTGAATCCGCAGAGACCGCACAACTTCCAAGTACTTGACCGAAGTCAAAGCCAAACTCCTGGCTCCTTGAAGCTTCCCGCGCGACTGCACACAGCAAACCGTCATCACTGAATCAATCCGCGCGGACAGACAAACTGAGACCGCAGCTCCTTGCCCAACCCAACTTACTGTTCACTCAAGTTACTGTATACCTGCTAGGGGGGTCCTATTTATAGGCGAGGTGAGGAGTGTGGTCACCGCCCTAGAGATAGAGACACCTCCCCGGCACGCGCGATAGCAAAACACCATCCGCCGAGTCCGCAAGGACTTAGCCGGATACCAAGGAAAACAGCCAGGAGCAAGACAACGTTGGAGAACCCTCATCAGTCCGCCTAAGCTATGCGGACAAGGCATCAGCCCGCAAAGCCTACCACTGCAGGACTGCAACCCCCTTCAATGGCTGTCCGCACAACCCCGAGACAGTCCCCAAGACTCAAGCCTCAATCCGCCACAAGTCCACGACCAAAGGCAGAAAGCAAGTCCGCCCGGTCAATAACGGACTTGGCGGATACGGCGGACACCATGGTCTTAGCACAGAGTGTGACCAAGTAAAAAACCATCCAAGGCCAGTGCGAGCATGGCAGACACAAACTCCCGTCTGCCAAACACCGTAGCATAGACCGCCAGCAGTCCGCAAGCTCCTCGCTCTCCTGCCCAACGCAGCAACCATCTCCCGGACTCCAAAACCAGTCCGCCAACGACCTCCACAGCAAAGCACCTGCTGTAACACAAGAGCTCGACAAGGCCTCAGCCAAGCTCTAAGCCCAGTCCGCAACAACCCATACCGTGGACACACCAGTCCGCAAGCTCCCCGCGGACATGAGCCAAACCGCATATCAGCACAAGCTTGCATCACGGCCACTGAGCAATGCACCAGTCCGCAGGCCTCTCTATCCGCAGATACCAGGCCGCATAGTCCGCAGACTTCACCCATGCAACCCGCTCAGAAGAACATCAGGCTTCCACTAGACTTTTCACCATGCCGCACACAACAGTCCGCCCAGTACACCCAGTCCGCCAATGCTGTCCGCTCAGGCCGCCCGGCCTGTCCCGTCGACCACTTCCACTTCACAAATTTCAACACTCCCCTTGAAGTGGGAAGTGGTGACCAAGCCCAGCAAGTTGCGCAAGCGCTCAAAGGGCCCCTTCGACAGTGGCTTCGTGAAGATGTCAGCAAGATTATCTTCACTCCGAACATGCCCGACCAGCAAAGATCCTTCCAACACCTTCTCCCTGATGAAATGGCGATCAATCTCTATATGCTTGGTCCTGGCGTGACACACTGGATTGTTAACCAGTTTTAGAGCACTCTCATTGTCACCCCAGAGTAAAGTAGGCCCTTGCACTTCTTCATGAACATCCTCTATAAGCCTCCACAACCAAACGGCTTCCCGAGCAGCCAAGGACGAAGCCTTATACTCCGCCTCTGTGGTTGAAACCAACACCGAGTCCTGCTTCTTGCTACACCACGAGATGCTAGCTGAACCGCAAGTGAACACATAACCTGAAGTGGACCTCCGATCATCCGAATCACCGCCATAGTCAGCATCCGTGTACCCGAGCAACACAAACTCCGAGTCCCTTCTATAGAGCAGTCCCATGTCAGAAGAAGCCTTGACATACTTCAGAATACCCTTTGCCGCCACTAGATGAGATTGCCTTGGTTCAGCCATATACCGACTTACTCGGCCAACAACATAAGCAATGTCCGGCCTTGTAATCATCAGGTAAATCAAGCTCCCAACAAGAGCCCTGAACACCAAGGGATCATGAAGAACCCTTCCCTCATCTCGTTGAAGCTTTAGCCCAGGTTCCAGTGGAGTAGAGCACTTCTTCCCTTCGCCCATGCCTAACCGCTTCACAATGCGATCTGCATACCCTTCTGGCAAATGAGAATCCCGCACTCCTTCCTCTCCACTTCAAGACCGAGAAAGTGATGCAACTCTCCCAAGTCTTTCATCTCGAAGCGTATAGCAAGCTCTGCCCTGAGCCTTGCTACTTCCCCCTCCGAGTTCCCTGTGATGATCATGTCATCAACATACAGCAGGACCAAGACTTGTAGCTCTGCCTTCTTCTTGACGAACAAGCTTGAATCCGAGTTGGAAGCAAGGTATCCACAGAAATGCAAGTACTCTGCAATCTTCCCATACCACGCTCTAGGAGATTGCTTCAACCCATAGAGAGCCTTCCTGAGTTTACAGACATAGTCCAGATGCTTTTCAGAGACAAAACCAAGCGGCTGATCCATGAAGATGTCCTTGTCAATCTCTTCGTAAAGAAAGGCATTCTTCACATCGAGTTGCCACAACCTTCATCCCTTGCTAGCAGCCAAGGCGATCACCACTCTTACTGAAGTCATCTTCGCAACTGGACTAAATGTCTGCTCATAGTCTTCTCCATACTGCTGTGAGAATCATCTAGCGACCAGGCGAGCCTTGAACCGATCAATGCTCCCATCAGCCTTCTTCTTCAACTTAGCTAAGGAACACATCAGGGTATTCTGATACCACTGAAATACTGTCCAATGCGGGCTTAGGCTTTGCAACATCCACTAGTGTAAAGAACAGTTCTACACCGGCACGAACCGCCTTCACCACCTGAAGAGCAGACATCAACGTCTTGCTCGACCTCCCTTCAAGCCCGTAAAAATCATCTCACGACTTGCTCCTAGCTTGACTTCCTTACTACCGCAATCAATAAAGGCTTGCCGCTCCGAGAGCTAGTCCATGCCAAATATTACGTCGAACCCCTCCAGCGGAAGTAGAGACGTTAGCAAATGGAACTCCTGACTCCTGATACAAACCTAAGCGCAACAAATACTACCCGCGCACATGAGCACCATTGGACCATAACACATCCAATTTGTCTCTTATCATCGAAGGAGGTACTCCGACGCGCAATATAATTCCTAAATAAAGGAATGCGAAGCTCACTAAATGAACGGTGCTCTCTCCAGAAAACTAAAATTAGAACAAAGCTTAGCACAAGTAGTTCTAAGCTAACATGCACAAGGGTAACAAGTATTTAAGGCAAAACTATCTTTAAACCATACCTGTCCTCACGACGGCATGCTTCCTCCAGGGCTTTAGGCACTCACGGGCATAATGCCCTAGCTCCCCACAGTTGAAACATGCGCCCGGGGTTTGGCCTGTAGTTGCCCCCGAAGCACCGAAAGGAGGGACTAGACCCAAAGTCCTAGCCTTCTTATACCATTTTCGATATACAGACTTTGAGGTGTTCGACACTTTGAATGTCGTCTCCTTTGCACTAAAGTCCTCGACTGCTCCTGACATAGCTTTCTTGGCCTTTTGGGCACCTTTCCAACAGTCTCGGGCAAAGTGCCCTTTCTTTCCACAAGTGTGACAAGTGTAAGTAGCTTTGCTAGTCGATGTCATAGCCCCTTTCTCCAACATTCTGTCGGATGCAGCTCTTATGGGGCTTGCATAGTTCGATACCATGGTCGCTGGCATCGGGAGAGTCTTCCTCAAATCTGCCTCCAAAGACCTAGCTGATTCCACCAAGGCTCGGAATCCCAACAACTTTGGTCCTAGCAGTAGAACTCGTAACTCGGCGCGCAGGCCATTATAAAATCTATCGACTGTAGCTTGCTCATTATCCAACTCGAAGCATGGGTAGCGGCTTATCATAAGAAATGCTTGCAAATATTCCTCAACTGTGTGCGCTCCCTGCACTAAATGCATATTCAGCTGCTGCCCCGATGGTCTACCAAAGGTCATCTGCTCCATCACGCCAACCGGCATTGAAGCCACAACAGGGGCGCAGGGTTGTACATTTCTTACAAGCTGTGCACCCGTCACAGCGAACACCGCTTCAACGATCCTTCTAATGGTTTCATACGAAGGAGGGGTCTCAAACACCTCAACGGGCGCACTAAACTCCTCAGAAACCGGACATTCTGGCGGTCCAGCACCGCTTCCGGTCACCTATAGTGGTACAAAACACTGTTAAGCGACCAAATAAAATTGTAAACAGCAATTATAGGAACACGCAGGTTCCCCAAACACGTGTATTTTCATTCCTAAGTGAACATTCATGGGTTCTTTTGTTGTTATAACGATGACGCACAAACATGTGCTCACCACCCCTTAAAAAGAATTCGTCCACGAATTCATTTTAAGCCTGACTGAAACCAGTAGTCTGATACCAAATTGTAACACCCCCTATCCATCGCATAGCATATAGCAGTAGGTCCGGCCGGGGCCCGACGCCATATGCTACAGACAGACCGGGTGGTTACTCAATGGAAACCATCCAACCAATCCAACGTCCTACACATAGCATTCTAGCGGAAACAGTTTTATAAGTTGCAATTAAAGAACCCAGCACAAAGAGCACGAATGTCCACTAAATATACCAAATAGGAATGTAGTACATACACAAGTACTGCCCTCAAGGCCTTACAAAATTGTTTACTTAATATTACATGATTTACAAACAACGGCACGCAGGCCGGTCATACATGAATAAAAGCAGTAAACACTCCAATTAGGCCTTCGAGGGCCGGCTTCGCAATTTGGGCATTAGCCCGCTATTGACCGCTTGGTCCAGCAGCACCTGCAAGCAACATAACCACCGCACGGTGGCAAACAAAGGCAACGGTCAGCAATGCTGACCAAATTATAACGATCCCGCCCCCAACTCGGGGTGGCGATGCTCCTTCCCTGCATTTTATTAGCATAAGCGAGCAAAATATCAATATTCATTTCATCATAGGCGTAGGCTCACACAGCCACACACCCCGTGCACTCAGGGCACATTCTCAGTGAACCGACCAATGTCACGTCAATTTAAGCCATAGACATTCCGGACTCACCACCGCCACTTTGACGGCCAAACATATGAGCAATTTTTCTTCCCGGCATGGGTCACGACAATTTAATCCATAGACCGCCGAACACCCTCATCTATGCCAACGGCTCTAACCGAACGACATAGAAATGGGTACGGTTCCATCTAACCCGTGCTCACCTCGCAACGACAATTTAAGTCATATGCGCAGGTCAAACTTCTACCGAGTCTCATTTCCGTCACACAATTCACATAACTCGGTTATGTTCAAGTTGGCTCTCAGGCCTCCAAGTTGGCAAGATCACGCATCCGCTCAGTTTTCTGGGTGCACCTTTGGGTTAATCCCCAAGGCTCCCTGTTGCAATCTACCACGTAGAAAAACCCGAAAAACAAACAATCGCATGGAGTCTTCTCCGGCATTTATGCAATGCAACATCACCGATCCAGACCAACATGTCCGAGTAGGCTTCACACATCATGCCTATGTCCGTTCTCGCTTATGGACTCTACACAATGGGGACTATTCATGTCTACCCGAAGGAACGCCTCCAACTCACCGCAAACTCGTGAGAGCGGGCTTCACTTTTGCAAAAGAAGTAGAGCTTCACATGCTCAAGTAGAGAATCGTTACCCTAGCATTCTTCCTTGGCGCCATGGAAATGTAAGAGGATGAAAAGCACTGCACTCTCTTTGCCTCCGTAGATCCCAAGTCGGCTCGCGATTTGGAGCTTCAAAGCTCCTCCAATGGCCGGATATAGCTTCTTCTTCCTCCTTTGGCTCTCCTCTCTCTCTATACTTTAGAAAGATAACCTCTCAAGTGAAATGAGGGTTTCAAGGGTCCAATCCCGTGTATATCCTATCAGGAACAACCCCCAGCCATTGGATCCCGAATTAAAGAAACGAACGACCACGATCCAGATCTAAAATGCAGAATCTGGGCCGAACACGGCCTGGCACACGCCCGTGTCCAGGGTCATGTCCCTTATTCGCCGTCAAAATCAACGCTCCTGGAACAACACACCGGCATCCGACACGCCCGTGTTCGACCTGACACGCCCGTGTTCCAACTGACACTGCCGTGTGGTCGGCCGTGTGCCTCCATCGACACAGCCCAAAAACAACCCGAGACTCACACGGGTTCTTGGACACGCCCGTGTCCTAACTCGTGTCCACTCGAACACATTTGGGCTCCAGGCCGTGTTCACGGTCTCGACACTTCGTCGAGCGAAGTTCGTCGACTGACTGACACGGCCTTGGACACGCCCGTGTCCTAGGCCGTGTGCCTTGTCTCGACACTTCGTCGAGCGAAATTCGTCGACTCTCCGGTCCGATCATCGACACGGGCTCGACACTCCCTGAGACAAGCCCGTGTCTCAGGTCGTGTGCCCTGTCTCGACACATTATCGAGCAAAATTCGTCGACTTCACGGCCAAGTCGTCGACTCAAGCCTGACACGACCTGGGACACGCCCGTGTCCTAGGCTGTGTGCCTCCTGCCAGATTCCAGATTTGGCCCAAAACGCCTCTCGTTGCTCTTTTGAGTTTCGGGGCGTTACACAAATACACAAGTACTGGCCTTATGGCCTTACAATTGTTTTCCTCAAATTATATGTTTTTCAAACCTCGGCACGCAGGCCGGTCATACATGAATAAAAGAAAACACTCAGAATTAGGCCTTCGAGGGCCGGCTCAGCAACTTGGGCTTTAGCCCGCTATTTACCGCTCGGCTCCACAGCACCTGCAAGCAACAATCCACCGCACGGTGGCAAACAAAAGCAACGGTCAGCTATGCTGACCAAATTATAACGATCCTGCCCCCGAACTCGGGGCGGTTAGGCTCCTTCCCTGCACTTTATTAGTATAACCAAACAGTAATGTAACAACACTACATCACAGGCGCAGGCACGCACGGTCATACGCCCTGTGCTCTCAGGGCACATTCTTGGTGAAGACGGTCCACGTCCGCTGACTCACAACCACCCCCAGGACGGCAAATATCTCGTGAGCACTTGGTCTTTCTGGACACTGCCTAAGACCCTATATCTATGCCAACGGCGAGTGCCACGTGCTTTAGGTCTCTATAACCGAACGACATAGATCGGATACGGTTCCGCCTAAACCGTTGCTCACACCGCAATGTCCATTTAAGTCGTCTGCGCGGGTCAAGGTTCCCCGAGTCCTGTATCAACACACAACACATAACCCAGTTATGTTCAAGTTGGCTCCCAGGCCACCAAGTTGACAGAATCATGCATCTGCCCAGTTTTCCGGGTGCACCTTGGGGTTAATCCCCAAAGCTCCCTGTTGCAATCTACCGCGTAGAAAACCCAAAAAACACACATCTGCACGGAGTCTTCTCCGGCCATTTATGCAATACAACATCACCGATCCAGACCAACTTGTCCGGGTAGGCTTAACACATCATGCCTATGTCCGTTCTCGAATACGGACTCTACATGTACACAACGGGGACTATTCATGTCTACCCGAAGGAACGCCTCAAACTCACCGCAAACTCGCGAGAGCGTGCTTCCCTATGCAAAAGAAGTAGAGCTTCACATGCTCAAGTAGAGAAACGTTACCCTAGCGTTCTTCCTTAGCTCCATGGAAATGTACGCAGATGAAAATCACCGCAATCTCCTTGTCTCCATAGATCCGAAGTCGGCTTGGGATTTGGAGCTCCAAAGCTCCGCCGGTGACCGGATCTAAGCTTCTTCTTCCTACTTTGCTCTACCCTCTCTCTATACTTAGAAAGAGAACCACTCAAGTGAAATGAGGATTTCAAAGGCCCAATCCCGGGTATATCCAAGCACTAACAGCCCCTAGCCGTCGGATCCCAAATTAAAGAAACGAAAGGCCACAATTCGGATCTGAATTGCAAAACCTCGGCCGAACACGACCTGCGACACACCCGTGTCCAGGGCCGTGTCCCCCATTCACCATCGAAATCGACACGTCTCGAAAAATACACGGGCACCCGACACGCCCGTGTTAGACCGGACACGCCCGTGTCAGCCAGTACACGCCCGTGTTCCTGGGCGTGTTACTCCATCAACACAGGACCAACACCAACCCGAGACTCACACGGGTCTTGGACACGCTCGTGTCCAATATGACACGCCCGTGACACACTCGAACACGCCTGGGCTCCAGGCCGTGTTCACAATCTTGACATTTCGTCGAGCGCAGTTCGTCGACCACCCGACACGGCCTTGGACACGCCCGTGTCCTCGGCCGTGTTCCCTGCTCGACGATCGTCGACAAAAATTCATCGACCACACGACCTGATCGTCGATACGAGCTCGACACGCCCTGATACACGCCCGTGTCTTAGGCCGTGTTCGCTTCTTGACGATTGTCGACTCCAAAAATCGTCGACCACACGGCCAGATCGTCGGCCTAAACACGACACGCCCTGGAACACGCTCGTGTCCCAGGCCGTGTGCCCCCTGCCAAACTCCAAACTTGGCTCAAAATGTCTCCTGTCGCTCTTTTGAGTTTCGGGGCGTTATAACTCTCTCCCTCTTAAAAAAATTTCGTCCACGAAATTACATAAAGGAAATAAACATATAACTTAAACGGTACCTGAGTGAAACAACTCCGGGTACTCCTCAAGTATGGTCTGCTCTCGCTCCCAAGAGAGCTCTTCCCGACCACAATTGTCCTAACGGTACTTGACCATCCTGATCTCTTTATTGCGTAGCCGCTTAACTTTCGAGTCCTCAAAACGTACGGGCTTGACCTTCGTCATCAACCCACTATCGACCGGCACTTGATCGACCGCGATCACTTGCGAGGGCTCTTGCACCTCCTTCCGTAGTATCGATATATGGAATACATCATGAAGGACACTAAGCTCCACTGATAGCTTAAAACGATAAGCTGCTTCACCAATCCGCTCCAGAACCTCAAACGGTCCAAGGTACCTCGGGCTTAGCTTCTTCAAGCGCCGCACACGCGAGACACCCTTGAACGGCTTGATTTTCAAGTACACCCAATCGCCGACAGCGAACTCCACGTTCCTGTGCTTGGCATTGTAGTACTTCGTCTGACGGTCCTGAGCGATTAGCAACCTCTCTTGAATCGTTCGCACCAAAGAAGTATCATCCTCCACCTCTTGTCGCTTGTACAACTTTGACTCGCTCGTTTCTAACCAAGACAACGGCGTGCGATATCTTCTACCATAAAGAGCCTCGAAGGGCGCCATTTGTATACTTGTTGGGTATTGTATCCACAACGTACCTGATTTGAAGAAGCCCCTGGACAAGCTAAGGTAAATAGACAATGTATTTGACAAAATATTTCAAGTTGTGCTTGCAGTTATTCCACGCTAAGTGCACACCAATGTCAGGGTGCAGTAGGTCAATATACACGGGTCTGCACGACGTAATCCCTCGTTGAGCAGATCAGTGTGTTGGCCTACGTGTACTCTCTCTATTGGAGTGCACTTACTTTCAAGTACAGGGCCGTGTTTATGCAAGAGCAGACAAGGAGCAAGGATGAGTCAAAGAGCAGCTCAGAGGCGTAAGACGAAATATCATCTAAGTAAGAATCGACGAGAATCACCAAGTGATTCTCGCCGATTCGGCGAGAATCACTAGTGATTCTCGCCGAATCGTCGAGAATCACTGGTTGATTCTCGCCGGCTAAATCAGAGTGCAATCAAGTCAAATTCGACGAGAATCACTTTGTGATTCTCGACGAATCGTCGGGAATCACTTTGTGATTCTCGCCGAATCGTCGAGAATCACACTTGATTCTCGACGATTCGACGAGAATCACAGGTGATTCTCACCGATTTTTACTTGGGCAATTTTCGGGAAAAGGTTGGACCGGATTCTGCCGCTGGCACTATTTTGAACCGGATTTAGGGTTTCTTCTTGTGGGACCCACAACGGTCTTTAAGGTGTTTACTTGTATATATATACGGGTATTTTTTTGAACAGTAGAGACACACAGAAAGAAGTCGAGCCGATCTTAACCTAAAATCGCGAAACTGCTCCGCCGCCACCGTCGCCGCTCGCGCTAGTTGGTCGCCGCTTTTGATCGCGATTCTTCCTGATCTTCCGGCGACAGAAGCTTAGCCAAGCTTAGAGTCTCACGTGTCTAACCGGAGATCTCTTGTCTCTTGATTTGTAGATCGGGAAAATCTTCCCCATCCGAATCGATCGAGACGATTGATCCTAGTGTGACCGTTGGTGGACCTAGCTAGCTTCGCTACGAAGTTTGGATCTCCAAAGTACAGCAGCCGCACATCGTTGTCGCCGCCGATCCCGTGAACCTAGCCGCCGCCCATCTTGCCGCCGCCGGTTCCGGGGAGATTCTCTCCAAGAGAGATCTAGGGTTGTGGACTCTTCGTGGACTTCAAAAACACGTCGTCAACGAAGAGGGACACCTTAGTCTCCAAACGTAGTTTGTATCTCTTGTACATTCTAGTTTTACTTTTGTTGTAAAGGAACGTTGGTTCCTAGTTGTAAGGGTTGGGTGCAACCCGTGTTGTGGGAGTGTTGACTCCTACGTGTGGAAGGGTTCCTTCCGATAGTGCAAGGATTGGATTTCAATCCTGTTGGAGAAGTGACCGAGTCGTCCCTGGTTGGGAGATAGGTCGAAGGGGGAAAGTGGATGTACCCAAATCGGGGAACCACTATAAATAGCTTGTGTACTCTTTTGTGTTGTGTTGTTTTATTTTCGTGTGTAGGTACAATTTAAATTCCGCAAAAACGCTGCACGTCACCTATTCCCCCCCCCCCCATAGGTGAAGATAGTTGACACTAGGTGGACTTTCAAGTGGTATCAGAGCGAGGTTACTCATCATAAAGGTTAACACCTTGAGTTGAATCCTGCCGCTAGTGTCAAGAAGAAGGCAAACATCTACTATGGACGGGCTCAAGTTCACAGGCAAGATCCCCGTGTGCACCAGGCTCAACTTTCCTATCTGGAAGGAAAGGATCAGATTCTACATGGAGGCAGTTGATCCTAGACTCTTCATGATCGTGGAGGAGGGACCTTATGTCCCCACTAAGGTCTCCACCATTGATCCTACCAAGAAAGTGCCGAAGAAACTTTCTGAAATGGACAAGGACGAGATGGTGCTAGTGGGACTTGACAAGAAGGTGCAGAACATTCTGGTCAGCGCGGTCGATGACTCAATGATGCAGAACTTCAGCAACTGCAGGACAGCAAAGGAGATCTGGCACTGCCTGATTATCCTAATGGAGGGCACTGATGAAGTGAGGGATGATCGGAGATCCCTTCTGAACCAGAAATATGAGGCCTTCAGACAAGGGCCTAAGGAAGAGATCGGAGTCACCTTCGAGAACTTCCTCAAGATTGTCAATGCGCTCAAAGGATACAGAAGAGTGTTCACTAATGGTGAACTCAATGATAAATTCCTTAGGTCCCTTACTAAAGAATGGGACACAAAGATCTGCGCCGTCCGAGAGTTTGGCAGACTAGCTGAAACAGACCCGCAAATTCTGTTCGGGAAGCTGATGTCCTATGAGCTTCAACTGAATACCAGGAAAGAAGAAGAAGAAGCAGAGAAGGCTGCAGCCAAAGAAAAGACTGTGGCTCTAAACGCCAGTCACTCCAGAAAAGGCAAGGGTGTGGTTTCATACCGTGCCAGGAAAAAGGATGAGGAGGAGGACTCCGAGCCATGCTCCTCCAGCTCAGAGCTGTCGGAGGAGGATTTCTCCCTCATCACCCGAGAGTTCAAGAAGTTCCTCAAGATGAGGAATCAAAGAAAGAAAGACGGCTCCTCCTCCAGGCATCAGAAGAAAAATTATTCTTCTGACAGGTATGCTTCTAAACCGAACAAACATCGCTCCTCTGACATTATTTGCTTTGGATGCAATAAGCCAGGACACGTCGTGGCCGACTGCTATCAAGGCAAGAGAGAAAAAGGGAAAGGAGAGGAGCACAAATCCTCTAGAGATAAGAAGAAAGAGCGGAGCTACATCGCCAAAAGGCCAAAGACACTGAGTGAGTCTGATTCCTCAGACTCCAGTGATGATGAGGAAGCCTACTTCGGGCTGGTGGGTCGCTCCGACTCAGAAGGAGAATGCCCCCCATTTACTGGGAAGGTAAAAGCTCACACCCCTCTCTCCGACTCTGAATCTGATCCTGAGTCTCAGGATGATGAACCTGAAGATAGCCTTTCGGCCCGTGAAGCGGAGCTCCTCGAGAAGTATGAGCTTCTGCTCAACACTTTCGAGGAGTGCCGTAAGAGATTGAAGGCTGAGAAAAAGGAAGTGAAATTCCTTAAGGGTGAGTGTGTCTCCCAAAGGGAAGAGGTCACCAGTTTGATTTCTATCCGACAGGAGCACCTTGACCTAACTTCAAAGCATTCAAAGTCTCTCAAACACCTTGATCTTAAGCAGGAGGAAGTCGACAAGTTGGAAGAACAACGTGCGGCAGAAAGGAAGATCGTCAAGAGCATCTCTATGCCAAAAACTGTTCTTCCAGTAGTTGATACCTTCTCTGCTCAGGCCAAAGGAGCTGGCTTGGGTCATGTAGGGGTATCTGGTTCCTCATCCAGGAGAAACAGGAACCAGAGGAAGAATAAGGCCGCCAAGAAGGCCTCTGCTGATGAAAAGGGAAAGGCTCCGCTAAGTCCTGTTGCGTTCAGAAAGCCTAGCTTTCCTTGCAACCAACATGACTTTGAATCAACCTTTGGTCATCATTTCCGACCCTCGGTTGCAAAGCCAAAGAGCCGATATGATGGTTGGACCTTTCCCCGGAACTTCGGTGAGAGTGCCCTCAAGGCACCTTATGAGGAAATCCACATGGGAAATTATGGTCAATTCTCTAGCGGCCATAATGGAAAGCAGGCACCAAGAGTCAAGCCTGTTATACTGACGAAACAGAAGGTGAAGAAGTCATGTGACTGCAATCACTATGAGGCCTCCACCTCCAGATCCAAGGCCCCGGCTGTACCCACCATTCCCAGGTTAAGGCAGGAGCCTAGGAAGAGGTACAACAGATTCGACTGTTGGTGCTGTGGCAAAGTCGGACACTTTGTCGTGGATTGTTGGTTTAATCCAAGGCATTACGAGACTCCCTATGTTAGCAATGCGAGGCCGACCACTCGTAGGGTTAACCAACTGAGGGGGAGTATGCTAACCAGGAATCCAGGACCCAAGTTCGATTGGGTTCCTAAGGGAAATTAATTTTGTTTTGCAGGAATGTCCAAAGGCCACCAAAACGCCGATCTGGTATTTGGACAGTGGATGCTCCCGGCATATGACAGGGACAAGAAGCCTGCTGCGTGATTACACTCTAGTCGAGAATGGACCCAAAGTCATCTTTGGAGGGTCAGATCGAGGAGTCACCAGAGGTTATGGTATGATTTCTAACGGTATAATCTCTATCACCGACGTAGCTTATGTTGAAGGGTTAAACCATAACCTAATCAGTATAAGTCAGTTATGTGACAAAGGTTATGACGTTAAGTTCTGCAAGGATAAATGTCTGATAATTTCACGTATCTCTTCTGAGACGGTATTATCAGGCATTAGGAGCAGAAATATCTTCTGCTTAGATTTTCTCAGTTTAGATTCATCTACCCCCGTATGCCTTGTGGCAACAGGCAGTGCATCTCTTTGTGAACAATGTCACAAGAGATTGGGACATATTAATTTAAAAACAATTAGTATGCTGTTTTCTAAAAACTTAGTAAGGGATGCTCCCGTTATCAAGTGCATCAAAGATAGCCCCTGTCCTGCATGCCAGATGGGCAAACAGACTCGGGCTACCTTTAAGAGCATTGCAGACAAAGACTCTTCCCGATGTCTTTACCTTCTACATATGGACTTGTTTGGTCCAATGCAAGTTCATAGCTTGGGAGGCAAGTCCTATACGCTAGTGATAGTTGATGATCATTCTCGGTTTACATGGGTGTTCTTCTTAAAACGAAAGTCGGATACGTTTGACATCTTCACTAGTTTTGTCAAGCAGGTTCAGAACGAATTTAACTACCCAGTGGTCAAAATCAGAAGTGACCATGGAACAGAATTCGAATCTGTTGCTATGACAGAGTTTTGTGAAGAACAAGGTATCTTTCATGAGTTTTCCTCCCCGCGCACTCCTCAGCAAAATGGAGTTGCGGAGAGGAGAAATAGAACTCTCATTGAATCCTGCATGATAATGTTGAAAGACGCTTCTCTCCCAGAATACTTCTGGGCAGAGGCTGTCAACACAGCTTGTCATGTACAAAACCGAGCATTGATCAACAAGCATCATCGTAAGACGCCTTACGAGCTACTGAAAGGCAGGAAACCAACCATGTCCTACTTGAGGATCTTTGGTTGCAGATGCTATGTACTGAATAATGGGAAGTACCCGCGTACTAAATTTGGTGAAAAATGCTTCGAAGGCATATTCATGGGCTATAGTTCCCACAGTCGGGCATATAGGGTCTTCAATAAGAAAACCCTAGTGGTAGAAGAATCAATTAATGTTGTATTTGATGAAGGAAGTTTGCTTAATAGCAATTCTTCCAGTGGTATTCTTGAAGATGCAGGTGCACGACTTGAATAGTTGAGTCTCAATGAGACCGCTAAAGATGAAACTCCTAAGTACGTCAAAGTTTCCACCTCCACGTCATTTGGGAATGTTGAAGATCAAAATGGAACAAATCTCTTAGAAGAAGGAGAAGCCCAAGAAGTAGTCGAAGCTCCAGACGCCAGACTTCTAGAGCTCCGGCACGTGAGGGATCATCCTAGAGATCAGATCATCGGAGATCCTCGTGACGGTGTCAGAACTCGAAGAGGTACTATTAACGAGAATTTGCATCTTAGCTTCCTGTCACAGGTTGAGCCAAAGAAGTTCGACGAGGCGAACAAAGATGCGGCATGGATTTTGGCCATGCAAGATGAACTACATCAATTCGAACGATGCAACGTTTGGACGCTGGTTCCTAGACCACACAAGCAGAATGTGATTGGCACCAAGTGGATCTTCAGAAACAAACTAGATGAACATGGTGTCATCATAAAGAACAAGGCCAGGCTAGTGGCTCAAGGTTACAGACAGGAGGAGGGGATTGACTTCGACCAGACCTTTGCACCGGTAGCAAGGCTCGAGGCAATCAGATTGTTCCTGGCGTATGCTTCGCACAAAGGATTCACAGTCTATCAAATGGATGTGAAATCAGCATTCTTGAACGGAGACCTGAAAGAGGAAGTATACGTCGCTCAACCCCCAGGTTTTGTCAATCCTACTTATCCCAACCATGTTTATTTTCTTAATAAAGCTTTATATGGTTTAAAACAAGCTCCACGAGCTTGGTATGAGACTTTATCTAGTTTTCTTCTTGAGAACAAGTTCTCTAGAGGTAAAATAGATAAGACATTGTTTCTCAGGGAAGTCAAAGGCAAGATTTTGCTGGTGCAAATCTATGTCGATGACATTATATTCGGCTCAACGGACAACAATGTTTGCAAAAAGTTTTCTAAACTTATGCAAGGAAAGTTTGAAATGAGCAGTATGGGAGAGCTCAAGTATTTCTTGGGACTTCAAGTCAAACAGTCTGAGTATGGAATCTTCATCTCTCAGAAGAAGTTCACAAATGAACTCCTTAAGAAATTCGGTATGGAGAATGCAACCTCTATGAGGACTCCAATGGGATCCACTATGTCTCTGGATAAGGATGAGAAAGGTAAACCTTTCGATGAAACCACATACAGAAGCATCATTGGATCCCTGCTCTACCTTACTGCCAGTAGACCGGATATCATGTTCTTCACATGTGTCTGTGCCAGATATCAGGTGAACACTAAGGAATCTCACTATGTCGTTGCAAAGCGAATTCTAAGATACCTTAAAGGTACTCCCAATCTTGGCTTGTGGTACCCGAGAAACAATGATGTCGAGCAAATAGGTTTTTCAGATGCTGATTTTGCAGGGAGTAGGGATGACAGGAAAAGCACCTCCGGGACGTGTCAATTCCTCGGACGAAGGCTTATTTCATGGAATAGCAAGAAACAGAATTGTGTTGCAACCTCCACAGCAGAGTCTGAGTACATCTCTGCAGGCAGCTGTTGCGCACAACTCCTATGGATCAGAAACCAGTTAGCCGACTACGACCTTCAGTTCAAGGAAGTTCCAATGTACTGCGACTCCTCCAGTGCAATTGCAATTGCCAACAATCCGGTATCGCACAGCAGAACGAAGCATATTGAAGTGCGATACCACTTCATTCGGGAGCACGTGGAGAACAAGGACATCTCTCTCTGTTATGTTCCCATGGACAAGGAGATTGCAGATATATTCACAAAGCCCTTAGACGAGGCCAAGTTCAGTCTTTTCAAAACTAAATTGGGGATGCTAAACTATGAGGGATGAAGACTACAGAAGCTCCAGGCTCGTGCATCTAGGGGGAGCCTCTGCCAGGAACTCCAGTGAGAGCACAGGTGCAAGAACTGAGGGGGAGCACGGGGTCAAATGCAACAGACCCAGATTTGCAGAAGCCGAAAAGGGGGAGATTACCCTCTTGGCTAAGGCTAAGGTGGCTCTCAGTTTGCTCCCAAGAAATTGGTTTTGGTAATGAATACCTCACTCAACTCAATTTCGAATTTATGATTTTCATTCCCATATGCTCTATTCACCTTAGCTTGTAGGGTTTAGGCTTCTTCAAATAGGGGGAGATTATTGGGTATTGTATCCACAACGTACCTGATTTGAAGAAGCCCCTGGACAAGCTAAGGTAAATAGACAATGTATTTGATAAAATATTTCAAGTTGTGCTTGCAGTTATTCCACACTAAGTGCACACCAATGTCAGGGTGCAGTAGGTCAATATACACGGGTCTGCACGACGTAATCCCTCGTTGAGCAGATCAGTGTGTTGGCCTACATGTACTCTCTCTATTGGAGTGCACTTACTTTCAAGTACAGGGCCGTGTTTATGCAAGAGCAGACAAGGAGCAAGGATGAGTCAAAGAGCAGCTCAGAGGCGTAAGACAAAAAATCATCTAAGTAAGAATCGACGAGAATCACCAAGTGATTCTCGCCGATTCGGCGAGAATCACTAGTGATTCTCGCCGAATCGCCGAGAATCACTGGCTGATTCTCGCCGGCTAAATCAGAGTGCAATCAAGTCAAATTCGACGAGAATCACTTTGTGATTCTCGACGAATCGTCGGGAATCACTTTGTGATTCTCGCCGAATCGTCGAGAATCACCCTTGATTCTCGATGATTCGACGAGAATCACAGGTGATTCTCGCTGATTTTTACTTGGGCAATTTTCGGGAAAAAGTTGGACCGGATTCTGCCGCTGGCACTATTTTGAACCAGATTTAGGGTTTCTTCTTGTGGGACCCACAACGGTCTTTAAGGTGTATACTTGTGTATATATATACGGTGTTGGAACACCCTATTACTAATTTGGGTCAGGATCACTATGTCTCTAGGAACCTTTGCTTGACCTTCTGTATAGCTTAATAGGTCAAATAGAATTGAGTCTAAGGGTTAGAAGTCTAGGTTTGGAAGCTGCCCTGAAGACCAAGATTTTGTATTTGGAGACTAAGTCTGATCGTTGAGCTCAGCACGACGATTCGTCGAACTCCGATCGACGATCGTCTAGCTCAACCTCGACAGATCGTCGAGCTCCATTCAACGATCGCTGAGCTCAACTTCATTACATCGTCGAACTCCATTCGACGATCGGTGAGCTCAGGTCGACGATTTGGACTCTGCTTTGGATCTTTATCTCTGAGCTCAGCTCGACGATCTGTGAGCTCAGATCGACGATATTTTGTTGCTGTATATTTCCAGATCGCTGAGCTCAGCTCGACAATAGCAGAGCTCAGTTCGACGATTTCAGATAACTTCCAGAATGTTTCTAAATTCAAATTCAAATCAGTCAAGGAGTTATTCTGCAATTAATTCAAAGATTTCCTAGCCGTTTTCATTCAATTCTGGACCAAGTTTTAAGGGATTTTTCAAGGAATATTTCAGTGGACTTTCCCCCAGAAGAGATTTGGCAATTAAGGATGCAATCAATACAGGCTAACGGCTATTCTTGACAGAGAATGATATTCTATTTCATACCAGAGAATAAAAGACAGGATTTAGGAATCTCTCAAAAAAAAAAGAACACACACAACACAGAGTGAGAATAGAGATTACAGAGACACATTCAAAAATCTTCTGTCACAAAGAATTCTGAAGAACACACATCCAAGGAAATCAAGTTTTCTCAAATCTTCAGATCTCTTTAGTTTTCAAAGTGTTCAAGGCCAACATACTTTCAAGACTCCAGACATTCAACATTTCAGCTATTGTTGAAATCATCTATTGCTGGAGCTCAATCTTTGAAGGCCTATCACCCTCAGCAAAGCTTTTTCTTCCTGAAGATCTCAAGGATTCAGGGGGAGCTTTGACATCAACAATCCACTTAGTCTTCTCAGTTGTTTGAGAAAGAGAAGACTTCCATCACTCTCTCACCCCCTCTCTGTAAAGGGTTTCTCAAATTCCCTTCAAAAGTTTGAGCTTGGTTTTTGAGCACCTTGTCAAAAGCTCATTGGTGGCAAGACACCTGATCAAAAAATCTGCTTTGGTTTTTGAGCACCTTATCAAAAGCTCATTGGTGCCCAGGACACCTGATCAACTCATCCTGCAGTGGATTCCTACCTAGGGTGGTAGAAGAGTGGATGTACCCAAGTTTAGGGGAACCACTATATTTCCTTGTGTCTTCTGGTTTTGCTTGTGTTTATGTTTGTTTCTGGCCTTGATTTTTCTGTGCTTAGTTTTTGTTTAACTTAGTGCTGTGATTAGTTTTATTTGCTTCCCTACTCACACTTATTGCAACAACTGTTGTAAAAAGTTACAAAGCACCATATACTCTATTCACCCCCCCCCCCTCTAGAGTATATCAGATCTAGCTGCTCTTTCAATTGGTATCAGAGCCAGGTTGGTTAAACATACCATACCTGATTGGTTGTACAGGCTAACACCTGAACCCAAAGATCCCAAGTTAGATCTACTTCCTTGTGTATTTTATTATTAGATTTTGTTTTCACAAATCATGGCCCAAAACAAAGATTATGCTAGCACCAGACCTCCAGTGTGCAATCTATCCAAGTTTGCACTTTGGAAGGAAAGGATTAGACTTTACATGAATTCTATTGACGAAGATATCTTTAATTCTGTTTTGACAGTATGTCCAAGACCCCCAGAGAATTCCAGCACAAATGTTGTTCCACCTCCATCAGGAACAGATGCTGATATCAAGAGATGGAAGGTAGCTGATGCCAAGGCTATGAACATCTTGGCCCAGACAATGTCTGATGATATATTCCAAAAGGTGGTTGAATGTAATTCAGCAAAAGAAATTTGGGACAAACTCTCAGAAATAGTCTCAGGCTCTGCTGACGAGAGAAAGGATAGGAGATCCCATCTCATCTCTCAATATGAGAATTTCAAAAAGGGAGAAACTGAGTCAGTGGGAGATATGTACAACAGACTAAGTCTAATTATCAGTGAACTCAGGACATTAGACAAAGAGATCTCTCTAACTGAACTTAATGACAAGATCCTAATGTGCTTCCCCAGCACTTGGGATTCCAGAATCTGGCCAATTAAGGATGCCAGAAGTCTAAATGAGATCACCACTGAAGCTCTATTGGGTAAGCTCAAATCTTATGAGCTACTCATCAAAAATAGAGAGGAAGAATAGAAGGCTGCCTCACCAGCCACAAGAAAAGAGAAGACCATAGCATTCAAGGCAACTGAGGATCTGCCTGAAGACAAAGCCACAGGCAATGATGAACTACTCATCTTGCTGGCCAAAAGATTCTACAAGATGGCCAGAAAGGACTTCAGAAGAAGATCATACAAGGAGCAGGATAAGCCAAGGTATGACAAGTCCATTAGTAATAATAAAGACATTATTTGCTTTGATTGCAGGAAACCAGGGCACATAGTTCCTGACTGTCCAGAGAACAAGAACAAGGACAGAAGGGACAAAAATAAAGAAGAAAGGAAAAAGACTCCAAAAGGAATGGCAATGGCAGACCTTCTTCAAGCAAAAACAAGCATACAAGAAAAGGGTTTGTTGCTGAATCCTGGAGTGAGACTGAAGAGGAGTCAGAAGCCTCATCCAGCTCCAGTGATGATGAGGATGATGCAGAAAAAAAGGAGTTCTGCATGATGACAATCAATGCCTCACAACATAATTCAGAGGAAGAGGAGTCAGAGTCAGACTCAGAGACTCAACCTGAAGAAGATCAGGTAATTGGTTCTTTTGATTTTAGTTCAGAGGATTTTAAATCTGAATTTAAAGCACTGTGTTTAGACCTGCTAAAGTCTGAGAAAGAGATTATCTCTCTCAGAAATCAATTATCTGAACACAATACTTTAAAGTCAGAAAACCTCAAACTCTCTCAGGAGTTGGAGAGTTGAAGGGAACAGATAGCTACACTGAAAAGTGAGCTCTCTGAGGCCAAGAAGCTTGAAGAATCCCTTAATGGGAGAAGCATCAAGCTGATGGACATCACAAGCACAGTGAACTCCAGATTCAACAGTACACTGGGCTTGGGTGCTTCATCCAGCCAACCTATAGTCCTAACAACTCCAATCAAATTCATTTCTGACAAAGGAAAGGGAGTTGTAGAGGTTGCAAGGAAAAATTCTGATCTGCCTCAGAAAACTAAGTCCCAGCAGAAATCGTCGAACGGAGATCGACGATCGCCGAACGCAGCTCGACGATCTCAGGCAAAATCGTCGAACGCAGATCGACGATCTCAGTCAACGTCGTCGAACGCAGGTCGACGATCTCAAATACCTGACCTCAGCCATAGTCGACCGTCGAACGGAGCTCGACGATCTGACCCTACATCGTCGAACGCAGCTTAAAGATCGTCGAACAGAGGTCAGAGCTCTGAAAAATTTTTCAAAGGCAAACCAAAATTGAATTCTAAGGGTCCTTCATCCCAAATCTTTAACCCTTATACTGAATGGATCATACCTCCAAGGAGATATCATCCTGAAGGATATAAGAGTCAACCTGGGATGTCTTTCATTTCAGAATTTAAAGGTTATCACCCTAAGCCCAAGGTAAACTGGGTCAAAAACAAATGAATTGTCTCATGTGCAGGTGAAGACCTATCCAACATCTAACCAGCAATGATATTTGGATAGTGGGTGCTCTAAGCACATGACAGGAAACAAGGACAACCTCACATCCTTCAGAGCCAAGCTTGGACCCAAAGTTATCTTTGGTGATTCAAACTTTGGACAAACTAAAGGATATGGTGCAGTCCAGATTGGTTCAGTAACTTTCAAGAAGGTAGCTTATGTGGAAGGACTGAAGCACAACCTAATTAGTATCAGTCAGCTGTGTGATGAAGGCTACCAGGTGACCTTCAGCAAAGCCTTATGCAAAATCAAGTCAGAGGACAACACAACTGTGTTGATAGGTAAAAGGAAAGGTAACATCTACCTAGTAGATTTTCTTTCAACTGATGTAGATATCTGCTTGTTTAATTCTGTCTGTAGACCCAATATTTTATGACATAAGAGATTAGGACACCTAAACCTTAGAACTATTGATAGGCTATCCAAGGACAACCTTGTTAGAGGACTACCTTCTGGCCCCTACAAGAAGGAAGGACTCTGCAGGGCTTGTCAATTAGGCAAGCAAACTAAAAACAGCTTTAAGTCACTTAATAAGAGTGATTCACCTAGGATACTGTATCTGTTACACATGGATCTTTTTGGACCCATCACAGTACAAAGCCTAGGAGGGAAATCCTACACTTTAGTGGTTGTAGATGACTTCTCTAGATTCACTTGGGTATTCTTTCTAAGGAAGAAGTCTGATAACTTTAAGTGTCAGACAGAGTTTCTCAAATGTATACAAATTGAGTTCAATACTCACATTGCCCTGATCAGAAGTGATCATGGGACAGAGTTTGATTCTCTTCTTATGCAAGAGTTCTGTCAGTGTGAAGGGATCAGGCATACTTTCTCAGCTCCTAGAACTCCTCAACAAAATGGGGTAGCTGAAAGGAAAAATAGAACCCTTATTGAATCTGCCACTACATTGTTGTCAGATGCTCATCTACCTCTATCCTTCTGGGCAGAGGCAGTGAACACCTCCAACTATGTTCTGAACAGAAGTCTGATACATAAATTAAAGGGAAAGACTCCCTATGAGTTACTCAAAGGGAAGAAACCTAAAGTTGACTATTTTAGAGTCTTTGGTTGTATTTGCTACATTCACAATAATGACAAGAGATATTTAGCAAAATTTCAAGCCAAAGCTGATGAAGGAGTGTTTCTGGGATACTCCATGATCAGCAAGGCCTATAGGGTCTATAATAAATCATCTTTGAAAATTGAGGAATCTGTTCACATTTCATTTGATGAAACTAACATGTCTTTCAAGGAGAAGAATTCTTCTACCATAGAACCTTTGCAGGAACATTCTCTAGTTGAAGACTTGAACAAGTTACAGGTCACTCAAGAGGATGAAAGCAATGAAGATGAAGGAAATGCTCAACAAATTGAAGAACAACTTGAAGAGCCAGTTGTTGTACCACAAGAGGAAACAACAACACAGGTTGGTGAACAATCAACACCCCCTGTTGATTTAGTAACATCAAGAGACCATCCAACTTCCCAAATAATTGGAGAAATCTCAGCTGGTGTGCAAACCAGAAATCAGGTGAACCAATACCTGTTGCACACCTGCTTCCTATCTCAAATTGAACCTCAGTCCATTCAAGATGCAGAGCAAGATCCACACTGGATCCTTACAACGCAAGAGGAGCTGCATCAATTTGAGAGGAACAAAGTTTGGGAACTAGTGCCAAAGCCTAAGGATCACTCCATTGTTGGAACAAAATGGGTATTCAGAAACAAACTGGATGATCAAGGAGTAATTATAAGGAACAAGGCAAGGCTAGTTGCTCAGGGATATTCTCAAGAAGAAGGAATCGACTACGACCAGACTTTTGCACCTGTTGCAAGATTAGAAGCCATCAGAATATTTCTAGCTTATGCAGCTCATAAAGGCTTCAAAGTATATCAGATGGATGTCAAAAGTGCTTTCTTGAATGGAGACATCAAAGAGGAAGTTTATGTCAGACAACCTCCAGGTTTTATCTCTCCAACTTTTCCCGATTATGTTTTTAGACTGAACAAAGCATTATATGGTCTCAAGCAAGCTCCTAGAGCATGGTATGAGACCCTAGCATGCTTTCTCTTGGAAAATGGTTTTATAAGGGGTAGAGTAGACCAAACTCTTTTCATTAGAACCCATAAGTCCCATACCCTACTAGTACAAATTTATGTAGATGATATTATTTTTGGTTCTACTGACTCCAAATTGTGCAGAAGGTTTTCCAACCTAATGCATTCTAAATTTGAGATGAGTAGCATGGGTGAGCTATCCTTCTTCCTAGGATTGCAAGTCAAGCAACATGCTGAAGGCATCTTCATTTCTCAAACCAAGTATGCAAATGAACTGGTCAAGAAATTTGGTATGTCTGAGGCATCTTGTATGAAAACACCCATGCCTAATAATGTTGTATTGGATGCTGATGAACATGGGAAACCTGTTGATCAGACAACATATAGAGCAATGATTGGCTCTTTACTGTATCTTACAGCTAGTAGACCAGATATAATGTTTGCTACATGTATATGTGTCAGGTTCCAAGTAAGCCCTAGAGAGTCACACCTAACTTTAGTAAAGAGGATTCTCAAGTATGTTAAAAGTTGTCCAAATCTAGGTCTCTGCTATCCAAAGGATTCAGCATTTGATTTAACTGGATTCTCAGATGCTGATTATGCTGGATGCAGAATTGACAGGAAAAGCACCAGTGGAACTTGTCAGTTCCTTGGTGACAGACTTGTCTCTTGGTTTTGTAAGAAACAAACATCTGTGTCAACTTCAACTGCTGAAGCTGAATATATGGCTGCAGGCAGCTGTTGTTCACAAATCTTGTGGATTCAAAACCAACTCCTAGACTATGTCTACAACTTAGAAAAGTCTAAAATCTTTTGTGATAACACAAGTGCTATTTCCATAGCTCAAAATCCAGTCCTCCATAGTAGGACAAAACACATAGAGATTAGGCATCATTTCTTAAGAGATAATGTTGAAAAGAATAAAATTGAACTACAATATATCCCAACTGATTTGCAAAGGGGAGATATTTTCACCAAGCCTTTGGATGAAAAGAAACACACCTTCTTCCTAAATCAGTTAGGAATGTTAGATGGAGGAAGTCCAAAATAATATCCAAGATTTTGAAAGCTTAAAAATTGACCAAGACTAGGCAAACTTTCTGATTTTTCTTAGTGTCTAGAGTTTTTCTGATCTCTGAACTGCGCTCGATGATTTGCCGCAAGATCGTCGAACGGAGATCGACGATTTCCAAAAATCGTCGAACTGAGTTCATCGCCTCTCAGATAGTATGAACTATCTCTTCCGGTCAACGATCGTCGAACGGCGCTCGACGATTTTGTTCTCTGAACGATCGTCGAACGGAGCTCGACGCTCTCCAATAGCGTCGAACGGAGATCGACGATGTTGAAGACTCGTCAGTTTCCTTTAGAAGCCTCGATCGTCGGACTGCGTTCAACGATCTTTTCAATTCTGCGTCGAACCCTAATATAAAACTCATTTTTCGCCGTCGTTCTCTTTTGCGCTTTCGATTTCTCTGCAAGATTTTCTTTCCCTCCAAACAGTTCTACACTTGGTCGTTTTGTTTGTTGAATTTCTGCATGTACTCATGGCTGTGTCAGTTGCTGTTCTTGCTGCAATGAAGTTTGATGCCGGTTTTGACATTGATATAGAATCCTTCAGCACGACTGACCAGATTTTTCAAGATATACTGGGTTTGTTCAAGGATCAGAATCTGACTACCATAATGACCACCAGGATCAAGCTGGCGTCTGATGAAATCAAGGAGTGAGTTTATACTGCTCATAATCAAGATCACAACACCATTGTTGGGTCTATAGCTGGAAATCAGGTACCCTTGACCCCAACCATCCTATCAGAAGTTTTTGAGTTGAGAAATGGAGAAGACTCTGCTGAGCTATCTGGAGAAGAGTATTCTGAACTGCTTGCCAGGATGGGTCATCCAGAGGGAAACCCTAACAAGCTCTTCAAAAGGAACCTGTCTGTTGAATACAGGTTCATGGCAGATGTGGTGGGGAAAGTGCTACTGGCAAAGCACTCAGCCCATGATACAATATCAAGATATCAGCTCTGTCTCATGGGAGCTCTTGTGGATAAGAAGAATCTGAACTGGGGAGAGGTTTTCTTTGACCTCATCAAAAAGAAAATAAACAAAAGTTTTGTTAATTTTGGGAGAATTATTGGAGTATTTCTGCAGCACAAGTGCCCTGCCCTGCTGGTCTCCTCTGGAGTTCATATCAATGCCTCCAAGAGATTGTCCTGTGCTCTCTTTGGAAAGTGGGACAGGCAAATAAGCAAGCCTAGCAGGCCCTCCTCCAGTACCCCTTCAGGAACCAGGACTCTAAGAGTCACTCCTCCACAGGTCTCTGCCCCTGCAGATGACCTGGCTGCTGTTGCTGCTTCTCCTCCTTCTCCAATTCCATCCCTTCCCCCACAATCCACCATTCCAGCTCCATCCACCATCATCATATCCAGCCCATCTCCAACATCCACACCTTCTCCAGTCCCTGTTCTTTCAACACCAGAAGAACAATTCCACCCACTGTTCTCCTACCCTCCACCTGATGTCACCTCATCACCCTCCATTCCATCCTTCACCCTACTGGATGATTCCTTTATGGATGATTCCCCATCATCTCCTCCTGAGTTACCTTCCTCCTCCACTTCATTTCAAGACCTACACCACATCATTGATCAACCAACTTTCACCCTATCCATATCCATCCCCCTGTCCTCCATATCCACCTTGCCAACACCTCAGCCATCCCTTCCACAATTCTCCAGCTCTCCACTTCCAGAACCTTCAGCTGCTTCCATGCCTTCTACCTCTGCTCCAGCTCTTGAGCAATTAGACCTCTCAGCCCTTGCTGACAGGCTGTATGAGCTGCTTGCCCCCAGGCTCTCTCTATTGTTGGAGACCTCCTTGGCTCCTCTACACCTGTCAGTGGCAGCCCTTTCTGTCAGGCTTTCTTCCCTCTTCCCTCAGGCAGCACCTACAGCAGTGTGCCTTGATCCAGACATGTCTGCATCTAGGCAGGGGGAGATGCCATATGAAGAGAATCTTCATGCTGTTGCTGCTGCTGCTGTTTCTGCAAGCTCTCTATCTGCTGCTTCTATTAGTTCTGCTTCTTCTGCTGCTCCTCCTGTTGCTGTTGCTGTGCCTCAAGCACAAAGCCAGATCTCAACTGCAGTCCTTGCAATAGACCTCAGGTCTTTGCTATCAGCTTTTGACTCTGCCTTCTTTAGCTGTCTGCCAGAGGTCCATGCTGTTCAGCCTCCAGAAGACTTATCCAAGGCACTTGTGCCTTTCTCTTGCTGTGACCCTAGCATTATCACTTCTTTTGTAAATTCAGTAATTGCTGCTGCTGCTTCTTCTGAAGAAAGGACTGATTTTGCTTCTGAGAATGTTGATACTGCTGATGCTGAAGTTTCTGCTGTTTCTGATGAACCATCTTCCAAGGACATTCTGATGTCAAAGGCCACTGAATTTGAGCCTTCTGCAGTCTTTGATGATGTTCCTTCTGTTTCTGTTGCTGTTAGGGAATCTGCTGTTTCTGCTGCTGCTAGTGAAGTTGTTGTTGTTGTTGTTTCTGCTTCACCTTCAATACCTGCTGCTGCTGCTGTTTCAACTTCTGCCTCATCTGCTTCTGTTCAGCTCAAAAAGGACTTGATGAAGAAAATAGATGCTCTCTATGAGGACCAGAGTTCTGAATCTGATGAATTTAAAACAGACTCTGATGATTCTTCTGCTACCATTGCCAGGAAAAGGAAGGCAAGGAGCAAAGCAATGAAAAGGGTACCTCCTGCTAAAGTTAAAGATAACAATGATATCCCATATTACATCTTACATGACTGCCCAATCACTGAACACTGGATGCAATACTCTAAAATCAGCTGAAAGCAATGAAGAAAAAGAGAAAATATGAGAAGGGTTCATCCCAATTCCAGCACTCTCATCCTCCTCCACCACCTCCTCCTGATGCAGGTGCAGGTGGAAGCTCTGCAAGTCAACCCCCAGCCAGAAGTCAGGCTCCCTATCAACCTCATGCCAGATCTTACCACAGGGAAAGCCAATCCAGGGGTTCACATTCTAGGAGAGGAGGATATAGAGATAATCAGAGAGATATTCAAGTCTATTCTAAAGGTTACTCCAGGCAGCACCCATATTCCAGGGAAAGACAAACTTCAACTGATACAACATCTGGTTCTTTCCCTTACAAGCTAAAAGAGACTGTGTCTGCCAGACCTCCTCAAGACAATCCCTCCAACAGGTATGAGCCACCTGTACCTTTTGAGGACCCTGAAAATAATCCAGCTGCTTGGACTGCCATATTAAAGGAATTAGCTTCACTGGATCAGATTGGGAAGGCCAAAGAACAAGGGATAGATTCTTCCAACATTTCTACTATGTCTGAACAGAGACAGAAAGAACTAGAGAGATATGCTTCAAGTAAATTCTTTGATGCTGACAGATACATGGAATTACATCCTAAAGCAGTGGTTCCCAGGCTTAAACAGCAAACATCTCTAGGTGCAGCAGATGACACCAGATCTAAGAAGGAAGCCCTAAATCCTAACAGAGAAATTAAAATGGTTAAGGGCAAAGAGAAGAAATGATATTGTAAGGTGACAATTTCCGCAATTTCTGATTAACTGGATGCCATATATATCTCTGTGATTATTCTGCAATGTCTAGCTGTTGTTTTTCTGCTTTGATGCTTGTATGTTGTTATTTAAAATTTTTCCAAAGTCTGTAAATAGTAATCCTAACCCAAATAGGTGGAGATTGTTGGAACACCTTATTACTAATTTGGGTCAGGATCACTATGTCTCTAGGAACGTTTGCTTGACCTTCTGTATAGCTTAATAGGTCAAATGGAATTGAGTCTAAGGGTTAGAAGTTTAGGTTTGGAAGCTGCCCTGAAGACCAAGATTTTGTATTTGGAGACTAAGTCTGATCGTCGAGCTCAGCACGACGATTCGTCGAACTCCGATCGACGATCGTCTAGCTCAACCTCGACAGATTGTCGAGCTCCATTCAACGATCGCTGAGCTCAACTTCATTACATCGTCGAACTCCATTCGACGATCGGTGAGCTCAGGTCGACGATTTGGACTCTGCTTTGGATCTTTATCTCTGAGCTCAGCTCGACGATCTGTGAGCTCAGATCAACGATATTTTGGTGCTGTATATTTCCAGATCGCTGAGCTCAGCTCGATGATAGCAGAGCTCAGTTCGACGATTTCAGATAACTTCCAGAATGTTTCTAAATTCAAATTCAAATCAGTCAAGGAGTTATTCTGCAATTAATTCAAAGATTTCCTAGCCGTTTTCATTCAATTCTGGACCAAGTTTCAAGGGATTTTTCAAGGAATATTTCAGTGGACTTTCCCCCAGAAGAGATTTGGCAATTAAGGATGCAATCAATGCAGGCTAACGGCTATTCTTGACAGAGAATGATATTCTATTTCATACCAGAGAATAAAAGACAGGATTTAGGAATCTCTCAAAAAAAAGAGAACACACACAACACAGAGTGAGAATAGAGATTACAGAGACACATTCAAAAATCTTCTGTCACAAAGAATTCTGAAGAACACACATCCAAGAAATCAAGTTTTCTCAAATCTTCAGATCTCTTTAGTTTTCAAAGTGTTCAAGGCCAACATACTTTCAAGACTCCATACATTCAACATTTCAGCTATTCAAGGAAATCATCTATTGCTGGAGCTCAATCTTTGAAGGCCTATCACCCTCAGCAAAGCTTTTTCTTCTTGAAGATCTCAAGAATTCAGGGGGAGCTTTGACATCAACAATCCACTTAGTCTTCTCAGTTGTTTGAGAAAGAGAAGACTGTCATCACTCTCTCACCCCCTCTCTGTAAAGGGTTTCTCAAACTCCCTTCAAAAGTTTGAGCTTGGTTTTTGAGTACCTTGTCAAAAGCTCATTGGTGGCAAGACACCTGATCAAAAAATCTGCTTTGGTTTTTGAGCACCTTATCAAAAGCTCATTGGTGCCCAGGACACCTGATCAACTCATCCTGTAGTGGATTCCTACCTAGGGTGGTAGAAGAGTGGATGTACCCAAGTTTAGGGGAACCACTATATTTCCTTATGTCTTCTGGTTTTGCTTGTGTTTATGTTTGTTTCTTGCCTTGATTTTTCTGTACTTAGTTTTTGTTTAACTTAGTGCTGTGATTAGTTTTATTTGCTTCCCTGCTCACACTTATTGCAACAACTGTTGTAAAAAGTTACAAAGCACCATATACTCTATTCACCCCCCCCCCTCTAGAGTATATCAGATCTAGCTGCTCTTTCAATTGGTATCAGAGCCAGGTTGGTTAAACATACCATACCTGATTGGTTGTACAGGCTAACACCTGAACCCAAAGATCCCAAGTTAGATCTACTTCCTTGTGTATTTTATTATTAGATTTTGTTTTCACAAATCATGGCCCAAAATAAAGATTATGCTAGCACCAGACCTCCAGTGTGCAATCTATCCAAGTTTGCACTTTGGAAGGCAAGGATTAGACTTTACATGAATTCTATTGACGAAGATATCTTTAATTCTGTTTTGACAGTATGTCCAAGACCCCCAGAGAATTCCAGCACAAATGTTGTTCCACCTCCATCAGGAACAGATGCTGATATCAAGAGATGGAAGGTAGCTGATGTCAAGGCTATGAACATCTTGGCCCAGACAATGTCTGATGATATATTCCAAAAGGTGGCTGAATGTAATTCAGCAAAAGAAATTTTGGACAAACTCTCAGAAATAGTCTCAGGCTCTGCTGATGAGAGAAAGGATAGAAGATCCCATCTCATCTCTCAATATGAGAATTTCAAAAAGGGAGAAACTGAGTCAGTGGGAGATATGTACAACAGACTAAGTCTAATTATCAGTGAACTCAGGACATTAGACAAAGAGATCTCTCTAACTGAACTTAATGACAAGATCCTAATGTGCTTCCCCAGCACTTGGGATTCCAGAATCTGGCCAATTAAGGATGCCAGAAGTCTAAATGAGATCACCACTGAAGCTCTATTGGGTAAGCTCAAATCTTATGAGCTACTCATCAAAAATAGAGAGGAAGAATAGAAGGCTGCCTCACCAGCCACAAGAAAAGAGAAGATCATAGCATTCAAGGCAACTGAGGATCTGCCTGAAGACAAAGCCACAGGCAATGATGAACTACTCATCTTGCTGGCCAAAAGATTCTACAAGATGGCTAGAAAGGACTTCAGAAGAAGATCATACAAGGAGCAGGATAAGCCAAGGTATGACAAGTCCATTAGTAATAATAAAGACATTATTTGCTTTGGTTGCAGGAAACCAGGGCACATAGTTCCTGACTGTCCAGAGAACAAGAACAAGGACAAAAGGGACAAAAATAAAGAAGAAAGGAAAAAGACTCCAAAAGGAATGGCAATGGCAGACCTTCTTCAAGCAAAAACAAGCATACAAGAAAAGGGTTTGTTGCTGAATCCTGGAGTGAGACTGAAGAGGAGTCAGAAGCCTCATCCAGCTCCAGTGATGATGAGGATGATGCAGAAAAAAAGGAGTTCTGCATGATGACAATCAATGCCTCACAACATAATTCAGAGGAAGAGGAGTCAGAGTCAGACTCAGAGACTCAACCTGAAGAAGATCAGGTAATTGGTTCTTTTGATTTTAGTTCAGAGGATTTTAAATCTGAATTTAAAGCACTGTGTTTAGACCTGCTAAAGTCTGAGAAAGAGATTATCTCTCTCAGAAATCAATTATCTGAACACAATACTTTAAAGTCAGAAAACCTCAAACTCTCTCAGGAGTTGGAGAGTTGTAGGGAACAGATAGCTACACTGAAAAGTGAGCTCTCTGAGGCCAAGAAGCTTGAAGAATCCCTTAATGGGAGAAGCATCAAGCTGATGGACATCACAAGCA
Source organism: Platanthera guangdongensis (assembly GCA_039583875.1). Lineage (NCBI taxonomy): Eukaryota > Viridiplantae > Streptophyta > Magnoliopsida > Asparagales > Orchidaceae > Platanthera > Platanthera guangdongensis. The sequence continues at coordinate 177,724,944 of CM077158.1, forward strand.
CAGTGAACTCCAGATTCAACAGTACACTGGGCTTGGGTGCTTCATCCAGCCAACCTATAGTCCTAACAACTCCAATCAAATTCATTTCTGACAAAGGAAAGGGAGTTGTAGAGGTTGCAAGGAAAAATTCTGATCTGCCTCAGAAAACTAAGTCCCAGCAGAAATCGTCGAACGGAGATCGACGATCGCCGAACGCAGCTCGACGATCTCAGGCAAAATCGTCGAACGCAGATCGACGATCTCAGTCAACGTCGTCGAACGCAGGTCGACGATCTCAAATACCTGACCTCAGCCATAGTCGACCGTCGAACGGAGCTCGACGATCTGACCCTACATCGTCGAACGCAGCTTAAAGATCGTCGAACAGAGGTCAGAGCTCTGAAAAATTTTTCAAAGGCAAACCAAAATTGAATCCTAAGGGTCCTTCATCCCAAATCTTTAACCCTTATACTGAATGGATCATACCTCCAAGGAGATATCATCCTGAAGGATATAAGAGTCAACCTGGGATGTCTTTCATTTCAGAATTTAAAGGTTATCACCCTAAGCCCAAGGTAAACTGGGTCAAAAACAAATGAATTGTCTCATGTGCAGGTGAAGACCTATCCAACATCTAACCAGCAATGATATTTGGATAGTGGGTGCTCTAAGCACATGACAGGGAACAAGGACAACCTCACATCCTTCAGAGCCAAGCTTGGACCCAAAGTTATCTTTGGTGATTCAAACTTTGGACAAACTAAAGGATATGGTGCAGTCCAGATTGGTTCAGTAACTTTCAAGAAGGTAGCTTATGTGGAAGGACTGAAGCACAACCTAATTAGTATCAGTCAGTTGTGTGATGAAGGCTACCAGGTGACCTTCAGCAAAGCCTTATGCAAAATCAAGTCAGAGGACAACACAACTGTGTTGATAGGTAAAAGGAAAGGTAACATCTACCTAGTAGATTTTCTTTCAACTGATGTAGATATCTGCTTGTTTAATTCTGTCTGTAGACCCAATATTTTATGACATAAGAGATTAGGACACCTAAACCTTAGAACTATTGATAGGCTATCCAAGGACAACCTTGTTAGAGGACTACCTTCTGGCCCCTACAAGAAGGAAGGACTCTGCAGGGCTTGTCAATTAGGCAAGCAAACTAAAAACAGCTTTAAGTCACTTAATAAGAGTGATTCACCTAGGATACTGTATCTGTTACACATGGATCTTTTTGGACCCATCACAGTACAAAGCCTAGGAGGGAAATCCTACACTTTAGTGGTTGTAGATGACTTCTCTAGATTCACTTGGGTATTCTTTCTAAGGAAGAAGTCTGATAACTTTAAGTGTCAGACAGAGTTTCTCAAATGTATACAAATTGAGTTCAATACTCACATTGCCCTGATCAGAAGTCATCATGGGACAGAGTTTGATTCTCTTCTTATGCAAGAGTTCTGTCAGTGTGATGGGATCAGGCATACTTTCTCAGCTCCTAGAACTCCTCAACAAAATGGGGTAGCTGAAAGGAAAAATATAACCCTTATTGAATCTGCCACTACATTGTTGTCAGATGCTCATCTACCTCTATCCTTCTGGGCAGAGGCAGTGAACACCTCCAACTATGTTCTGAACAGAAGTCTGATACATAAATTAAAGGGAAAGACTCCCTATGAGTTACTCAAAGGGAAGAAACCTAAAGTTGACTATTTTAGAGTCTTTGGTTGTATTTGCTACATTCACAATAATGACAAGAGATATTTAGCAAAATTTCAAGCCAAAGCTGATGAAGGAGTGTTTCTGGGATACTCCATGATCAGCAAGGCCTATAGGGTCTATAATAAATCATCTTTGAAAATTGGGGAATCTGTTCACATTTCATTTGATGAAACTAACATGTCTTTCAAGGAGAAGAATTCTTCTACCATAGAACCTTTGCAGGAACATTCTCTAGTTGAAGACTTGAACAAGTTACAGGTCACTCAAGAGGATGAAAGCAGTGAAGATGAAGGAAATGCTCAACACATTGAAGAACAACTTGAAGAGCCAGTTGTTGTACCACAAGAGGAAACAACAACACAGGTTGGTGAACAATCAACACCCCATGTTGATTTAGTAACATCAAGAGACCATCCAACTTCCCAAATAATTGGAGAAATCTCAGCTGGTGTGCAAACCAGAAATCAGGTGAACCAATACCTGTTGCACACCTACTTCCTATCTCAAATTGAACCTCAGTCCATTCAAGATGCAGAGCAAGATCCACACTGGATCCTTACAACGCAAGAGGAGCTGCATCAATTTGAGAGGAACAAAGTATGGGAACTAGTGCCAAAGCCTAAGGATCACTCCATTGTTGGAACAAAATGGGTATTCAGAAACAAACTGGATGATCAAGGAGTAATTATAAGGAACAAGGCAAGGCTAGTTGCTCAGGGATATTCTCAAGAAGAAGGAATCGACTACGACCAGACTTTTGCACCTGTTGCAAGATTAGAAGCCATCAGAATATTTCTAGCTTATGCAGCTCATAAAGGCTTCAAAATAAATCAGATGGATGTCAAAAGTGCTTTCTTGAATGGAGACATCAAAGAGGAAGTTTATGTCAGACAACCTCCAGGTTTTATCTCTCCAACTTTTCCCGATTATGTTTTTAGACTGAACAAAGCATTATATGGTCTCAAGCAAGCTCCTAGAGCATGGTATGAGACCCTAGCATGCTTTCTCTTGGAAAATGGTTTTATAAGGGGTAGAGTAGATCAAACTCTTTTCATTAGAACCCATAAGTCTCATACCCTACTAGTACAAATTTATGTAGATGATATTATTTTTGGTTCTACTGACTCCAAATTGTGCAGAAGGTTTTCCAACCTAATGCATTCTAAATTTGAGATGAGTAGCATGGGTGAGCTATCCTTCTTCCTAGGATTGCAAGTCAAGCAACATGTTGAAGGCATCTTCATTTCTCAAACCAAGTATGCAAATGAACTGGTCAAGAAATTTGGTATGTCTGAGGCATCTTGTATGAAAACACCCATGCCTAATAATGCTGTATTGGATGCTGATGAACATGGGAAACCTGTTGATCAGACAACATATAGAGCAATGATTGGCTCTTTACTGTATCTTACAGCTAGTAGACCAGATATAATGTTTGCTACATGTATATGTGTCAGGTTCCAAGTAAGCCCTAGAGAGTCACACCTAACTTTAGTAAAGAGGATTCTCAGGTATGTTAAAAGTTGTCCAAATCTAGGTCTCTGCTATCCAAAGGATTCAGCATTTGATTTAACTGGATTCTCAGATGCTGATTATGCTGGATGCAGAATTGACAAGAAAAGCACCAGTGGAACTTGTCAGTTCCTTGGTGACAGACTTGTCTCTTGGTTTTGTAAGAAACAAACATCTGTGTCAACTTCAACTGCTGAAGCTGAATATATGGCTGCAGGCAGCTGTTATTCACAAATCTTGTGGATTCAAAACCAACTCCTAGACTATGTCTACAACTTAGAAAAGTCTAAAATCTTTTGTGATAACATAAGTGCTATTTCCATAGCTCAAAATCCAGTCCTCCATAGTAGGACAAAACACATAGAGATTAGGCATCATTTCTTAAGAGATAATGTTGAAAAGAATAAAATTGAACTACAATATATCCCAACTGATTTGCAAAGGGGAGATATTTTCACCAAGCCCTTGGATGAAAAGAAACACACCTTCTTCCTAAATCAGTTAGGAATGTTAGATGGAGGAAGTCTAAAATAATATCCAAGATTTTGAAAGCTTAAAATTTGACCAAGACTAGGCAAACTTTCTGATTTTTCTTAGTGTCTAGAGTTTTTCTGATCTCTGAACTGCGCTCGATGATTTGCCCCAAGATCGTCGAACGGAGATCGACGATTTCCAAAAATCGTCGAACTGAGTTCATCGCCTCTCAGATAGTATGAACTATCTCTTCCCGTCAACGATCGTCGAACGGCGCTCGACGATTTTGTTCTCTGAATGATCGTCGAACGGAGCTCGACGCTCTCCAATAGCGTCGAACGGAGATCGACGATGTTGAAGACTCGTCAGTTTCCTTTAGAAGCCTCGATCGTCGGACTGCGTTCAACGATCTTTTCAATTCTGCGTCGAACCCTAATATAAAACTCATTTTTCGCCGTCGTTCTCTTTTGCGCTTTCGATTTCTCTGCAAGATTTTCTTTCCCTCCAAACAGTTCTACACTTGGTCGTTTTGTTTGTTGAATTTCTGCATGTACTCATGGCTGTGTCAGTTGCTGTTCTTGCTGCAATGAAGTTTGATGCCGGTTTTGACATTGATATAGAATCCTTCAGCACGACTGACCAGATTTTTCAAGATATATTGGGTTTGTTCAAGGATCAGAATCTGACTACCATAATGACCACCGGGATCAAGCTGGCGTCTGATGAAATCAAGGAGTGAGTTTATACTGCCCATAATCAAGATCACAACACCATTGTTGGGTCTATAGCTGGAAATCAGGTACCCTTAACCCCAACCATCCTATCAGAAGTTTTTGAGTTGAGAAATGGAGAAGACTCTGCTGAGCTATCTGGAGAAGAGTATTCTGAACTGCTTGCCAGGATGGGTCATCCAGAGGGAAACCCTAACAAGCTCTTCAAAAGGAACCTGTCTGTTGAATACAGGTTCATGGCAGATGTGGTGGGGAAAGTGCTACTGGCAAAGCACTCAGCCCATGATACAATATCAAGATATCAGCTCTGTCTCATGGGAGCTCTTGTGGATAAGAAGAATCTGAACTGGGGAGAGGTTTTCTTTGACCTCATCAAAAAGAAAATAAACAAAAGTTTTGTTAATTTTGGGAGAATTATTGGAGTATTTCTGCAGCACAAGTGCCCTGCCCTGCTGGTCTCCTCTGGAGTTCATATCAATGCCTCTAAGAGATTGTCCTGTGCTCTCTTTGGAAAGTGGGACAGGCAAATAAGCAAGCCTAGCAGGCCCTCCTCCAGTACCCCTTCAGGAACCAGGACTCTAAGAGTCACTCCTCCACAGGTCTCTGCCCCTGCAGATGACCTGGCTGCTGTTGCTGCTTCTCCTCCTTCTCCAATTCCATCCCTTCCCCCACAATCCACCATTCCAGCTCCATCCACCATCATCATATCCAGCCCATCTCCAACATCCACACCTTCTCCAGTCCCTGTTCTTTCAACACCAGAAGAACAATTCCACCCACTGTTCTCCTACCCTCCACCTGATGTCACCTCATCACCCTCCATTCCATCCTTCACCCTACTGGATGATTCCTTTATGGATGATTCCCCATCATCTCCTCCTGAGTTACCTTCCTCCTCCACTTCATTTCAAGACCTACACCACATCATTGATCAACCAACTTTCACCCTATCCATATCCATCCCCCTGTCCTCCATATCCACCTTGCCAACACCTCAGCCATCCCTTCCACAATTCTCCAGCTCTCCACTTCCAGAACCTTCAGCTGCTTCCATGCCTTCTACCTCTGCTCCAGCTCTTGAGCAATTAGACCTCTCAGCCCTTGCTGACAGGCTGTATGAGCTGCTTGCCCTCAGGCTCTCTCTATTGTTGGAGACCTCCTTGGCTCCTCTACACCTGTCAGTGGCAGCCCTTTCTGTCAGGCTTTCTTCCCTCTTCCCTCAGGCAGCACCTACAGCAGTGTGCCTTGATCCAGACATGTCTGCATCTAGGCAGGGGGAGATGCCATATGAAGAGAATCTTCATGCTGCTGCTGCTGCTGCTGTTTCTGCAAGCTCTCTATCTGCTGCTTCTATTAGTTCTGCTTCTTCTGCTGCTCCTCCTGTTGCTGTTGCTGTGCCTCAAGCACAAAGCCAGATCTCAACTGCAGTCCTTGCAATAGACCTCAGGTCTTTGCTATCAGCTTTTGACTCTGCCTTCTTTAGCTGTCTGCCAGAGGTCCATGCTGTTCAGCCTCCAAAAGACTTATCCAAGGCACTTGTGCCTTTCTCTTGCTGTGACCCTAGCATTATCACTTCTTTTGTAAATTCAGTAATTGCTGCTGCTGCTTCTTCTGAAGAAAGGACTGATTTTGCTTCTGAGAATGTTGATACTGCTGATGCTGAAGTTTCTGCTGTTTCTGATGAACCATCTTCCAAGGACATTCTGATGTCAAAGGCCACTGAATTTGAGCCTTCTGCAGTCTTTGATGATGTTCCTTCTGTTTCTGTTGCTGTTAGGGAATCTGCTGTTTCTGCTGCTGCTAGTGAAGTTGTTGTTGTTGTTGTTTCTGCTTCACCTTCAATACCTGCTGCTGCTGCTGCTGTTTCAACTTCTGCCTCATCTGCTTCTGTTCAGCTCAAAAAGGACTTGATGAAGAAAATAGATGCTCTCTATGAGGACCAGAGTTCTGAATCTGATGAATTTAAAACAGACTCTGATGATTCTTCTGCTACCATTGCCAGGAAAAGGAAGGCAAGGAGCAAAGCAATGAAAAGGGTACCTCCTGCTAAAGTTAAAGATAACAATGATATCCCATATTACATCTTACATGACTGCCCAATCACTGAACACTGGATGCAATACTCTAAAATCAGCTGAAAGCAATGAAGAAAAAGAGAAAATATGAGAAGGGTTCATCCCAATTCCAGCACTCTCATCCTCCTCCACCACCTCCTCCTGATGCAGGTGCAGGTGGAAGCTCTGCAAGTCAACCCCCAGCCAGAAGTCAGGCTCCCTATCAACCTCATGCCAGATCTTACCACAGGGAAAGCCAATCCAGGGGTTCACATTCTAGGAGAGGAGGATATAGAGATAATCAGAGAGATATTCAAGTCTATTCTAAAGGTTACTCCAGGCAGCACCCATATTCCAGGGAAAGACAAACTTCAACTGATACAACATCTGGTTCTTTCCCTTACAAGCTAAAAGAGACTGTGTCTGCCAGACCTCCTCAAGACAATCCCTCCAACAGGTATGAGCCACCTGTACCTTTTGAGGACCCTGAAAATAATCCAGCTGCTTGGACTGCCATATTAAAGGAATTAGCTTCACTGGATCAGATTAGGAAGGCCAGAGAACAAGGGATAGATTCTTCCAACATTTCTACTATGTCTGAACAGAGACAGAAAGAACTAGAGAGATATGCTTCAAGTAAATTCTTTGATGCTGACAGATACATGGAATTACATCCTGAAGCAGTGGTTCCCAGGCTTAAACAGCAAACATCTCTAGGTGCAGCAGATGACACCAGATCTAAGAAGGAAGCCCTCAATCCTAATAGAGAAATTAAAATGGTTAAGGGCAAAGAGAAGAAATGATATTGTAAGGTGACAATTTCCGCAATTTCTGATTAACTGGATGCCATATATATCTCTGTGATTATTCTGCAATGTCTAGCTGTTGTTTTTCTGCTTTGATGCTTGTATGTTGTTATTTAAAATTTTTCCAAAGTCTGTAAATAGTAATCCTAACCCAAATAGGTGGAGATTGTTGGAACACCTTATTACTAATTTGGGTCAGGATCACTATGTCTCTAGGAACGTTTGCTTGACCTTCTGTATAGCTTAATAGGTCAAATAGAATTGAGTCTAAGGGTTAGAAGTCTAGGTTTGGAAGCTGCCCTGAAGACCAAGATTTTGTATTTGGAGACTAAGTCTGATCGTCGAGCTCAGCACGACGATTTGTCGAACTCCGATCGACGATCGTCTAGCTCAACCTCGACAGATTGTCGAGCTCCATTCAACGATCGCTGAGCTCAACTTCATTACATCGTCGAACTCCATTCGACGATCGGTGAGCTCAGGTCGACGATTTGGACTCTGCTTTGGATCTTTATCTCTGAGCTCAGCTCGACGATCTGTGAGCTCAGATCAACGATATTTTGGTGCTGTATATTTCCAGATCGCTGAGCTCAGCTCGACGATAGCAGAGCTCAGTTCGACGATTTCAGATAACTTCCAGAATGTTTCTAAATTCAAATTCAAATCAGTCAAGGAGTTATTCTGCAATTAATTCAAAGATTTCCTAGCCGTTTTCATTCAATTCTGGACCAAGTTTCAAGGGATTTTTCAAGGAATATTTCAGTGGACTTTCCCCCAGAAGAGATTTGGCAATTAAGGATGCAATCAATGCAGGCTAACGACTATTCTTGACAGAGAATGATATTCTATTTCATACCAGAGAATAAAAGACAGGATTTAGGAATCTCTCAAAAAAAAGAGAACACACACAACACAGAGTGAGAATAGAGATTACAGAGACACATTCAAAAATCTTCTGTCACAAAGAATTCTGAAGAACACACATCCAAGAAATCAAGTTTTCTCAAATCTTCAGATCTCTTTAGTTTTCAAAGTGTTCAAGGCCAACATACTTTCAAGACTCCATACATTCAACATTTCAGCTATTCAAGGAAATCATCTATTGCTGGAGCTCAATCTTTGAAGGCCTATCACCCTCAGCAAAGCTTTTTCTTCTTGAAGATCTCAAGAATTCAGGGGGAGCTTTGACATCAACAATCCACTTAGTCTTCTCAGTTGTTTGAGAAAGAGAAGACTGTCATCACTCTCTCACCCCCTCTCTGTAAAGGGTTTCTCAAACTCCCTTCAAAAGTTTGAGCTTGGTTTTTGAGCACCTTGTCAAAAGCTCATTGGTGGCAAGACACCTGATCAAAAAATCTGCTTTGGTTTTTGAGCACCTTATCAAAAGCTCATTGGTGCCCAGGACACCTGATCAACTCATCCTGAAGTGGATTCCTACCTAGGGTGGTAGAAGAGTGGATGTACCCAAGTTTAGGGGAACCACTATATTTCCTTATGTCTTCTGGTTTTGCTTGTGTTTATGTTTGTTTCTGGCCTTGATTTTTCTGTACTTAGTTTTTGTTTAACTTAGTGCTGTGATTAGTTTTATTTGCTTTCCTGCTCACACTTATTGCAACAACTGTTGTAACAAGTTACAAAGCACCATATACTCTATTCACCCCCCCCCCCTCTAGAGTATATCAGATCTAGCTGCTCTTTCATACGGGTTTTTTTTGAACAGTAGAGACACATAGAAAGAAGCCGAGCCGATCTTAACCTAAAATCGCGAAACTGCTCTGCCGCCGCCGTCGCCGCTCGCGCTAGTTGGTCGCCGCTTTTGATCGCGATTCTTCCTGATCTTCCGGCGACAGAAGCTTAGCCAAGCTTAGAGTCTCACGTGTCTAACCGGAGATCTCTTGTCTCTTGATTTGTAGATCGGGAAAATCTTCCCCATCCGAATCGATCGAGACGATTGATCCTAGTGTGACCGTTGGTAGACCTAGCTAGCTTCGCTACGAAGTTTGGATCTCCAAAGTACAGCAGCCGCACATCATTGTCGCCGCCGATCCCGTGAACCTAGCCGCCGCCCATCTTGCCGCCGCCGGTTCCGGGGAGATTCTCTCCAAGAGAGATCTAGGGTTGTGGACTCTTCGTGGACTTCAAAAACACGTCGTCAACGAAGAGGGACACCTTAGTCTCCAAACGTAGTTTGTATCTCTTGTACATTCTAGTTTTACTTTTGTTGTAAAGGAACGTTGGTTCCTAGTTGTAAGGGTTGGGTGCAACCCGTGTTGTGGGAGTGTTGACTCCTACGTGTGGAAGGGTTCCTTCCGATAGTGCAAGGATTGGATTTCAATCCTGTTGGAGAAGTGACCGAGTCGTCCCTGGTTGGGAGATAGGTCGAAGGGGGAAAGTGGATGTACCCAAATCGGGGAACCACTATAAATAGCTTGTGTACTCTTTTGTGCTGTGTTGTTTTATTTTCGTGTGCAGGTACAATTTAAATTCCGCAAAAACGCTGCACGTCACCTATTCCCCCCCCCATAGGTGAAGATAGTTGACACTAGGTGGACTTTCAATACTCACCTGGTAGCTATTATCGTACGCGAACTCCACCAAGTAAGATGATCTTCCCACTAATTTCCAAAGTCCAGGACACACATGCGAAGCATGTCTTCCATTGTCCTATTAACCCTCTCAGTTTGCCCATACGTCTGCGGATGGAAGGCTGTGCTAAAACACAGCTTCGTTCCCAACATCTGCTGTACCAACCTCCAATCGTTGGACGTGAACCGCCCATCCCGGTCACTGACGATGTTGCGGGGCACACCGTGAAGCCGTACTATGTTATCCACATACAACTTTGCCAATTTCTCAACCGGATCATCCTTCCTATGCGGAATGAAATGTGACACCTTTGTTAGACGATCTACGACCACCCAAATGGCGTCGTTCCCCTTTTGCAATCTCGGCAACCCGTGCACAAAGTCCATGGTAATGTCGTCAAACTTCCATTCCGGAATAGGCAAGGACTTCAAAAATCCTCCCGGCTTCTGGCATTCCGCCTTCACCAAGGCGCACGTCTGACACTCCGCCACGTACAGTGCCACATCCTTCTTTAGTCCTGGCCACCAGAACAATTTCTTAACATCGCGGTACATCTTCATGCTCCCCGGGTGAATCGTGTACTTGGTATGATGCGCCTTGTACAACAAATCAACTCGCAAAGTGCCCACATTCGGGATGCACAGACGACTGTCTTTCCAAAGCAATCCATCCACAACCTCATATTGGGAATTTGACCCATCCAAAGCCTCTATCATGAGTTGTTTCATGCTGCTATCCACATCCAAAGCCTGTCGAATCCGATCAGCCAGGTCATACTGAACTTCCGTCTAGTTCAATAGTGCTTCAGCACTTGACTGCTTATCCACGCAAGAAATCTCCAACGCCTCCAACTCCCGAACCAACCGCTCGTCATGGATCGACAACCAATTGGCTTGAGCTGGGGCCCGGCGACTCAACGCGTCCGCAACCGCATTGCCTTTACCAGACACGTAGTGGATCTTGAATGTATAGTCCCCCAAAAACTCCATCCACCTACGCTGCCGCATGTTCAGATCTTTCTGATCCAGAAAATATTTCAGGCTCTTGTGATCGGTGTAGATATCAATCTTCACACCGTACAAATAATGTCTCCACAGCTTCAATGCAAAAATCACGTCCGCTAACTCCAAGTCATGGACCGGATAGTTCCTCTCGTGCACCTTCAGCTGTCTCGAGCCATACGCTATCATGCTTCCGTGCTGCAGTAGCACATAACCCAAACCACTGCCTGAAGCATCACTATAAATTTCAAATCCTTCGGTCCCACACGGCGAACTAAGAACTGGTGTCGTGGTCAACCGACACTTCAACTCCTCAAAAGCTCGCGCGCACTCCGGCATCTAAACGAACTTCTGCTCTTTCCTCGTCAAAGTAGTGAGAGGTAACGCTATCCGCGAGAAGTTCTCCACGAAGCGCTTGTAATAGCCGACAAGCCCTAGAAAACTCCAGACTTCCGCTACCGTAGCAAGCACAGGCCACTCTCGTATCGCAACAATCTTCGCCGGATCAACTGCAATACCCTCTCCACTCACTATATGATCGAGGAATGTCACTGAGGATAACCAAAACTCACATTTAGAGAACTTGGCATACAACTGATTCCTCCTTAGCGTCTCCAAAATCAAATGAAGATGCCTGAAGTGATCTTCCTCACTCTACGAGTACACCAAAATGTCGTCGATGAAGACAATCACAAAATCGTCCAAGTACTCCCTGAAAGTCATGTTCATCAAATCCATGAACACCGACGGTTCATTGGTCAGCTCAAACGGCATGACCGTAAACTCGTAATGCATGTATCTCGTACTGAACGCTGTCTTAGGGATATCACTCTCCCTTATTCTCAGCTGATAGTAACCGGACTTGAGGTCCAACTTTGAGTACATTGTCGACCCGACTAACTGATCAAAGAGATCATCAATCCTTGGGATCGGGTACTTATTCTTTTCTGTTAGCTTGTTTAGCTCCTGATAATCGATACATAGCCTCAAGCTCCCATCCTTCTTCTTAACAAAGAGGACCTGTGCGCTCCAAGGCGACAAACTTAGGCGCACAAACCCTTGCTCCAACATCTCTTGAAGTTGCAACTTCAGCTCCGCCATTTCCTTAGACGCTAGCCGATACGGAGATCGTGACACAGGATTCGCACCTGGTACTAGCTCAATCGTGAAATCAATTTCCCGTTGAGGCGGGGCTCCAGGTAGATCGGCAGGGAACACATCCGGGTACTCCGATACCACTAAAATACTATCCATCGTAGGCTTAGGCTTTGTAACCTCCACTAGTGTAAAGAACAGCTCTGCTCCAGCACAAACTGCCTTCACCACCTGAAGGGCATACATCAACGTCTTGCTCGACCCTTTCAAGCCCGTAAAAGTCATCTCACGACTTGTTCCCAACTTGGCTTCCTTGCGACCGCAATCGATATAAGCTTGCTGCTCCGAGAGCCAGTCCATGCCAAATATTACGTCAAACTCCACCAGTGGTAGTAACGACGCTTGCATATCGAACTCTTTACTCCCAATACGGATCTTAACGTCACAGGTTTTATCCGCGCGCATCGAACACCCATTCGACAACAACACATCCCACTTGTCCTTTGCCATCGAAGAAGGTACTCCGATGCGCGATATGAATCCTTCGGACAAGAAGGAGTGTGAGGCTCCCGTGTCAAAGAGTGCTCTTGCCGGATTCTCACATATCAAAACAAATCCTGTCACCACATCCGCTTGTTTAATGGCCTCCTGTTGGCCAAGATTATAAACCCTTGGTTGAGCCTGAGCATAATGGGACGCGGTTGACTCCACCGTCTTGCTCTTCTCTTCATATGTTGCTCCCGGCTTCGTTTCAGACTTGGGACGTCCGCTCTAGCAGTCACGGACAAAGTTCCCCGGCTTCCCACAAGTAAAACATGCACCTGGGGTCCGACCCGTAGTCACCCCAGCAGCACCAGAAGAGGGGTCTGGACCCGAAGTTCTAGCCTTCTTGTTGAACTTACGGTAGCTATACCTTGAATTAGCCGGCACCTTGAATTCAGTCTTCTTATCACCCAAGTTTTTCTTTGCTTGAACATTCTTCATGTCCTTCTCCAAGGACCGGGCCGTGTTGACGAGGGTCAAGAAACCCTGCGTCATCGGCCCCGAGAGTAGTAGCCTCAAGTCATCTCTTAGACCTTCATAGAAACGGTTGGTCTTACGCTCCTCATCCGGGAACGTAGAGCTAGCATACCGACCCAACCGAGTAAACTCGTGGAGATACTCATCCACGCTACTCTCTCCTTATACCAACCTCTGGAACTCATTCTCCAATGCTATCCTTTGCGTCGAAGGGAGGTACCTAGCCAAGAACAATCTCGAGAACTCCTCCATCGAGACGTCCACAAGTTGCCTTCCTCTCAATAGATGCAGCTCCAAACCCTCCCACCACAGCCTAGCGTCTCCATCCAACAGGAACGTAGCTATAGTGGTCATCTGCCACTCCTCCGTCTCTGTCGCTGTCAAGACTCTCTTCACAAGGGAGAGCCAGTCTTCAGCTTGAGATGGGGTTCCCAACCCCGAGAATACCGGATGATTAAAGCTCATGACATGTTTGAGCTGTATATCAGATGCTCTCATCGGCACCAACGGCTCCACTACTACCTGCTCCACTCTTCTCGGCTCAACCTCTGGAAGAGGTACCTGCTCCATCGCAGGAGCGGGCTGCTGCATCTGCCTTGCAGGCTGCGCATTGATCATGGCAAACACTGCTTCGGCCACCAATCGTATGGTCTCAGCCGATGGAGGTGTTGCAGGAGCATCGTTTGGTGCACTACTAGCCTCAGAAACTCGGCGTTCTGACAGCCCAGCACCGATTTTGGTCACCTATAGTGGTACAAAACACCGTTAAGCGACCATACAAAATTGCAAAGAGCAATTATAGGAACGCGCAGGTTCCTCAAACACGTGTATTTTCATTCCTAAGTGGACATTCATGGGTTCTTTTGCTGTTATAACGATGACGCACACACATGTGCTCACCATCCCTTAAAACGAATTCGACTACAAGTTCATTTTAAGCCTGACTGAAACCAGTAGTCTGATACCAAATTGTAACACCCCCTATCCGTCGCATAGCATATAGCAGTAGGTCCGGCCGGGGGCCGACGGCATAAACCACAGACAGACCGGGCGATTACTCAATGGAAACCATCCAACCAATAACAACGTCCTACACAGAGCATTCTAGCGAAAGCAATTTAAGGTTACAAGATTAAGAACCCAGCAATAAGCATGAATGTCCACTACCCAAAACAAAGAGGAATGAAAGTACAAATACACAAGTACTAGCCTTATGGCCTTACAATTGTTTTCCTCAAATTACATGTTTTTCAAACCTCGGCACGCAGGCCGGTCATACATGAATAAAAGAAAACACTCATAATTAGTCCATCGAGGGACGGCTCAGCAACTTGGGCTTTAGCCCGCTATTTACCGCTCGGCTCCGCAGCACTTGCAAGTAATAATCCACCGCACGGTGGCAAACAAAAGCAACGGTGAGCTATGCTGACCAAATTATAACGATCCTGCCCCCAAACTTGGGGCGGCGATGCTCCTTCCCTGCACTTTATTAGTATAACCAAGCAGTAATGTAACAACACTACATCACAGGCGCAGGCACGCACGACCACACGCCCCGTGCTCTCAGGGCACATTCTTGGTGAATACGGTCCACATCCGCTGACTCACCACCGCCCCCAGGACGACAAATATCTCGTGAGCACTTGGTCTTTCTGTCCACTGCCTAAGACCATATATCTATGCCAACGGCGAGTGCCACGTGTTTTAGGTCTCTCTGACCGAACGACATAGATCGGGTACGGTTCCGCCTATCCCGTTGCTCACACCCCAACGTCCATTTAAGTCTTCTGCGTGGGTCAAGCTTCCCCGAGTCCCGTATCAACACACAACACATAACTCAGTTATGTTCAAGTTGGCTCCCAGACCACCAAGTTGACAGAATCACGCATCTGCCCAGTTTTCTGGGTGCACCTTGGGGTTAATCCTCAAGGCTCCCTGTTGCAATCTACCGCGTAGAAAACCCGAAAAACACACATCCGCACGGAGTCTTCTCCGGCCGTTTATGCAATGCAACATCACTGATCCAGACCAACTTGTCTGGGTAGGCTTAACACATCATGCCTATGTCCGTTCTCGAATACGGACTCTACATGTACACAACGGGGACTATTCATGTCTACCTGAAGGAACGCCTCAAACTCACCGCAAACTCACGAGAGCGGGCTTCCCTATGCAAAAGAAGTAGAGCTTCACATGCTCAAGTAGAGAATCGTTACCCTAGCATTCTTCCTTGGAGCCATGGAAATGTACGCGGATGAAAAGCACCGCAATCTCCTTGCCTCCGTAGATCCAAAGTCGGCTCGGGATTTGGAGCTCTGAAGCTCCGCCGGTGACCGGATCTAAGCTTCTTCTTCCTCCTTTGCTCTCCCCTCTCTATAGACTTAGAAAGAGAACCACTCAAGTGAAATGAGGGTTTCAAAGGCCCAATCTCGGGTATATCCAAGCACTAGCAGCCCCTAGCCGTCGGATCCCAAATTAAAGAAACGAACGGCCACAATTCGGGGTTGAATTGCAAAACCTGGGCCGAACATGGCCTGCGACACGCCCGTATCCAGGGTCGTGTCCCCCATTCACTATCGAAATCAACGCGTCGCGAAAAACACACGGTCACCCGACACGCCCATGTTAGACCTGACACGCCCGTGTCAGCCAGTACATGCCAGTGTTCCCGAGCATGTTCCTCCATCAACATAGGACCAACACCAACCCGAGACTCACACGGGTCTTGGACATGCCCGTGTCCAATATGACACGCCCGTCTCACACTCGAACACGCCTGGGCTCCAGGCCGTGTTCACAGTCTCGACATTTCGTCGAGCGCAGTTCGTCGACCACCCGACACGGCCTTGGACACGCCCGTGTCCTAGGCCGTGTTCCCTGCTCGACGATCGTCGACCAAAAATTCGTCGACCACACGGCCTGATCGTCGATACGAGGTTGACATACCCGTGTCTCAGGCCGTATTTGCTGCTCGACGATCGTCGACTCCAAAAATCATCGACCACACGGCTAGATCGTTTGCCTAAACACGACACTCCCTGGAACACGCCCGTGTCCCAGGCCGTGTGCCCCCTACCAAATTCCAAACTTGGCTCAAAACGCCTCCCGTCGTTATTTTGAGTTTTGGGGCGATACATTTATTTCAACTGTATTTGTCTCATCAAAATCCATATCAGATTAAATAAAATTAATCAAATCATATGTTGCTTCTGCTTCTGCTGCTGCTTCTGCTACTGCTGCTGGAGTTACTTCTTCATAGAGTATCTCCCCCTGCCTGGTTTCAGTAGGCACTGGAGCTTGGCCCCTGACAGAAGAAGGAGGGACAGAGAGGGCAGAAATTTGAGCAGCAAGTGAGGAGATGGAGGTAGCAAGAGCGGAAATAGCCTCTGTTATGAGGTGTTTGAGGAGGGGAGTGAGATTTGCCAGAAGAGGTGGAATGAAGGAGGGGTCCAGTTGCAGGAATTCAAGGGGTGTCTCAGTGGAGACAGAAGGGTGAATGGAAGATGATGGTGGAGGAGGGGGTGGATAATCTGGCATGTGCTCATCTGGGGAAGATGGGGTGTGAAGGGGGATGACAGTAGATTGAATGATGGTAGGGATAGATTGGAAAGGGGAATATTAGCTAGATGTGGTGGTAGAGGAGATGAGGGTGGTGATGGTGTTGGTGTATGAGAGTGAATATGAGTTTATGATGGAGTTGGTGTACCATGTATTGATGGAGTTGATGTATGAGAGTGAATATGAGTTTGTGATGGAGTTGGTGTACCATGGATTGATGGAGTTGATGTATGAGAGTGAATATGAGGGTGAGGTGGAGGTGATGTATGAGAGTGAATATGAGTTTGTAGAGGTGGTGTATGAGAGTGAATATGAGTTTGTGGATGATGTACTAGAGAGGATGGAGGTGTTGGAGTATGGACTGTGGTATGAACTGGTGATGGGAGATGAATTTGGGAAGCTGGAGGTTGTGGAAGAGAAGATGGAACATCTTCAGTAGGGTGGGGAGTGGCTAGAGGAGCCCTTGTACTCTCAGAAGGCCTGGAGGAAGAGGAGGAAGCCTTGGAGGGCTTGGTGATATTCCTCTCCCACCTGCCAAAGAGGGCACAAGTTATCCTCTTGGAGGCATTAATGAATATGGTCGGTGTGACCAGGGATTCAGCAGCATTTGCCTGAAGGAAGATTCCCAGAATCCTTCCAAAACACACTTTTTTCTTGGTGTTTTTCTTCCTGATCAACTCAAACAGAATCCTAGCCCAATTCACAGGCTTCTGATTCGCAACAGCACACATCACCAGGAATTGATGCCTAGTGATGTAGTCATGGGCTGTGTGTTTTCCCAGCAGTACCTTGCCTACAACATCTGCTAGAAACTTGTATTCAGCAGATAAATGTTTCTTTAGCAGTTTATTGGAAGTGTCTCCAGAGTAGCCCATCTTATTTAATATTTCATCGAATTCATCACTGTCGATCTCCAGTTCTTCTTCACCATTACCTAATCCAAAAATATCGGCCAGGACGGCGGGGGTAAGAGATATTGCATTACCCGATATGGTTCCCGTCATGGTAACATCATCTGGTGAGGAGGAGGTGTAAACTCATTCTCTTATTTTTGTTCCAGCTATCTTGATTCTTGTGGTCATCAGATACTTTAACTGTTGATCTTCAAGCAGTTTTAGAATTTCCAGGAAGATAGGATCTGAGTGTTGAAACGACTCAAAGTCAATGTCAAATCCTATATCAAATTTCATTGCTCCAAGACTGCATGCTGGAATCGCCATGAGTTCGCTGCAACATACACAAAGGAGATCAAGTGCAAGAGAACTGAAAGCGCGGGACGGAGGTCAAAGAAAAACCTAGATATAAGATTTTTCAGAATATGAATCGACAAACTCCGTTCTGCAAAAAATTAAAAAATTCTTCCATCTGAGGTCGAAGAAATATTCTATAGTTAAAAAATTCGTCGATCTTAGTCAGAAGATTGGAAAACATTTCGTCGAGCTCCTTTCGACGAAAATTTTCTGAAGCAGATTCGTCGATCTCCATTCGATGAAAATAACTTTACTCATAGAGAGTTCGTTGAACTCCGTTCGACGAATATCTCTAGAACCTTTCACAGTTCGTCGATCTCCGTTCAACGAACTTTGAAAAATTCGTCGACCATAGACAAAAATCAAACTAAGTCTTCTTCATTTATCATACCAAGCTGATTTATGAAAAACAGATGATTACTCTCATCCAAAGGTTTGGTGAAGATATCTACCCTTTGTAAATCAGTATAGATATAGACAAGATTAATTTTATTTTTGTCTACACACTCTTTTATGAAATGATGTATAATGTCTATATGCTTGGTCCTACTGTGATGGACTGGATTTTGTGTTGTGGATATAGCACTTGTGTTGTCACATAATAGAGTTGAATTATTTAAGTTGAACCCATAGTCCAGGATTTGGTTTTGAATTCACAGCATCTGGGAACAGCAACTGCCAACAGCTATATATTCTGCTTCAGCAGTTGATGTAAACACAGATGACTGTTTATTGCTAAACCATGAGACTAATCTCATACCAAGGAACTGGCATGTTCCTGAGGTACTTTTTCTGTCTACTCAGCATCCAGCAAAGTCAGCATCTGAGTATCCAGTTAACTCAAACTCTGACTCAGTAGGATATCAGAGTCCTAGACTAGGACAATTCTTTATATACCTCAAAATTCTTTTTAAGAAAACTAGATGAGATTCTTTAGGGTTCACTTGGAACCTAGCACAAAGACATGTAGCAAACATTATGTCAGGTCTGCTTGCTGTAAGGTATAGTAGGGACCCAACAATGCCCCTATATAATTTCTGATCAACAGGTTTCCCATGTTCATCAGAGTCTATTACAGAATTAGTAGTCATGGGTGTTTTCTTTGCTGAGGCATTAGCCATCCCAAACTTTTTGAGAAGCTCCTTAGCATACTTAGCCTGGGATATGAAGATGTCATCAGGTTGCTGCTTCACTTGGAGACTAAGGAAGTAAGAGAGCTCACTCATGCTACTCATTTCAAACTTTGAATGCATGAGATCAGAAAACCTCTTGCATAGTTTGGAATCTGTAGACCCAAATATGATGTCATCTACATAAATTTGTACCAATAAAATTTGATCCTTATGGTTCTTAGTGAACAATCTCATATCTACAATGCCTCTAGTAAATTAATGCTCTATCAGGAAGCTAGCTAAGGTCTCATACCAAGCTCTTGGAGCTTGCTTTAAACCATAAAAAGATTTATGCAATCTAAAGACATATGAAGGATAAGTTGGAGAGATAAAACCTGGAGGTTGTTCAACATAAATCTCTTCTTTAAGTACTTCATTCAGAAAGGCACCCTTGACATCCATTTGATAGACTTTAAACTTCTTGTATCAGCATAAGCAAGGAAAATCCTGATAGCTTCCAGTCTTGCAACTAGTGCAAAAGTTTAGTCATAGTCAATTCCTTCCTCTTGCCTATAACCTTGAGCAACCAGCCTTGCTTTATTTCTGACTATAACACATTGGGCATCTAGCTTGTTTCTATATACCCATTTAGTTCCAATGACTGGGTAGTCTTTTGGTGTTGGAACTAAATCTCAAACTCTGCATCTCTCAAATTGATTGAGTTCCTTTTGCATTGCAATGATCCAGTGGGGAACTTCCTCAGCATCATTTATGGATTGAGGCTCAACTTGAGAGAGGAAACAGGCATGCATCACATCTTGGTTGAGTTAATGCCTTGTCTGTACACCTACTGACATGTCTCCAATCACTTGAGATCTAGGGTGATCCCTTAGTGTGACAAAGTCAGTGGGTGGAGTTGGTTCAGCAATAGCATTTGGAGTTAATTCCTCCTGTGGAATAATGTCTGCTGTTGGAATAGGTCCAGCCACTTCCAAAAATTCATCTTCACTGTCTTCATCAGCTTGTGGTGGAGAATGAGATATGACCTTTTGAGTAAGGTTTAATTCTTCCAATTTCTCACACAAGTGAGGTACCTGCAAAAGATCTAAGGTAGAAGAGTCCTTCTCCTTATAATACATGTTAGCTTCATCAAAATAAATATGTACAGACTCTTCCATTTTTAATGATGATTTATTGAAAACCCTATAAGCCTTGCTAACTTGGGAATATCTGAGAAAAATTCCCTCTGTAGCTTTGGCTTCAAATTTTCTAATGTGTTTTTTATCATTGTTGTGAATGAAACATCTACACCCAAAGATTCTAAAGTAATCAATTTTAGGTTTCTTCCCTTTGAGTAATTTATAGGGAGTCTTACCCTTAAGTTTGTGTATCAAACTTCTATTCAATATATAGTTTGCTGTGCTCACAGCCTCTGCCCGAAAGGATAGGTGCATGTGTGCATCTGCAAGCAATGTTCCTGTAGATTCAATGAGGGTTCTGTTTTTTTCCTTTCTGCTACCCCATTTTGTTGAGGAGTTCTAGGAGCAGAGAAATAATGTCTGATACCTTCCTCCTCACAGAATCTTTGCATGGGAATAGATTCAAACTCATTACCATGATCACTTCTGATCAATGCAACTGGAGTAGAATACTGAATCCTTATGCCCTTAAGAAAATCTGTAAGGACTTTGAAGTTATCTGACTTGTGTCTCAAGAAGAACACCCAAGAGAATCTAGAGAAGTCATCTATAATGACTAGAGTGTAAGACTTCCCTCCTAAGATTGGTACATCAATGGGTCCAAGATAGATCCATATGTAGCAAGCATAGAATCTTAGGTGAGTCACTCTTATTAATTGACTTAAAACTGTTTTTAGTTTGTTTGCCTTCTTGACAAGCCTTGCATAGGTTTTCCTTCTTGTAGGGACCAGAACGTAATCCTCCGACAAGTTTGTCCCTAGATAGCCTAGATATATTCTTAAGGTTAACATGAACTAGTCTTTTATGTCAGAGAATATTATTATTACTAACTTGATTGAATAAGCATATTTCTGAGTTAGCAAAGTTAAAGTTTACTAGGTATATGTTCCCTTGTCTACAACCTGTTAAAACAGTTTGATTATTTGAAGAAATAACACATTTGGAATTAGTAAAGCAAACCTGATAACCTACATCACATAACTGACTTATGGATATCAGGTTATGTTTGAGATCATTCACATATGCCACTTTTCTGAATGTGACAGCTCCACTGTTGAAGTCTCTATAGCCTTCAGTTTGTCCAAAGATGGAATCTTCAAAGATTACTTTTGGACCCAGCTTTGCCTTGAAGTTGATTAGGTTGTCCTTGCATCCAGTCATGTGCTTTGAGCACCCACTATCCAGATACCACTTATTTTGAGTGATAGGATAGTTCTTCACCTGCAAGAAAATAAATTAGAAGTTCTTGACCCAGGTCACCTTGGGTCCTTGTCTCTTTTCATAAGAAAAGCTGGAAATGTATAAACATTCAGGTTGGCTTTTATATCCTAAGGAGTGAAATCCTCTAGGTGGAATAATCCAATCAGCAAGTGGATTAAAAGGTTTTCTAGGTTGATTTAAGTTTTTGTTAAAATTATGATTTTTATTAAGTCTGACTGGGTTCGACGAAAAGTTGTGAGTTCGTCAATCGGAGTTCGATGAAATGGGATGAGATCGTCGATCTCTGCTTAGAGAATGAAGATATTCATTTTCTGTGCCCCAGGTTCGTCGATCTCTGCTCGACGAACCATGCACAGTTCGTAGATCGTAGTAAGATGAATTATTATACCTAATATTTGTGTTCATAGATCGTCGATCGGAGTTCGACGAACTAGGCACATTTCGTCGACCTAGGTTCGACGAAATCTGTAGAACTTTGTTTTTTACTTAGAGTTTTCTGGTTTCTATTCTTTTGATTTTTAGATTTAGGTAATTCTTCTGTGGGTTCTTTATTGTTTATTACCTCTTTACCATTAGTTGAAAAAAATTTTATAAGGGTTGCTAATATGTTTTTCTTAAGTATGGGGGGTAAGCTTGATGATGCACTCAAGCCTAGTTTGCCATTCAGTCTGGTATTGATTGTACTTGTGATGTCCATTAGCTTAAGGCTTCTCCCATTGAGAGATTCCTCAAGTTGTTTAGCCTCACATAACTTTGTTTTTAAAGAAATAATTTGTTCATTAGCTAGGATTAGTTCATCTTTTAATTTAATATTTTCAGAAGTCACATTTTCTTGATTCGTGAGTCTTTCCATGAGTATTTGATTTCTTTTTCATAGTTAATTAAATCAATACACATGGTTTTAATTTCAGTTTTGAAACTATCAGAACTATAATCAAATGAGGATAATACCTGATCAGCTTTTGATTCTGAAGCCTCTTCATTGTCAGATTCTTCTTCATCATCTGATGGGATACTAGAGGCATTGATGGCCATGAGGCAAACTTCTCTGGCCTTTGCCTCTTCTTCCTCTTCACTGGAACTGGAAGATGTTGATTTATCTTCTGTATCACTCCAAGTATCAGCAGCAAAGCCCTTCTCCTTCCTTTTTTGTTTGCTGGAGGAAGTCTTGCTGTATGGTTGTCTTCTGGATTCCTTCTCTCTTCTTCTTTCTTTCTTCTGATTCTCTGGACACTCTGAGATGAAGTGTTCAGGTTTCCTGTACCCAAAACATACTACTTCTTTAGTAGGAGTTTTATCATACTTGGGCTTATCATACTGCCTGGATGCTTTTCTCCTGAAATCTTTTCTTGCCATTTTGTAGATTCTCTTGGCAAAGAGACTCATTAGTTCTTCATTAACTGTTGAAGCTTTAGTCTCTGCAGCTGGTTGAGGAGGACCTGTCAAAATGGAATTGTAGATGTCCTCATTAATGGAATTCATATAAAGCTTAATTCTTGTCTTCCATATGGCAAACTTATTCAAGTTGCACACTAGAGGTCTGGTGCTTGCATAATCTTTGTTCTATGCCATGCTGTGAAAATAAATCTAAGGAAAATAAAAGATTAGATCAAACACTGGATCTTTTGGCTCAAGTGTTAGCTTGTACAGCCAAAGGAACCTACACTGATACCAATTGAAAGTGAGGGTTAGACCTGATATACTCTAGAGGGGGGGTGAATAGAGTATTTGAAAACTATTTGCTGTTTATAAAAATTATCAGAATAAAGTAACTAATATTCACAGTAAGCAAAAGAGCAACTAAGATATCTTAATCTAACACAGCCACAGCAAAACTAAACCAACACAGCTACAACAAGAACAAAAAGAAAGAGGGCAACCAGACGACACAAGAACTTTATAGTGGTTTCCCAATCTAGGTACATCCACTCTTCTACCACCCTAGTAGGAATCCACTAACAGGTTTTGATTAGGTGACTGCCACCAATGAGCTTCTGATCAGGTGCTCAAAAACCAACCCAAGTCTTTTGATCAGGAGACTTACAACCAAGGAATAAATTTTGAAGGGACTTAAAGAACCCTTTGTACAGGGAGGGGGTGAGATATTTATGGTGTCTTCTCTTTCTCAAATCAACTGAGAAGACTAGTGGATCTTCGATATTGACAAAGCTCCCCCTGAGATATTGAACTCAGGAAGACTTGATCTTTGCTTCAGGGTGTAGGTCATCTATCTTCAGCCTTGACTAGAAGAGATCCAGGAACTTCTTGACTGATAGAGATTTTGTTGTTCTTGAAGAATCCTGGAGTGAAGGTTGAAGAAGACTCTTGATTTGGGATGAATGTTCTTCTTCTTCAGCAATGTCAAGGAGAAAATAAGTTTGTTTTATGTATAGAGAGGGATTAGAATCAGATTGCTGTTGATCTTCTCTCTAAGCCTTGTATTCTCTTTCTGGTCTGGAGTTCCTTGTTATCGAAAAGAGAAAAAATCTCTTTTATATGATCAGTCAACAATCTTCTTTGGATTTTTGAATTCCTTTTCATTAATTGCTGACGGCCTGGAGAATGTAATACGGCTGGATAGAATATCTGAATTAATTGGATTTCCCCAACTATCCTATTGAAAAACGACAAGCAATAATCCTGATGAATACCATAATCAATGTTGCTTCTAACGGTTATATTCCGAGAATATTAAGCATTGATTATTCAGGAATTACTGCAATAGAATGAGGACAGAAGAAGGAAAAATCCAAGTATGGATCTGCACAGAATTCATCGAGCAAAGAATAGATTTTGTCGAGCTAAGTCCAG
Organism: Platanthera guangdongensis; assembly: GCA_039583875.1. Classification (NCBI taxonomy): domain Eukaryota; kingdom Viridiplantae; phylum Streptophyta; class Magnoliopsida; order Asparagales; family Orchidaceae; genus Platanthera; species Platanthera guangdongensis. Next base: position 177,749,072 of record CM077158.1, read on the forward strand.
AGTTCGTCGTGCTGAGAAATCTTGTTCGTCGACCTGGGAATCCTTGTTCGTCGAGCTGAGAACTAAGTTCATCGACTTGAGAACAGCTGATTGCTTTCTGATAAAACTTGTCAATTATGTGCTCTAAGATCGTCGAGCTGATAACATAAATTCGTCGACAAGAGTTTAGAGAAAGGATTCTGGTCTTGGAATGTTGAAGTTGATCTTCCAGAAATCGTCGACCTGAGCTCGAATATCGTCGAGCTCAACTCAGAGAATTTACTCTGAGTTCGTCGAACTGAGCACAACTTTCGTCGAGCTGAGTTCGACGAACGTCGAACTCACTTTCCTGAACTTGATTTTTCTCTAAGTCTGCAGTCTTCTACAGTCTACTGTTGGCTGGTCCATGCAATGTTGACTCTAAGGATATAGCCTAAACTCTAGGACACAGACATGACCCTGGCTATACATGTTGGGTCAATTATCCTAATTAGTGAACCTAGCATAAATCAAACTAGGGATCCAACACATGAGCTGTAGGCCTTTATGTAAGGCTGAGGTAGGAGGCTTGAGGGTCACTGAGTGTAGGAGCATTATATAGCTCTGAGGTAGAAACCTGTTGGTTCTGAGATAGGTGTCCTGAAAAGGATATTGAATGTAGGAACTTGCTGAAGTTCTGAGTGTAGGCTGAGGGCCTGAGGTGTAAGCTCTAAGGAGCCTATTTGGAGGAGTTTGGCCTTGTCTAACAAGAGTTAGAAAGGTGGGAGGGACAGTCGATGTAACCATAATTTGGGGAACCACTCTAAATTCTTGTGTGCTTGTTTGAATGTTTATTTTTCTTTTAATAATTGCAAGTGTTAAGTAGATGCTCTAGATAACCCTAAGCTAAAAGCTGAAAGAAAGAAACAAGATAGTAAAAAATAATCAAAAAGAGTTAATCACCTATTCACCCCCCCACCCCCATAGGTGACCAGCTAATCTTAAAATAAGAACTTTCAAGTGGTATCAGAGGGAGGCTACTAAAAAAGACCTAACAGCCTGAGTAAGTCTCCAAGGTTAGATAAAAGTTATTACATATGGGTTCAGGAGTGAACTACAGGGAGCTGGGTGCAATGAAGATTCCTATCTACAAGAAAGAGTTTTGGCATATGGAAGGAGAGGGTCAGGGTGTTCATGGAAGCAGCTAACACTAGAATCTTTGTAACTGTCAAAGAAGGACCTTTCATCCCCATGAAAGTGTCTGTCTTGGATGCAAACATCCAGACACCCAAGACTTATGAAGAAATGACAAAGGATGAAGTCATTCTTGCCACCATGGATAAGAGGGCTCAAAATGTCATAGTCAGTGCAATTGATGATTCTACCATTCAGAATCTGATTTATTGGAAAACTACAAAGGAGATGTGGGATACTCTAGTGATCTACATGGAAGGCACAGTGGAGGTGAGGGATGATGGAAAGTCTATGCTCATCCGGGAGTATGAGGCGTTCAGACAGACCAAGGGGGAGAACATAACCATCTGCTATGAAAGATTCTTCAGAATAATGAATGAGCTAAGGACCTATGAAAGGGCATTTAATCATTATGAATTAAATGATAAGCTCCTCAGATATCTCACCAGATACTGGGACACAAAGATCTGTGTCATCAGAGAAATGGCTAAACTGGGTGAAACTCCACCTCACACCCTATTTAGAAAGCTGCTCTCTTATGAGATGCAACAAATTGTCAGGAAAGAAGAAGAGACAAACTGTAAGTCTCAGGCCAAAGAGAAGTCAGTGGCTTTCAAAGCTGAAGCCACATGCAAGAGCAGGAGAAAGACCCCTTCTCCTCCTAGAAGTACAATAGATTCAGACTGCTCTGAATCAAATGCATCAAACAGCATCATGTTTGATCAGGACTTTGTTATCTTCTCCAGGCAGCTCCATAAGCAGATGAAGAAGAAGCCATGGAATACCAGACCCTCCTCCTCAGCACATCGCTAGAAGAAATCCTCCAAGGAGGACAGGTATGGCTCTAAACCTAGTAAACAGAATTCAGCTAATGTTATTTATTACAGCTGCAGCATGCCAGGGCATGTCATTGTTGATTGCCCAGTGAAGAGAAAGGAGGATAGTGAGAAGAAATCTCACCACAAGTACAAGGGAAAGATGAAAAGTCCTTTGTGGCTAAGAAAGTAAAGAGCTGGACAGACTCATCATCATCTGAGTCTGAAGAAGAGGAAGCCTATATTGGGCTAGTTGCTTTTGCTGCTGTTCAAGATAAAGCTGTTCCAACAGGAATCAAGGCCCCTCTAACACTATCAGACAGTGATTCAGAGGTGGATGGAGATGGCCACAGCTGTAGAGGGCTGATGGCAATGACTGATGAAGAGAGAAACTAGGATCAGCCTGGTCAAAGTAAGGTATATTCTCCATCATGTTATGTGTCCATGCATCAGACAAGATCTGATGCAGAAGCCTCTTCATCTAATGGTGAAGATGATTCCGGATCATAAGGTGATGTCAATTAATTAATTGATAGATATATTGAACTTCTGAATTCCTTTAAGAAATGCAAAAAACTGACTAAGAAACATGTTAAAGAGATTTTGTCTCTTTAACCTACTGCTTCTCAGCTTGCTGAAACAGCTGCTGTGTTTAATCAGACAATGAGGGAGCTCAGTCATCTGAAATTCCTGTCAGGAATCTTGATGGAAACTATCAAAAGCAAAGATAGTCTCATCAAAGATCTTGAAGAAAAACTCCAAAAGGAGGAAAGTGTTGTTGCCAGCTTCTCTCAGCCCAATACAGTGTTGCCCTTGATAGATTCCTTCACTTCACAGAAGAATAGGAAGGGATTGGGATTCAATGGTAATACAAGACCTACCCATTTCAAAGGGAAAGGGAAAGTTCCAGCTCTTCCAATGGCATCTAGGCCTCCTAACCCATTCAAGAGGGTAATATACCCTTTAAATAGGTATGACCAAGAAAGTATTTTTGGTCACTATATGAATGGTGCATCCACAAGTGGAATAAAAGATGTTCCCTGCCATTGTGGAAGCTACAGTAGGGCAAGTGGCTTTAAGGCTACCCATGAAGAAATTCAAATGGCCCATCATGGAACATTTGTCTTAGCTGCTACAGCCCCTCCTCTCAAAAATATGTGTGCAGCCATTTCTCTGAACCTGACAGCACAGAATAAGACAAAGGGTCGGTCTGTCAGCTTGCCTGATATGGCTATTTTTGATGCTATCAATAACACAGTATCTGAAAAGAAAAGTGCTGCTAATAGAATTCAGAATAGGCCAAATAATCCTGCAAGGAGACTAACGTTCAGTCAAATCTTTGCTGAAATGAAACAAAAAATAGATGCTGCATCTTCTCTTTCTATCAAGACTGCAGTCAAACCAACTGATAGGCCTACACAGAAGAGGAGATACAACAGACATGAGTGCTGGTGTTGTGGCAAGATAGGTCATTATGTCATTGACTGCTGGCATAATCCCAATGTGGTCAGAGTTAAAGCTAGTCCACTAGTCATAAATTTCGCTGGTAGACATGTTCACTTTCAGACTAATATGCACCTAGGACCCAATAGATATTGGGGTCCTAAGGTAAAGTAACTGTATATTGCAGGTTAGTCCAAGTGGTCATACCCCTATATGGTACTTGGACAGTGGATGTTCCAAGCACATGACTGGGACAAGGAGCAATCTGAAAGAGTACACTCCAGTAAAAGATGGAGCCAAAGTAATCTTTGGTGGTTCAGATTGAGGAATAACCAGAGGCTATGGTAAGATCACCAATGGCATAGTCACCATCACTAAGGTGGCTTATGTTGAAGGGTTGCAACACAACCTTATAAGCATAAGCCAGTACTCTGATCTTGGATATGTTATTGTCTTCCACAAGGATGAGTGTCTAATTAGGAGGTCAAGTGACCAATAGGTTATCTTGACAGACACTAGGAGTGCAAATGTTTATTGCTTGAACTTTCTATATTTGAATACAGACTCTCCTGTCTGTTTAGTGGCAAATGAGAAAGCCTCTTATTATGTCCTATGGCACGAGATGCTAGCCCACATAAATTATTAGACTAGTGGCAAGCTCTTCAGTCAAGAGCTAGTTAGGAATGGTCCCAATGGAAAGTGCTCCAAGGAGGGCATTTGCTCTGCTTGTCAAAAGGGCAAGCAGACAAAATATTCCTTCAAGGGTATTGGGATCAATGATTCTGTGAGGTGCTTATACCTCCTGCATATGGACTTGTTTGATCTTATGCCAGTTCATAGTCTTTGTAGGAAGGTCTACACCCTTGAGGTGGTTGATGAATTTTCCAGGTTTTCTTGGGTATTCTTCCTTAAGAGAAAGAATGAAACCCTGGATATCTACATTAAGTTTGTCATGCAAATTCAGAATGAGTTTAACAGCTCTGTGGTCAAAATCAGAAGTGATCATGGAACTGAATTCTAGTCTGATAGCATGACAAGATTCTCTTAAGAACATGGGATTTATCAAGAATTCTTTTCACCTAGAACACCCCAACAAAATGGGATAGTTGAGAGGAAAAACAGAACTCTTATAGAGGTTGGTAGGACCATGTTGAGTGACACATCTCTCCCTAAATATTTCTTGGCTGAGGCAATAAATGTTGCATGTCATGTTCTCAACAGGACCTCTATCATCAAATGCCACAAGAATACTCTCTATGAGATCTTGAAAGGCAGAAAACCAAACCTGAGTTATCTCAGCATCGTTGGTAGGAAATGTTATGTGCTTCATAATGGATAGTCTTATATCACTAAGATTGCTGCCAAGTCCTTTGATGGGATTTTAGTTGGGTACAACAATCATAGCAAAGATTATAGAATCTACAGCTAAGAGTCTATGTATGTAGTCTTTGATGAGTCTAACATGATTAACAGGGTGCTGTCAAGCCCCTCTTCCAGCACTGTAGGTACAAAACAGATAATGGATAATCTAACAATCAAGTAAGCAGAACCAGCTATCCAGAATGAAGTGGATATTCCAGAAGGTCCACCGGACACACTTGGAGGAGATTAAGATCAGCAAGGAACTGTTTCTGAAGCTAATGCTGAAAGAAGATTACCTCTAGCAATAAGGCATTTAAGAGACCATCCAGCTCACCAAATCTTTGGTGAACCAAGCCATGGAGTAGTGACAATAAGCAGAAATTTGAATACATCCATGTATGCAAGCTTTCTATCACAAGTGGAGCCAAAGAAGTTTGAAGAGGCCAACATAGATCAATTCTGGATAATGGCTATGAAAGAGGAACTGAACCAGTTCAAAAGATGCAAAGTCTAGAAGCTGGTTCCCAGACCTCATTGACATAATATCATTGGAGTCAAGTAGATTTATAGAAACAAGCTTGATGAAAATGGCATTATAATTAAGAACAAAGCAAGATTAGTAGCTAAGGGGTATATGCAGGAAGAAGGCATTGATTTTTATCAAACCTTTGCCCCAGTAGCAAGATTGGAGTCCATAAGATTATTCCTTGTATATGTTGCACTCAAGGGATTCAAGGTCTATTAGATGGATGTGAAGTCAGCCTTCTTGAATGGTGACTTAAAAGAGGAAGTCTATGTTGAACAACCACCAGGTTTTGTAGTTCCTAACTCACCTGATTCTGTTTATAGACTTAGGAAAGCTCTATATGGGCTAAATCAAGCCCATAGAGAATGCTATTAAACATTATCTAGCGTCCTCATTTAGAACAAATTCTCAAGAGAGAAGATAGACAATACCACATTCCTTAGGGAATCTAAGGGTAAGATCATCCTAGTAAAGATCTATGCAGATGACATCATCCTTGGATCTACTAATGACAACCTCTGTAGGAAGTTTGCCAAACTTATGCAGGGGAAGTTTGAGATGAGCAGTATGGGTGAACTTAAGTTCTTCTTGGGTCTTCAAGTAAGACAAACTGATGATGGCTTGTCCATATCCCAATCAATGTTCACTACGGAGTTAATAAAGAAATTTGGTATGGAAAATTCCTCCACCATAAGAACTCCCATGGGATCAAGTATGTCCATATGCAAGGATGAGGCAGGGAAACCTGTTGATGAGACTTTGTATAGGAGAATAATTGGTTCTATTCTCTATCTAACTGATAGTAGGCCAGACAACATGTATGCTACATTTATTTGTGCTAGGTATCAGGCTTGCCCGAAAGATTCTCATTACTCTGCTGCAAAGAGAATTCTGAGGTATCTTAAGGGCACACCTGATCTTGGACTGTGGTACCCTAGGAATGGGTAATGTGAACAAACTGGCTATTCAGATGCACACTTTGTAGGCTGCAAAGAAGATAGTAAGAGCACTTCTGGCACCTGTCAATTCCTTTAAGGAAGACTAGTTTCCTGGAGCAGCAAGAAGCAAACTAGTGTTGCAATTTCAACTACTGAGTTATAGTACAACTCATCACGTAGCTGTTGTGCTCAGTTACTGTGGATCCAGCATTAGCTCCAGGACTACAACCTTTATATAATTAGAAGTCCCTTATTCTGTGATTCTATTAATGCAATTTTAATTGCTAGGAATCCTGTCTCTCATTACAGGACTAAGCACATTGAAATAAGATATCATTTCATTAGGTAGCATGTGAAATGTGGCTATCAACCATGAGTTTGTCCCAACCGACAAACAAGTGGATGATATCTTCACTAAGACACTAGATGAAGCTAAATTTAACACCCTCAAATTTGAGGTTTGTGCGCTAAACCTGATATAGCTTCAGTTGCTGCTCATTTTTGTTGCAAATTATTTTGTATGTTATAGATGGAATTGTTTTTTAGAACAATAAAGACTCTTCAAGATGGTGCATCAGTTGAGGGGGAGCATGTTACAGAAATTCAGAACCCTGCCAGCTATTTGCTGAAGTCAAAAGGTGGGAGGAAAAGATGTACATGCAAGTCGGTGTATCAGAATAAATTCTGTGGCTACAGTAATTCAGGGGGAGCAGGTATTGATCACCCTGTAGATAAGGAAATGTGGAAAAAAGTGGTAACTAAAAATTTCCTTAAAAATCGTATTGCTTCATAGTGTTATGTATGTCATTGACTCTTCACTTGCTTAAAGAATTTTGGCTTCCTCAAATAGGGGGAGATTGTTGGGTCCATTGCCCTCAATGTCCAAGATTTTAGTGAAGTCAATCTTGTCAATGTTATATATAAAAATGTATTGGATGTCCTTGTAGCAATGATGGGACAGATACCTAAGTTGCTAGGTCAGGTAAGTTCTTACCTGAGTGGTGGAAAGACAAAAAACTGTCTATGTCCACAGGCGTTGAGTGAAGATCATTCACTCAACGCGAGATGACTTATAGCGTTGAGTGAAGGCTATTTAGTCAAAGCCATGAAGTGGCAAGCTGAGATAGTGGCTAAGTCCACAAGCGTTGAGTGAAGTCAACTAACTCAATGTCATACAAGAAAAGGTTGTGAGACAAGCTAATACAGTCAAAGCCTAAAGAGAAATGGCTTGAAAAGTGGCCAAGTCCACAAGAGTTGAGTGAAGATCATTCACTCAACGTCATAGCTCCATAATCATTGAGTATAGCTCAGTCAGTCAACGCCACAGGATAACTGAATATTTACTAAGTCCACATGCGTTGAGTGAGGTAAGCTCACTCAAAGTCATGTGATATTGCATTGAATAAATTCTAAAAGGAAGTGTTCATCTTGACACAGAAATTTGTCAAGCTTATGCAGGGCGAATTTGAAATGAGCAGCATGGGTGAACTGAAGTTCTTGGGATTCCAAGTTAGACAATCTAAAGATGATATATTCATCTCTCAGTCTAAGTTCACAAAGGAGTTAATTAAGAAATATGTTATGGAAAATTCTTCTACCAAGAGAACCCCATTGGGTTCCTCAGTGTCACTATACAAGGATGAATCTGGGAAACCAGTGAATGAATTCTTGTATAGAGGCATCATTGGATCACTCCTTTACCTGACATCTAGTACACTAGATATCATGTTTTAACATGTGTGTGTGTTAGATACCAAGCATGCTCTAAAGAGTCTCATTATGCAGTTGCTAAAAGAATACCGAGATATCTAAAGAGCACACCCAATCTTGAGCTTTGGTATCCTAAGTATGGTGATTTTGAACTAATAGGATACACAAATGCAAATTTTGCATGATGTAAAGAAGATAGAAAGAGTACATCAGGAACTTGTCAATTTCTGGGGAGAAGACTCATCAGTTGGAGCAGTAAGAAGCAAACTAGTGTAGTTATTTCAACAGCTGAGTATGAGTATATATCAGCTGGGAGGTGTTGTGCACAGTTACTGTGGATTCAGCATCAACTCCTGTACTACAGTGTACAGCTAAGTAAATTTGTTATGTATTGTGATTCTACTAGTTCAATTTCAATTGCTAATAATCTTGTTTCCCATAGTAGAACCAAACACATTGAAATCAGGTATCATTTTCTAAGAGAATATATTGAAAAAGGCAATATCTGTTTAAATTATACTCCAACTGAAAATCAGATTGCTGATATATTCACAAAACCCTTAGATGAAAACAAGTTTAATTTCTTCAATTTTAAACTAGGAATGTTAAACATAGAAAAACCATTTTCATTGGTACCTAAAAAAACATCCATGTTCAACTTGTATAAGAAAAGTAACAAAGTCTACAAATCTAAATAAACAAGTAAGACATCATAAAAGCTAAGTATTTACATTTCAGAAAACAAAATTTTGACCAAGTCAAAAAGTTGTGTCAAGACACAAGAGAATGTGTCGAGACAGTTGAGTAAGTGTCGAGACACTAGTAAGTGTGTCGACACTATAGATAGAAATGTGTCGAGACACCAAAAAGTGTGTTGACACTGCATAAATGCAAAGTGTCGAGACACTAAAATTAGTGTCGAGATATAAGGGTGTCGAAACCCTATGGTTTGTGTCGAGAGACATAATCCTTGTGTCGACTTGAGTCGACACATCTCGACAATCTAGTTTTCTTGTGTCGACACTAATTTTTACCCAAAAATTTAGAATAGTCTAACTGCAGCGCGCCCTTTCGAATTCAGGGAAGATTTGACTATAAAAGGGGTAAGAGAGTAGAAGTCGACTATACTTTCTTGATCTCTTGAACTTTTGATCTCCGAGTGTCAAGACCTAGAATTCCTTTATTCGACGCATCTCTTCCTAAATTTCTCTCAACTCCAATGGCACCCAAGAATGTCGACAACATCTTTGAAGGCTATGAGCATGTGTGAAATGGATTCGACTCAGCGCAAGAGGAAATTAGAAATGTTTTTGATCTAATCACAGACACTGGATTAGAATATCTTCTTTCTGAACCGTCAAACATCCAGAAAAGAGAATTTTCACAGTTCTTCTCTAATGCCAAACTAGATTCTAACTCAGAAAAGATCAAGTCAAAGGTAAATGGAGCAAAGGTAAAAATCACATCCAGGAAATTGGCCAAGGTGTTTCAATTACCAAGAATCGATCAGGAAGATGAAATAGACGCCACCAAGACTGCTGAAGCATTAGTGTGGTGCGGATTGGCTCCAACCACTAAGTTTGGAAGTACCTTAAACAGGAAGGGTATGAATACCCAAGGAAAATATTTGTCTGAAGTTATAGGTAAAGTGTTGCTCTACAAAACAGGGGCACATGATAGGATCTCAGCAGTCATGTTTGAGCTGATGATCAGAATAATTTTCAAAATCAAGACTAACTAAAGCAGAGTGGTCTTTGATAAAATAACAGAAAGTATCAAGAAGCCTAACATGGGCAGAATTTTGAGTCTCTATCTAGTCCAAGTCATACCTGACAGTCTCAATCTAAAGCTTGGATCAAAGATAAACCACATTAGAAGGATGGACATGAGAATTTTATCTAGATGGGACAGAATTTTGACAAAGGAAACATCAAAACCTAAGAAGAAGAAGGAGAAGAGGAAGAAGACTGAAGTTGTGGATGAAGTTTCTTCTAATGAATCTGGAGAACAAGAAAGTTCAAGCTCTGACAAACAAGATGATACAATAGTAGAGAAATCTCCAAGGCCCTCACATGGGACTAGTGATCAGGTGCAGGGGGAGACTGTACAAGAGAAGGATCAAGTTGAGGGGGAGAACCTCAATGATCTGCCAAATATTGATATAGATACTATACATACTATAATAATGGAAGTAGTAAAAAATCTGGAACAGGAAAAGACTGATAGAGAACATGAGGATCCAATCTCTAAGGAGACTGAGGAAGAAATTCTTTTGAATAAGGAATCTGACATCCATGGGGAGATATCTGCAACTCCAAAGAACCAAGTTCCTAATGCTAAAATTCAGCAAGAAAATGCTATCTTGGAAAACATCAATATTGATGAACAAGTTGAAATAGTTGAGGGGGAATTGCCAAATCTTGCCCTAAATACTAAAGGTGTTGAAAAGTAAAATTTTGTTGGGATGGTAAGTTCTTCTGAATCTGAAGAGGAAGAAGCCACTCTGTTGAAAAAAATAAAATTATCTGAACTGAAACAGAAAAGTAAAATCAATAAGAAGATTATACAATCTGGACCAGCATCTGTTCCTCTAGTGGATTCAAACACTCTGCTAGTTCAACTACAAATTATGCTTGACCACCAAAGAACTCAACTTGAGAAATATGTAGATGAAAGGAACAAGGACCTACAGTTTCAATTGGCTTGGGACATTAAGTCCATTAGATTTGAAGTAAATCTACTGAGACAGATATGATACATTTCTTCTAGAAGGGAGCAAATGTTGTGGTATATATTGCTAAACAGCAAGAAGACTCCAAGAAAACTGAAGATGAAATAATTGTAAAACAAGGCTATGTCCTTGGAAATCAAAGAATAATGGATGAGAACATGACGACAATGTATAATGACACTCTGGTCAAACTGGCTGAACAATCCAATGCTTCAGAAACTAAGATAACTACTGCCACAAAGGAGATGGAAACTCAACTGACAACTCATTCAGCTTCCTTGATTAAGGATATTAAGGCTTCTGACAAAAGTTTGGATAACAATTTACTGAAAGTAAAAAACACGGTAACCACAGGAATCAATTATCTGGATGGACAAGTAAGATTTCACAAGAATGATTTGAGAGATCATATGGAAAGAAAAGTCATAAAGAGGTAAAGGGTAATGATAAAGACCAGTTCTAAGCATGCTTCTTGTATATCAAACAACATCAGGGACACTTTATGTCATCCTCCCCTATGGTATGATGGAGACCAAACTACTGAGTCTGGTTGTCAACCAGCTCAATTTGAAGCTATTCATGCAGCTGAGCAATCCATGTACAATCCTCTTGCATAAATTTCATTTGAGACTATCCAAACTACTATTCAAACCATGTACAATCCTTCACCACAAGTTCAAAATATAGCATGTGAAGAGGTGGAGATGACTGCTTTTGCCTTGCTAAAATAAAAAGAAGCTCAAATGTGAAAGAAAATGTCCAGGGAACAGGCAGAAACTAGGCCAGACTTGGAACAATGGAGCCCAACCTCCAGATCAATTATCCTCACTGCACGGAAAGCAGTTAATGTTAATGCTACTGATAGGGGAAAGTGATACACAGAGCAAGAATGGGTTAAACATTTAAAGCAGCAAGAGGTCATCCAGAAATTCAGACATGATCTGAAGACAGGGAAGATCTCAGCTAATTATGTTGAGCCCAGCAAATACTTTCTCAAGCCTTATCACTATTTTGAGAGACAAAGGCTCAAGGAGGAAAAGATTTCTAAAGTCAAGATTGACAAAGGCAAAAAGATAGCTGATGACAAAGAGCCTGAAGTTAAAGCCAAAATTCAATCAGGAAAAGGCATTGTCATCAAGGAGACAGATCTTTCCTAGGATGTTTTAGTTTAGAACTTTATGTAAATTTTTTGCTTTATCTGAACAGTATAACAAATCTTTTGACAAAATATAATGAAAAATGTGGTTGCACTGTATTCTATATGTGTTATCAATTGTGTTACTTTATATTTTGTTCAGCACAGTTGATTTTATACCTTTATCATCATATTTTGGCATCATGGTGTTTATCATTGAATTGGGGTTATGACTTCTACAAATAGGGGGAGATTGTTGGCTACATTGAGAATTGTGTACCTGATTTAGAGAAGTCCTTTCAACTCAATGATATACAAAAATTTGTATTTGATATATGTTTAGTTTAATTGTGCAGGAAAAATAAACTAAGTCTAAAAGTGTCGAGACACTAGACAAGTGTCGACACCTTTGTAAAAGTTGTGCTGAGGCAAGGAATCAAGCATTGTCAACACTCACGACTAGTGTCGACACCGTCATTTTAGAAGTGTCGAGACAAGAAGAAAGTTGTGTCGACACCCAGGATGTGGGTCGACACCGTTAGTCAAGAAACCAGCTGTGTCGACACTCAGTACTAGTGTCGACACACTTTACACAAGTTATGTCGAGACAAGAAGCTAGCAGTGTCAACACACACAGATTGGTGTTGACATCTCTATAAGAGAAGTGTCGACACCCGGGACTGGGGTCGACACAATCAAAGTACAGAAGTGTCAACACCTTCATGTAAAAGCTTTCTGGACAGAATTTCTTCTAAGTACATAATTCAAAGCCTGAAGTTCTGACAATTGTCAGAACTGTCAGATGTCAGTGAATTAACTAGGGGAGCCGGTTACCTTTGTCAAAGCCTATATAAGTAGATCAACTCAACAGAAACGGAAGCAACAATTCTCATTCTTCTTGACAAGTCAATCAGGTCAATTCTGTAGAATTCTGAAGGTGGAAAGAAGGAAAATCGAGGATCAACTTCAGTCATCTCCAGCCAAGAATCAACCCTAACTTCTTCTTCAATAAGTTTTGAAAAAGCTAAGAAGGGTTGGATCATTTTCTTCACAGCAAGAAGAAGATTTCACGTCAAGATCTGTTCAACAAGAAGTCACCAATCTCTTTCTTTCTAGGTGGCATTTCAAAACACAAAATTTCTTTTGATATTATAATTTTGTAACATCTATTTGTAGATCTGAGGGTAGTGGATTAATTTTCCTTAGTTGTAAGCCAATATTATAAAGGCTGGGGTAGGGCTGTGTGCCTGAGGTAGGAGAAGGTGCAATTTCTCTGAGTTGTAGGAACTGGAAGGTTCTGAGGTTGTAGGGCAAGAGTTTGCCTGAGGAGTAGGAGTGAAGGTGCACTCTGAGGTAGGATTCTTGGAGAGGAATCTGAGTTGTAGGATCTTGAAGATCTGAGATAGGACATTGCATTGTCTGAGTTGTAGGAGCCAGCTAGGCTCTGAGGTGTAAGATCTGAGGATCTGAGGAAAAGAAAGAAGAAGTTTGGCCGAATCTAGTTCATTGCTAGATAGGCGAAGGGGGGAAAGTGGATGTACCCATAAATTTGGGAAACACTATAAAACTTATGTGTGTTGTGTTATGATGTGCTGAATTGCGTACTGTGATCACTTGTCTGCAATGATGTATTGTGACTGTTATATTTAGATTTGTTCTGCTTTTCTTGAATACTGTGATTGGATTAATTCACATGCTAAGTAAATTTCTGTGATTTAAAAGTAGCCAAGATTTTAGTTGGACCCCCCCCCCCCCCCCCCCCCCCCCCCGAGGTCACTCACTATCCTAAAACAAACACTTTACAGACATTAAATTAAAATATAGTTCAATGGACTCAAAAGAAATTTAAGGTCATCCATTTAGGGAGAGTTTGTGCACTTTCATGTTCTATTGCTCGTCATATCTTATAAACATTACTATAGATCCTAGTTGATTTCTTTCTAAGTGTGTTTGTTATTATCAAAATGGGGGAGATTGTTGGAGCATGCGTTCCACACTCCTTAGTTTGAAAATAACAAATCACGAATATATTTGATCATAGTGTTTTTGTGGTGTACAGATATAATAGGGACAATACTCTAATGATTTAGGATGGACGACATACATCAAGTTTTACAAAGGAGAGATATCACCTGCGATATCCACTATCGTCATGCGAAAAATCCACACCACTCAGCCACGACGTGCATTACGTTGCGACATCGCCTGACGATATCGATAATGCGGCGCGATAGCCCCACATTCCATACGCGATCTCCATCTCAATGGCACGGTAATTGCAGAGTGGGATATGTAGCAGCAAATCGAGATATTGCAGGCGATACCTAGCTATCACGGCGCGATAGTGCAAACACCATATATAAGCTGGATTTTGGGAAATTGATGTTACACATCTCCAGGATCCTTCATCTCGTGCATCCTCAACCTGATAACTCCGTGAAACCAGAAAAACTGCTAAGTGTTCAAGCAAGATCAAGAGCGAAGAAGTGACTGTTCATGCTTTTCAACTCCAGTGACCATTTACCAGGATTTATCATCTTCTTCAGTGTTCAAGACCAAAAGGAGTTTTCATTTTTGATTTCTTTACTTTGTATTCGTTTTGTAAATGGTAGAGAATTCGTCGACGTGTGAGTAGTGACTAGGCCCGTGTGTGGTTTAGGAAGAAATCGTCGTCTTGTGTACAACAACTAGGTCGTGGAGAGATCTAGAGGAGGCTAGTTGTTGTATCTAGTGAGAGATAGGTTTTAACTGGTCAGTCCTTGGGAGGACCGGTGAATTCTAAAAAGAAGATTTTTTTCATCACAACGTTTGATTTCAAGCTTATTGAAATCACTTGTTCAAGTTTTATCACTTATGAAATAAATGTTCGTTTCAATTCTCATAAATATTTAAGTGTTTATTCTATGTATTTGGTTATGAAAAAATCTGCTTGATTTTTGTTTATATCTGGCCAAGTAATAGTTAAGAAAAATTTTCATTTACCCTAATTTACCCCCCCCCCCCCAACCCCACCCCACTAAGGGCGCCTCAAGATCCAACAGGTCTACGTTGTCTGCGTCCAACCCTAAATCCTTCTTAACTTTGCGGAGATCAAGAAGTAGAAACTCACTTTCTAATAGCTCGGAAGAGAGGAAACACCATATGGACACAAACCCTTGCTTGGTGGATAAAGAACAGTAGATGGAGCTCAAGCCTAAAGGATTTTCGCAGAGCAATCCGAAAAAGTGGAAGATCCTGAAATAATTTGGAAATGTTAAATACTGAATCAAGCAGAAATTGCGCACGCACGATTTGACACACGATCATGCGTGTAAATCGTACGAGACCTATAACATTATATAGAAAATACAACAGTCGTGTGATTTACTCACGCATGCTTAAAACCGCCTGTGAGAGGCAAAATCGCACAGGCGGTAGCAGATAGCTCAAATTTCGACAAAAAAATCTACTCGTGCAATTTGTCGACGCGCGGATAAAACCAACCATGCATGGCAAAATTGCACGGGTTGCGGTAGATCACAATTTTTCTGCGGATAAATTGTGCACAGCCAAATAAATCATGCATGAATGAATTCGCACGTTCGTTTGATAATACATTTGTTGTGATGTAGAGTCATCGCGTTGATTGCGTGATCTCGCACGGATAAAAAAGGTAAATCGCACCACATGTGAATTCCATGGCGAGAAGCCGCCGAAATGAGCTGCAATATTCCCCGAAGCGATCAAGCATGCAATTGCACACAACAATGAGCTAGAAATATGTTTCATGTGTAAATTGTGTTTTAATGAAATATGAGCATTAATTCTATAAAAGTGAAGAAACTGCCACGAAAACAAGCCTAAATGAGTATGAAATAGGCTATATAAAATGCTCATCAACATGTTTATATGATGTCAAATGTCTAGTCAAGTTTTACCTTAATATGTGCAAGTCCAGTCAACATCAAACGGAGTTAGCGCCCTGCGGTATCTTAAGGGCCAATGGTAACTCTCAGAGAGTAGTTTTCATACGACTACACACCAATAAACCTGCACACCATACCCAATATAAATATAATCAAATACAATTAAGAATTTATTATTATCAAACCCGAGAAATGCAGAAAATATATTCCAACAGATTAACGCATCAAATTTGTATTCAAATACTACACTAATTATGAGTGTATCTCAATATATAATTTATGCCCAACCCTTATTAATATTTTGGGTTCTAGTTTTGAAATATCACTCTGATACCATAATCACACCCTCGACCTGAAAGGTTGTAATTAACGAGATGATAAGCAATGAAGGATTTCTTACGCATTCCATATGCTGAAATGTGAGCACATTCCAGAAAATCATTCCATATTCATCTCCAAACACCCCCATCTTCAAACGTCATGAGCATTTGAAATGCTCTCATCTCCACTTCGAGATTTCTTGACACAAATTTTCATAAAATAACGAGTTCACTTGTGTTTTAGGGCATGCACTAAAAAAATATTCAGAATAGTTCAAGAAAATAAATCTGAAAATTATGCAGCAAAGAATTCTAAATGTTTGAAGTAATATTGAAAGATGTAGGCTTCGTTTGGGGGGACTTATTTTCACCGGTCAAGCGGTCACGACCGCATGAACCGGGACTTAATTAAGGTCCGGTACATGCGGTCGTGACCGCTTGACCGGTGAAAATAAGTCCCCCCAAACAGAGCCGTAGAGTTCATATCATAGCCTACATCAATGGTGAAGCCTCATGATTTTGTCCAAGCAGACTTCAAATATATCCATAACTAGAGAAGCTATAATGCTCATATTGCCATCTAAAGAACGTAAATGAAACAAATAAATTTGTTGGTAACATACAAATTAAAGAAATCAGAAGACCAAATGATTAAAATAGAAGAAAACATTTTATATAGTGACGGCAAAAATGAAAGGAGGTGGTAAATTTTCTCTGAGCTAGGTGTAAATCGTGCTTAGAGAAGTACACCCAGCTTTGGTATAACATTAAAAAGAGTTACACTCCTAATTCCTAAATATTGGACAGATAAGACAGATTTAGGAAGACTTGAGAGCATCCGAAAGGTGGTGGTAAGCATCAACGCATAGCTTGAAGTTCTCTGCAGCCGCAGCCTGCATTACAGCTAATTTCTGTTACAATTTGATATTAAAAATATAATCTTTGACACTGGATCATTGATCAATTTGGTTGTTCATATGAATAATATTTGTTACCGATAATTGAACAAAGAAAGAAAAAAATATATACATATTTCAAACTAAAATTAGAGCTAGTTCACTGTATAGAAACAATGTCATAGAGAAGCAGAGAGAGAGCTATCAGTTTGCACCTTCAAATCCTACAGCTAGCAGAGTTTACATAATATTTCGTAATACAGAAGAATTTCCCAAAATATACCAGAATGTAATATTTCACAATAACTAAAGGACAAATATATTGCAGCTTACACCGTCCTTTGAGAGACTAATTGAAATGTGATCAATTGAACATGCTAGAAAAAGATTAAAAGATCCAAGACATTTCAACAAAACCTCGATGATAAGTAGATTTGGCATGCATAATATGAATTTTCAATGGCAGTGGAACTAGCTAGAATACCATACTAATAACAACAAAATAGTTCAGATATAACCAACAAACTTTGCTTCTTTTGGTGAGGTGTAATCTATGTTTTTGCTTGGGAGTTCCATCCCAATTTGATTTGGACATGTACAAAGGAGATCATTAGAGGCACATGTAAAGCGTTGTGAGAGTCTAGTCACTAGACATGTTAAACGGGGGAGGGGTAGACCAATAAAGACTTGAAATGAAACTGTACGGTAAGACATGATGTACTTGGGCATTAGTGAGATTATGACAAACGATAAGGCACAATGGAGACAAAGGATCCATATAGCCGACCCCACTATGGTGGGATAAAGACTTCAATGTTGTTGTTGTAATGCTAATAAAAAACAAATAAACAATGGCACTAATAAGAATACAAGAGGGGGGTAACCTCAAGCAATATATAGGACAATAATAAATATTATTATAATAACTATGGGCATTTAATTTGTATATTAACAATTAAAATATTAATAATTTTATTCTGTATAATAACTGTGGAGAAAACCTCAAACTTGTATATACTTTCTCAATAATCAAATACAAGGTATGAATACACATTTAAAGGAAAGAGAAGGAGAGAAGAGATCCATATACATGATGTGGGACTAAAGAGGAGAGAAGCACAAAATAAACAAATGGGTTCCATCATGAGCCTCTTTACATGATCTTTTCCAATACTCCCCCGCAAGCTGGAGCGTACAAGTAGGGTACTTGGTAGGGTCTTTGTGAGGATATCAGCAACTTGTTCAGTACCCGGAACATGCTTTAATTTTATCTTCTTCATTTGAACTTTCTCTCGGATAAATTGACAGTCCACTTCAATATGTTTCGTTCTTTCATGGAAAACTGGATTCTTTGTTATGTGAATAGCAGCTTGGCTGTCACATAGCAGGATGGCTGGTGAGGAAAGTTTTACTCCTAGATCGGCGATGAGACTTTCAAGCCATATGAGCTCAGAGACAACCAATGTCATCGATCGGTATTCTGCTTCCGCTGAGGATCGAGCAACCACTGCTTGTTTCTTACTCCGTCGGGTAACAAGATGACCTCCAAAATAGGTACAAAAACCACTGGTTGACCGTCGATCATCCAAGAACCCAGCATAATCTGCATCAGAATACGCAACCAACGTTGGAGTAGAGGATGAGGTTTTGTACACCAGCACTTGACCCAGAGCTGTTTTAAAATATCTTAGGATGCGTTCGACGGCTTGAAGGTGAAATATTCGAGGGGCATGCATAAACCGGCTGACCACCCCAACAGCAAAAGATATATCTGGTCTTGTGACAGTTAGGTAGATCAATTTTCCAACAAGTCGTCGAAAGTATTCAGGATTTTGGAGAGGAAGATCTGTATCGAAAGCATGTGCACACAGCTTATGATTTACATCCATTGGAGTAGTAGTCGACTTGCATCCAGAGTAGCCAGCATCTTGAAGGAGATCAAGACAGTACTTCCGTTGGGAGAGGACAAGTCCATCCGGACGTCTCGCGACCTCAAGACCAAGGAAGTATCGAAGGTGCCCCAGATGTTTTGTTTGAAAGACGGAGCTAAGCTGTTGTTTGACCGCTTGGATTCCTTTTGAATCCAGTGATTAAGATGCTATAAACATATACTAATAAAAGAACCGTTCCTGTTGCCCGATGTCGAGTGAATAGAGAGAAGTGTGTTGAGCATCGAGTAAAGCCGACTTCCCGAACTGTCTTACTGAACCTGTCAAAACATGCCCGAGGGGATTGTTTGAGACCAAAGATGGACTTCTTAAGATGACAGACTCGGGACTCCCCTGTGGTCTCAAAACCGGGAGGTTGCTGCATATAGACTGTTTCCTGGAGGTCGTCATTCAGAAACGCATTCTTGATATCCAGTTAATATAAGGGACAGTGGCAATGCACAACCATGGAGAGGAGGACACGAACGGTGTTAAGATTGGCTACTGGAGAGAAAGTTTCCTCATAATCGAGGCCTTGTTGTTGGGTGAAGCCACGAGCCACCAGTCGGGCTTTCAGACGGTCAATTGTCCCATCAGGAGCATATTTGATGACAAAGACTCATTTACACTCAACCGGTGTCTGGCCGTTAGGTAGAGGTACCAGGTCCTATGTCTGGTTAGCCCAGAGAGCTGTCATTTCTTCTTCGATGGCCGTCGGCCAACCAGGATTTTGGAGAGTCTCTTGCACAAAGTTAGGTACAGAAATCGAGGATAATGAAGTGGCAAATTGAAAGTGAGGGTTAGATCTACAATACTCTAGAGGGGGGGTGAATAGAGTATATTTAAAAATTGTTAGGTCCCAATAAAAGTGCTGTTACAGCTTTTGTTGTAAACTTAAAATGTATAGTAAGTAATAAAACTGGAAAACAGGAAATAGCAAACCTAGTCACAGCCACACAACAAGAACAAAAGAAAAAAAATAGACAACCAGACGACACAAGAAATTTATAGTGGTTCCCCAACCTGGGTACATCCACTCTTCTACCACTCTTGGTAGGAATCCACTCAGGTTTTTGATCAGGTGCCTGACACCAATGGGTTTTGATCAGGTCCCCAAAAACCAACTCAAGTCTTTTGGTTAGGAGACTTGCAACCAGGAATCACTTTTGAAGGGAGATGATAACCCTTTGTACATGAGGGGGTGAGAGAGTGATTTTGTCTTCTCTTTCTCAATAAACTGAGAAAACTTATGTGGAATGATGTTGTCAAACAGCTCCCCCTGAGATGTAGAATGATTCAGGGAAGATCTGGAGCTTTGTTGTAGGGTGACAGGTCTTCAATCAGAGTTCTTGACAAGCAGTGATGCAGGAGCTTCTTGACTGATTTGATATCTGTTGTCCTTGGAAGTCCTGGAGAGAATGTGGAAAAAGAAGACTCTTGATATTGTATGATTGTTCTTCTTCTTCTGAATGAAGATCACTGCCTGTCACTATGAGCTTCAGTATAATTTTCTTATGTGAAGCTTTTCTGCTACTGTATGAATTCTTACAGTCAGTCTGTGTGTGTCACTGTGTTTTTCTGACTGAGTATGTTCCTTGTCGTCGTGCTTCTCGTTCACTTTTTTTTACTGATTGTCGATGTTCTTTTCTTCTATATCTTTTCAAAAATTTGAATCCTCTGTAATTAATGCTGACGCCTTGAGAATAATCAGCATTTAATCATTTCCTCAACTGTCCCGTGGAAAATCGGCAAGTAATATTCCTGAAGAAGACCGTAATCAATGCTCTTTCTAACGGATACATTCAGAGAATGTAGAGCATTAATTATTCAGGAATTTCCGCATTTGAGTGAGGACAAAATGCTGGAAATGGCTAAATCTGGAATCGTCGAACGAATAACAAAATTCGTCGAACTGAGTTACCAGTTCGTCGAGCTGAGATATTGTATTTGTCGACAAGACAGCTTCTTGTTCGTCGAGCTGAGTTCCAAGATCGTCGAGCTGATAACAGAACTCCATGCTTCTGAACCTTTATATTTTCTGTCTGAAGTTCGTCGAGTTGACAATTGCATTCGCCGACTGGAGTTCAGCAATAATTCTGGACTTAGTCAAGTGTTCTGTGTTGACTGATATTCTATGTGTCGACATGAATCTTCTGGTGTCGACACAGGTGGATGTCGACTGATTAGTCTTGGTGTCGACACAAGTTTTATGGTATCGACATAAGTTGTGTGGTGTCGACATAAGTTGGTGTCGACTCATGTCTTAAGTGTTGACACAGATCTTCTGGTTCCAGAATTCGTCGAGTAGAGTACTGAGTTCGTCGACTTGAGAAGTTGACTTCGTCGACCTGAGAAGTTGTCTTCGTCGACCTGAGATCTTTCAACAGAAGGTTCTTGTAAAGTTGAGGTCCAAGTTCGTCGAGCTCAGAATCTTGTTCGTCGACCAAAGTCTGAAGTTGGACTTATAATAATCTGGAGTTATCCTGACTTTAGTTTGTTGAAGAATCTCAGTTTTCGTCGACCAGAGAATGAAGATCGTCGAGCGCAGCTCAGAGAAATATCACAAGATCGTCGAGCTGAGAACGTCTTTCGTCGACCTGAGTTCGACGAACGTCGAACTCATTTTACTTGGTCTTGAAATCTTCTAAGTCTTGAGTCTCTGATGGTCTTGTTGATAGCTGGTCCATGTGGTGTTGACTCTAAGGACTTGGCCTATACTCTAGGACACAACTTTGACCCTGGCTATACATGTTGGGTCATATCCTAAGTTAGTGAAACTAGCCCAAATCAACTAGGGATCCAACAATCTCCCCCTATTTGGATGAGGTCACTAATAGACTCAAAACAAAAATATAAAAATAAACAAAGCAAGAAAAAAAAATATATCTGACAGAGAATTACTAACACATGCAGCAGATATATATATATATACATGAGCTTTGTTTAATCAGATAATGCAGTTTTTGAAGTAAATGCAGAAAAGTTAAAACCTTGCAAAGGTTACTTCTTCTTCTTCTTCTGATCTATGGACTTGTCCTCCTTAGTCTTTTCACCTGTCTTTGTGAAGATAATTTCTCTTTTTGGATCCAAAGCCTGTGCCTGTGTCATTGTCATGTCAGCTGCCCCAATAATCTTCAGAGATGTAGTTCTGGGGACAACTGCTTCAGGATGTAGCTTCATGTAATCATCAACATTGAACAGTTTATTTGCTTTATCAAATCTTTTGAGTTTTTCCTTCCTGTATTTGGACATGGTTGTATATCCTGATATATCTTTCCCTTCAGCTTTTGCTTTATTGATTAAAGAATGACCAACAAGTTCCTAGAACCTGACCATTTTAGCAATGTTTGTTGTTTCAGGATCTTCAAAAGTAACAGGAGGTGAATCTGGTGTTTCAGGACTATTAGCTTTCTGGTCTGCAGGGATACTTTGTTGTTGCTGCTGAGGTTGTTGCTGTTGTTGATGTTGTTGTTGTTGGGTTTCTGAAGAGTGATGTCTTTGCTGACTGCTTCCAGAAGATCTCCCTTGATGTCTCTGATAAGTTTGCATAGGGGCAGATCTCTGAGAGCTAGATCCAGAAGCACCAGCTGCTGGAGGAGGTGGAGGAGGTGGATCTCTTCTGTATTTATGAACTGGTGGAGGAGAATATTTTTTACTTCTTTTCTTCTCCTTTTGCTGATTTTTAGACAGTCACATCCATGCTGGCATTCCTTTGTAAAGAGTAATATTCTGGAGAATATAGAATGGAGTATCATTCTTTGAGCTTGGCTTAGCAGCAGCAGGAGGAGGGGCTTTCCTTTTCTTTGACAATAGTTTCTTCTTTTTCTGAGCAGCTTCTTCATCGGAATCTTCTTCATCATCATCATCATCTGAATCACTGGCAGAACCTTGAGGGTTATCATATAGAGCATCCAATGCTTTCAAGGCTTTATCATTAGTAGCAGTCTTTTCTGTAGCAGGAGCAGAAGTTTCAAAGGCTGGAGTTTCAGCAGGAGTTGAAGAAGAGACTATACAAGAATCAGAAGTAACTGGGACAGAGCTTTCAGCTGCTGCCTTATTTTCTTCTTCAATGTCAGCCAGGATCAACTCATCCCGATCTGGCATAGGAGAGTCATCCATCACAAAGATTGGTGCTGAGATAGCTTCTGGAGGGGATGGAATGACTGCAGAGGTTGGTGCAGAAACTAGAATTACAAAACTATCACTTAGTTGCTTGGCAACTGCTGGACTAACAGGAGAAGTATAAGGCACAATAGCCAAATGTGGCTTAGTGAATTTTGTTGGAAGAGGATGCATATATACAGTATCAAAATTTTGCAGCAATTATTCTAAGTTAACTGTGGGATTTAGAATAAAATCACCAACAGTTTCATTAGTATCCATATCAGTATCAATAAAATCAATTAACTCTTTATCTATACAATCTGTATATGCTTCTGTGAAGACTGGAGTATCTGCTGGTGCTGGAGCTAAAGTGTCTGAAGCTGTAGCTGCTGCTTCATCATCAGGCATCTCCCCTTGCCTGGTTTCAGTGGAGACTGAGGCCAGGCCCCTGACTGAGGAGGGGGCAGCAATGAAAGCAGAGATTTGAGCAGATAAAGATGTAAGAGTGGTAGCAAGAGGGGTAATGGCCTCTGCTATAAGAGATTTCAGAATGGGAGTTAGGATGGTGATGATAGATGAGATTGCAGAGGGGTCCAATGAGAAGGTGGTAGATGGTGGTGCAGTTGGTGTGGAAGAGGTGGCAACAATTGATGGAATAGAGGGTGGACCAGCAGGTATGGGAAGGTTAGATGTTGATGGGGATGGAAGGGTGACATCTTGCATCATGGTGTCTGATGGTAGGATGTAAGATGGTATATAAGATAGATGTGGGGGAAGTGGAGACTGTGGTGGTGTAGAAATATATGTGTCATGAGGGGAATCAGGAGGTGTTGGTTGTTGATTTTCTTGAAGAGGGGAAGATGGAATGTCAGTGATGTCAAGTGGTGGAGATGGAGGTGGAGTAGAAACATGAGTATGCTGTTGTGATTGGGGTGTTGAAGAAATAATGGGAGAGGAAGTGAGTTGTTTTGCTGGAAGGGGTGCTGGAAGAGATGGTGGTGTGGGATGAATCTCTTCAGCAGGTGTGGGAGTGGCTTTAACATCCCTGGTGCCTTCAGAAGCTGGGGTGGAAGAGGTAGAATCCTAGTGGGCTTTGTGATTGTCCTCTCCCACCTTTCAAATAAGACATAGGTGAGCCTTTTACTGGCATTGATGAATATGATCTGGGAGACCAGTGATTCAGCAGTCTTTTCCTTGAGGAAGATCCCTAGGATCCTTCCAAACCACACTTCTTTCTTGTTATTTTTCTTCTTTATCAGATCAAATAAGATCTGAGCCCAGTTCACTTGCATCTTATTTATTACTGCACACATGACCAAGAACTGATGTCTTGTGATGTAGTCATGGGCAGTATGCTTGCCAAGCAAGACCTTCCCAACAATGTCTGTCAGGAACTTGTTTGCTGCAGACAAATGTCTCTTCAACAATTTATTTGGGTTGTCACCAGCATAACCCATCAGATTTGGCATCATATTAAACTCTTCATAATCAATTTCTAATTCCTATTCACCATTTGTCAAACCAAATATTTCAGTTAAAACCGCGGGCGTTAAGGAGACAGTGTTACTGGCGATTGATCATGTCATAGTATTGTCTTCAGAAGTAGATGAAGTATAGACTCATTCTCTGATTTTTGTTCCTGCCAACTTTATCCTGGTGGTCATCATGTTCTTCAGATTCTGTTCTTCCAGAAGTTCCAGAATATATAGAAAGATTGGATCCGAGTGCTGGAATGATTCGAAGTTGACATCAAATCCACTGTCAAACTTCATAGCGGCTAGAGCTCCTGCTGGAAACGCCATGGAATCACCTGCAAATGAGAGAAACGGCGATCAAGTGCAAGGGAACAGAAAGCGCGGGATGGAGGTCGAATAAAACCTAGATATAAGGTTTTCCAGAATATGAATCGACAAACTCCGTTCCACGAAAATAAAATGTATTCTTCGAACTGAGGTCGACGAAATAGTTTAGTGTTAAATAATTCGTCGAGCTCATCAAAAGAATTGAAGACGGTTCGTCGATCTTAGTTCGATGAATATCTTCTGAAGCAAAGTTCGTCGATCGCTGGTCGATGAAAATTGTTTCACTCACAGAGAGTTCGTCGGACTTTGTTCGACGAATATCTCTCAAACTTTCCTTGGTTCGTCGAACTTCGTTCGACGAACTTTGTAAAA
The DNA here is from genome assembly GCA_039583875.1 of Platanthera guangdongensis. Lineage (NCBI taxonomy): Eukaryota > Viridiplantae > Streptophyta > Magnoliopsida > Asparagales > Orchidaceae > Platanthera > Platanthera guangdongensis. The sequence continues at coordinate 177,774,211 of CM077158.1, forward strand.
TTCGTCGAATGCAGACAGAACTTAAGCTAAGTCTTCTTCATTGATCATTCCCAGCTGATTTAGAAAGAAAGCATGATTTTTCTCATCTAGAGGTTTGGTGAATATATCAGATTTTTGTAAATCAGTGTAGATATAGACAATCTTAATCTTATTTTTATCTACACACTCACTAAAGAAATGATGTCTTACGTCAATATGTTTTGTCCTACTATGGTGAACTGGATTTTGTGTTATGGCTATAGCACTAGTATTATCACAGAATATGGTTGAATTATTTAATTTGAACCCATAATCTAGAAGCTGATTCTGTATCCAGAGCATCTGTGAACAACAGCTGCCTGCTGCAATATATTCTGCTTCAGCAGTTGAAGTTGACACTGATGTTTGCTTTTTACAGAACCATGATATTAATCTCATACCCAGGAACTGACAAGTTTCTGAAGTACTTTTTCTATCAACCCTGCATCCAGCAAAATCAGCATCAGAGTATCCAGTTAACTCAAACTCTGATTCAGCAGGATACCATAGGCCTAGATCAGGACAACTCTTTATATATCTTAAAATCCTTTTTAAAAAAATTAGATGAAATTCTTTAGGATTCACTTAGAACCTAGCACAAATACATGTAACAAACATAATATCTGTCCTACTTGCTGTGAGGTATAATAGGGACCCAACAATGCCCCTATAAAGTTTCTGATCTACATGTTTTCCTAGTATATCAGAGTACACAACAACATTGGTGGTCATGAGAGTTTTCTTAGCTGAGGCATCAGCCATCCCAAACTTCTTTAGAAGTTCTTTAGCATATTTTGCTTGTGAGATGAAGATGTCATCAGAAAGCTGTTTCACTTGGAGACCAAGGAAATATGAAAGCTCTCTCATGCTACTCATTTCAAATTTATAATGCATGAGGTCAGAAAATCTCTTGCACAATTTTGAATCTGTATAGCCAAATATGATGTCATCTACATAGATTTGTACTAACAAAATTTGGTCCTTATGATGTCTAGTAAAAAGAGTTTTATCTACAGTTTCTCTTGTAAATTTATGCTCTAATAAGAACTTGCTAAGGTCTCATACCAAGCTCTTGGAGCTTTCTTTAGACTATAAAGAGTCTTATTTAATTTAAAAACATAAGAGGGATGAGTTGGAGAGACAAAACCTGAGGTTGTTCTACATAAACCTCTTCTTGTAAGACTCCATTTAAGAAAGTACTTTTCACATCCATTTGATAGACTTTGAACCTTTTGAATGCTGCATAGGCAAGAAAGATCATTATAGCTTCCAACCTTGCAACAGGTACAAAGGTCTGATCATAGTCAATTCCTTCCTCTTGTCTATATCCTTGAGCAGCAAGCCTAGCCTTGTTCCTCACAATAACTCCTTGGGCATCAAGATTATTCCTGAAAACCCATGTGGTTCCAATAACTGGGTAGTTTTGGGGTCTTAGAACCAAATCCCAAACTCTACATCTCTCAAATTGGTTTAGTTCCTCTTGCATTGCAAGAATCCAGTGAGGATCTTGCTCAACATCATGAATGGTTAGAGGTTCAACCTGAGAGAGAAAACAGCCACGCATCAAGTCTTGGTTGAGTTGATGCCTTGTCTGTACACCTGCTGATATGTCTCCAATTACTTGAGATCTGGGGTGATCCCTAAGTGTGACAAAATCAGTGGGTGGAGTTGGTTGTGGAACAGCATTTTGAATAAATTCCTCTTGTGGAATTATTTTTGTTGTTGGTTGAGGCTCATGTTCTTCAGCTTCATCTTCTTCACTATCTTCAATGACATGTGGAGAGGGATGAGTGGGAACCTCTTGGGTGAGGTTTACTCCATCCAATGTCTCACACAAGTGGGGTACCTGCAAGTTGCTACTGGTAGAAACTTCTTTCTCCTTGCAGTACATGTTAGTTTCATCAAAAGAAACATGAATTGACTCTTCTATTTTTAATGTTGATTTATTAAACACCCTATAAACCTTGCTTACTTGGTAGTATCCTAGAAAAACTCTCACTTCAGGCTTAGCTTCAAACTTTCTAATATATTTCTTGTTATTATTATGTATATAGCATGTACAACCAAAAACTTTAAAATAGTTTATTTTAGGTTTCTTCACTTTGAGCAATTCATAGGGAGTCTTGTTCTTCAGTTTGTGAATTAAACTCTTATTCAGGACATAGTTTGCAGTGCTTACAGCCTCTGCCCAAAAGGTTAGTGGCATGTATGCATCAGCAAACAATGTACCTGCAGCTTCAATGAGTGTCCTATTTTTCATTTCAGCTACCCCATTTTGTTGGAGAGTTGTAGGAGCTGAGAAGCAATCTCTGATATCTTCCTTCTCACAGAACTCATGCATAAGAAGAGACTCAAACTCTGTGCCATGATCACTTCTGATTAATGCAACATGAGTAGAGAACTCAATCTGTATGGTCCTGAGAAAATCTGTAAGAACCTTGAATGTATCTGACTTTGTTCTCAGAAAGAATACCCAAGTGAACCTAGAGAAGTCATCTACTATAACTAAAGTGTAAGATTTCCCTCCTAAGTTTTGTACAGCTATGGGTCCAAAAAGATCCAAGTGTAGCAGGTACAAGATCATAGGTGAATCATTCTTATTAATTGATTTGAAACTAGTTTTAGTTTGCTTGCCTAATTGACAAGCCCTGCAGAGACCTTCCTTCTTGTAGGGACCAGAGGTAGACCTCTAACAAGGTTGTGCTTAGATAACCTAGCAATGTTTTTCATATTTACATGTCCTAGTCTTTGGTGTCATAAGTCATTCTGAGTACTAGTTAAATTCAGTAAACAGATATCAGTTGTGGCAGAGAGAAAGTTTACTAAGTAAATGTTGTCTTGTCTACATCCAGTTAAAACAGTTTGGTTATTTTTATCAATGATAGAGCAAGTAGATGGGTTAAAGTATACCTGCTAAGCATCATCATATAATTGACTTATGGAGATGAGGTTATGCTTCAGTCCACTTACATATGTCACATTTCTGAATGTGATAGCTCCTATTTTTATTTCTCTCACTCCTTCTGACTGTCCACATTTTGAGTCACCAAAAATGACTTTTGGCCCCAGCTTGGACTTATAGTTGAGTAGGATGTTCTTGCTGCCAGTCATATGCTTGGAACAGTCACTGTCCAGGTACCAAGTTTCATTTACCCCTGGATAATTCTTCACCTGCAATACAAACAGTTAGTGATTTTTAACCCAGGTTACCTTGGGCCCTTTGTATGGCTGATAAGAAAAACTAGAAATAACAAAAAATTCAGGATGAGATTTATATCCTAGGGGGTGGTATCTCCTAGGTGGAATGGTCCAGTCAGCCAATGGATTAAATGATTTCCTAGAAGTATTTAAGTTTCTGGTAAAGTTATAGTTTTGGTTAAGTCTTCCTGGGTTCGACGAATTTATGTAATTTCGTCGACCAGAGTTCGACGAATTGGGTTGAGCTCGTCGATCTCTGCCTAGAGAATGAACATGTTCATTCTCTGTACCCCACGTTCGTCGATCTCTGCTCGACGAACCATACAAAGTTCGTCGATCGCGGTTAGACGAATAATGATAACTATAGTTGGCGTTCAGAGTTCGTCGATCTGGGTTCGACGAACTGGCCCTTTTTCGTCGATCTGAGGTCGACGAAAATTACTCAACTTTGTTTTTATTAGGTGTTTTCTGTTTATCCATTTTGTCCTTAGTTTTAATTTGTTCAAGGATTTTATTTACTTTATATACTTGATCAGTATTCTTCTTTCTTTTCTCAGAAATAAAATTTATGGGTTATGATAGATGATTTTTCTGAATAATAGGTGGTTCACTAGATGATGCACCTAATCCTAACTTACTTCCATTAAATCTAGCATTAGATGTGTTAATGATTTCTGCTAGTTGTTTGCTTCTTCCATTTAGTGATTCTTCTAGCTGTTTTGGCTTATTTAATTCATCTTTCAGAAGGGTGATTTGTTCACTAAACATATCTATTTCATTTTTCAATTTAGTGTTTTCTAATACTAAGCTATCATAGTTAACTTGCTTATCTCTGAGAAGTTTGATTTTCTTCTCAGAGTTAATTAAATCTAAACACATGATTTTAAAATCTGATTTAAAAGATTCTGAATTATAATCAAACCATGATAATACCTGATCAGCTTCTAATTCAGAAGCTTCCTCATTTTCTGAAACTCCTTCTGAGTTGCTTCTTGAGGCATCAATTGTCATGAGGCAAACCTCTTTTGCTCTTTCTTCTTCTTCATCTTCACTGGAGCTTGTAGATGTTGACTCCTCTTCAGTCTCTCTCCAAGTCTCAGCTACAAACCCCTTTTCCTTCCTCTTGTGTTTGTTGGAAGAGGGTTTGTTGGTGAACTATTTTCTGGAATACTTTTCTTTTTCTCTTCTCTTCTCCTTCTTCTGATTCTCTGGACACTCAGAGAGGAAGTGTCCAGGCTTTCTGCATCCATAACACACCACTTTCTTTGTTGGTGTCTTGTCATACTTTGGTCTGTCATCCTTTCTTGCTGACTTCCTCCTGAAGTCCTTTCTAGACATCTTAAAGAATCTCTTTGCAAAGAGACTCATGAGCTCTTCATTTGATGCAATGGATTCTGATTCTTCTGAGGCTTTGAATGTTATGTTCTGATCTCTTCTGCCTGCAGGAGGTGTTCTTTGTTCAGTAGCCTCCCTTGTCTTTACTAACTGCTCATAAGATTTCAGTTTGCCCAATAGAGATTCAGTTGACATCTCATTCAGGCATCTGGCCTGCTTGATAGGCCAAATTCTTGTGTCCCATGAGCTTGGAAAGCACATCCGAATTTTGTCATTCACTTCAGTGAGAGTGATGACCATGTCCAGAGTTTTTAGCTCATTAATAATTGAGCTTAATCTGTTATACATCTCTGACACTGTCTCAGCTTCCTATTTCTTGAAATTCTCATATTGGGATATGATATTTGATCTCCTATCCTTCCTTTCATCAGTTGATCCATCAACCATTTGATTTAGGGAATCCCAAATGGCTTTGGCTGATGTGCACTCAGCAACCTTCTGGAAAATGTCATCAGACATTGTCTGTGCCAATATGTTCATGGCTTTTGCATCAAACATCTTTGCTTTCCTGTAAGCATCATCATAATCTGGAGGAGGGACTGCAGTCATATCTGTAGAAGTGCTTGGAGGAGCTGCAGGTGGTTGAAGTACTCCTGTTAAGATGGAAACAAAAATATCTCCATCAATAGAATTCATATATAGCTTGATTCTTGCCTTCCAGATTCCAAACTTTTGCAAGTTACAAACTGGAGGTCTGGTGCTTGCATAATCTTTGTTTTGTGTCATGGCTGTGTTTCTAAGCTAAATGTGAATAAAGTGATGTGTAGATCTAACACAGGATCTTTGATTCAAGGGTTAACTTGTCCAACCAAAGTAACCTTCCTCTGATACCAATTGAGAGTGAGGGTTAAATCTACAATACTCTAGAGGGGGGGTGAATAGAGTATATTTAAAAATTGTTAGGTCCCAATAAAAGTGTTGTTACAGCTTTTGCTGTAAACTTAAAATGTGCAGTAAGGAAGAAAACTGGAAAACAGAAAATAGCAAACCTAGTCACAGCCACACAGCAAGAACAAAAGAAAAAAGATAGGCAACCAGACGACACAAGAAATTTATAGTGGTTCCCCAACCTGGGTACATCCACTCTTCTACCACCCTTGATAGAAATGCACTCAGGTTTTTGATCAGGTGCCTGACACCAATGGATTTTGATCAGGTCCCCAAAAACCAACTCAAGTCTTTTGGTTATGAGACTTGCAACCAGGAATCACTTTTGAAGGGAGATGACAACCTTTTGTACATGAGGGGGTGAGAGAGTGATTTTGTCTTCTCTTTCTCAATAAACTGAGTAGACTTATGTGGAATGATGTTGGCAAACAGCTCCCCCTGAGATGTAGAATGATTTAGGGAAGATCTGGAGCTTTGTTGTAGGGTGATAGGTCTTCAATCAGAGTTTTTGACAAGCAGTGATGCAGGAGCTTCTTGACTGATTTGATATCTGTTGTCCTTGGAAGTCCTGGAGAGAATGTGGAAGAAGAAGACTCTTGATATTGTATGATTGTTCTTCTTCTTCTGAATGAAGATCACTGGTTGTCACTGTGAGCTTCAGTATAATTTTCTTGTGTGAAGCTTTTCTGCTACTGTATGAATTCTTACAGTCAGTCTGTGTGTGTCACTGTGTTTTTTTGACTGAGTACGTTCCTTGTTGTCGTTGTGCTTCTCGTTCACTTTTTTTTACTGATTGTCGATATTCTTTTCTTCTATATCTTTTCAAAAATTTGAATCATCTGTAATTAATGCTGACGCCTTGAGAATAATCGGCATTTAATCATTTCCTCAACTGTCCCGTGGAAAATCGGCAAGTAATATTCCTGAAGAAGACCGTAATCAATGCTCTTTCTAACGGATACATTCAGAGAATGTAGAGCATTAATTATTCAGGAATTTCTGCATTTGAGTGAGGACAGAATGCTGGAAATGGCTAAGTCTGGAATCGTCGAACGAATAACAGAATTCGTCGAACTGAGTTACCAGTTCGTCGAGCTCAGATATTGTATTCGTCGACCAGACAGCTTCTTGTTCGTCGAGCTGAGTTCCAAGATCGTCGAGCTGATAACAGAACTGCATGCTTCTGAACCTTTATCTTTTCTGTCTGAAGTTCGTCGAGCTGACAATTGCATTCGTCGACTGGAGTTCAGCAACAATTCTGGACTTAGTCAAGTGTTCTGTGTTGACTGATATTCTGTGTGTCGACATGAATCTTCTGGTGTTGACACAGGTGGATGTCGACTGATTAGTCTTGGTGTCGACACAAGTTTTCTGGTGTCGACATAAGTTGTCTGGTGTCGACATAAGTTAGTGTCGACTCATGCCCTAAGTGTTGACACAGATCTTCTGGTTCCAGAATTCGTCGAGTAGAGTACTGAGTTCGTCGACATGAGAAGTTGACTTCGTCGACCTGAGAAGTTGTCTTTGTCGACCTAAGATCTTTCAATAGAGGGTTCTTGTAAAGTTGAGGTCCAAGTTCGTCGAGCTCAGAATCTTGTTCGTCGACCAAAGTTTGAAGTTGGACTTAGAATAATCTGGAGTTATCCTGACTTTAGTTTGTTGAAGAATACCAGTTTTCGTCGACCAGAGAATGAAGATCGTCGAGCGCAGCTCAGAGAAATATCTCAACATCGTCGAGCTGAGAACGTCTTTCGTCGACCTGAGTTCGACGAACGTCGAACTCATTTTACTTGGTCTTGAAATCTTCTAAGTCTTGAGTCTCTGATGGTCTTGTTGATAGCTGGTTCATCTGGTGTTGACTCTAAGGACTTGGCGTAGACTCTAGGACACAACTTTGACATTGGCTATACATGTTGGGTCATATCCTAAGTTAGTGAACCTAGCCCAAATCAACTAGGGATCCAACACAAATGTTTGAAGTTGTGGGGATAGGGGATGTAAGAATACATAGTTCGTCATGGGATGAGCGGTTGATTCTCGTGCCGGACAAGCAGGACGCGGAGCGTTAGAGGTCGAAACTGGCTGTATTGGGGAAACGGAGCCAGGATGGCGACGAGTGTAGACATGTATAAGAGGCGGCTTGGAAAGCGTGGGAGCCCGGTCAAGAATTTGTGGTGGTGGATGAGTGGTAACGGGAATGACACGTCGTAGAACGGGTGGTGGTAGAGGAGTTGGATTTGGAGCGGAGAAGAAAGGAAGATCCTCCTGAAATGTAACATCAGTAGAAACAGTCACCTTGCGGGCAGCAGGAGAGTAGAACATGTAGCCTTTCTGAGTTCGAGAATAGCCAACGAAGATGTGTTTGGCCGCCCGGGGATCCAACTTGTCTATGAATGCACCAAGAATGTGAACGTAGCAAGTACAACTAAAGATGCAAAGTGTGAGAGAGAATGTCGGAGTAGAGGGGAACAGGAGGTTGAACGGAGTGGCATTGTGGAGTATGGGGGAAGGGAGACGGTTAATCAGATAGAATGTCGTTGAAAGCGCAAAGTTCCAATAAGCTTTGAGAATCTGCGTGTGAAGTATGAGAGAGCTGGCAACATCAAGCAGATGTTGATTCTTACGTTCCGCGACTCCGTTTTGTTGGGGGGTATAGGCACACGATTTTTGGTGAATGACTTCAAATTCAGAGTAAAGATTCGCAAATTAGTGGCTAGTGTATTCACGAGCATTATCAGTGCGTAGAATTTTGATGTTCGTGGAGAATTGTGTGCGGGTCACAAGGAGGAATGCCCGAAAGACACGGGAAAGCTCGGAACGATCACAAAGTAAATATAGTCACGTCATCCGAGAATAATCATCAATAAAAGTTAAAAAATAGCGATACCCGGAAATGCTAGTGATTTTGTACGGACCCCAAATATCGGAGTGTACTAAAATAAAAGGAGCGGAACTCCGAGTACAATGAGATGAAAAAGATGAACGGGGTTGTTTGTCGAAAATACAAGATTCGCACTGAAAAGAAGGAAGAGATACATATGGTAGAGCCTTCTGGAGGACCGGTAAAGGAGCATGTCCAAGACGCTGATGCCAGTCGACGGAAGAGACAGAAGAGAGGATAGTAGGTGATTCAACAAGAAGGTAGAGCATATTCTGCAGTCGTCCCTTACCAATGATATTTCGCGTCCGTCGATCCTGTATCAGAAAAGAAAATATAAATGTTACAGCGCAGTTTAAATCGGCAGTGAGCCGATCAACAGAAAGTAAATTAAACAAGGAGCCCATAATATGAAGAGCCGAGCATAGAGATAGAGAGGAAGTGAGAGGGATATCACCAAAGCCGGAGAACGGAACAGTGTCCCCATTAGCCACATAGGATGAGGAGAATCCAAGTACTGATGTGGCTGTAGGGAGGTTATGTGATGAGTGGCACCTGAATTCACTATCCAGCGCTGAATAGTGGAGAGACAAGAGATCCCTTCATTTGAGATGGAGGAAACGGAGGCAGGTGGGCGGCTGAGCAGACCCTGAAGTTGTTGAAGCTGAAGTCAGACCTCTTCAAGGTCAGTACGAGTGACAGATGAGTCGTTGGCAGCAACAACGGCAAGCGAACGAGGAGGAAGCCAATGCTTGCTGTAGCAAGTAGCCTCAAGGTGGCCTTCCTTTCCGTAGAAGGAACACATAGGTCGTGGTCGGCCACCTCGACCTCTGCCCCGAGAACCTAAACGTCCCCCACGAGCAGGAGGAGGGAGAGGTAGTAAGGGCGCAGAAGTCTGCTGAAGGAGGGCCGGTGACGGAGGTCCAGAACTGTCAGGAGGTGGTAAGACCTTGAGCAACATGGAGCACACATCAGAGAGTGACGGAGTAGCAGCAGAGGAGAGAATCTGAGCCCGAACGCTCTGAAGATGAGGAGGTACACGAGCCATCATCATGGCCACACCGACGACTTCTTTTTGGGCACGTTGGGCAACAAGATCCATCGTAGGGGGCTGATGTTGAATCCAGGCTTCAACCGGAGTCTTGGCCCGAGCAACAAAGGAGGTGACGTCGGCGGCCCCTCCAACATCAAGATTCTGAAGATCTTTTATGATGTCATACAGGTGTTGGAGACTATCTTTGTCGGAATAGAGAGAATGGAGCCCATCCCACATCGCCTTAGCTGACTCGTGATACATGGTCATGTGATAAGGTTTGTCATCAAGGGAGTTGAGGAGCAATTTTTGATCTCGACCATTGTTGTGCAACCAATCTTCAGTAGGAGCAACGGGAACAGCTTGGGTCAAGTGATGTAGAAAGCCTTTGGACATGAGAACTCGGCGAACAGAGTGCACCCACTCCACAAAGTTCTTCTCGGCTAAAGAAATAGTGGTGATCTGCAATTCATTTCGGAGCTCAGGGACAAGTGTCGGGCGGTCTGCAGGAGAGGAATCCGCCTGTCTGGTAGAATGAAGAGAGGAACCCATGGCAAGGCGGTCAGAAGGCTAGATCGGCGGCAAGAAAATCAGCGACTAGAGAGGAGACCGCGCGAGCAGATCGGGCGATGAGAACAGCGAGAGGTCGCACGGTAAACAGCGCGAGGAGACCGCACGGTCTTGGTGACAACGCACCAGCGGCAAGGCAAGGAAGAGGCCGCGACCAAAATGCGGAGCGGTTAGAGAGGAGAAGCCGCTGCGACTAGAGAAGAGGAGAAGTCGCACGGTCACGGTGACAACACACCAGCGACAAGGCAAGGAAGAGGCCACGACCAAAATGCGGGGCGGTTAGAGAGGAGAAACCGCCGCGACTAGTGAAGAGGAGAAGCCACGCGGTCACGGTGACAACACACCAGCGGGAAGGAAGATGCCGCGACCAACATGCGGAGCCCGCAGCAGAGAGGAGAAGCCGAAGCGATTAGAGAAGTCGCAGCAACCAAGCAGCGAAGAAACCACGGGAGAAGACCGCACGGTCACGGTGAAAACACACCAGCGACAAGGAAAGAGGCCGCGACCAAAATGCAGAGCCCGCAGCGGTTAGAGAGACCGCAACGACTAGAGAAGCCGCAACGAGAAGAAAGAGGAGACTGTAGCGAGAAGGCGGGTAGAAAGAGCACGCGGAGAGAAGGCGAGGAGATCGCGTAAAGAGACCATAGCGAGTAGAAAGAGGAGCGGGTAGACGGGAAGAAACCGCGCGGTTAGATGGGGAAAGGGGAAATGGCCCCACCTGACAGAGAGAGAGTTATAAAAGGGTCAAGAGGAAGAGGAAGAACGGGAGGTGGAATCCATGAGAGAGAGAGAGCAGAAGGAGGAGCGGTTAGAGAAACTTAACCGCGCGGGAAACAGCGGTTAGAGACACTCTTAACCACATGGGAAGCAGCGGTTAGAGAAACTTAACCGCACGGAGGACCTCTTCGCTCTGATATCATGTGGAGAAAACCTCAAACCTGTATATACTTTCTCAATAATCAAATACAAGGTATGAATACACATTTATAGGAGGGAGAAAGAGAGAAGAGATCCTTATACATAATGTGGGACTAAAGAGGAGAGAAGAAGAAAAATAAACAAATGGGCTATGCCCGTGGTAATAGTAGAACAAATCAAGCATTTATATATGATTTTAGCACATGTAATATTAGTAATGATCATTCAATATTATTACAATATAAAGTGAAACTTAGCTATGTCAAATTTATGTATCACGTGTGTGATTAATAGTATATTATATATATATACGAGCTTCTTCGCACGGGCTACGCCCGTGCTCGAAGCTCTCGGGCGACCTTCGGCCGTATCCAGACGGGTTTCGCCCGCTTGAGCACGGGCTTCGCCCGTGCTCGCAGCGTCGCTGCGGGTTGCGTCCGCATATGAGCGGGCTGCGCATGCACCCGAAATCTTATTCTTTTTCAAAACATATACATATGAGTACTTCAAATGACCGCAAAAAAACATTAATTATTATTCCTATTTTTATTTTATAAAATTTTGCAAATTTTAATCTATAAAAATATTTTATTACTCCACTCTCCCTATCTCTTTATCACCCCACCCCCTCTCTCTCCATCTCTCTCCCACCCCCTCTCTCTCCATCTCTCTCCCACCCCCTCTCTCTCTCCATCTCACTCTTCTCTCTCTCTCCAAATCCCCCCCCCCATGTTCTCTCTCATGATCCAATGGCCAATATTCATTCTATGGTGTGCCTCCAAATACCAATATTCGCTTATATATATAAGATAAGATAAGATATATATATATATATATAGATATATATACACACGCCAAAACTTCCCCTAGAAGTTAGCATAATTATAGGTTGCACCCCTTACATTTGAAATTACAAAAACCTCCCCTATAAGTTTACATATCATAACATCCATGCACAAAAATATTCCCCTGGAGTACATTTTCAAGGGTTTTTTTGGTGCATAGATGTTATGAAATGTACTTTTACAGGGAAGGTTTTTGAAATTTCAAAAATAAGAGGGGATATTTAAGTTTTCCCTAGATTTTGAGTGGACTAAATCAATTGAGTCGTCTCGATGAAACATGTGCATCAATTATAGTTTATTTAGAACTCTTTAGTGCGTCAAACTTGGTTTACGCAAATTGTCGAAACCTGTAATAGGAGGGCTAGATTAATTCCAACTTTCATTACGCGAGCTTGGTCTTCCATTGGCACGTTCAGATCGATCGATTCTAATTCGTGTGCTTGTTTCATTTTATGTACGCGTGAATGAGTTTGAGGTGCTTTTAGTAATTCTCCGCTCTCAATCCCTCTCCTATTAAGGGATCAAAATTAAGCCGGTTACTTCATAAGTGAAATCCGTACGTGAACCTACATGAAGTGTGGCTGGCGGTTATTCATCCTTCCATCGTGTCTTCTCCCCTATCTGAGAAATCCATCGCTGATTTTTGGTGGTCGACGCCTTCCCTATCCATCTGCTGATCTCCAACCCTGACAACAGTGCAAATCAAGGAAGAAGTCAAGTTTGCTGTCTTTCAGATCTAGTAGCTTCTATATTTTCCTCCACAGGTTCCTGGTTTGATCTTGCTGAATAAGGGAGAAAAGGATTTGCGGTTCTCTGCCTATGCCCTTGTCGGAAGACATAAAGTTAGTCTGCCATTACTTGATCAGTTTTCACGCCAACAGACCTCCATTGCTGATCAGAAGTGGAAACAAAGGAGGCACAATCTTCTTCTTCAGGAAGAAAGATATTTGAGTAGACAAAAAAAGAAAACGTGGGTTCTCCATTTCTCCTATCAAGGAAAAGATAAACAGTGTTGGCTTTTAAATCTGGATCTAGGATTTCATTGGTCCGAGTAGTCTATATTGCTGCATATCAGAAATCAAATCTCTTTATGATTTTCTTCACCAAACCAATTAGAGGAGATCTTTATTTGAGTATTCTAAATTGAGGTATATGTCCGATTCTTCAATGAGCGAAACCAATTTTATCCGAAGGAATTCAAGCGCACTCCTGAGAATGACCACTATTATGCAACACGATGGCGAATCAAAGAACAGCATGCATTTTGTTTTCCGCACTTAATTTTATAGCATACTTCATTTTAATTACCTCCATTTCATATGTATTGTGTTCACATAAATTAATAAGTGATAAAAAATAGAATTGATTACACCATTGTGTAGGAATTGATTAACTATGTTCATGACGATCCTATTCTCATAAGCCACATAGCATTATATAATTTTTATTATTCATCTTTGTAGAAAATGACAAGAAAATCATGTATATATTTCTTTAATGTCAAATTACAAGTGTGAATACAAATATATAGGGAGAGAGAGAGAAAGAAATCTCTATTACAAGATGTGGGACTAAACATCCTAGTTAAGAGGCTAAATGTGCCTTTACTAATGGGCTTTTATATATATCATTCAACACTCCCCCACAAACTCGAGCGTACAAATCGTAGGCACTGAGCTTGGACATGAACTGATAGAACAGAGGTCGTGGTAAGGCCTTGGTGAGGATGTCGGCAACTTGCTCGGTAGCTGGAACATGCATTAACTCTACCGTCTTTAATTTAACCTTTTCTCAAATGAACTGACAATCAACCTCAATGTGCTTCGTTCGTTCATGGAAATTAGGATTTTTGACAATGTGTATGGCAGCCTGACTGTCGCAAAATAGAGTAGCCGGTGCCGAAAGCTTGACTCCTAAATCATAAAGGAGACCCTCAAGCCAAGTGAGCTCAGACACAACAGCTGTCATTGAATAATGCTGGGCCTCAGCGGATGAACGGGCAACAACAGACTGTTTCTTGCTACACCAAGTAATAAAATGTCCTCCAAAATAAGTGCAGTATTCACTGGTGGAACGTCGATCATCCAATGAACCAGCATAATCAACGTCACAATAAGCATTTAGAGATAAGAGAGACGAAGAGGGCTTGTTTACAAGTCCCTGTCCAGGAGCAGTCTTCACGTATCGAAAAATGCGCGCAACTTCCAGAAGATGAGAGATATGTGGCTCATGAATGAATCGACTGACAACCCCAACAGCAAATGATATATCAGGTCTCGTAACATTGAGATATATCAGTTTTTCCACAAAACGACGATAATACTCGGGATTTGGAAGGAGTAGATCAGAGCCTGAGGCATGAGCGCAGAGCTTATGATTATTATCCATGGGAGTGTTAGCAGGTTTGTATCCAGAGTAGCCCGCATCATGCAGCAAGTCAAGACGGTACTTCCTTTGAGATAATACTAGTCCATCAGGTCGTCGAGTCATCTCGAGACCAAGAAAGTAACGAAGACTTCACAGATCCCTTGTTTGAAACACGGTTGTCAGATGTTATTTGATCATATGTATCCATTAAGATCATCTCCCGTAATAAGAATATCATCAACATACACCAAGAGAATCAATGTGTTTGTTGGACGATGTCGAATGAATAATGAGAAGTCGGCTGAACTCTGAGTGAACCCAACCGCACTAACAGTATGATTGAATTTCTCAAACCATGCTCAAAGCGACTGTTTGAGACCATAAAGTGACTTCTTCAGATAACAGACAAGAGACCCCCTCGTGGTCTCAAATACGGGAGGTTATTGCATATAGACGGTTTCCTGCAAATCACCATTAAAAAAAACATTTTTGACATCCAATTGGTGCAACTGCCAGTGTCGATGAACAGCGAGCGAGATCAACACACGTACAGTATTCAGTTTAGCAACTGGAGAAAAGGTCTCATCATAATCTAGACCTTTTTATTGAGTAAAACCACGAATCACCAAACGAGCTTTCAAACGTTGAACCCTCCCATTGGACCATGTTTGAGGGCAAACACCCATTTACAACCTACGTAAGTCTGTCCAGGAGGAAGAGGGACAAGATCTCAAGTGTGGTTTGCCCAAAGAGCAGACATTTCCTCGTCCTTAGCCGCTCGACATCCCGAATATTGGAGAGCCTCATGTACAGAAGTAGGGATGGTAATAGAGGATAAAGAAAGCGCAAACTGGCAAAGTTCAGGAGAGAGGTGGTGGAACGAGACATGATTCGTCATTGGGTGTGCAGTAGAAGTAGTTGTCGGATCTGCAGGCTGCAAAATATCATCAGAGGAGGGCATCTCCCGTATGGTAGTGGACGAAGGAGGGAGACTGAAAGTGAAGGTAGATCTGAAATACTTTAGAGGGGGGGTGAATAGAGTATTGTGCTCTCTTAAAAACTCTTTACAACTTTTGTTGTATTTCTAAGTGAACAGATCAGTAAATAAAATAAATAAGCACAGCAACCTATTTAATCACAGAACAACACAAACAAAACAAAAGAAAAGGGCAACAAGACGACACAAGAAATTTATAGTGGTTCCCCAACCTGGGTACATCCACTCTTCTACCACCCTGATAGGAATTCACTCAGGTTTTTGATCAGGTGCCTGACACCAATGAGCTTTTGTTCAGGTGCTCAAAAACCAAAACCTCAAGTCTTTTGGTAGGAGACTTGTAACCAGGAATAATTTTGAAGGGAATTAAAACCCTGTACAGAGGATGGAAAAAGGGTGATGAGGTCTTCTCTTTCTCAATAACAACTGAGAAGACTTGTGAATTGATTTCAGCAGATTGCTCCCCCTGAGATCTTGAATGGATCAGGAATTCTGGAGCACTGCTTCAGGGTGACAGGTCTTCAAAACATGAGTGCCTGGACTAGAGATTGCTTCAGTAATTTCTTTGACAGATAGAGTTTTGTTGTCCTTTTGAAGTTGTCCTGTAGGATTGAAGATGTTCTCTGCTATAGGCTGATTGCAGAAAAGAACTTTTGATTGTAGTAAGATTGTTCTTCTGTGCAATGACTGTTTGTGTGTCTGACTGACTGCTTGTCTGCAACTCCTTTTTTTTTCTTTTCTGTAAGACTGATTGTAGAAAAAAAAATGTCTTCGAAATTTGAAACTTTGAGCAGTAAATGCAGTCGGCCTGGGAAGGAAGCGACAATCAATGATTTTTCTAACTGTCCCATGGAAAAACGGCATGAAATAATCCATGATCAATGCGCGTTCTAACGGTAACATTCCGAGAAGATTTGACATTAAATACTCAGGAATCATCGCCGAGAAAAGGGACGGGAAATTGGAGAAGACCTAGTCTGGAATCGTCAAACGAAGAACCGGAATCGTCGAGCTGAGTTCACAGTTCGTCGAGCTGAGCTGATGAGTTCGTCGACCAGAAAATAGCAATTGGTCTTCCAGGGAATCTTGTCAATTCTGCTTCAATATTCATCGAACTGAAAATCTTCATTCGTCGAGCTGAGATCCAAATTCGTCGAACAGATAATCATCACTGTCAATCTTTATTCGTCGAACAGAGATCCAAATTCGTCGAGCGAAGAATGATTGTGGACTTAAAATCTGAGAAGTCTTTGACTGAGAAGGATTCAAATCGTAGACCAGAAATCGTCGAGCAAAGTACTGAATTCGTCGACCTGAGAAGTTGACTTCGTCGACCTGAGAAGTTGTAAACTTGAGGTCCAAGTTCGTCGAGCTCAGATTCTAGTTCGTCGACCAAAGCCTGAAGCTGGACTTAGAAAAAATCTGGAGTTATCCTGACTTTAGCTTGTTGAAGAAACTCAGTCTTCGTTGAACAAAGAACAAAAATCGTCGAGCTCAGCACAAAGAAATGTCTCAAGATCGTCGAGCTCAGAACACCTTTCGTCGAGCTGAGTTCGACGAACGTCGAACTCATTTTACTTTGTCTTGAAATCTGCTAAGTCTGGAGTCTCTGATGGTCTTGTTGATAGCTGGTCCATCTGAAGTTGACTCTAAGGACTTGGCCTATACTCTAGGACACAAATTTGACCCTGGCTATACATGTTGGGTCACATCCTAAGCTAGTGAACCTAGCCCAAATCAACTAGAGATCCAACAATCTCCCCCTATTTGGGTGAGGTCACTAACAGAGTCAAAACAGAAACAAACAGATAAACAAAGCAGGAAAAGAAATATATCTGGCAGAGAATTACTAACACATGCAGCAGATATATATATACACAGGCTTTGTTTAAACAAATAACATAGTTTGAAAACAAATGCAGAAAGAAATTGAAATAAAATAAAGATTACTTCTTCTTCTTCTGCAAAGATTTGTCTTCTGTTGTCTTCTCTTCTGGCTTTTTGAAGATGATTTCTCTGTTAGATTTGAAGCCTCTGTCTGAGTCATTGTCATGTCAGCTGCCCCAATGATCTTTAGTGATGTAGCTCTGCCGACAACTGCTTCAGGATGGAGCTTCATATAATCATAAACATTGAAAAGATTGTTTCCCTTGTCAAATCTTTTCAGTTCTTCTTTCCTGTACTTAGACATAGTTGTAAAACCTGAGATGTCTTTACATTCAGCTTTAGCTTTATTGATCAAAAATAGGCCAATAAGTTCCGGGAACCTAGCCATTCTTGCAGTGTTGGCAGTTTCAGGATTTTCAAATGGAATTGGAGGAGAGTATGGCCTTTTAGGACTGTCAGCTTTCTATTCTTCAGATATCTGTTGTTGTTGCTGATGCTGTTGTTGTTGATTTCCTGAGGATGGTTGCCTCTGCTGGCTGCTTCCAGAGGATCTCCCCGAATGTCTCTGATAGGTTTGCATGGGGACAGATCTCTGAGAGCTAGAGCCAGTGGCACTAGCTGCTGGAGGAGGAGGAGGAGGTGGATCCTTCCTGAATCTATGGACTGGGGGAGGAGAATATCTGCTACTTCTATTCCTTTCCTTCTGCTGGTTCTTGGATAACCACATCCATGCAGGCATTCCCTTATAATGAGCAACATTATGCAAAATGTAATAAAGAGTGTCAGCAGTGGGATTGGGTTTAGGAGCTGGAGGAGGAGGAGACTTCCTTTTCTTTGTCAGCATTTTCTTTTTCTTGGCAGCATCTTCATCTGAATCATCATCATCAGCTTCATTATCTTCAGTATCAGAACCCTGAGGTTTATCATATAAAGCATCCAATGCTTTTAAAGTTTTATCATCAATAACAGCTTTTGCTGTAGCAGGGGCAGAAATTTCAGGAACTGGAGTTTCAGCAATAGTTGAGGAGGAGACTGTACAGGAATCAGAAATAGTAGGGACAGAGCTTTCAGCTGCTACCTTATTTTCCTCTTCAATATCAGCCAGGATTAGCTCATCCAAATCTGGCATAGGAGAGTCATCCATAACAAAAACTGGTACTGAGATATCTTCTGGAATAGCTACAGAAATTGGAGCAACAACAGGAATGACAAAGCTGTCACAGAGTTGCTTAGCAACTGCTGGACTTATTGGAGATGTGTAGGGAACAATAGCCAACTGTGGCTTAGTAAAGTCTGCTGGAAGAGACTGCATGTGTACAGTATCAAAAACTTGCAGTAATGCTTGAAGATTAACTGTGAGATTGAGAGAAAAATCACCAACAGTTTCAGCAGTATCCATGTCAGCAATATCCATATCAGTATTAATAAAATCAAGTAAATCAATTAACTCTGTATCTGTACAATCTGGAAAAACTTCTGAAGCTGTATCTGCTGGGGAAGCTGTAGCTGAAGCTTGTGCTGCTGCTTCATCATCAGGCATCTCCCCCTGCCTGGGTTCAGTGGGGACTGAGGCCAGGCCCTGGACTGAGGAGGGGGCAGCAGAAAGGGCAGAAATTTGGGCAGATAAAGAATTAATAGAATTCACAAGAGGTGTAATGGACTCTGTGATAAGAGATTTGATGAGGGGAGTGAGAATGGTGAGAATAGATGATATGGTAGTTGAATCAAAGGAGGAAGGGGAAGAGGATGGAATTGAGGGTAGCACAGCTTATATGTGATGAGTGGATGGTGATGAAGATGGAATGGTGGCATCTGGCATGGCAGTGTCTGTGAGTAGGGTGTAAGATGGAATGGAGGACAAATGAGGGGGAAGTGGAGACTGAGGAGGTGTAAGAATATGTGTGTCATGAGGTGAAGTAGGGGGTGTGGATTGTTGATTAGCTTGCAGAGGGGAAGATGGAGGTGGAGATGGGATGTTGGTGATGTCCAGTGGTGGAGATGGAGGAGTAGGCACATGAGGAGGCTGCTTTGCTAGAAGGGGTGCTGGAAGAGATGGTGGAGGGGGAAGGATCTCCTCAGCAAGTGTGGGAGTGGCTTTAACAGCCCTGGTGCCTTCAGAAGCAGGGATGGAAGAGGAGGAGGCCTTGGATGGCTTGGAGATCATCCTCTCCCATCTGCCAAACAAAGCGCAGGTGAGGTGCTTGCTGGCATTGATGAAGATGGTCGGGGAGACCATGAATTCAGCAGCCTTTTCTTTGAGGAAGATCCTCAGGATTCTTCCAAAACAAACTTCTTTCTTGTTGTTTTTCTTCTTAATCAGATCAAAGAAGATCTTGCTCCAATCAACAGGACGCTTATTCACCACGGCGCACATGATAAGGAATTGATGTCGGGTTATGTAGTCGTGTGCGGTGTGCTTGCCCATCAGCATTTTCCCTATAATATCCGCCAAGAACTGGTAGGCGGCAGACAGTTGTTTTTTTAACAACTTGTTAGGGTTACTCCCTGTAAACCCCATCAACTTCAGCATCGAATTGTATTCTTCAGAATCCATGTCCATATCGTCTTCTCCATTTACCAATCCAACAACTTCAGAAAGAACGGCGGGAGATAGAGAGACAGCATTACTCCCGATATTTCCTGTCAATGTATCATCCTCAGAAGCAGAAGAAGTGTATACCCATTCTCTTATTTCAGTTGCATGCAGTTTAATCTTTCTGGTCATAAAGTCCTTGAGACCAAGTTCTTCTAGTAGTTCCAGAATGTAGAGAAATATTGGGTGAGAATGTTGGAATGAATCAAAATCCATGTCAAAATCGGTGTCGAATTTCAATACGGCTAAGGTGCTTGCTGGAATCGCCATTGATGACCTGCAAGAGAGACAGAAAACGGCGATCAAGAGCAAAGCACTGAAAGCGCGGGACGGAGGTCGAAGAAAACCTAGATATAAGGTTTCCAGAATATGAATCGACAGTCACCGTTCCACAAAAAAAGAAACAGTTCTTCGAACTGATGTCGACGAAATAAATTATAGACAGATAATTCGTCGATCTCATTCAGAAGAATCGAAAACAGTTCGTCGAACTCCGTTCGATGAAATATCTTCTAAAGCAAAGTTCGTCGATCTCCGGTCAATGAAAATTGTTTCCACACAGAGAATTCGTCGATCTCCGTTCGACGAGAATCTCTCAAACTTTCCCTAATTCGTCGAACTCCGTTCGACGAACTCTGAAAAATTCGTGGAATGCAGACAGAAATTAATTTAACTCTTCTCCATTAATCATTTCCAGTTGATTTATAAAGAACAGATGATTTTTCTCATCCAAGGGTTTGGTGAAAATGTCTGCTCTCTGTAAATCAGTAGAAATATGGATTAGGTTAATTTTTTTTTGTCTACATTATCTCTAATGAAATGATGTCTTATCTCAATATGTTTAGTCCTACTATGGTGAACTGGATTCTGTGTTATAGCAATAACACTAGTATTATCACAAATAATGTTGAATTATTTAAGTTGACACCATAGTGTAGTTGATTTTGTATCCATAACATTTGTGAACAGCAGCTACCAGCAGCCATATATTCTGCTTCTGCAGTTGATGTAGACACAGATGTTTGCTTTTTACAAAACCAGGAGACAAGTCTCATACCCAGGAACTGGCAAGTTCCAGAGGTACTCTTCCTGTCCACTCTACATCCAGCATAGTCAGCATCTGAGTATCCAGTTAACTCAAACTCTGACTCTACAGGATACCAGAGTCCTAGATTAGGACAACTCTTTATATATCTCAAAATTCTTTTTAAGAAAATAAGGTGAGATTCTTTAGGGTTCACTTGGAACCTAGCACAAAGGCATGTGACAAACATGATATCAGGCCTGCTAGCTGTTAGGTATAATAGGGAGCCAACAATTGTCCTATAATGTTTCTGATCTACATGTTTCCCTTCTGCATCAGAATCCACAACAGCATTTGTAGTCATAGGTGTTTTCATTCCTGAAGCATCATCCATCACAAACTTCGTAATAAGCTCTTTAGCATACTTAGATTGGGAGAGGAAGATACCATCAGGGAGCTGCTTCACTTGGAGACCAAGGAAGTAGGAAAGCTCACTCATGCTACTCATCTCGAATTTGGAACGCATGAGGTCAGCAAACCTCTTGCATAATTTAGGATCAGTAGACCCAAAAATGATGTCATCCATATATATTTGTACTAACAAAATTTGGTCCTTATGATGTCTAGTGAAAAGAGTTTTATCTATGATTTCTCTTGTAAATTTATGCTCTAAAAGAAAACTTGCTAAGGTCTCATACCAAGCTCTTGGAGCTTACTTTAAAACATATAGAGCTTTATGCAATTTAAATACAAAAGAGGGTTTAGTTAGAGAGATAAAATCTGGAGGTTGTTCCACATAAACCTCTTCTTGAAGCACTCCATTCAAGAATGCACTCTTGACATCCATTTGGAAAACTTTGAATCTCCTTTGAGCTGCATAGGCAAGTAATATTCTTATGGCCTCTAACCTTGCAACAGGGGCAAAGGTTTGGTCATAGTCAATTCTTTTCTCTTGCCTGTAACCTTGAGCAACAAGCCCAGCCTTGTTTCTCACTATGTTTCCTTGAGCATCTAGCTTGTTTTTGTAAACCCATTTGGTTCCAATAACTAGGTAGTTATGGGGTCTTGGAACCAAATCTCAAACTCTACATCTCTCAAACTGATTTAGTTCCTCTTGCATTGCAATGATCCAGTGGAGATCTTGCTCAGCTCCATGAATTGTGAGAGGTTCAATCTGAGAGAGAAAACAGGCATGCATCAAGTCTTGGTTGAGTTGATGCCTTGTCTGTACACCTGCTGAAATGTCTCCAATCACTTGAGATCTGGGATGATCTCTAAGTGTGACAAGATCAGCTGGTGGAGTTTGTTCAGGAACAGCTTCTATAACTAATTCCTCTTGAGAAATGTTATTAGCTGTTGAGGGAAGTTCAGCCACATACACTTGAATTTCTTCTTCACTGTCTTCAGCAACCTGTAGAGAAGGATGGGTTGATACCTCTTGGGTAAGGTTTAGTCCATCCATAGACTCACACAGTTGTGGAACCTGCAAAAAGCTATTGGTAGAAATCTCTTTCTCTTTGTAAAACATGTTAGCTTTATCAAAAGATACATGGACTGAATCTTCAATTTTAAGAGAGGATTTATTAAACACCTTATTGGTCTTGCTTACTTGGGAGTATCCTAGAAAAATCCCTTCTTCAGTCTTAGCCTCAAACTTTATAATGTATCTTTTGTTGATTGTGTGAATATAACATATGCAACCAAAACCTTTAAAGTATGTGATTTTTTGTTTCTTCACTTTAAGTAATTCATAGGGGGTCTTATTTTTCAGCTTATGTATAAGGTTTCTATTCAGGACATAGTTAGCAGTATTTACAGCTTCTGCCCAAAAGGATAGAGGCATGTAAGCATCTGCCAATAATGTGGCTGCAGATTAAATGAGTGTCTTATTTTTCCTTTCAGCAACCCCATTTTGTTGGGGAGTTCTAGGAGCTGAGAAACACTGTCTGATACCTTCTTTCTCACAGAACTCATGCATAAGAAGAGACTCAAACTATGTGTCATGATCACTTCTGATCAATGCAACATGAGTAGAGAACTCAATATGTATGATCCTGAGAAAATCTGTAAGAATCTTGAATGTATCTGACTTAGTTCTCAGAAAGGCTACCCAAATGAATCTGGAGAAGTCATCAACAATCACTAAATTGTAAGACTTCTCTCCTAGGTTTTGTACTGCAATGGGTCCAAATAGATGCACATGAAGCAAATACAAAATCTTAGGTGAATCACTTTTATTAATGGATTTGAAACTAGTTTTACTTTGCTTGCCTAATTGACAAGCCCTGCATAGGTTTTCCTTCTTGTAGGGGCCAGAAGGTAAACCTCTAACAAGGTTGTCTTTAGATAACCTAGCTATATTCTAAAGGTTTACATGACCTAATCTTTTATGTCATAACTCATTTTGGTTACTAGTAATATTGAGTAAACAAACATCAGTTTTGGCAAAAATAAAGTCTACTAGATATATGTTACCTTGTCTAATTCTAATTAAAACAGTTTTGTTTTCATTATTAATAATAGAACAAGAGATAGAGTTAAAGTGTACCTGATAACCTTCATCACATAGTTGACTTATGGATATTAGGTTATGTTTGAGTTCTCTTACATATTTTACTCTCTTGAAGGTAACTGTTTCAATCTTTACTGCTTCATATCCTTCTGACTGGCCACTATTTGAATCACCAAAGATTACCTTTGGTCCTAGCTTGGACTTGTAATTTGATAGATTGTCCTTGTTGCCTGTTATATTCTTGGAGCAACCACTGTCCAAGTACCAGGTCTGACTCACCCTTGGACAGCTCTTCACCTGTACCTGTAATGAAAAACAAAACTCAATTATTCTTGACCCAGGTTACCTTGGGTCCTTTATTTGGTTGAAAAGAAAAACTGGATATAACTGATAAAGTAGGTTGGGATCTATAACCTAAGGGGTGATATCTCCTAGGTGGAATTACCCAATCAGCTACTGGATTGAATGGTTTATTAGCTGGCTTAGAATTTCTGTAAGAGAAATAATTTCTGTTTGGTCCTTCTGGGTTCGACGAATTTTTGTAAGTTCGTCGACCAGAGTTCGATGAATAGGGCTGAGATCGTCGATCTCTGCTCAGAGAATGACTGTAGTCATTTTCTGCTCCCCAAGTTCGTCGACCTCTGTTCGACGAACCATACAAAGTTCGTCGATCGCAGTTAGACGAATTGTTATAATTGAAGTTTGCGTTCAGCGTTCGTCGATCTGGGTTCGACGAACTGGCCACATTTCGTCGATCTGAGTTCGACGAATGCTGCTGAACCTTGTCTTTATTAGTTGTTTTCTGATTTTTATTTCCATTATCTATGGGTTTTGGGTTATTTTCTGACATTGGTTTGTCTATTATCTTTTTTTTTCCCTTGGCAGAAATAAATTTAATGGGTGTTGTAAGAATGTTTTTCTTAAGGCACCCAAGAACAGCTTGTCATTTAATCTGGCATTTACTGTGCTTGTTATGTCCATCAGCTTGAGGCTTCTCCCATTGAGAGATTGCTTAAGTTGTTTGGCCTCACATAAGTCAGATTTTAATTTAATTATTTGTTCATTTTCTAGAGTTAGTTGATCTTTTAGTTTAATATTTTCTGAGTTAACAGATTCAATATTTCCTAGTCTTTCTCTAAGGGTTTTTATTTGTTTCTCTGAATTGATTAAATCTAAACACATAGTTTTGAATTCAACTTTAAATAAATCAGAATTAAAGTCAAAACTTGAAAGAACCTGATCTGCCTCTGAGTCTGAGGCTGCTTCATCTTCAGATTCTCCTTCTGATCCAGAACAACTCCTGGAGGCATCAATTGTCATAAGCCAAACCTCCTTGGATCTTGCTTCTTCCTCTTCTTCACTTGAGCTGGAAGAGGATGATTCTTCCTCTGTATCACTTCATGTCTCAGCAACAAAGCCCTTGTCTTTCTTTTTGTACTTGCTGGAGGAGGGACTGCTGCTGTGTTTTCTCCTGCAGTCCTTTTCTCTGCTTTTCTCCTTCTTCTGCTTTTTTGGACATTCTGAGATGTAATGTCCAGGCTTTCTGCAACCAAAGCACACAACCTCCTTGGTTGGTGTCTTGTCAAATCTGGGCTTATCATCCTGCCTGGATGATTTCCTTCTGAAATCCTTTCTAGCCATCTTATAGAATCTTTTTGCAAAGAGGCTCATGAGTTGCTCATTGGATGTTGAGATCTCACTTTCCTCAGATGCTTTGAAGGCTATGCTGTGATCCTTTCTCACTGGAGTTGTTACTTTCTGTTCAGCTGCTTCTCTTGATTTGATCAGCTGCTCATAAGATTTTAATTTGTCTAGCAGAGATTCAGTGGATATCTCATTTAGGCTTCTGGATTCTTTGATAGGCCAGATTCTTGAATCCCAAGAGCTAGGGAAGCACATCAAAATCTTATCATTCACCTCTGTCAGGGTGATGTCCTTATCCAAGGTCTTAAGCTCATTGATGATTGAGCTCAACATATTGTACATCTCAGCCACTGATTCAGCCTCATCCTTCTTGAAATTCTCATACAGGGATATGAGATATGATCTCATGTCTTTCCTTTCATCTGCTGAACCAGCTACCATTTGGTTGAGGGAATCCCAAATGGCCTTGGCTGAGGTGCACTCAGCCACCTTCTGAAATATGTCATCTGACATTGTCTGAGCCAAGATATTCATTGCCTTTGCATCTGCAATTTTGGCTTTCTTGTAGGCATCATTATTCTCTGGAGGAGGTACTGCAGTCATGTTGGTAGAGGTGCTTGTAGAAGCTGCAGGTGCTGGAGGTACTCCTGTCAAGATAGAACCAAAAATATCATCATCAATAGAATTCATATATAATTTGATTCTTACCTTCCAGATGACAAACTTGTTAAGATTGCATACTGGAGGTCTGATGCTTGCATAATCTTTGTTTTGAGACATTTCTGTGAATAAATAAATATAATAACAAAAACAAAACAATCAGATCTAACAAGAGGGATCTTTGTGGTTCAGGTGTTAGCCTGTACAACCAGTTAATCTCTTAAGGTGCGGTATTTTAACCAACCTCCCTCTGATACCAATTGAAAGTGAAGGTAGATCTGAAATACTCTAGAGGGGGGTGAATAGAGTATTGTGCTCTCTTAAAAACTCTTTACAACTTTTGTTGTATTCCTAAGTGAACAGATCAGTAAATAAAGTAAATAAGCACAGAAACCTATTTAATCACAAAACAACACAGCCAAAACAAAATAAAAGGGCAACCAGACGATACAAGAAATTTATAGTGGTTCCCCAACCTGGGTACATCCACTCTTCTACCACCCTGGTAGAAATCCACTCAGGTTTTTGATCATGTGCTTGACACCAATGAGTTTTTGTTCAGGTGCTCAAAAACCAAAACCTCAAGTGTTTTGGTAGGAGACTTGTAATCAAGAATAATTTTGAAGGGAATTAAAACCCTGTACAGAGGATGGAAAAAGGGTGATGAGGTCATCTATTTCTCAATAACAACTGAGAAGTCTTGTGGATTGATTTCAGCAGATTGCTCCCCCTGAGATCTTGAATGGATCAGGAATTCTGGAGCACTGCTTCAGGGTGACAGGTCTTCAAAACTTGAGTGCCTGAACCAGAGATTGCTTCATGAACTTCTTTGACAGATAGAGTTTTGTTGTCCTTTTGAAGTTGTCCTGTAGGATTGAAGATGTTCTCTGGTATAGGCTGATTGCAGAAAAGAACTTTTGATTGTAGTAAGATTGTTCTTTTGTGCAATGACTGTTTGTGTGTCTGACTGACTGCTTGTCTGCAACTCCTTTTTTTTCTGTAAGACTGATTGAAGAAAAAAAAATGCCTTCGAAATTTGAAACCTTGAGCAGTAAATGCAGTCGGCCTGAGAACGAAGCGGCAATCAATGATTTCCCTAACTGTCCCATGAAAAAACGGCATGAAATAATCCATGATCAATGCGCGTTCTAACGGTAACATTCCGAAAAGATTTGGCATTAAATACTCAGGAATCATCGCCGAGAAAAGGGACGGGAAACTGGAGAAGACCTAGTCTGGAATCGTCAAACGAAGAACAGGAATCGTCGAGCTGAGTTCACAGTTCGTCGAGCTGAGCTGATGAGTTCGTCGATCAGACAATAGCAATTGGTCTTCCAGGGAATCTTGTCAATTCTGCTTCAATCTTCGTCGAACTGACAATTTTCATTCGTTGAGCTGAGATCCAAATTTGTCGAACAGATAATCATCACTGTCAATCTTTATTCGTCGAACAGAGATCCAAATTCGTCGAGCGAAGAATGATTGTGGACTTAGAATCTGAGAAGTCTTTGATTGAGAAGGATTCAAATCGTAGACCAGAAATCGTCGAGCAAAGTACTGAATTCGTCAACCTGAGAAGTTGACTTCGTCGACCTGAGAAGTTGTAAACTTGAGGTCCAAGTTCGTCGAACTCAGATTCTAGTTCGTCGACCAAAGTCTGAAGCTGGACTTAGAACAAATCTGGAGTTATCCTGACTTTAGCTTGTTGAAGAAACTCAGTCTTCGATGAACAGAGAACAAAGATCGTCGAGCTCAGCACAAAGAAATGTCTCAAGATCGTCGAGCTCAGAAAACCTTTCGTCGAGCTGAGTTAGATGAACGTCGAACTCAATTTACTTAGTCTTGAAATCTTCTAAGTCTGCAGTCTCTGATGGTCTTGTTGATAGCTGGTCCATCTGAAGTTGACTCTAAGGACTTGGCCTACACTCTAGGACACAAATTTGACTCTGGCTATACATGTTGGGTCACATCCTAAGCTAGTGAACCTAGCCCAAATCAACTAGGGATCCAACAGAGACAAGTATACACACGAGTGATAGGTGGTTTGTGAGGAAGAGGCGTAGTAAGAGGAGGTGGGTTTGGTGGGAGTTGTGTAGGAAGGAGAGGCGGAAGGTTGGAAGTAACAGGAACATCAGGCCGCGGAAGTAGTGGTGGAAGGAGAGAATCAGTTGGTTGAGAATGATATGATTGATCTTTGAGAAAGGTGACATCAGCAGAAGTAACAACCTTGTGATCTTTAGGAGAGAAGCAGACATAACCTTTCTGAGTAAGGGAACAACCAATGAACATATATTTTGTGGCACGAGTGGCGAGCTTGTCTATGAACGGGCCAAGATTATGAACATAGCACACACAGCCAAACAAGCGAGTGGTGGCTGAAAAGGGAGGTGTGGAGGGAAAGAGAAGGTTGAAGGGAATCGCAAAGTTGAGAACAGATGAAGGCATGCAGTTAATAAGAGAACATGCAGTAGAGACCGCGAAATTTCAGTATTGCTTGGGAACATTCATTTGAAACATAAGAGACCGGGTAACCTCAAGTAGGTGGCGATTCTTATGTTCATCAACGCCATTTTGTTGGGGGTATAGACACATGACGTTTGGTGGATGATGTCAAACTCAGCACATAGGTTGGTAAATGCATGACTAATATATTCACGGGCATTGTCAGAACGAAGAGTTTTCACAGTAGTGGAGAACTGGTTGCTTTCGGTGATAAAAGCACGGAAAACACCCAGCAGTTCAGAGCGATCACGAAGGAGATACAATCATGTCATTCGAGAGCAATCATCGACAAAGGTAGCAAAGTAATGATAGCCAAAAACACTGGTGATTTTGTATGGTCCCAAGATATCAGAGTGAACAAGATCAAAGAGATCAGCACTCCGAGTGGGATGAGGCGAGAGCGTAGACAGATAATGTTTTCCATAGATACAGGACTCACAAGTGAATTCCAGGATGGAAACATGGGGAAGAGCTTTGCGGAGTATGTTTAGAGGGCATCCAAGACGGCGATGCCACTCAGAAGAGCTAACAGAGGACAAAACCGTTGGAGGAGAGGGGTCAAGGACGTAGAGACCATTCGAGAGATGCCCTTTTCCAATGATAGACTGCGTATTGCGATCCTGCACAACACAAGAGGTGGAGGAGAATGTTACGTAGGAATCAAGATCTTGAGTAAGACGACTAATAAAGAGACTGTAGCGACCAGAAACGGAGCCCACAGCAGTCACAGTGGCAACACACTAGCGTCAAGAAGGGCCACGACCAGAAAAAGAGCCCGCAGCGGTTAGAGAAGGTCGCAGCGGACAAAAGCAGTACCCGGCACAAGAGAGGCCAAAGGGCAGTCCGCAATTGTGTAAGGCGAGACAGCGCTATCAAAGGAGAAGGCCGAAGGAATGAGGAGACCGCACGGTGAGGGAGAGAAGACCACAGCGACAAGAGAAACAAGTCCGCGCGGTTGGGGAGAGAAGACCGGACGAATAGTCCGCGCGGTTAGGGAGAGAAGACAAACCCAGCGGTAAGAGAACAATCTGCAACGGCAAGGAGAAGCAATCAGTGGTCAGATCCCGCGGCAAGGAGCGAGGACCGCGCGGCAAGAGGAGAGGATAGCGCCACAAGTTGGTCCACGGAGCAGATTTGAGAAGCAACCCGAGGTCAGATCACGCGGAAAGGGGGAGAACACCACGCGGCAAGGTGGTCCACGGACCAGACTTGAGAGGGTATAAAAGAAGGGAGAGAGGTAGGGAAGAGGGGGAAGTGGATCCACGGAGAGGGAAAGATGCGGGTAGGAAAGAAGAGACCGCAGCACGGTGCGGTTAAGGAAGGTAGAGACCGCCGGGCAGACCAGTAAGGTGGTGGGCGGTTAGAAAAAAACAGGTCGGATCTTTGATTCTGATACCATGTAGAAAATATTGAGAAAACCTTGTATATACTTCTTTAATGTCAAATTACAAGTGTGAATACAAATATATAGGGAGGGAGAGAGACCACGCGGCAAGGTGGTCCACGGACCAGACTTGAGAGGGTATAAAAGAAGGGAGAGAGGTAGGGAAGAGGGGGAAGTGGATCCACGGAGAGGGAAAGATGCGGGTAGGAAAGAAGAGACCGCAGCACGGTGCGGTTAAGGAAGGTAGAGACCGCCGGGCAGACCAGTAAGGTGGTGGGCGGTTAGAAAAAAACAGGTCGGATCTTTGATTCTGATACCATGTAGAAAATGTTGAGAAAACCTTGTATATACTTCTTTAATGTCAAATTACAAGTGTGAATACAAATATATAGGGAGGGAGAGAGAGAGAGAGAGAAATCCCTATTACAAGATGTGGACTAAACATTCTTGTTAAGAGGCTAAATGGGTCTTTACTAATGGACTTTTACATATATCATTCAACAATCTTCATTAGATGTGTGACTTACTGCCGAGGAATTAAAAGAATTGTTAGAGTGAATCTATAAACGATACTGAAAATAGAATAAGATGTCATGAGGTCAGGACATGCACAATATAGAGTAGAAAATGCAGCCTATTATACAAGAACAGAAATCCAATTATAAATCTTGATAAATTCTATCAAATAAATAAACAAGATTAATCACTTCACCTGTGCAAGGCCGCAATGTTTGTCAGGGTGCCACTTAAGAGCAGACTTGTGAAATCTGCACTTTGTTAAAGAATTATGAGGTCTACTAGGCAGCAGGGGGTGGGGTGGGGGGGGGGGGGGGGGGAGGGTAATTGCTGGGACCTCCCGTGCGATTTTGCACAATTACAGGTACCTCCCATCTATGTCTTGAAATTACGTGGACCACCCATACCAGTTTACAAAGTCCCCTTCTATCTAACATTTCGATGAAAAGTGTCAAAATTAGCAAAAACAATATCACATATATTCCAATTTTACCCTTTGTAATCATAAATCAAAATGTTCTCGTAGGAATATGTTGAAATGGTACAGTTGGATTATAAGATCTTTTTGCTGTATGTGAAGTAGAAAGGAAGAGGGAAAATATTTGAGTGATCTTATTCATCCATATATGGCATAATATATAGAAAATACATTGACACTTAAAACTTGACTCAAGATGTGGGACTAAACCCACTCACATACTAATAGACCAATATTAATACTAAACTAATAATCTCAACTTGTGACACTTCTTCCAAATTTTAGATGGAAGGAGAAGCTTGTAAACTTAGCAAACTTGTAGGGGCAGTCCGCATAATTTCAAAATAAAGAAGGGAGGCACCTGTAATTATGCAAACTCGCAGGGGAGGTCCCGATAATTAGCCCTATATATATAGGGATAGATAGATAGATAAATATAGATAAAGAGAGAGAGCATGTAATAGTTAGAAAAAACTTACGCTCTTTTGACATCGTCCAAACATAAAGGTCCTGAAGATGGCAACCCAAGGGCAATTCTACTGGAGTGCTGGTCTACATCATTTACTTCGTCTTCTTCGATATCGCTTTCGTTCAAGAATCTTCCCCTGTACTTCTCAGATTTCGGCTCATCTTTCCATTTGAAACCAGCAGTTGAGTTTTGACACTTGGTGCTTTCCCATGTATTAAAAGACCAAGTGAAAGATTGTTGCCCGCCAAAGTTAGCAGTAAATATCATCTCTGGCAGCTCCTCTTCATCTCCATAAGGGAAGTGCTTGCTTTTCGGCCAACCTAGAATAAAGAAGTGAAGACTTGACATATTTTATGATATGAGAAGAATGGCAATTATTTGGAGATCACAGAAGTGCCATCATATTGAGAAAAGATGCATTGCTAATATGTATAGTGGCAAACAAAAAAATTCAACTTCATGAACAGTTGGAACATGATTCAACACTCTTTTGGTTTTAAAAAAAACAAATACTGATTGGTTATTACTAATGTCAATTTCAAGTTTTAATAGTGTGCAGATGGACACATACAAATGAGATAACAAAATAATCAAAAAATGGAAATTGCAAAAAATTCCTTTGTAACCGTATGGAGTTAACCCTGTCGTAAGCTCTAATGAAGAAATTAGGATTTTGCAACAAAGGGTTGAGGAATCAGCTTTCGGAAAGTGGCCAACTGAACATTATTTTTTGACGGTTTGATTACAGAACATTATTCCATTCTACTGGGTATCAGAGGAAACTCGCAAATCCTAGCTGTTGCCCCGCTCGCCTCCCGCATGCCTCCCGTTTCGCCGTTTTGAGCGGCCGCTGGTGCTTGTCCCGCATTTGCAGTCTCCTGGCATGCTCGATGTTGCCAACGGTTGCATAGGAGACCGTCATTGTTTTCCCGTGATGCCACCGGAGATCATACCGCCGCCGCTACTGCTCTGTTGATGCTGCTCCCGTGATCCCGCCGCTATCCTTTTGTTGATGTTGTTGTGCTACTCGGTGTTGCGTCGATCGTGTTGATGCAACCGCTGCTACTCAATGATGCGCCGCCTGTTTTTTGCTGATGTTGTTGCTGTGCTTTTTTGGTGCTAATGTCGTTGCTGCTCTGTGCTCATGATTCCCCATGTTGTTGCTCTTGCCTCTGCTGTTGTAATGTCGTTGCTGCTGTTTTTTCTCTTGTTTTTGTTCTGTAATGCCGCTCCTGTCTTGATTTTCCTCAGTGTCGTTTGATCTCTCGCCCCCTCTTTGCCAGTATGGATGATCCTGATTCCTCGGCATCCTCTCTGGGTGTGCTTCAGCCTCAAGTGAGCGACTCTCAGCGTCTTCATGGTCACTCTGGGTTCTTGAAAATTACCACGGTTTCCTTGGATAGTAGGATGACACGAATTACCTTGAATGGTCTCGCGCTGCCCAACATGTCTGAAAGTGATAGATCTTAAGCAGAAAGGGTAGAGTTTGTCACAACACAAAATACATAAAGCAAGAAATCAAGCAACACAGAAAAGACACGAGTATTTTATAGTGGTTCCCCAAATCTGGGTAGTCCACTCTTCTACCACCCTGGTAGGAATCCACTCAGGTTTTTGATCAGGTGCCTGAAACCAATGGGTTTTGATCAGGTCCCCAAAAACCAACTCAATTCTTTTGGTAAGTAGACTTGCAATCAGGAATCACTTTTGAAGGGAGATGACAACCCTTTATACAGGAGGGGGAAAAGAGGTGATGGAAATCTTCTCTTTCTCAATAGCAACTGAGAAGACTATGTGGATATTGATGTTAGCAGATGTTCCCCCTGAGATATTGATTGGTGCAGGGAAATCTGGAGCACTGCTTCAGGGTGATAGGCCTTCAATCTTCAGGCCTGGAGCAGAGTATCCTTCAGGAACTTCTGACAGATAGAGATTTGTTGTCCTTGAAGTTGTCCTGCAGTGATAGGGAAGAATCTTGATAGATGATTAGATGTTCTTCTTCTTCTTGATGAAGTTGTTCTCTGGCCTGGGCTTCTAGTTACTGTAGTGATATTGCCCTTTCTGTATATTTCTTTTCTGTCTCTTTTCTTTTTGTCTGGCGTCTGTCGTGTTTATTCTGTCTTCTTCCCTCTATTTGAATTCCGTAAACTTGATGGTGGAAGAAACATTCTCGAGAGTGAAGATGCTTTGGAAACTGATCCTCATTTAATTCCTCTGTAACTGTCCGTTTGAACGACTATTTTTCACTGGGAATGTTGACTGTAATTAATCCCCAATTAATTCTGTCAACTGTTACTGATTGCTCAAAAATCGTCGACCTGAACTTTCGTCGAGTTCATCAATTGTCGACCTGAGTTCGACATTCGTCGAACTCAGCTAGATTTGTCGAGCTGAATATTTTGCCTGCGTTTGTCGACCGGAGTTTGCAGTTCGTCGAGCTCAGTTTCTGTGTTCGTCGAGCTGAGAGAGCTGTTGAGTGTCGACACAGCCTTGCTTGAGTCTTGAGATCGTCGACCTGAGTTCAGAGAAGCAACTCGGAATTCGTCGACCGGAGATCGTCGTTCGTCGAACTGCGTTCGACGATCGTCGATATGATTCTCTGACTTTGTCTTAACTGCATTTCTTGGACTACTTTTCTACAATTCTGGAGAGTCCTTCTGAAAGACCAAGCCTAGAAATAATCCTATGACCCATGACTATACATGTTGGGTCAATCTAATATTCCTAATAGTGTTCCTTACCCAAATCCTAACTGGGGTTCCAACAATCTCCCCCTATTTGGGTGAGGTCACTATTTACATAAAAAGAAGTAAAGTACAAGGTAATTTAATACAATCTCTCCCTAAATCTGGATCAAGTACTACTACTGTTGTTGTTGCTGCTGCTGATACAGCTGTTGTTGATCCTTGCCCAAAATTGCAGCATTATAATCTGTTGTTACTGTTGCCTCAATTTCCACAAACTGCTGCTACTGCTGGAATTTCTGCAGCTTCATTTACAGGCACCTCCCCCTGTATGCATAGCCACTATTCCTCTGTGGTAAAACAACCAATCTCCCCTTATATTGCATAGTCTTGCACAAACTATTTAGCCATTGATATCCTGTATATTTGCTGGACTGAATTCTTTTCCTGCAAGGAGATGTTAGGAGATTTGGACCTAGATCAACTTGGGTCCAGGTTCTTGTTGATCATAATTATAAATATAAGAACATTTTAGGTTGATCTTTGTATCTAGGTGGATGATATTTCCTAGGAGATATTATCCACTCAGTAAAAGGATTATTAAAATGCTGACTTTGATTATACATTTGAAGAGAACAAAAATTTCTGTTCTGAAATCCTGAGTTCGACGAATTAAAGTACTTTCGTCGAGCGGAGTTCGACGAATGATATTGAGTTCGTCGAGCTTTGTTCACAGAATGACTTTATGTGTTCCCTTTTCGTCGACCTATGTTCGACGAATAGTATAGATGTCGTCGATCATAGATTCCTGAACAGTTCAAAACAAAATCTTCGTTCAGCGATCGTCGCTCGGAGTTCGATGAATAGGATTGATTTCGTCGATCTCCGTTCGACGAATTATTTTGAACTAAGATTTTCTGAAGATTTTCATGAGATAATCTGAAATCAGTGTTAAATTTAGCTGAAAAAGAGTCAAGGGAAGAAATAGCATGATCCTCTTCATCTGATTCATACTCTGATTCTTCAGATTCTGCAGCATAGCTACTGCGTGAAGCATCTATTGTCATTAGGCAAAATTCTTTTGCTCTTGCTTCTTCTTCATCACTCCAGGATTCAGCTTCAAATATTCTTTCTTTTGCTGATCCAGCAGTCATTGCTGTGATGGAGTTCCACATTTTTTTGCAGATGAGCATTCAGCAAGTTCTTCAAAAATGTCATCAGACATTGATTGAGCCAGAATGTTCATTGCTTGTGCATCAGCAATCTTCATCTTTTTCTGGGCATCTGTCCATTGGGATGATGGAACAGCATCTGGGCTTGTTGTTTGCTGAGGTGGAGCTGGACCTGTCAAAACAGATTTGAAGATGTTTTTATCAATGGTGTCTATATAAAATCTAATTCTTGTCTTCCATAGAGCAAACTTATCTACATTGCACATGGGCAGTCTGGTGCTTAAAAAATCTGTAATTTGTGCCATGATAAAATTCAAAAGATTATTAAGATCTATCAAAGGATCTTTGTGGTTCAGGTGTTAGCCTGTACAACCAAGACAACCTCTTAAGGTGTGGTATTTTAACCAACCTCCCTCTGATACCAATTGAAAGTGATAGATGTTAAGCAGAAAGGGTAGAGTTTGTCACAACACAAAATACATAAAGAAAGAAATCAAGCAACACAGAAAAGACACAGGGATTTTATAGTGGTTCCCCAAATCTGGGTAGTCCACTCTTCTACCACCCTGTTAGGAATCAACTCAGGTTTTTGATCAGGTGCCTGACAGCAATGGTTTTGATCAGCTCCCCAAAAACCAACTCAAGTCTTTTGGTAAGTAGACTTGCAAGCAGGAATCAATTTTTAAGGGAGATGACAACCCTTTATATAGGAGGGGGAAAAGAGGTGATGTAAATCTTCTCTTTCTCAATAGCAACTGAGAAGACTATGTGGATATTGATGTTAGCAGATGCTCCCCCTGAGATATTGATTGGTGCAGGGAAATCTGGAGCACTGCTTCAGGGTGATAGGCCTTCAATCTTCAGGCCTGGACCAGAGTATCCTTCAGGAACTTCTGACAGATAGAGATTTGTTGTCCTTGAAGTTGTCCTGCAGTGATAGGGAAGAAGAAGACTCTTGATAGATGATTAGATGTTCTTCTTCTTCTTGATGAATTTGTTCTCTGGCCTGCGCTTCTAGTTACTGTAGTGATATTGCCCTTTCTGTATATTTCTTTTCTGTCTCTTTTCTTTTTCTATCTGGCGTCTGTCGTGTTTGTTCTCTCTTCTTCCCTCTATTTGAATTCCGTAGACTTGATGGTGGAAGAAACATTCCCGAGAGTGAAGATGCTTTGGAAACTGATCCTCACTTAATTCCTCTGTAACTGTCCGTTTGAACGGCTATTTTTCACTGGGAATGTTGACTGTAATTAATCCCCAATTAATTCTGCCAACTGTTACTGATTGCTCAAAAATCGTCAACCTGAACTTTCGTCGAGTTCATCAATTGTCGACCTGAGTTCGACATTCGTCGAACTCAGCTAGATTCGTCGAGCTGAATATCTTGTCTGCGTTCGTCGACCGGAGCTTGCAGTTCGTCGAGCTCAGTTTCTGTGTTCGTCGAGCTGAGAGAGTTGTTGAGTGTCGACACAGTTGCTGTGATGGTGTCGACACAGCCTTGCTTGAGTCTTGAGATCGTCGACCTGAGTTCAGAGAAGCAACTCAGAATTCGTCGACCGGAGATCACCGTTCGTCGAACTGCGTCGATCTGATTCTCTGACTTTGTCTTAACTGCATTTCTTGGACTTCTTTTCTATAATTCTGGAGAGTCCTTCTGAAAGACCAAGCCTAGAAATAATCCTATGACCCATGACTATACATGTTGGGTCAATCTAATATTCCTAATAGTGTTCCTTACCCAAATCCTAACTGGGGTTCCAACAATATCATTCGCAGCCAACAGATGTTTGGATATATCGATGGCACGATTAAGGATCCTTCGAAGACCGATCCCACCTGGAAGCGTTGGGATTCTGACAACTCTCTGGTTGTCTCCCGGCTCCTGCATTTGATGTCTCCTAGGGTCTATCGGAGCTATATGTTGATGGACTCGGCATTCGAGTTCTGTACCCGTGCTCGCGAAATGTACTCTCATATTGGTAGTTTCACTTAGATTTAAGAGCTCACTAGAAGCATTTTGGAGTTGCGGCAAGGATCAATGAACGTTTCATTGTTCTTCTCTGAGTTTGAGCGTTTGTATCAAGAGTTGGCTTATTTTGCGCATTTCCTCATGCTTGTACTGTTGACACCGTTCAGATAAAGCAAAATGAGAATCGTTTTCGTCTCCATGTCTTCTTGATGGTCTTAAACATGGATTCCGATATGGTGTGAATGCATATCCTCCACCGCTCTCCTCTACCATCTCTTCGGAAAGCTTTCGGCATGGTTCTGGGAGATGACGACCACCGCAAGTCCCTCAGAGTAATGGCTCCTTCTGATCGCACTGCCTTGACAAGTGTTGTTCGTGGCCTTACTCCCATTCCTGGATCTTCAGTGCCCACTTGTGATTACTGTAGTCGAACAGGCCACTCACTGGAGATATGTTTCAAACTTCGTCCGCATCTTTCCCCTTCCGGTCGTGGTCGTGGCCTTGATCGTGGAGTCCATAGACACAGTGGTTCCCGGCCTCATGATACCGCTTACAATACGGAGGTCTATAATGAATCTCAGTATCCCTCTTCAGCCTCTCTTTCAGCTCAGAAGTTGGATGTCTTTCGTCGTCTGCTTCACTCTCAGTACGATCCAATCACCGAAAGCTCTACTTCCCTTGCAACTATTGTTATGCCCAGTGCTCATACTGTCACCACCTCACCTTCTGAATGGGTGCACTACTCCGACGCTACCCACCACATGACTATGTCTTTCTCAAATTTTCTCTCTTATAACCCCTTGTTTGGTAAGGGCAAGGTAATTTTTGCAAACAGTTCTTTATCCTCTATTGCGGATAAAGGCAACATCTTTTGTTCTCCCTTCATTTTTCTTCCCTCTGTTCTTTATGTTCCCTCTTTTACTCGCAATTTACTCTTTATTAGCAATATTACCAAATCCATTAACTGCTCGGTAACCTTTTTTCCTGACTCTTGTTTCTTTCAGGAACTTGGTACGAAGCAAAACATTGGCAGTGGTAGCAACCGTGGTGGCTTGTACTACCTGGACACCAAGCTTCCCTATCAGGATCTTTCAAGTTACACTTTTACTATTGAGGATGTTCGTCGCTGGCATCTACGCTTAGGTCATCCGTCTCTCGCGTATCTGCAAAAATTATTTCCTGTTTTTCGCCTTTTCTTCAGAACTTTGCTTGTGATGTATGTGATCTGTCTAAGCATGTGCGACATACTTCTTCACATATTTCTTCTCCTAGTAGCATCCTTTTTATTGTTATACATTCTGATGTTTTGGGGTCTTCCCCAATTGTATCTTTATCTAGTTTTTCATGAATTGTTACTTTTATTTATTGCTTCTCCGCACTATATAGTTTATCTGCTAAAAGGGAAAAATGAAGTGTTCTCTTGCTTTCAAGCTTTTCATAAAATGGTGCAAATTCTATTTTTGACGTCTTTATTCGTGTTCTTCGAAGTGATAATGGGGGG
This sequence comes from Platanthera guangdongensis, assembly GCA_039583875.1. Classification (NCBI taxonomy): domain Eukaryota; kingdom Viridiplantae; phylum Streptophyta; class Magnoliopsida; order Asparagales; family Orchidaceae; genus Platanthera; species Platanthera guangdongensis. The sequence goes on from CM077158.1 coordinate 177,812,310, forward strand.
GAATGACGATCGTAGTGCCCTCGGCTCTTACCTCATCTCTCACGGCATCAACCACCAAAAACGTGTTCATGCCTCTACCCAAAATGGAGTGGCCGAACCTAAAAATCGGCACCTTCTTGATGTTGCTTGTTGTCTTCTTGCAACGATGCATCTTCCTAAATCCTATTGAGGTTATGCGGTTCTCACTGCGGCTCATCTTATCAACCGCCTTCTCTCTCGGGTACTCGCCTACACTACCCCTCTAGCTCGTCTCTCTACCACCAGTGTGGTTCATACATCTCATTTGTCACCCCGGGTCTTCGGGTGTGTCTGTTTTATGCATATTCACCAACCTTGTCGAGAAAAACTTGACCCTCGGGCTAACCGTTGTGTCTTCCTTGGCTATTCGTCAACCACCAAACGGTATCGTTGTTATCACCCTCCTTCCTGGCATATGTTTTGTACACTGGAATTGTATTTTCTACTCTCGATTCACTCTATTCATCAAGGGGAGAGTTGTGGCGAGACAGATGTTACTCATGTTCCCATTCTTCTTCCTCCTTCAGGTTATCCTATTACTCTACAACCTCCCATTTCGGTATCCATAGCCCCTATCCTGATACCGGACCCCCCTACTATAATCTCTTTGTTTCCTCACGTTTATCACTTCGTTCAGGTACGCAGGCTACTAAAGTTTCACCTCTACCAATGCCTACTTCAGACTCAGATTCTGATGATGTCGATCTGCATATCCCCCTCGCATTGCTGAAAGGTAATGCTACTTGTACGCAACATCCTATTTCTAACAATGTGGCGTACCACCATCTTACCCCGATCCATTAGGATTTTGTTTTGTCTCTTTCTCTAATCGTTATTCCTAATACATGTCAGGAAGCTTTGGGGTACCTTTCTGGTCTCAGGCTATGCAAGATGAGATGTCTGCCTTAGAAAAAAATCACACATGGGATGTCTCTTCCCTTCCTCCTGGAAAGAAAGTAATTGTTCACGGTGAATCTTCTCTGTTAAGCAGAACCAATATGGTAAGGTGAAACGGTACAAGGCCCGTCTGGTGGCTTATGGATATACCCAGACTCAGGGAGTTGACTACCAAGAGACCTTTGCTCTTGTTGCAAAGATGGATTCAATTCTGATATTATTATCTTGTGTTGCTTGCCTGGATTGGGATTTCCATCAACTGAACGTGAAGAATGCGTTCCTTCACGGTGAGCTTGATGAAGAAGTGTACATGAAGTTCCCTCCTGGTTTCGTGAAGAAAAAGGGATGAAGGACTTGTCTGCCGCCTAAGACGATCCTTATATGTCCTGAAGCAATCTCCTAAGTCCTGGTACGGGAGATTTCTCACGACTATACTCAAGTTTTGGTACAAGCAGGCTCACTCTAATCATACCATGTTTATCCGGAGACATGAACAGAGACTTGTGTTTCTCATTGTCTATGTGCATGACATCTTGATTACCAGAAATGATACAGAGGAGATTGCTAATCTTAAGACCCTTTTATCAGTTGAATTTGAGGTAGAGGACTTGGGAACATTATGATACTTTTTAGGTATCGAGGTGGCTAGATCTGATCACGGTATCACAATATCCCAACAGAAGTATATATTGGATCTCCTAAAGGAGACTGATATGTTTGGTTGTGTTCCTGCGAACACCCCTATGGAGGAAAATCACAAGATAGATGGAGATAGTGATGTTGATCACACTGATGTATCACATTATCAAAGGTTTGTTGAGAAACTTATATACCTATCCCACACTCGTCCTGATATTACCATTGCGGTTGGAATCCTGAGCAGATATATGCACTCTCCGAGAATCAGACATTAAGAAGCAGTTTATTGCGTGCTACGATATTTGAAGAAAGCCCCTGGTCGTGGTCTCCTATTCTCCAAAAAATAATAACCTAAAGATTGAAATTTTCACTAATGCTAATTGGGCTGCTTGTCGTGATGAAAGGAAGTCAACAACGGGATAATGCACCTTCATTGGTGGGAACCTTGTGACATGACATAGTAAGAAGCAGAATGTGGTGGCTAGAAAAAATATAGAGGCAGAATATCGTGCTATGTTTCAAGGCTTATGTGAGGGTCTATGGTTGTGTACTGTGCTACAAGATTTGGGCTTCCCTGAGACAACTCTTTTCTCTTTGTTCTGTTACAACAAGGCAACTATTAGTATAGCTCATAACCCGGTCCAACATGACGGGACAAAGCATGTGGAGGTTGATCGACACTTCATCAAAGATCACTTGGATAAAAAGACGGTGGTCACTCCATTTGTCAATTCCAAAGATCAACTTGCCGATGTGTTCACCAAAAGCTTGGGGTGTCATGTGTTTACTGATGATATTCAAAAGCTTGGAATGACTGACATCTTCCATCCTATTTGAGGGGGGGTGTTGTATTTAGTTATTTCAAGTCTTTAGTGTATTTAGGGTATTTTGGTCTTTTTTTCCTTTTTAGATCTTATCCTCTATATATATGGGTAAAGGCCTCTTTGTTTTGACGATTTGATTACAGAACATTATTCCTCTCTACTTCAACTGCATGGAAGTGCTCATGCATGAAGAAATCTTTCCCTTCCATTGAGGTCTTAAAATATTTTCCTTCTCCAAAAAGTTCTTTGATGAAGATGATGAAGTTAGTTGTGATATCATCTTTAAGTCAATATATCTTCCCAACTCTCTCAAGATCATCAAGATCGAACTTTGGTGCAAACAAGAAACATACTTCAACAAGGTTCATCTATTGGGGAAACTTCACTTTTTACTTTGTTTTATCTCTCAGTCTCTTTGTATTTGGTTGCAATCTTTTGTGTTGTGTGTAGTGAGCTTGTCTTGAAGAAACGACTCAGAGAGTTTAACTAAGGGTAAGAAATCGACTGCAGGCAACTAGGCCAGGTAGTGTCTACAATATCTCCGGACAGGAGAGAGAGAGAGTAGCATGACAATCCGTGTGGGGATTAATGATACCATCTCCCCCCCACCCACCCCACCCCACCATATTCACCCCCCCCCCTATTACCTCATGATCCAACATTTGATATCGACTCTGCATATTTGGTCTAACAACCTACAGTCTGACTATGATAGCCCGTGATCACACTTTCCCCGGAGTTACACTACGAACCATCCACCACTATTTAAAGGTAATTAGTATAACTACTCGAAGGCAGGGATGAGAATATTTCTCATCTCCATTGACATAGAAGTCTAGTTTATGATAGAACACTAGTAAATTTCTACATAACAATTATTGGAAAAGTTGTGTTGCCGAAACCTAAAAACAAGTGTGACAACATTGACAAGCCTAGAAATGCATGTAATGCTAAGACTATGAGTGCTCTCTATCATGCTCTAGATAGATCTGAGCTTACATGAACCACAACTTGTGAAACTGCTTTTGATATCCAGTGTTTACTTGAACTTTCTGATGGGGATCCATCAGATCGTGCACCTAGAGGTGGTCGGCGCAAGGCGGGACCCGCGTTCATGGGAAGCCTGATATGACCCCAGACCTAGATCGAGTGATGGGGCCAGAAGAAGATGAAGATCCGCGCGGTTCGGTAGAACCCGTTGTAGAACCGGGAGGTGCTATGGTGAGAAAGAGAAAAGGAGAGGAGGAGGAGGAGGAGGAGGAGGAGAGAAGGGGAAATCGGCGGCGGAGGAGGGGCGGCCACGGAAGCCGACGGCTGCACGCCCTAGGCGCGGATTTCTTCCGCTCGGGTTTTCTTCCGCATGGTAGAGAGAGAGGGAGAGTTTAGAGAGAGAGAGAGAAACTTTGAGACTAATTCTTGCTTCCTTCTTTCATTCCAAAATCCGGATCATATAGGTCACCCAGCATCTAACCCAAATGTTAAAAGTTCATGCCCCTCACTTGGGCTTACGACAAGTGAGATAAAAGCTGAAATAAAATAGAAATAATATACTGAAATAAAAATACGATAAATGCAACGATAGCATGAGAGGCAAATCATGCGACCTCGGTCACGCGGCGGCGCTGGTAGGTGCAGCCCCAAAGCGGGTCTGGCGTGTCGAGTGCCGTAACATCACCGCTCTCGTCCGAAGACAGCTTGTCCTCAAGCTGTGGAGGGATCTGAACTAAGGGTGCTGATGGTAGGGGGCCGACAAACGACTTCAACTGGGAAATGTGGAAGACATCATGAATCCGGGCTTCTAAGGGAAGGTCCAGGCGATATGTCACTTCGCCAATGCGCGCGACGATGGGAAAGGGCCCAAAGAACTTGGGTCCCAATTTGTTGGACGACGGCCGAGTGACGGTGGCCTGACGGAAGGGGCGACGTCGTACCCAAACCCAATCTCCCACCGCAAGTATGAGGTCGCAATGTCCCCGATTGTACGTAGCCTCCATGCGCTGCTGAGCCTGGAGGAGGCGAGTCCGGGCGGTCTGCAGAAAGGCATCTCGATCTTCCAACTCTTGGTCCAAGGCAGTCAGGCGAGTGGAGCCGCCCGTATAAGACAGGAGTCGTGGGGGCTCACGACCATAGATGAGCCGAAAAGGTGTGGTCCGCAGAGCTGTATGATACGCCGTGTTATAGCAATATTCCACTCAAGGTAGCCAGCGGGGCCAATCCCGCGGATGATCGCCTGTCACGCACCGTAAGTACATAGCGAGTGTACGGTTGACCACTTCAGTCTCGCCATTGGACTGGGGGTGATATGCTGAAGAAAAAGCGAGCTTGGTGCCACTGAGGGAGAAAAGTTCCTTCCAAAAACGACTGGTGAAAACCCGATCCCGATCCGATACAAGCATCTCCGGCATGACGTGCAGTCGAAAAATCTCCTAAAAGAGTACCCGGGCCACAATTTCTGCCACGAGTGGTCTTGTCAAGGGAAGGAAATGGGCCCCCTTGGAGAAACGATCCACCACGACCATCAAGATGCTCTTGCCGCGAACGGGGGGCAGCGCTTCCACAAAGTCCATAGAAAGATCTGCCCAAATTTTTGAAGGGACTGGTAGGGGCTGAAGTAGGCCGGCCGGAAGAAGGTGGTTCGCCTTGTTCTGTTGGCATACGGCACAGGCGGAAATAAATTCGTGGACCTGTCGACGCATGCCCTTCCAATAGAACTCTGTATGTAGCCGCTGAAGAGTACGGTGGACAACCTCATGGGTACGGGAGTGAAAGTCGTCCAAAATGGGAAGGATGAGTGGCGAAGCGGTGTCAACGTACAAGCGCTTCCGGTAGTAGATCAACCCGTGCCGAGTTGTCCATTGATCATCGGTGAGACCTTGCTCCCCCCGGCGAAGTAGCTCGGTCAAACTTGGAGACGCATGAATCTCCTGACGAAGAGAGGAGAGGAGATCGGCCGTGGGAAACGAGATGGCACAAAGGTTGGCATCCACCGTAGTGTCCCGGCGGGACAGTGCGTCAGCGGCGCGGTTGAGAGAGTCCGCCTTATGTTAGACCAGAAAATCAAAGCCGAGTAACTTGCTGATGCACCGCTGCTATGGCACGGTAGTGAGACGCTGTTCCAGAAGGTACTTGAGGCTGAAATGATCGGTCCGGATGGTGAAGGAGCGGCCCCATAGATACGGCCTCCAATGTTGGACCGCCTTGACGAGTCCGATGAGTTCTTGCTCATAAGCCGACAACTTCCGATGGTGGTTGGCCGCTTTACGGCTGAAGTAGGCGATGGGGTGGCCCTCTTGTTGGAGTACTGCACCATATCCCACACCGGACGCGTCGCACTCGACGAGAAAAGGCAAGGTGAAATCCGAAAGACGGAGCACCGGGGCGGAAAGCAGGGCCCCTTGGAGAGAGTGGAACGCCTGTGTCGTCGCATCTGTCCAAACAAAAGCATTCTTCCGCAGCAGGCTGAGGAGAGGAGCCGCGATGCCGCCATAGTCGCGGATGAAGCGGCGGTAGTACCCCGTGAGGCCCAGAAAGCCTCGAAGACCAGTGATATCCTGCGGTAGCGGCCAGGACGCCACACCATCTAGCTTGCTCGGGTCGGCCGAAACCCCCGAGTGATCCACCACGTGTCCCAAATATGTGATCGAGCTTTGCCCAAAAGAGCACTTGGACAGTTTGAGGACCAAGTGCTGCGCGTGGGCTAGGCTGAGGACGACTCGAAGATGACATAAGTGCTCCCCCCAGGACTTGCTATACACCAAAATATCATCAAAAAAAACTAGAACGGACTTGCAGAGAAAAGGTTTGAATACCTCATTCATCAAAGCTTGAAAGGTAGAAGGTGCGTTGGTTAGGCCGAACGGCATAACCAAAAACTCGAAGTGGCCGTGGTGGGTCTGAAAAGCCGTTTTCTCCACATCCGCCTCCGCCATGCGGACTTGATGATACCCGGAAAAGAGATCTAACTTGGAGAAGAAACGTGCTCCGTGTAATTCATCCAAGAGTTCCTCTACGACCGGAATCGGAAATTTGTCTTTGACGGTGATTGCATTGAGGGCGCGGTAGTCCAAACACATGCGCCACGTACTGTCCTTCATGTGCACCAACAATACCGGAGAGGAGAACGGAGAGACACTCTGTCTGATGAGACCCTGCTGGAGTAGAAGATCACACTGACGTTCAATCTCGTCCTTCTGGAGGAAGGGTTAGCGATATGGTCGCACCACCACGGGCGCCGCTCACGGCAAAAGACATATGCGATGATCCTGTCGCCGTCGCGGTGGAAGGCCCAAACGGGGGCGGAAAAGCTCCGGAAAGGACTGAAGAAGCGTAGCAAGATCTTCCGGAGAATCTCCCTGCGTTGGTGTTGGAAGTACCCCCATCTCGGTGTGAACTAAAAAGGAGGATGGAGACTGTGTTGGCACTTGTCCCTGCCAATGGATCACACGAGATCCGTCGCGCATAGAGATGGTCAAGCGGTCAAAATCCCACGTGAGGGGCCCCAACGTACGGAGCCAACGCACGCCCAGCACGAGATCAAAACCCCGAAGGTCGATCAGAAAGAGGTCGGTCTGAAAGGGCGAACCGTCGACCTCGAAGGCCACCTGCCGACATATCCCCAAACACTGGAGTTGTTGGCCGTTCGCCACTGCCACCCGGACGTGGCTGCTCGTCACGTATGGAAGGTGAAGTTGGAGGGCCCGGTCCTTGCCGATGAAGCTGTGGGTACTCCCCGTGTCAAGAAGAGCAAGAAAAGACGTACCCATAAGGGTCACATAAAGATGTATGGTGCAGCCCCCCTGCGGTCCGGCCAGAGCATGAAGGGACAATTGGGGCGTGCCCGAGTCGTCAAATCCATCGTCGTCGTCCTCTATTGGATCATCCACTTCCAACCAAAAAAGACGTTTGCACCGGTGGGTGGTTGTGTATAGCTCATCACAACTAAAACATAGGCCCTTCTCTCGGCGGGCCGCCATCTCCGGGGGCGTCAAGCGACACCGAAAAGTAGGTCGTGGAGGTTGTGCCCCTTCTGACGGCGGAACGGGGAAATGGATGGAAATGGCCACGGCCGAAGCGACGGCGGACGATCCAAGGCGAGGCACCGGTCGAAAGCGCGGGCGAGGTTCATAGTGGCCAACAGGTCTGGAGGTTTCTGAAATTCTACATCCTACCGTAGCCGGTCGGTAGGCCGGCAGTGAAAAGTGGGACTTGTTGGGAGGGTAAGACAGTTGTGGCACGTGAAAGCAGCAGCTGAAATTGCTCAAGATAAGTTTCCATTGCGTCGGTGTACTTGAGAGCGATAAGTGCGCCGAGAGGATCGCCTTGCATGGCCGGTCCAAAGCGAAGGAAGCAGGCGGTCCGGAACACGTCCCATGAAGTGGCGGGATGCTCCCGCAGTAACTGCGTGACCCACAATTGTGTTGGGTGGCGAAGAAGAAATCGCAGTGCGTGAGCCACGATAAGGGGTCTTCACGCCCCTCATACAAAGGGAAATCCATGCGGACGAAGCTGTTGCCCGAGTGGGAGTCGCCCGGGGAAAGGTGGGAGTCCACACGGCTCTCGGATGGGGGTGTTGCGCGCGGCAGTGAAGGGGAAACACTATGGATGGCATCGAGACGGGCATTAAGGGCGTCCATCTTTTCATTTTGCGCCGCGAACATGGCCTGGAACATCTCCATGAGTTGGCCCACCGTAGGGTTGCTTTCAGCCATGGGAGGAGGGAGAGATGGCGGAGACGGCAGCAGGCCGACGGTCGTGCAGGCGGGTGGAAGGGTGTGCGCCGGACGGTGGCGGCCAACAAGGGCGGTGCGGTAGGAATCGGGCAAGGCAAGGCCGGCCCCTCCCTCTGATACCAAGTTGATATGACCCCCCGACCTAGATTGAGTGATGGGGCCAGAAGAAGATGAAGATCCGCGCGGTTCGATAGAACCCGTTGTAGAACCGGGAGGTGCTATGGTGAAAAAGAGAAAAGAAGAGGAGAAGGAGGAGGACGACGAGGAGGAGGAGGAGAAGAAGAAGAGAAGGGGAAATCGGCGGCGGAGGAGGGGCGGCCACGGAAGCCGACGACCGCACGCCCTAGGCGCGGATTTCTTCTGCTCGGGTTTTCTTCCGCACGGTAGAGAGAGAGGGAGAGTTTAGAGAGAGAGAAAAACTTTGAGACTAATTCTTGCTTCCTTCTTTCATTCCAAAATCCGGACCATATAGGTCACCCAGCATCTAACCCAAATGTTAAAAGTTCATGCCCCTCACTTGGGCTTACTATAAGTGAGATAAAAGCTGAAATAAAACAGAAAAAAAATACTGAAATAAAAATACGATAAATGCGACGACAACATGAGAGGCAAATCATGCGGCCTCGGTCGCGCGGCGGCGCTGGTAGGTGCGGCCCCAAAGCGGGTTTGGCGTGTCAAGTGCCGTAACAAAGCCCTAGTTTGTTCTCTTCTTAAAAATAGGTGTTGTAGGGGCGGAAATGAGGTCATTGCAGAATTTGGAGGCTCCTATTCCCGGATACCAGCGATCACTCGCGGTGCCGACGTCGTGGAACTCTAGGTGACGATTCCTAGGTGCTTGTTCTTCCTCCCAAGGTACCCCCTACCCTTGCCTTCATTTTCCATCCCTCAAACTCCACTCCCCCCCCCCATAACCGGCGGCCTGTTGTGCAGGGTTTCCTGCTGCGGCCGGCCAACACGACTGCCCCCCTTGTTGCCCCCTCTTCCTCACTGACCACTCAGTCACCTCCCCCAACCCGGCGACCCACCCTCAGTCGTCGCCTCCCTACCACGACCCCTCTACAGCCGGCAGCCCCCTCTCTACGACCGGCCGGCCACTTATTCCCCTCCTCTTCGTAGAACCACCCCCAAAATGCCCTAATTTTCTAGATCCATTCATTTCTGATAATTTCAACTCCCGATCCGTTATTTCCACCACCCCCACACCCTTCCCTCGCCAGGATCCGACCCTAAATAGCGGATCCACCCTTCCCCGTCCCGGATCTACTTGTATGTGGCCGGATCTGCCCATTTCTCGTACGATCTCACCATTTACTGCCGAGGACAGCCACCACCATCATTTTCGTGCCTCTGGTTCCACCTCCGATCGCTGATCTACACATCCGGACTCAAATTCTTCAGTGCCTCGGTTCAGTCCGCTACTTTGTGAGTTTCTTGTGGTATTATCTTATTTGATTCGACATTTTCATTGGTGAATTCATATATGTGTTGTGATTCTTGCTAGTAGAATATTATTTTCGATACACTATTAATTCGCAGGAGTTATTCGCCGCGCGCTTTGCTTTGGCCCTCCGAGCGGAGGAAAGCCGTTATAAAATTACTGAATTAAAAAATTGTTTTCAATTTTGAATATTTGTGTGGTGTTAGAAAACTTCATTGCTCAAATTTATTTGTCTCTGTAACTGACGGCCGCATTGCACTTAGGATCTTACTAGAGAGTCACCTTTGCATTCATACCTAGAGTCCTCGGTTTTGTGCACCCCTTAGCCTACCCTACATCATTTTGGTATCAGAAGGAAGGTTAGGCCATTTGCATGCTGTGTAGTGGTAGGATATTTAGGGCAAGCATGTCAGAACCATTAATCACTGACGAACGAGCGCCAAGCTTGAATTCGAGTGCCACTTTTGCAGAGTTTCAACGTCTTATCATAGATCGTTTTGACACCTTAGGTGTCCAATTCAACGATGTGCGTCATGATCTTGCCGAGGTGAATATTCGTTTGGACCACTTAGAGAACGTCCGGGACACTACAACACAGTGTGATGATTCACTTGAGGATGACCCTGATGCTCCCCCACATCTCGACCAGCGCCCGAGAGTCGGTCAACCTCCATTAGACCGCCGCCGTTATGATATTCCTCACCGAGCCCCAGCTCCGTCGGCAAGGCGAAATCCTGATCCAGCGCATGATAGACTTCCATATCAGCGTGATGAGTATCGTATGACACATCAGCCTCAGCCAGACACTAGAGATCGTGTACCCCTACACGGTCGACGCGATCATCACCGCGATGAGTATTATCCCCCGGGGCGGAGAGAGCGCGGTACGCCACCCGCTCGATATGACTTCGTCCATGATGATTATCCCGAGGATTATCCCAACCCACGGAGTGGTGGCCACCATTTTGACATCACCCGTCGCATTCGACTCGACGCCCCTCCGTTCGATGGTCGTCTGGATCCGAAAGCCTTCAGCGATTGGCTCCTGGACATGGACCACTACTTCGAGTGGTATGATATAAGTGACGAGCGTTGTGTTCGATTCGCAAAAATGAAGCTGGTCGGTCAGGCTAAGGTATTCTATATTAGCGTAGAGAGAACATTGGAGCGAGATGGTTATTACCCCATCACTAGGTGGAATGAGATGAAGGAAAGGTTGAGCGAGAAGAACCTCCCCGATTCCTGCCGAGACCAGTTATTTGAGCAGTCACAGAACTTACGGCAGGGGACACTTACTGTCGCCGAGTACATGGCTCACTTCGACGAGTTGTCGCTGAGTACATGGCTCTCTTTGACGAGCTAGTCGTTAGGATTGACGTCTCGGAGGAGCCTATCGCCACTGCCTCCTGTTTCAAGGCGGGCCTTCGTTCTGATATTCAGAGAGAGTTGATACCACATCGCTTAGAGACCGACGATCAGATATTTCAGCTCGCTCTCGAGTATGAGCAGTACCTCCTATCAGTTAGCACGAGGCAGTTCCCCTCACGGACTCATTCCTCGACTTTTAGGAAACCTGCTCCGCCCTAGACCACCACGGTCGCACCCTCACGTGTTCACACGGACACTAAGGGCAAGGTCATTGCCATTGATGGTCAGCGATCTGGGGGTATTGTGTTATAGATGTTTTGGCAGAGGATACATGGCGGCGCAGTGCCCCGCGTGGACCCTGCTAGTTGAGGGTGAGGAGCAGGATTTGGAGGAAGATGAGGAGGCCACGGAAGAAGTTAAGGCCACTGTCGAAAAAGGTTGGGAAAGTGACGTTGAAAGATCATTAGAGGTGGGAGTGATTAGACGCCTCCTACACACCCCTCGTGTAGATGAGGATTGGTGATGCACCGCCATCTTTTACACATACTATCCTAGTGCAGGCGGTCCCTGCAAGTTGGCTATTGACAGTGGGAGTTGTGTGAACATTGTGGCCCGGAAGGGGCTTGACCGTATGCAGGTGAATGCAGAGCCTCACCCCCACCCATATCGTGTCGTCTGGGTAGATAAGACGACGATTCAGGTCACCCAGCGTTGCCTCGTCCCGATCATCATTGCCTCATTTCAAGACAAGGTATGGTGCGATGTCATTCCCATGGACGTCGCTCAGGTGCTACTTGGCCTCCCCTGACTATTTAATCGTGACGTCACATGTTTCGGTCGCTCGAATAAGTGTGTTTTTTACGATAAGGGGCGGAAAATTATGTTGACGCCCACCCAACCCCGGGATAGGTCCAAGGATGTGGTTGAGACATCTGTTAGTACGAGCGCCTCGAGGCCCCAACATATTTTGAGGTGAGGCGAGTTTCTGCGAGATAGTGCTGAATCGAATATTATCTACATTGTGGCTGCCACCCAGGCATCTGAGGATACCCCAGTTGACCACCCACTAGCGGTGCGTTCCCTTTCTGATGAGTTTGCGGACATTATGCCTGACAAGCTTCCCGATGAGCTGCCCCCTCCACGGGACATTCAGCATGCTATTGACTTGGTCCCGGGGGCTTCCCTCCCGAACTTGCCCCATTATCGTATGCACCCGGATGAGCACGTCGAGCTCAATTGGTAGGTTGACGAGCTTTTTCGGAAGCAGTTCATTCATGAGAGTATGAGTCTGTGTGCGATTCCTGCCCTGACCCCCTAAGAAGGACAGTAGTTAGCGTATGTGCATCAATAGCCGCGCCCTTAACAAAATCACGGTCAAGTATCGCTTCTCGAACCCACGACTCGACGATCTACTAGATATTATGTCTGGTGCCCAGATCTTCTCCAAGATCGATCTCTGTAGTAGGTACCATCAGATACGTGTTCGTGAGGGCGATGAGTGGAAGACTGCATTCAAAACCAAAGACGGTCTTTATGAGTGGCTACTCATGCCATTTGGGATATCTAATGCCCTGAGCACGTTCATGAGGGTTATGACACAGGTATTGCGACCCTACATGGGCAAGTTTCTGGTCGTGTATTTCAATTGCATACTGATCTATAGCCAGACACAGGCTGCCCACCTCGATCACTTGAGGCTTCTCTTTAACACCCTCCGCCAATATAAATTGTATGTGAATCTGAAGAAGTGTGCATTCCTCTCTGATTCTATTCATTTTTTAGGATTTATAATATCCTCGACTGGAGTATCTGTTGACCCAGAGAAAGTTAAATTCATTCGTGACTGGCCTGTGCCAGCGAACATCCACGAGGCTCGCAGTTTTCACAGACTTGCCACCTTTTACAGGAGGTTCAGGGTTTAGTACGATTATGGTCGATTCACGAGCTGTCTCAAGAAGGGAGAGTTCCAGTGGACCCCCGCAACCACTAGAGCCTTCGAGGAGATTAAGGAGAGACTGAAGACGGCTCCTGTTCTGAGATTGTCGGACTTTAGCCGTGCTTTCGAGGTCACATGTGATGTGTCTGGTGTACATCTGTGGCGTATTGAGCCAGGAGGGAGACCCAGTTTATTACTTTAGTGAGAAGCTGAACGTGGTCAAGCAGAAATAGTCGAACTATGATCGAGAATTTTATGCTATTGTCCAATCACTACACTACTGGAGACACTATCTCCTTCCCCGAGAATTTGTGTTGTATTCCGACAACCAGACCTTACGTTATATCGACTCGCAGCGCAAGCTAGGACACCGGCATGCCAAGTGGGTCGAGTACCTGCAGAGCTTTCATTATGTTCTCAAGCACCGAGCTGGTGTTGAGAACAAACCGACTGATGGGTTGAGTCGCCGCGCCTCCCTGTTGCAGACGATGACCGCTAGCGTGGATGGGCTTGAGCGATTGATTTCGGATTATCCGACACGCCCAGACTTTGGCGAGATTTACACCGCCCTATCCCGAGACCCACCAGACCCTATTGAGGGATATCAGATCTTTGAGGGATACCGTGGGGAGGTGGGGCAAGGCAAGAGGTCCTGGTGTCGCACCAGTGACAGGACGGCTGTAAGGAAGAGAAAGTAGTGGCATGGGATGTCGTGGGGACTAGGGGAGGATTCAGAATGGGGGAGGGGGGAGAAGGCCTTACAGTGGTGGAGGAGGAGGAGGGCGGAGAGGGCGTCGCAACCAGGCGGACAGATTTTTGGCGTCGCACCAGAAGAAGACCGGCGGTTCTAGCAATTTGCGAGAACCCACGATACTCCACTCACCACATCCTACACATATATAGTCAATCTGAAAATAGGGCATCCTAATTGGATGGCCCACAACATCCAAGACGATCAGATGCTAAATATGACTCAAAAATATAAAATAATACATCAAACTGACTCAAAATGACCATCCGTGCGCAACCGTGGACTCGGATCTCCCGATTGGGTAGCGGTTCACCGGATGTCATACCGTGATTATTTGAGTTGGGAGTTGCACGCGGGTAGAGTCGCAGGTCACTTTGGGCAAGATAAGTCCATATTCATTGTCGAGGACCGGCTCTACTGGCCCAGCCTTAAGAAGGGCGTGGCCCACGTTGTCCGTCACTGTCGTATCTGGCAAACGACAAAGGGTACCAAATAGAACACGGGTCTGTACACGCCCTTACCTGTTCCCCACCACCCTTGGGAGGACATTAGCATGGATTTTGTTCTCGGACCTCCCTGCACCCTGCGGAAACACGATTTCATCTTCGTGGTAGTTGATTGGTTTTCAAAGATGACACACTTTATTACTTGTCGTAAGACGGCAGACGTGACTCACGTAGCGTCTATCTTTATGAGGGATGTCTTTCGATTACATGTCCTATCCAAGTCGATCGTGTCAGGTCGCGATGTGAGGTTCATGAATTACTTCTGGAAGAACCTGTGGTGTAAAACTGGCACCATCCTTAGGTTCTCATCGGCATATCACCCTCAAACGGACGGGCAAGCCGAAGTAGTGAACAAGAGCTTAGGAAATCTTTTGTGGTGTCTAGTAGGAGAGCATGTGGGTAGCTGGGACTTAGATCTTCCAATTGCCAAGTTCGCCTACAATAGCACAGTCAATAGATCCACCGGGTTGAGTCCATTTCATGTAGTATCAGCAAATGAACCTAGGAATCCCATCGATCTCGTCCAGAGTCTTTTAGATTCACGCCCTAGTGAGTCCGCTGAGTCATTTGCACAGTATTTGCATGAGTTGCGTGAGTCGGTTCGCTGACGAATAATAATGAGCAATGAAAGTTATAAAACTCATGCGGATAAGCGAAGGCGAGAAAGTAATTGTGTGAGTCCGCGCAGAGAGGCTCCCTTCGTGGCCTACCAAAAAGTTGAGCGTCATGCGAATGGGTCTGTACTGTATTATTAGTCGTATTGGGACAAATGTCTACCGGCTTGATATCCCGGCTAGTATGGGAATCCATCCGATGTTTAATGTTGAGGATCTGACGTCATACTATGAGCCTCACGAGTATGTGTACCCGAGCAGTGGAGATGCCCAGCCGTCACCACCCCCACTTTCGTTACCTTACCACTCTCGTACTCCACCAACGTTTGATGGCCACCACAGTCCACCACGTGCTGTCACCCACCCACCTGGGGACTCGTCTCCTCTGGTTTCACCACCGGCGCCACTGATTGCACCGGGATCCACCTTTCAAGAGATGAGAGATGAATGTGTGAAAAAGAGCTAAATAAATGCAAATTTTATTGCTCCAAAAAGATAATCATCATATAGGTATACCCCCTTATTTATAGAAAATGAGTGAGATGAGAGAATACAACAAGCGATGTGAGACTAAATACAAGCCGCGCGGGCTGAGCGGTTTGACACAGCCAAACCGGCAGACTATACAGAATACATAAACAGCAACCCCTGAATCCTTGCGTCAGTTAACACCAAGACCGCAGCTGCGGCTACCTCCAGACCGCTGCGGCTAACATCCAGTCCGTTGTTGCGGCTATCTCCAAACCAGCTGCGGCTACCTCTAAGCCACTACGGCTAACATCCAGTCCGCTGATGCGGCTATCTCCAGACCAGCTGCGGCTACCTCCAGACCACTGCGGCTAACATCCAGGCCGTTGATACGGCTAATGGCCATACCGCTACTGCTGCTATGCTCCTGACCGCCAGCTGAGGTCGACCACCAGACCGCTGAGCCAAACCGCCAGACTGCTGAGAGAAGCAGGCCGCTGCGGCTAGATATAAAACCGTCCGGTCTCCTCATGCTCCAACACTCCCCCTCAAGCGGGAGCATATATATCTATCATGCCCAGTTTGCTACAAACCTCCCCAAAAGGAGTAACTGCTTTGGTGAATAAATTAGCTAGTTCTCTTTCTGAGGTAACAAACGAAGTGCAAATCTGATTTTTCGAAATCTCATATCTAATGAAGTGGCAATCAACCTCGGTATGTTTCGTCATCTCATGAAAGACAGGATTCCTCGAAATATATATGGTTGCCTTATTATCACAGAATATTGGCAGAGGATGATCATAAACCTCTTCAAAATCAAGCATAGGTGTACGTAACCACTTCAGCTTGCAAGTAGTTAGAGTCATGCTTTTATACTCGGCTTCTGCATTTGACCTGGAGACAACAGCTTTTTTTTTGCTCTTCTAGCTGACCAGATCTCCTCCAACAAAAGTACAGAACCCAGACGTATACTTCATATCTTCCTTATCATCTGCATATAGCTAGCATCAGAGTATACCTCAACCTTCAAATGTCTTTTTTTCTGAAACAGAAGTCCTTTCCCAGGAGCACCTTTCACATACTATAGAATCTTCATTGTCGACTGAAGATGACACTCATTAGGAGCTAGCAAAAACTGGCTCACTCATCCCACTACATAACAAATATCTGGTCTTGTGACTGTCAGATAAATGAGTTTCCCCACAAGCCGTCTGTACCTGCTGACATCTTCAAGAAGTGGTGAGTCCTTACTTCAACGCTTGTCATCTCCAACAAACAAGCGCTTCCATAGAAAAAAGGAGAAACCGCACGGGTACAGAAAACAACCCGCGCGAACACAACAAGTCGCAAAGTAAACCGCGCGACTAGAACAGAAGCCGCGCGGACAGAATCAGCAAAGGAGGGCAGGGAGGGAAACCGCGCGAATAGAAAAGAAGCCGCGCAAACAGGAGAAAAGGACCGATTAGCTCTGATACTATGTGAAAAAGGACTAAATAAATACAAATTTTATTGCTCCAAAAAATAATCAATACATAGGTATGTCCCCTTATTTATAGAAAATTGAGGAGATTAGAGAATACAACAAGCGATGTGGGACTAAATACAAGTCGCGCGGGCTGAGCGGTTTGACACAGCCAAACCGCCAGGCTATACATAATACATAAACAACAACCCCTGAATCCTTGCGGCGGCTAACACCAAGACCACAGCTACGGCTACCTCCAGACCGCCGCGGCTACCTCCAGACCGTCGCGGCTACCTTCAGACCGCTGCGGCTAACATCTAGTCTGCTGCTGCGGCTATCTCCAAGCCAGCTGCGGCTACCTCCAGACCGTTGCGGCTAACATCCAGTCCGCTGCTGCGGCTATCTCCAGACCAGCTGCGGCTACCTCCAGACCGCTGCGGCTAACATCCAAACCGCTGATGCGGCTAATCCCCAGACCGCTGCTGCGGCTAATGGCAAGACCGCTACAGCTGGTATCCTCCTGACCGCCAGCTGAGGTCCACCACCAGACCGCTGAGCCAAACTGCCAGACCGTTGAGAGAAGCAGACCGCTGCGGCTAGATATAAAACCGCCTGGTCTCCTCAAGCTCCAACAGAGTGCATCACAAAGATCAGATCTCATCAGTTTGTTCCCACCACGGACGGGTCGCGATGTTGCTACTTGGTACATTGGCAGGGCCGCCCCGACGCAGACGACACTTGGATATTACAGGCAGAGCTTGATCGACTCGCCCCTGGACTTCGACATCAGTATGATCATCTCCATTCATCAGAGCTGAAGGCTTTTCAGTAGGGGGAGTTGATAGGGATCCATCAGATCGTGCACCTGGAGGGGTTCGCCGCAAGACGGGACCCACGTTCATTTATTCGCGCAGGAAGGCTTGATCGGATCGGCGATCTGACTCCACGGCTGCATCCGGCACGTCGCCTCTAGTGAAAAACATATATTAGTTTATTTTTTTAGTTTTTTTTTCATGTATTTAGTGGCCGACCCCACCGGCCAATAATATCCGTTGATGGGAAGCCCTAATTTGTTCTCTTCTTATAAATAGGTGTTGTAGGGGCTGAAATGAGGTCATTGCAGAATTTGGAGGCTCCTATTCCCGGATTCCAGCAATCACCTCGCGGTGCCGACGTCGTGGAACATAGGTGACAATTTCTAGGTGTTCGTTCTTCCTCCCAAGGTACCCCCTACCCTTGCCTTCATTTTCCATCCATCAAACTCCTCTTCTCCCCCCGTGCATTGCAACCCCCTATTCCCTCCCCCCCCCCCCCCATAATCGGCGGCCTGTTGTGCAGGGTTTCCTGCAGCCGCCGGCCAACCCGACCGCCCCCCTTGCTGCCCCCTCTTCCTTACCGACCAGCTAGCCACCTCCCCCAACCTAGCAACCCACCCTCAGTCATCGCCTCCCTCCCACGAACCCTCTACAGCCGACAGCCACGTCCCTACCACCGGTCGGCCACCTATTCCCCTCCTC
The DNA here is from genome assembly GCA_039583875.1 of Platanthera guangdongensis. NCBI lineage: Eukaryota > Viridiplantae > Streptophyta > Magnoliopsida > Asparagales > Orchidaceae > Platanthera > Platanthera guangdongensis. The sequence goes on from CM077158.1 coordinate 177,830,480, forward strand.
TTCGTGGAACCACCCCCAAAACGCCCTAATTCTCTAGATCCATTCAGATCTGAGAATTTCAACCCCCGATTTGTTATTTCCACAACCCCCACACCGTTCCCTCGCCCGGATCCGACCATAAATAGTGGATCCACCCTTCCTCGGCCCGGATCTACTTGTATGTGGGCGGATCAGGCCATTTCTCGCACGATCTCACCATTTATCGTTGAGGACAGCCACCACCATCATTTTTGCGCCTTCGGTTCCACCTCCGATCGCCGATCTACACATCCAGACTCAAATTCTTCAGTATCTCGTTTCAGCCCGGTACTTTGTGAGTTTCTTGTGGTATTGACTTATTTGATTTGATATTTTCATTGGTGAATTAATATGTGTTGTGATTCTTGCTAGTAGAATATTATTTTCGATACGTTATATATTTGCGGAGGAGTTATTCGCCGCGCGCTTTGCTTTGTCCCTCCGAGCAAAGGAAAGCCGTTATAAAATTGCCAAATTAAATAATTGTTTTCAATTTTGAATATTTGTGTGGTGTTAGAAAACTTCATTGCTCAAATTTATTTGGTGTCATAACTGATGGCCGCATTGCACTTAGAATCTTACTAGAGAGTCACCTTTGCATTGATACCTAAAGTCCTAGGTTTTGTGCGCCCCTTAGTCTACCCTACATCACTTTCCCATTAAGGTACCTCATAGGTAAAAGATTCCAAACTCTTCAGGTACCTACTAAGCATTCCTACGGTCTAAGTGATGTTAGGATAGGTATGAGATAAGTATATGAGCATATCAATCAATCTTTAGTAGGTAGAAGAATTAACTCTATTCTCATTTGTCATCATCAATTTTTTTATTGACATCAACAAGAATATACATTGAAGTACATCCGTGTGGACAGATTTTGTTCAGAAGGTCTATATCATATTTCCATTATGATATAAAGATCCCTCGATTGACCTTCACACTTCGATCCCTAAGAAATACTTAAACTTTCCCAGATCTTTTAACTACAAATTTTGTGTGCAGTAGAGATTTTAGGCGAGTAAATTCCTTGATATCATCCAATGTAATTGTTATATCATTCATATATACAATGAGTACCTACAATGTGTTTGTTTCCCTTTTAGCAAAGAGAGTGTGATTGAAGTGTCTTTGTCTATGACCTAACAACATCATCGCTTTGTGAAAACATCCAAACCATGCCCTAGAAGATTGCTTCAGACCATACAGAGATTTCTTGAGATGACAGACTTTCTCAGTTCACTATTCTTGGGGGAAACGAACTGTAACTTTCATGTAGACCTCTTCTTCTAACTCCCTATGAAGAAAAGTGTTTTTAACATCGAACTATTGTAGGCTCCACCCAAGACATGTCAATGCCCCTGGTCAGGGTCTAACCTTGAGTCACTAATCAAGTTTTGTATCGCTTCACAATCCCTTGATTCTGCATAAGATAGAAAATCCATCTTGACCCAACCATCATTTTTCAACGAGGCATGCGAGCAAGCTACCACTGTTTGATTTTTCTTAAGGCACACATTTCTTTCTCATTTGTCTTTGTCCATTTAGGTATTTTGTCTTCCTTCTACCAATTATTAGGAATCAAAATAGAAGAAAGGGGTCAAATAAATGCCTTATATGAGCAAGAGTGAAATGATGGTAGGATATATAATTGTCTATGGGGTGCCTGGTGAACTTGTTCTACCTTTATGGTGGGCAAGGAGAAGGTGGAGATAGTCCCCAGACTCTGGAGCCAAAATAGACACTCACAGAGTTTAAACATAAGGGGATTGCACTTGCTTGATAATCAGAGGCTTGCAATGTATGTATATGAAATAGGAGACACAAGATGCCGCAAATATAGAATAAATGTCAGAAGAGTAGGTATAGGACGAGGAGGAGCACTGGTGTGGTAGTGGTAGGTCAATGAGTGTGAGGAGGGTTAATGATAGAAAGGAGAATAGCACATGTCCCATCATCATCATCATTTTGCGGGAAGGAGGGTGATAACAACAAAATCAATTGTGCATGCTAGAGTAAAGTCATCAAAATAGTTCAACTCTTATAGAGATGTTCGAATTCAAAATAGTAGACCGAGAATGACAAGGGGTCTTGTTTTATTTCCGAAACACAACAGGTGAGCTCATAAATCTACGACGAACCATCAATCTGCAAATAAATCTCATTAGCACGTATGTAGATCTAAGGAGTAACCATGAGACCACCAATGAATTATCTGCATACAATTTCCTCCCATAGGGAATGGATTGTGGTGGTTTAATAATTATCTCATCAATATACGCATACAGCTATTGATTGTGGATTACATGTTAGGCCACCCTTGACCATATAAGATATTTCATGACATTCAGGTCATCGTAGTAATCGTCAGTGATCTACAGTGCCCATGGCTCTGAGGGGGTCACTCGTCGGTAGAACATGAATAATAAACAAGGAAGTCGAGGAATCTTCAATGTAAATCGATGATCACATCAACAGAACACGATCCGAAAAATAAAATGGTGTGAATATCATCTTACCCTATGACTCCCCTTAATTTAACAGACGGTGAGGGAAGCATAGGATGCTTTCATTGACTGTCCTATAAGACAAAACGGCGGAGACCGGTCTCTGTCCGCTGGAGAGGTAGAAACTAATTAGAGGCTCATTGGAAGGAAACGGGAGGGGCTACGTGTATTCTGTGAAGAAACTAGAAAGTTTGGCAAGAGACTTGAAGAAACGCCTCGCATAACGCCACAATTTACATTTCATATCATAAAGCAGCAATGTTCCAAACTTTCTATTTCACTGTAACAGCAACAGTAAATTGTAAATCCAATAACAACAACATTTAAGCATTTATCCCCATATAGTGGGGTCAGCTATATGGATCCTTTGTCGTCATTGTGCCCTATCTTTTGTCATAATCTCACTAATGCCTAAGTACATCATTTCTTTCGTTATAGTTTCATTACAAGTCTTTATTGGTCTACCCCTCCCTCGTTTAACATGCATAGTGACTAGACTCTCGCAATGCCTAATAGGTGCCTCTGATGGTCTCCTTTGTACATGTCCAAACCATCTCACTCGAGCTTCTCGCATCTTCTCTGCAATTGGTGCTACCCCTGTCTTATAACTGATACATTCATTCCTAATTTTATCCAGTCTCGTGTGTCCACACATCCACCTAAGCATTCTCATCTTCGCAACTCCCATTTTATGCTCATGTACACAATTCACTGCCCAACACTCAGAACCATAGAGCATTGATGGTCTAATTGCAGTACGGTAAAACTTGCCCTTAAGTTTTAATGGTACCTTACGATCACATAAGATCTCTGACGCGCCTCTCCATTTCAACTAACCCACTTGGATTATATGTGTCACATCTTTATCAATGAGTACCAAAAATGCAAATAATAAAAACTTCTCATTTCATTAAAAGTTTAATAATACATACCCAGTGTACGATACACACAAATAATTCGATCACGTGGATATCAAACTCTTATGCTACAATATAATACACATCACAAGTTACAATATAAACGTAAAACTTCTACTCCGCCCTTCGGTACGTAGGACACAGTGGGTCCCTGCACCATTTTTCATGCTCGTCAGTCACCTCGGTAATCCCTAGGAGAAGAAGTGCCTACAACTCATAACGTTCTTCCCTTTTCTTCATCTTCTCATCTTCTGATAATTTATTAATATTGTCGATCTCTCTTTCACTCGAATTCTAAAAAATTATGATATAAAGGATTAGCCATAATAACTAAGTGAAATTTAACCTTCTTAACAACAATACATAAAAACACAAAGAGTTAATATCAACGTGCATATATATTATAATCTAATTACATGTGAAATAAATGAGCAGTAAATAGTGATCAATATTAAGTAAACAATAAAGTAAATATATAAAATAATTTTTAAAAAGGCGTTTATATTGGCAGCCCGCATATGGCTATTGGCAGCTCATAGATAATAGCAGCCCAACAAAGCAAAATTGGCAGCCCACTGGATATTGGCAGCCCAAAATTTAATTTTTTTAAAATATATATATTAATTTCATGATTAACACCATACTCTTCCCGGTCATAAATGATGGGGATTCTTCAAAATTTTCAATATGCCATGTTACTTAACCAGGCATTATTACGCCATGTTACTTGATCGGGCATCTACCCCAGCTAGCCTTCCCCATCTGGTAGATCTGTCATTCTGTCTCTGGAGAAAGAACATATCATTCCAGCCACTTAAGGAAATTCTTCTCCAATGCAACTTGATGCTGCAACAAACGCATGCTTAGAAAGGATTGATGAAGAACAGTGACTAGATTTTGAAGCCTCGTAGAAAAAGATATATGACAAAATGGCTAATTTTATTGTTGAAGAAAAAGTTTTGAATATTTCTCAAAATCTGGTGTTGAAATTCATTCTGGTATAAAGCTATTGAATATTGATACTTACAAGGCCAAAAACCCTGGAGAATTTATTGTACAAGCTACTAAAAATAAGGTCAAAAGAGGTCTAGGTTGTACAGAGGATACTCATATTCCATATACAATAATGCCGGCAAATATTCTTTTATTTTTAGTAGCCGGAATCGAGGAAGGACAGTCGGGCGTCGAGGAAGAAGGGCAATCGGGGAAGAAGGGCAGTCGAGCGGCGGCGGCTTCGGCTCTACCTGGAATCGAGGAAGAAGGGCAGTCGGGCGCCGGCGCCGGCTATACTAGGAATTTGTTTAGGCTTTAGGACCGAGAAAGAGGGGCTTCGGATCTGCAGGCGGCGAAAAATTTCGGTGGAGGAGCAGGCTGAGGAAGAAGACTGCAGGACGAAGGAATGCGATGAAGAGAAGGTGGAGATGCAGAAATTAGAAGCGGAGAGGCGACAATGAAGAGTAACGGAAATGCGGAAGGGCAAAGGACGGGGTTGCCATTATAGAGGGCGGATTTGGACTATTTAGTATTATTTTGAATTTTTTCAGAGCTGCAAATATTGATACATGAGTTGTCAATATAAATGCCCTTAAAAAGAGCTTTTACTAAGAAATGTTAGTATTCTTATGTTAGTCATTAATTTCATGTATATTTACATTTCTTGTCATTCTTTATTCAATTTGTCATTTATAATATATAGATGCACCTACAGGTAGTTGTGTCTTAGTCATCAATATCAATCAGTATATTTGGGCATGATTCCAAGTTTCCAACAACGATCCCTAGTGAAAAAATGGAATCGCTACAAGTTCTCTGCAAGATCGGATCCGGAGATCTCGATTCAAGGGGGATACAAATAAGCGTAGTAGGGAACACTCCATGTATTTAATTAATGAGAAAAGAGTACATGGAATATTTGAATACAAAATAGAAGAATCTTTTGTATGTTATGCTTAAAAGAAGAATCTTTTTATGCCATCTCTGCTCCAGGTGTTCAGGCCATTATTTCCATCATAGGTCTGCAACCGGTGACCTCCATTCTCCAGTGCTTCCTTGACAATGAAAGGACCCGCCCAGTTGGGATTGAGTTTCCCAACTGAGGTCGTTCTTCCTATCACGTCCACTTTTTTCATTACAAGATCTTCGGTGACAAACTATTTTACCCCGAAGATTTTGTCGAAGTGTTTTGTCTTTTTCCTTTTGACGACCTCTTGCTGAGTTATCACTAGCTTTCTAGCCTCTTCGATGAGGTCCAAATTGCACATCATATTGTCATCATTTTCCTTCATCGGGTCTTCATTTCCTTGCTTTGATAGAAAAAACCTTAGGCTCATCACTTTGAATTCCATCGGGATGAGTGCCTCAGATCCATGTAAGAGTTTGAATGGTGTTTCCCCTACGGCAGAGGTAGGAGGGACAAGAGTACAGAAGGAAGTTGTTCGGCCCAGTTGCCTCAAACATTTTCTATTTTCTTCTTCAAGAGGTTCATGATTAGCTTATTTGTTGTTTCAACTTATCCACTACTCCTTGGGTGGTGGACCGAGGAATAGCAGAGCTCAATTTCGGTATGTTGATAGAAGTTCTTCAACTTTTCATCGTAAAATTGAGGACTATTGTCAATAATGATTAATATCATGTTTCTATGTCAACAAACTATCTCTCCAAGATGTTCTTTACTATCTGAGTTGTCTTCTTTGACAGCGTCTTTGTCTCGATCAACTTGCTAAAACAATTGATCATCGCCAAAATGTATTTCCTTTGCCCACTTGCCAACAGAGGGGTCCGAAGAGATCCATTTCCCAAACGATGAATGGCCAAGGAGTAGAAATTGAACGCAGTTACTGAACAGACTTCAGTTGTAATAGGGCAAACTTCTAAGACTAAAGGAACTTCCTGGCATAGTGTTGCACGTCTTCTTCATTTGTGATCAAAAGCAACCTTGTCTGAGAACTCTCTTCTCCAAGTTACGTCCACCTAAGTGCTTTATGCATTCCCCTGACTAAATTTCTTGTAATATAATGAGTATTATGCACCTTTCCAGTAGTGATACGAACGTTCTCCAACATAAAGTTTCAGAAAAAGAAGAAAGTAAAATGATGCTTTGAACCTGAACCTTTGCTTGTTGGTGACACTTGAACGATACTGCCATGTGGATAAAAAAGGATAAACGGATCCATCTACGACGAGTGATGATTGATCTTCATGATCTCTCCTTATTCGATCGCTAGATGGAAAAGTTCTGTAATTGACCCTCCCGTTGAAAGTCCATACTTTGCTATCTCATCAGCTTCTGTATTCTCTAACCGAGTTTTATGCTAAATGTCGAAGGTCCTAAAGTTTCCAGTGCCCTTCACCACCACCAAGTATTTTTTTAGAGTTGTATCCCTAGCATCTCAAAGATACATTTCACCTAAGAAGCCATCACCAGAGAACTTGTTCAAGGAACCATTAATCATAAAGATTAAGCGACATCCTTCCTCCCCAAATGCACACTAAGTACTGGTAGGTTAGGAAAGAAAGGACGCACGAAAAATTAGCATTGGGTAACAAGTAATGTATCGACAGAACATAAGTCAAAAAAAAGGTGACGAGCCATAGCAATAAGAATGATAAGCATGATGTAGTAACTTATCGTATAAGAATGCCCGTATAGACTTATACGACAAAGATTCAATGATAGCACTAATCCACTAAGAAAATCTATATAAGAAGGATAATCACTTATCCTATAAGAGAGCTCATACAAATTTATAGTATAAGGATCCAATGGCGATGCAATATTATATTGTATGTGATGTTTAACTATTACACTTGTAGAAATTCTATGACGATATAGTTGACCTGATTAAGTAGGTAGTGATCATACGGACCTCGTCATTGTGGCAGGATAACGACAAGGGCACAGTCATCGCCGCTACTAGGTAAGTGACACAACTTAACCTAGGCCCTAATGTATGGCTCTTGCAGGTACTAGTTCGGAGTACATAAGCATGCATATGTGCGCTAACTAAGAGGAAATACTGAATATATCGAGGGGTGGGGCCTACCAAGGTGTATAATACTAGGAGTATTTCCTAAGATAACCTACAAGACCCTCCACTCTAAACGATGAGTCCACCTTTAACTCCTCGTCAGTGTTCTCTGTTCGGCGGAGTCGGGAAGACCAGCCACAGGGATATCATTGGTCATAAATATGATGGTATCACGCTATTATGCTATAACTCAACGCGGATTCAGGGGTATAACCCTTGGGGGCACAACTTTGAAAACATCTAGTCTAGTAAATAGACTATAAACCTGAGGGGCCTTCTAACTAACACTCAAGCCTAGTTAGTGATGGGGAGCGGAGACGCGGACCCGCAATGGAGGACGAGCTATGGGTGCATTCAATGACTACTTACCATATATGACGTCCCCGGATCGATGATCTGACTCTGCGGATGTGTTCGACCCGTTGTTCCGACACGATTTCATATATTACATTGTCATTTTTGCTTTATTTTTTAATGTAATCGGGCAACCTCATCTCCGGCCAATCATATTCGTCGATGGTGGGACGCTCTAATCTCTTTTTATTATAAATATAAGAGTGCATGGGGCTGCTATAAAGAATTGAAGAACTTGTAGCATTCATTTTCCACCTCCAAATCCCTCTACCACCACCCCCAAACCCTTCCAAACAACAGCCTCCCTTGTTGCAAGCCTATAGCCACCGCTGCCCAGCCCGTTCCCCGCCAGTTCCGCAGCTGTCCAGCCAATTCCCCGCAAGTTCTGCCGCCGTCCAGCCCCTCCCCCGTCAATTTCACAGTTGTTCGGCATTTCCCCACCAAATCCACTGCTTTCAGCCCTTCCCCGATCATATCTGACATTGTCCAGCTATTCCCCCATCAGATCCGCTACTGTCCAGCCCTTCCCCTATCAGATCCGTCGATGTCCAACCCTTCCCCCATCATATCGGTCGTTGTCCAGCCCTTCCCCCATAAGATTCGCCGCTGTCCAGCCCTTCCCCATCAGATCCGCCACTATCCAGCCGCCAACCATCAAATCCAATCGATGTTGCCTCACATCCAGCAATGACCTGGTAGTTCATCCACAGTTTCCTGTCTGGATCGTCCATATTGTGCAACCCCGTATTTGTCGAGTGATCCAAAATAGCCCGAGGCCTGTGGCGAAAGGGGAGTTTTTAGCTTCACCAGACATCCGCTACCCGCCTGATGAGGGGGCTTTGGCGAGTAGAGCAGGTGAGTGGCAAGTGCCCAATTCCAACGAGCACTCGCCGCCTGGGTGAAAGGCGAGTGGCAAGTGTCGAGCCTTACCGAGCACTCGCCGCCTGTGCAAGTGGGAGCGGTCAGCCCGACTCACCTATCAAGAGGAGTGATTCGGATTTTCCTGTAATCTCATTTTGGCCTGCTAATAGCCCCTTCGAAAAACAGAGTTTCGTTGTTGGCAGACCACTTTGAGTTGCGTTTAGTAGAACCAAACAGCGGAGTTTCGTTGTTGACAGACCATTCCCAGAAAACTATAAATAGACCCTCACTGGCACCTTTGGAGAATACCTCTTCTTGATTTTTCTCTCACATGGCTAGCTTTGGTTGACAAGAGCTTCAGCGCATCATTCACCATGGTTTTCGGGTGGGTGGTCGGGAGCTCTCATTGCCCTCCAAGGGTGTCCGGTCCAGTATTGGATTGGGAGGGGAAGCAATCAATGATCTTTCGGGTATGTGGCGCGACCTCCTCGCTGCGACTCGGGGTCGGGTTGAGGTTGATTTGGTGAATAAGTTACCAAACTCTAAGTCCTCTGTCAAGACTGGCTTAGGAGAAATAAAGGTTAGCTACACCTCAGGACCGAACTCGTTGAGCCGTGATTTCCGGGTTCAACATTTTTGGTGCGATGAGCGTGAACTGTAGATTGCCAAGAAAATCTTAAGGAGGTGTCATGGCAGGAAACGAGGGGCAAGAAACTAACCCAGAGGACTCGCAGCCTGCGAGTGGCCCCGTGACTCAAAAGCAATTTGATGATTTCAAAAAGGTCATCTTGGAGACCCTACACTCTAGCCTCATGATGCGAGCAGGCGAGTACTTGACTCCCGCGGTCCCGGTGCTCGCCCAGCCGGCATTAGGCGAGGAGGCGTCGGGTAGGCGAGCCGGGAAGGAGATAGTGGTAGAGGGGGCGAGAGGCCCCTTCAGGGACGCGAGTTGTTCCCCGTTTTGCCGACGGTTCCTCAGTCAGGCGAGCTTGCTCGGCGAGATCCGGCAGCCCACCAGGAAGGCTCAGGGAGCCCCTTTTGCGAGCTCATCCTCTCGGCTTCGGTGCCAGAGGGCTTCAGAGAGATAGTCATGTCTTTCTACACAGGGAAGGAGGATCCAATTCAACATGTCCAATGGTTCGAAGACGCGGTCTCCATCAAACAGATGACAGATGCCTTCAAGTGCAAGTTGTTTGTCATCACATTCAAGGACAAGGCGAGTGACTGGTTCCACCAGCTTCCCTCTGGAACGATATACAGCTTTGAAGACTTGCGTCGCGGCTTCGTATTGCGCTTTTCAACGTCAAAAAAGAGGAAGAATGAAGCAGGAGCCATTTTCTTGATAAAGCAAGGGGCGCAAGTGACATTGCGGATTACATTGATCGCTTAAAGGAGGAAATTCTCCTTATCCAGGAGGTCTTGGGGCGCCTCCTGCAGATGGCCTACACGTTGGGGTTACAGAAGGGAATGTTCAGGATGGAGCTGACCAGAGACCCCCCCGCAGTCTTTTGAAGAGTTAATAGATCGAGCTGCAAGGGAGATCGAGTGCGAAGCAACCAATCACGACTTCGTCTCGGGATTGGCCCAGATTAAAGGGGGAGTGAACCGCGGGGAGGTGGTCAGCAAGAAGAAGGGAAGAGCCGAGAAGGCAATAACCCCGGGAACAGGGATGGGGAATTAGTCGGCGGCTCAACGGACAGTCTGGAGGCCGGCAGGAGGGCCGGCCCAAATTCAAGGAAGGGGAGCCCAAGGTGGGGGGGACAACTGGGCAGGGCAGGGACGGTTCAACCCACCGGGGTGGAGACCGGGCCAGAGGCTGCCGCCACCTGCCCAGAGTTTTTGAAGTACAGAGGAGCGGCAAGTGCTGAAGGGATTCAACCATTGCCGCCTCGAACTGAGGAGGCAGAGGTCGGAGGAGAAGGGTCGAGATGGAAGATCGGTGCGAAGACTGGGCTGACGTGGGTACCCGAGGAGGGATCGGAGTGATCCATAAGGGAGTGGGGATTGAGGCCATCCAAAAGGGGAGCCTCAACATTATCTTTCGTCGGAGCGTTGCTTCGACCTTTATGACCCCACCCCAGACGGAGAAGATCACTTTTTCATCAAAAGACATGCCGGAGTATGAAGATCCGTTCTGTGACGCCTTAGTGATCCAGACGGACATTGAAAACTTCACAGTTTCAAGAATCTTGGTTGATACGGGAGTTCAGTGAATGTTCTCTTCAAAAAGGCTTTTGACGAAATGAAGGTAGAGGCAAGGAGGGTGCTGGCCTCGGATAGACCTTTGTTTGAATTTTCTGGAGAGACGAAGGAGGTAGAGGGTGGACTCGGACTCCATATGACATTGGGTGGAGCTTCGAGAAACTATCGGTTCATCATCGTCGATGCCCCGAGCAGTTACAACGTCATCTTCGGGGGCCCCCTCATCAGCGCTTTCCATTGTGTCCCCTCCTCTTTCCACCAATGTTTCAAATTCAAAACCGAAGGAGTCCAGGTCCGAATGCGGGGAGACCCCAAAGTGGCTAGGCAGTGCTATGGCAGGAAGGAGCAGAGGAGATGGAGAAGAGTATGGAGGAGTTGTCTAGGTAGGAGGCTGCGGATAGAGCGGGGGAGAAGGAGGTCCACGCCCAGGTTGGGGGGACGGATGAGGTGCTCTAGAAGCAGGCCGAGGTGATGGAGGTAGAAGGTGTGGAGGAAGAAGAGGTTCTCGTCCCAGGAGAGGAGAGGTACGAGTGGGAGGGGCAGTCCCGGCTGGAGGCAGTAGAGGAGGTGGTGGGGATGAAAGTCCTTATCCTAGAAAGGAAGGTTGAGAAGGTGCGGTTCAGCGGAGGTCTGAGCCCAGAAGACGAGGGGAAGATACTTGAGTGCATTTAGAAGAGCGTGAACATATTCGCGTGGAGCGCGGCGGACATGCCAGGTATTGATGCGGACGTGGCATGCCACCGCCTGAACCTTGACCCAAGAGCTCCTCCCATCCGCCAAAAGAAGGGGTCCATCGCCGACAAGCTAGGGGAGCCGATCCGAGAGGAGGTGGAGAAGCTCCTCAAAGCAGGTTTGTATCGGAGATCCAGTATCCAGGCTGCGTCTCCAATGTGGTAATGGTAAAAAAGGGGGAAGAAAGGTGGAGAATCTGAAGGGAAAATGGGTAGAGCAACTCCCCTCAGTCCTCTAGGCCTTGAGGACTACTCCAAACACGACCACGGGGGAGACCCCTTTCAAACTGTCTCATGGGTCCGAGGTTGTACTCCCGATAAAGTTTGAGGTGAAGTCGCCGGCGTCGTCGCCGCAGGAGAAGACAATGAGGAATGGAGGGTGGAGAATGAAGAAGAACAACGACTCTCGCTCGACCTTGTGGAAGAACTTCGCGACCTACCCGTCCTTCGTCAGGAGGAGATCAAGCGTCGGATGGCAAGATACTTTGACAGATATGTCAGGATCAATCATTTTGTAAAGGGGGACTAGGTCCTCAAAAAAGTTGATGTCGCGGGAAGAGGGCGAGCCGTTGGTAAGCTCCACCCCACCTGGGAAAGACCCTTTGTAATTCTTGAAGCACTCGCCTCAGGAAGCTACCGCCCCCAGAACGTCGAGGGAATGCCCCTCAGTAACGCCTAAAGCGATGACGACCTGAAGCGTTTTACTCATGAAATAAATAGATTTCTTTTTTTGGCTGAATTGTCTTTTCATTTTTCGTCATGACAAGGGTTATAAAATGTAGCGCTCTCGATAGGATCTCGCTGACCGGGCTCTCACAAGTCGGCAGGGCAGGCAGGTCGCTCGGGTGGATGGCTAAGATGACAAGGGTTACAAAATATAGCGCTCCCGATAGGATCTCGATGACCGGGCTCTCACAAGTTGGCAGGGCAGGAAGGTCGCTTGGGTGGATGGCTAAGATGACAAGGATTACAAAATGTAGCGCCCCCGATAGAATCCCGCTGACCGGGCTCTCACAAGTTGGCAGGGCAGGCAGGTCGCTCGGGTGGATGGCTAAGATGACAAGAGTTACAAAATGTAGCCCCCCCGATAGGATCTCACTAATTGGGCTCTCCCAAGCCGGCAGTGTAGGCAGGTCGCTCGGGTGGATGGCTAAGATGACAAGGGTTACAAAATGTAGCACCACTGATAGGATCCCGCGGGCCGGGCTCTCAAAAGCTGGCAGGGCAGACAGGTCGCTCGGGTGGATTGCTAAGATGACAAGGATTTCAAAATATAGCGCCCCGATAGGATCCCGGTGACCGGGCTCTCACAAGTCGGCAGGGCAGGCAGGTCGCTCAGGTGGATGGCTAAGATGACAAGGGATAGCGCCCCCAAAAGGATTCCGCTGATCGGGCTCTCACAAGCCGGCAGAGCAGGCAGGTCGCTCGGGTGGATGGCTAAGATGAAAAGTGTTTCAAAATGTAGCGCCCCCGCTAAGATCCCGTTGACCGGGCTCTCACAAGCCGCAGGACAGGCAGGTCGCTCGAGCGGTTGAATGAGCAAAGGCAAGCAGGGTTGGAATTGAGCCCTTAAGCTCCTCATAGAAGGTCACCGGCTAATCAATAAGGAGGTCGGTACTCTCAGGAGTCGGGACAAAGGAATAAATAAAAAGGGCGAATGCGATCCTTCTCGCTCTCGCCGCGAGTACCATCCACTCGCACGACCCCGGAAGGGAAGCGTCGGCCGCGCAGGTGCACGGATCTCGCGAGATGAACGAAGAGTCTGGTTCTCTCGAGGTAGGGAATAAAGAGATGGTCATCTCAGCGAACCGGGCAAACCTAAAGGGCGAAGTCTCGACTACTAAATAAGGAGAAAAATCAGGGAAGTTTGCGCGAGAAGCAAATAAGATAAACAACATATGAAAGAAAGTATAAAACTTTGTTTATCATAAAGACGTCATGGGCGCACTCGGCATTACATCACAAAAAATACATGTATTAAAATCAAAAAACAAAAATAACCCAAAACTCTCAACACGCGAGGGAATCTTTCGGTAAACGCTCCTCGCCATCGTCCGCAGGGGAGTAGCCGCGCCACGAGGAGGGTGGACTCGTCGTCTGCGGGTAGAAGTATGGAATGAGATCCTTCACAAGCAAGTCCATCCAGTCATCTCACAAGGCATCGAGATTGCGCAGCACGGCCAAAGTGGACTCAGTGGTCTGCGTAATCAGTAGCTTGTGAGTGCTTTCCACCTCCTGCAGGGTGAACTGAAGAAGCTTAGATCCGCCGGGGTTGGAATCGCCAGACGCCACGGTGGTCTTCCCCGCGAAAACTTTGGCGAGCTTCGCTTTGGTACTCGCAAGTTCTCCCTCCAGATCGTCAATGCGCGACCAAAGGCGTCCACCGGTCTCGACACCCTGCGAGGAGGGAACTTGGGGTAAGCTCGAGAAGAAAAGAGAAAGAAAAGTGAAATCGGAGGACTTACCACACCGCCGGAGTGTTTGGCGAGAAGGAGCACCGTCAGTTCGAGCCGAGTATCGAGGTCGAGAGCCTTCTCCTCAGTGAACGCTTTCGTGGCCTCGGCGTTGTTGAACTTCATGTTGAAGCTGAGGCCTCTTCGCGCGACCATATGCGCAAGCTCGGTGGCGCGTAGTTGGGCCCGCGAGCACTCGTAGGCGATCTCCTTCAGGGTCAACTTGTTGTACTCTTCGGCGTCCTGGCGACCGTACAGCCCGTGAGATATGGATTAGGCGTCCTCACCGGAGTGCCCCTGATCAGTCCAGGAGGGGAGGAGTGCGTAGAGGGTGACTCGGTGGGACTTCTTGTCCCATGCAAGTAGCGCCTGCCCATAACCGTCCTTAGGCTTCTGCCCCAATCCAAAGTTGGGGTGCCAGTCGGGCGTCCCCAACTCGCCGCCCCCAACTCGCCGACCACCAGCTCCTCCCTCGCCGAGGACACCGGCTCGCTCATTGGAGTAACCTTCTTGGAGGCCAGCAACTTTTGTAGCTTTGAGGGCCCGTCGGACGATGATCCCGGGTCGGGCATCCCGCTTCAGGCTCCGCCCTCTTTTTCTTCGTCTTGCCGCTGTCGGTTGCAGGTGCCCTCAAGTCGTCGACGCATGTTGCAGTTCCGGACTGAGCGAGCGCGAGAGCCGGGTCCACTATACCCTTTCACGCGTAAGGCGGGTAGGCCTGCAAACGAGTCAAGCTCGAGTCGAGCTCATCAAAAAGAGCCGGCTCGAGCTCGAGCTCGAGCTTCTTTTTTCGAGCTCGAGCTCGAGCTCGAGCTCGACGAGCCTATTTTAAAAGACTCGAGCACGAGCTCAACGAGCTCGAGCTCGAGCTCAGCTCGAATTTAACATGATATTAATAATATAAAACTATTATTTTAATAATATTATATTAATATTATGTTAATAATATAATATATTAAAATATTTAATACTAATAATATATATTATTTAATTAAAAAAAAGCTCGCGAGCCGGCTCGCGAGCCGGCTCGCGAGCTCGTGAACAGGTTTAATTAGGCTCGAGCTCGGCTCGAAATCAGGCTCGAGCTCGGCTCGAAATCAGGCTCGAGCTCGACGAGCTCGACATGCTCGAGCTCGAGTCGAGCTTTTTTCGAGCCGGCTCATCGAGCTTTCGAGCCGGCTCAACTCAACTTGCACCCCTAAAGGCGGGTTCACGGGGACTTGGCACACGGCGCACGTATGCAAAGAAAGTAAAGGCGAGATTACTCTGAGATCTCGTCGGGAGCGAGTAAAGGATGCGAGATCAAAGTGCATGCGTACCTGCGACCGGGGGAATGGGGAGTAACGAGTCGAGGTTGCGCCGCAAGTAGAAGACCATGAAGTTCTTTCCCATGAAGAACTTGTGTAGTTTGGCGTCCTCGCCGTCGACGCGGGGGGCTCGGTAGATAGTCACGTCTTTCTGGATCGTCGTGTAGGGAACATTCCCGTGCATGCCCTTGACGAAGACGAACCGATTCGTCCAATAATGTGTTTTGTTGAGGATCTCGCAGACCTTGATCTGCGAGCTGGTAAGGAAGGTCACCCCGTCACTGGTGGCACGGTAGATGAACTTTTGAAAACCGTCAAATTGAACTCTATTTCTTCCTCGGGCAGGTAGCACGCGAAATCCACTAGCATGGAAATCGCATTAGGGCTAACCTGCGCAGGTACCACCCCGAAATACTTCAGAAATTGTCTCACCTCTGGCCACACCGGGAGGCGGAGCCCCATCTCGAAGTGAGTGAGTGGAATGGCGAGTTCATCCTCCTATATGGAGTTGAGGGACTCGCCTGTCTTGGGGGTGCGAGCCTCAAATCCCGTTGGCACGTGCTCGGCGATAAGCTCAGGCATCTTCTCTTTTGAGATCTGGCCGTCCGGGAAGGTGTAGTCAAGGAAGCGAGCCGCGCAATTCAGGCGCCCATCGGAACCATCACCATTGCAACCTATCTTGCGAGTCGAAGCGAGTACAGAGTAGATGGGGTAGCGGGGAGAGAGCAGTTATGGCAGTGGGTGAGAGTCGGGCACAGGGGCGGTATTTATAGACATGCCATGCGGAGGGGGATTCGGCCAATTGGCGTGAATCCACGCGCATCTCGCGTGCTCTAATGGTGTACCAGACTCGCGCTACTTCGACTCGGCTATCGACGGTGGCGAGGCGTTTTTAGTTGGCGAGATGTATCTACTCCCCGTCATAAAGCATACGTTGGCAGTAATAAATTAGCGAGAAAAAAGAAAATATAGAGTCTTGCGAGACGCATAAACAAATAAGATTCGGATAGTACTCGCAGAAATGGAAAATAAATAAACACATCAATTTGACATAAAATTGTACCGCTAGGTCATTGGGGAATCCACTTTCATGAGCCTCTCCCCCCGTGTCCTCACTTGTGGGCCTCCCCTCTGGATGATCTCCTCGCGAACGACATCCACCTCGCGCTCGAACGTGCGGCAGCATTCGTCCATTTTCTTCAAGTGCCCCTCCAACGACGCAGTGTTCCCTCCGAGCAGCGTGTACATCGCTCCCATGAAGGAGTTGCACTCGCGCTCTAAGGCCTCCACTCGCTACTCAAGAGAGAGTAGGTGATGGAGTTCGTTCACTGGTTGGGCCCTTTCCTTTAGGATCTCGTGGAGCATGAATCCATGCTTCTGCAGAATGACGGCCACTCGCTCTGTCAGCTCGGCAACAGACGTCGGCTCACCCGGAAACCCTGAAATGCATCGAGAGAGGGAGGGGGCGGGTAGGTGTAGGAGATTTTGGGAGAATTTTGATTCAAATCGGAAACTTTCTCAATAACGGAAAACGGTTCGAAGGTTATGTTACAATCATAATAGGGCAAGTGCAATACAAAACGAACAATGATATCAACAAATCATAGCATAAGCATATAAAGAAACCATCACATTCGATAGATGGTTATACCTTCGTGACGCTTTTATCAATGGTCGTCGTGAACGGCTTCAAGCTCCGATGTTTCTCCGGTTCAAGATCACTTGATGAGATATGGACCGAGCTCCACAAATGGTAGAGCCTCTAAATGAGACACACCACCAACGAGATACGCAACCTTAGCTAACAGTGGACGACGCTAGCACACTTCCTTTCTCAAATGAGTGAGAAGGAGACAAGAGGGATGAAGGAGAGAGTTTCTTCCACTTCCTTGGCCGAAATTCTCATATCATCAAGTGATGAGATGGTCAAGTCTTTATCCAAAAAGAGCTCTCTTTCTCACTTCAAATTTCCCTCCAAAAAGATCTCATTTGGCATAAAACAAAAGACAACTTCTAAAGTGCATTTTTCCATAAAGGCAAAAAGTATAAAGCATAAAGCATTTGTTTTATAATTTATACTTTATGCTTTATGATTAAATGGACATCATCCATTTAATTAACCAAGCATGGGATGACAAAATGATTTCATCAATTAATTATGTCATGACCAAGATTAAAATTAATCAAATTAATTAATGATATTAATCAACTTTAATAAAGTAAATTAAATAATCATATTAATTAATACACTTTATTTAGTCTTGCGAAATACTGAAGAGATATAATCCTTATTACATCTTTGTTTAGTTTAATGGGCCTTAAGGAACTAATGAAGGATGCTAGTCCCTCACATAGTTCTACAGCTCATTAGTGTCTAACACTTAGACATAGAACATAACTACTAATCCTTAGTAGTTGATATAGTCCAATTGCAATTCTCGTATATAGGTATAGGTGTGTAACCAATTTAGGTCCCCACTAAACTGGCAGCAAATATGATGACTACATTAATCATTCAGTGATGGCTAACAACGTAGCACATCAGATGACATTGATGCCCCCATCAATGATCACTTATGCAGACCATGGTTGACATCTAGCAATGTATCATGCCCCCAGATAGTAGTGAATGACACGCCAAAAATGATTATCATCTAATAGAACCTAATTCAGTATGTGACAGAATATAGTAAGATCCTAAAATCCTTACATGTCCTGGTCAAGCAAAAGGTCACGGAAAGACTCAATACCCTCACGCTTGATAACTATGTCAATCCAGTAAAAAATAAGCATTAAGAAGATGACACTCTTTTCATCTCTATTATCTACCTTGGCCAAGGATTTATGTTTATCTCAATTTGGATCTCATAGGACATCAAATCTGTTGCATAGACAGACGGATGTATTCCCATATCTGGCATACATCTCACTCCATAATTTAGTGACTATGACCATTTGAACCGGATCCTCCTCATGGCTAGAGAAAGAACCATATGGTCTCTTGAGTATATAGTAATTCAGTCATGAGTGATGATTGTGTTTTAGGTAATAAGGATCAATATATATAGTCACAATTAGGTAATTCATTGATTGACAACAAGAAGATTTCATGTTGATGATCACCAAAAAGGTTACTTCCAGTGAACTTGTCCAACAAGCACCTGTGCCCTTTGTTTAGACATCCCATGTCACTGACTTGAGACTCGTCATCCCTAAGAAGGGAAACAAAGGACACACTAGTCTTAACTAGACAATTGATGTCCCATCAATAGTCCATTTACTAGGGATATTTAAGAAACATGGTATAATCAAAAGTCCATCACAATATACTTGACTTCTCAAGAATAGGTTATAATCAACATCGTTCCTATGGACCAAATCATGCATTATCTTACAATAATGTCCGGATATAATAAATGCATAATCAAATAAGTCTTGCCGTTAGAAGATAAATTGTTTCTACAAAACAATCATAATACAAAAGATGGCTTTAAGGGCACATATCTAACAGTAGGTGGTGGCGGCATCCAGCTCGACGTCGACAGAGATTTCAGTCGCATTTGCTGGGGGAAAGGCGAGAAGTCAGCATGAATTAACAAAGATAGGGGGTAGAAGGATTTCAGATAACTAAACAATGACGGTCTCGCCCTCATTACCGGGATGGCGCAGAGGAAAGATCGGTTGACCACCAAAGCGGTTGTTGAAAAGCAGTAGCAGGGATTTCCCCGATCCAGTTTGCGGGAGGCTAGGGATGCGAGGAGATTGAATACTCGACGTTGGAGTCCTCGCACCTCCACTCGCCGGGGACTTTTGCGCGTTGGCAAGGTCGCGGTTGAGAACGTTGGGGGAGGGGATTCTACCAGATGAGTCGAGGCGATGTCGATAAAGGAAGGCACTAAATGGGAAACCTGATCAGGGTATCGCCCGGCCAGGGATACGAGTCGAATCAAAAATGGATAAGCCCACTTACCAGGAATTTGCGGGTGTAAGTCTGGCTCGCTCCGGCTCGCAGATACCCTTTGGATCTCGACGGCCAGACCCTCAATGACCTCGGTAAGGGTATTGAGCTGCAAAGGCACATGCCATGAGTTCATCAGGGACTCGGAAAAAGCAGGCTGAGCCTAAGGTAAGGTCAAAAAAGGAGCACCTGGAAGAGGGGGCCGAGATCTTGGCTGGGGTTGGGCGGTACGGGATCAAGCAAGCTCATTCCTCGGGCGAGGTCGGCCTTTGTCCTTGTTGTCGCTCGATCATCCGACTGTCTCACCGAAGTGCACGACGAATGTTCATTAGCAATGGTCGTCAAGGTAGTCATGGCCGCCTTATTCTTTTCTTTGTCGGCAGTGAGACGTGCGAGAGCTGCCTTTGAGATCGACATGTCGTTGTAGCGTGGCGGGAAAAGTTGGTTTGAGTAAGGAAAAAAGGGGGGTCTTGGGGGTGATCCCCATCCCGTGGTATATATATGCTTCGGTGGGACCCATTAACAGATTCCCTAGGCCACCTCTTGCCAAATAACAATGGAGTTGTATGGTCTTTCTGATCCTGGGGCAGGACTCGCAAAGAGCGGGGATTGTGTGCAACCTCGTATTTGTCGAGTGGTCCAAAATAGCGTGAGACCCGTGGCGAGAGTTGATTTCTTAGCTTCACAAGGCATCCGCTACCCACCTGATGAGGGGGCTTTGGCGAGTAGAGCAGGCGAGTGGCCAGTGGCCAGTTCCAACGAGCACTCGCCGCCTGGGTGAGCGTTGGGAATATTGCCCTTCAATGTTCCATGAATTTGAAGAGACATCACCTTCAATGCTAAGTGCATAATGTATTTGATAGACCTTCTATTTTACTCATTGTACAGGTTTACGTTGTTCTAAAAACATGTTTAGAACAAATCTGGACATTGTTGTATTTGTCTCAGCTATTCTGGAGAAATTCGTTAAGAAGACTGTCTGGTCTCAGCAGAACCGCTGAGACTCAGATAATAGCTGCTGAGACAGCAGCCTGTCCTAGCCCTGCTGTGATAGTAGTGTGCTCTCAACGAAACCGCTGAGACGCAGTGAATCTGCCGTTGAGACAAAAGTTAGTCTCAGCTAAACCGCTGAGACAATTTTGAATATAGTCATTGAGATGCGCGACCCATTTTTAGCGGAAGACTAATAAAGCAAAATAGCTTTATCCAATTTTAGTCATGTAAGGTCAAATCAATACAAGAGCCTTTGCAGATTGATGGAGCATATATAAAGCATATCCTAGGTCAAGAAGAGAAGGATCATGTGCGTGTCAGTGCCAAGTTGTTGATGTCGCTGCAAAGTACTGGAAATGCTGAGTGTCAACGGCCTTGTGCTTCCAGAAGTTGTTCTCAGATCTAAGGAGAACAGGTTGGGTCAATCAAGGATCAGTGGTTGATCTTCTTCTTTCTACAAGGAGATGGGAGATCAAGAAGTAGCTAAGGCACAAGCTGAAGAATAATACTTCAAGCCCTGCTCCAGGACAGTTCTCAGCTGTTCTATTTCAATAGAAGACCAAATCTGAAGGTGTATATCTTTTATTGTCTTCTGTTGTAATCTTAACAAACATTGTAAGAACATTTTGTTCTGAGGTATAAGGCCAATGTGATATAGTGTAAGGACTGTGTGTCTGAGTGTAGGGTTGTCCTCCCAGCCTGAGTTATAAGGCTTCTTGATAGGCATGAGGTAGGTGACCTGAAGGGTCACTGAGCTGTAGGAGTATAGCTTACTTTGAGTTGTAGGGCAGTGGCCTGAGGTAGGGTTTGGAGGAAACCTGAGAGATCTTGAAGGATCTGTGTTGTAAGCTCTTTGAACTGAGTTTGGAGTAAATTGGCTTGTCTAACACACTGTTAGAAAGGTGGTGAGAGAAAGTGGATGTACCAAGACCTTGGGGAACCACTATAAAATTTTTGTGTGCTTTCTGTGATGTTTAATTGAGACTAAACAGTAGAGTAAAAAGAATAATAACACAAACAACATATTAACCCCCTAGGTGATTTAGACTACTACCCAGTTAACTAACAAGTGATATCAGAGCGAGGCTAATCAAAAAGAACTTAACAGTCTGACCAGATCCTATAAGGGGTAGTCAAATAAAATTTCAAGATGTCTGCTGCAGAGGCTATAAGATGCCTATATGCAGAAAGGAGACCTTTGACATATGCAAGCAAAGGGTCAGGCTATTTATGTAAGCCTCTAACCATAGGATTTATATCACAGTTCAGGAGGGACCTTTTATCCCCCAAAAGGCCTCCACCATTGACTCAAACCTGAGAGTGCCCAAGACCTATACTGAAATGACCGTGGATAAAGTAGCACTTGTTACTATGGATAAAAGAGCAAAAAAATCATAATAAGTGTTATTGATGATTTCACTTTCCAGAACTTGGTGCATTGTGAGACTGCCAAGAAGATGTGGGAGACACTGATAGTATACATAGAGGGCACTAAAGAAGTTAGGGATGATAGGAAATCTTTGCTCAATCAAGAGTATGAGGCCTTTAGACAAAACAAAACGGACAGCATAGCTGAGTGCTATGAAAGGTTTTTTCGGATGGTAAATGAGCTGAGGACCTATGGAAGGGTCTTCAGCAATTATGAGCTGAATAATAAGTTCCTAAGGTCTCTAACCAGAGATTGGGACACAAAAATATGTGCCATCAGGGAAGTTGCCAAGCTTGCTGAAACTCCTCACACATTATTTGGAAAGTTGTTTTCCTATGAGATGCAGCTATCTGTCGGGAAGGAGAAGGAGACCGCCATCAGGTCCCATGCCAAGGAGAGGACAGTGGCTCTCAAGGCTGAGATCTCTAAGAAGAGCAAGGAGAGAATTGCCTCTCCCACAAGAAGGCCAGTTGATTTAGAGAGCACTGAGTCCAGCACATCTGACAGTAACATCTCAGATGGGGAGTTTGTTGCCTTCTCAAGGCAATTCCAGAAGATGATGAAGAGGAAGCAATGGAAGAGCAACCCTTCCTCCTCTTCATACTACAAGAAAGATCATAGCAAGTCTGGGAAGAAGTTCTCCAAAGGAGATAGGTATGATTTTAAATCTAGTAAACATATTTCTACTAATGTAATATGTTATTGTTGTACCAAGCCTGGGTATATCATTGCTGACTGCCCAGTCAAAAGAAAAGAAACAGGTTAGAAGAAAGGTGAGAAGAAGCACCACCACCACAAGGGCAAGAAGGAAAAGACATTCCTTGCCAAGAATGAGAAGAGTTGGAGTCAAACTGACTCAGCATCATCTGATTCAGAAGAAGAGAATGAAGCCTACATTGGGCTGTTTGCTGCTGCTGCTGAAGGAGTTAAGGACTATCCAGATGCAAGGATAGGGATCAAGGCCCCTCTGTCACTTTCAGATAGTGACAATGAGGTGGATGAAGTCAGTGGCTGTTGTGCACTTATGGCCATGACAGAAGGAGAATCCAGTCAGGATCAGTCTGATCATGATGAGGTATTAATTCATTTCATCTTCTCCTCTGAATTTGATTATGAAACAAGTCCTAATTCTGAAGCACCTTCATCTTGTAATAAAGGTGGCTCAGAATCTGAGGAAGATGTGAATCAATTGATTGACATGTATGGTTTGATCTTGGAAGCTCTGAAGAAGAGCAAGTTGCTTGTCAAAAGACAAGTCAAGGAGATTGCTTCCTTAAGAGAAGATATCTCCTTGCATACTAAGTCAGCCTCATAGTTGAATCAAATGAGCAAGAAGATATCTCAACATAAGACAATCATTATTATCCAAGTCACAACCATAAATAGTAAAAAAAAAATTAATTTAAGATTTGGAAGATAAGCCTTTCAAAGAGAGGATGCTAGTGACACAATATTCCAAACCCAAATCAGTATTGTCACTCATTGATACCTTCACCTCCCAAACCAGTAAGAAGGGGTTGGGGTACATTGAGAGGAATACTAGAAGAAGGAATAGGAGTAAGGGCAAGGCTCCAATCCAGCATGTAATCTCTTTTGAGAAGGTCATGTTGTCATCCAACAAATATGACCCAGAAAATATGTATGGTCATTGGTTGAATGGAAGATCCAATAGTGTGAACAAAAATGTTCACAGCTATAGTGGAAGGAAGGGGATGAGCTTGAGTGCCTTTAAGGTCCCATATGAGGAAATATAGATGGTCCATCCTAGACCATTTGTGTTTGGTGCCCCTGCTCCTTCACTTAAGGAAAAGGAAGCATCAACTTCCAAATCCCTTCCAGCTAGACAGTTGGCTGTTGTCCAGCCTATAGCTCAATCTCCCAGAACAATTTTTGATGCTATCAACTTGTGCTCAGTCACCAAACTGAGACCTGTTGATACCAATAAGACATTGACTGCTAAGACTAACTACAGGCAGACAAAATGTGAAGGCATTGCTGAAAGAAACAAGAAGAATGATGTTATCTTCCTTCAAGAACAGAAAACTGAAGTATCTACTTAAAAAGTTGTTCAGAAAAGAAGATACAACATCCAATGAGTGTTGGTGCTGTGAGAAAGAATGACACTTTGACAGAGATTGTTGTCACAACCTCAGTGTGACTAATGCAAAGAAAGGCATTTCAGCCAGGCAAGGTTTTGTTAGAAATACTTATGTTGCTAACAAACACCTAGGACCCAAGACATATTGGGCTCCCAAGGATAAGTGATCTATATTTTGCAGGTTAGTTCAAGTACGTCTCTAAATCAGATATGTTACTTGGACAGTGGGTGTTCCAGATATATGACTGGGACAAGGAGCTTACTTAAAGACTACACTCCAATAAAGAATGGACCTAAAGTCATCTTTGGTGACGCTGACAGGGGCATCACCAGAGGATATGATATGATTACCAATGATATAGTCTCAATAACAAGGGTAGCTTATGTGGAAGGCTTGCAACACAACTTTGTAAGCATAAGTCAACTATGTGACTTGGGCTATGTCATTGAATTCCACAATGACAAGTGCTTGATCAAGAAGTTAGTTGACTTAGAGGTAATCCTCTCAGGCACTAGGAGTGGAAATGTGTACTGCTTAGATTTCATTTGCAATAACTCATTATCTCTTGTGTGCCTT
The DNA here is from genome assembly GCA_039583875.1 of Platanthera guangdongensis. Classification (NCBI taxonomy): domain Eukaryota; kingdom Viridiplantae; phylum Streptophyta; class Magnoliopsida; order Asparagales; family Orchidaceae; genus Platanthera; species Platanthera guangdongensis. The sequence goes on from CM077158.1 coordinate 177,854,910, forward strand.
GTAGCTAATGAGAGAGAGTCTCTTTGTGTTCAATGGCATAAGAGACTTGCCCACATTAACTATAAGACAATGAACAAATTATTTTCTAAAAATTTAATTAGAAATAGCCCTAATTTAAAATGTGATAAAAGTGATCCATGTCATGCATGTCAAATTGGCAAGCAAACAAGTGTCACCTTTAAATTTATTGTCTCCAAAGACACTGAAAGATGTCTCTATATATTGCATATGGACTTATTTGGTCCTTTGCACATTCAGAGCCTAGGTGGGAAGTTGTATACCCTAGTGATAGTAGATGATCACTCTAGGTATACATGGGTACTCTTCCTTAAGAAGAAGTCAGATACCTTAAGTGTTTTTATGAACCATTTCAAGGCTATCCAAAATGAGTTACAATGTACTGTGGTCAAAACTAGAACTGACCATGGTACATAGTTTCAATCTGGGGCTATGACAAAGTTCTGTGAAGACCTTTATATCACCTAAGAGTTTTCCTCTCTCAGAACTCCCCAATAAAATGGAGTGGCTGAGAGAAGAAATAAGACCTTAATAGAGGCTGACAGAACACTGCTTAGTGACTCCACACTCCCAGAATATTTTTCGGCTGAGGCAGTCAATACAGCCTGTTATGTTTTGAATAGAGCTTCCATTAATAAGGCCCATGAAAAAACCTCCTATGAAATTCTGAAAGGCAAGCAACCAATCATTTCATATTTTAGAATATTTAGTTGCAAGTGCTATATTTTAAACAATGGTAAATCTCAACTTACAAAATTTATTGAAAAATGCAATGTAGGTGTTCTTGTTGGAAATAGCTCACATTGTAGAACCTATAGAGTATTCAACAAGAAGACCCGTATAGTTGAACAATCAATGCATATTGTTTTTGATGAAACTAGCTTAGTTTATAAATGCTGGTCCAGCACACCTGTCATTGCAGGAAATGATCTGAAGATGAAAGAGCTCTCTATTAAAGACACACCCAGCTCAAGCAAGGTTTCTTCAGAAGTTGAAACACTCACAGATGAAGTTGTAGGTGATCAGATTGAAGGAGAAGCAAATGTTGTAGATGAAGTTCAGGAGGATGAAGACAGGTTGTCTGCTGCAACCACGCTTCTGAGAGATCACCCAAGAAATCTCATCATTGGGAATGAACAACAAGGTGTGACCACAAGAAGCAGAGTTCACAATGAAGCACTGTTCCTGAGCTTCGTGTCCCAGATTGAGCCCAAGAGGTTTGAAGAAGCAAACAAAGACAACTTCTGGATCAATGTCATGCAAGAAGAGTTACAGCAATTCAAGAGGTGCAAGGTATGAAAGTTGGTGTCAAAGTCACTTCGACATAACATAATTGGCACCATGTGGGTTTACAGGAACAAGCTTGATGAGAATGGGACGGTCATCAAGAACAAGGTAATACTGGTATCCAAAGGCTATAGGCAAGAAGAGGGAATAGACTTTGACCAAATTTTTGCCCTAGTTGCAAGGTTAGAGGTCATAAGGATGCTCCTTGCTTATGCTGCACACAAGGAATTCAATGTCCACCAGATAGATGTCAAGTCAGCATTCTTGAATGGTAATCTCAAGGAAGAGATATATGTAGAGCAGACCTCAGATTTTGTACATCCCACTCTAGTAAATCATGTTTACAAATTAAATGAAGTTTTATTTGATTTGAAGCAAGCCCCTAGGGCTTGGTATGAAATCTTGTTTATCTTTCTCATCAAAAACAAATTCTTAAGGGGAAAGATAGCTAGCATATTAGTTTTTAGAGAAATAAAGGGCAAGTATCTCCTACTCCAAATTTATGTGGGTGACATAATATTTGAGTTTACAGATGACAACCTTTGTAAAGGTTTGCTAACCTTATGCAGGGGGAGTTTGAGATGAGCAGTATGGGGAGCTCAAATATTTCTTAGGCCTCCAAGTGAAACAGTCTGATGAAGGGATTTTTATCTCTCAGACCAAGTACACTATGGAGCTTATTAAAAAATTTGGGATGGAATCAGCTTCCACCATGAAAACCCTATGGGATCCAACATTTCCCTAGACAAGGATTAGAAGGGTAAGTCCTTTGATGAATCCATGTACATATGTATCATTGGATCCTTGTTATACTTAACTAGTAGTATGTCAGATATCATGCATGCAACATGTGTTTGTGCTAGATACCAAGCATGTCTCAAGAAATCTCACTACTCAGATAAAAAAAAGATTTTGAGATATCTTAAGGACAGCCAACACCTTGGCCTTTGGTACCCTATAAACAATGATTTTGAACTAATTGTCTATTCAGATGCAGACTTTGCAGGTTGCAAGAAAAATAGGAAAGGTACAAGTGGAATTTGTCAATTCCTAGGGAGAAAACTGATATCATGGAGTAGCAAGAAGCAGACTAGTGTGGCTATATCCACTGCTGAGTCAGAGTATATCTCTGCAGGAAGCTGTTGTGCACAACTCCTATGGATACAACATCAGCTAGAGAACTACAAACTCAAGATAAGTCATTCTCCTTTGTATTGTGACTCATCCAGTGCAATTTTTATTGCTAAGAATCTTGTCTCACATAGCATGAATAAGCATATAGAAATTATATATCACTTTATTAGAGAACATATATAGAGTGAAGATATCTGCCTTGAATTTGTCTTCACTGACAATCAAGTTGTTGATATCTTCACTAAGCCATTGGATGAGGCTATGTTCAATTTCTTCAAAATTGAGTTAGAAATGCTTAATATTGAATGATTCATGTACATTAAGTGTTTCAGTTGTACATTAAATTCTCTACATTTCTACTTTACATTCATGCTTAAACAAGTGTGTTATGTTGGTAGATTGATAGCTATTAATTACCCTAACTAGCTAGTTTGCACGGTTATTTCTCTAAAATTTGTTAGTTACTGGCAAACCAATAGTAGTAGGTTAGGTTAACAACATTTACCATAATAAAAGTAAAAAGATGTCTTAGTCAACAATCAACTATCAATGGATGTCTAACTTGTTTTCACAATGTTCACTGAAAAATAGTCAGGTCAGCTGAAACAGCTGAGAAATGTTCAGCTGAACTGCTAGGACCGCTGAGATAGTCTCAGCGGTTCACATAGGAATATGAATTACCCTGTGCCAGCGGGTTATCAATCTGTTTCAGCACCACCGCTGAGATGGGCTGATTAAAATTAAATCAACTTATTTTAATTGTCAAATCAGTAGAAATATTAATCAAGGTCATCCTCTCAACTCCAAAACACTACATATAAATAAAGGCTCAGTAAATCGAAAACCATTAAACCTTAATCTCTTTCCAAGCCGTCGAGACCAAACCCGTCTCAACGTATCATCTTCCAGCTTCAATGGCACCAAAGTCTTCAAAAGATTTGCAGGAAGGCTATGAGATTGTAAGGAATTGATTTATACACGCCTCGGTGGAGATTAGAGAAGTCATCAGAATGTTAGATGCCCTGGGTTTAGAATATATCCTCTCTGAACCCACTCCCATCCTGAGAGATGAAGTATAGAAATTTTTCTCCAATGTATAGCTTTCCCAAATAAGACATCACTGAAATCCAAAATTGGAGGGATGAGGATCAAGAATACTCCAAGGAAGTTGGCTAAGGCCCTTCAGTTACCCTCTCTTGACAGTGATGAAGAAGAAGACATCTCCAACAAGAACAGAGATAGTGCGTTAGAATGGTGTGAGTACTGTGATGCCAAGATTGGATCACCAAGAAGAAAAACTTCAACCAGAGAGGAAAATTACTTGCAGACATAGTTGGGAAAGCCATTCTATGCAAGACTGGATCACATGACACCATATTCAAGCCCATGTTAGAGATAATCATCAGGATTAAACTTCCACAGAAGATCTTATGGGTCAATGTCAACTTTCAGAGGATAATTGACAGTCTGCATGCTCCAAATATAAGAAGAATCTTGTCCATTTATTTGATCAACTCATATCCAGACAGCTTCAACAAGAAGCAAGGAGTCAGAATTCACTATCTGAAAAGGATGGACATCAAGACATTGGAAAAATTCTCCTGAGTTCTTCCTATGAGTCAACCCTCTGAAGGAAAGGACAAGTCCAAGGACATAGTAAAGAAAGTTGTGGGGGCTGTTAAATCAGAATCTAGTTCAGAATATGATTCAGAATCTGCATCCCAAGCAGATGTTGGTCTTCAGGTTGACATTGATCAAAGTCAGTCCTCTGCAAGTGTCCAAGCCAACAATGAAATAGTCAGAAATCCAGTTGGAGGAGAACATGATGAAATCCATGCTGCTCTTGATTCTACAGATGTTGCTTCAGAAAGTGTTGCACATAATGTGCTCAATGCTAAAGTTACTTCTGATAAGCAAAAGCCAATGGAACCAGCAAAGGATCTTGAAGACTATCTAGAATCATCTATACCAGAAGAGGTGAATGTATCTTCTGAGGGGGAGCATGTACCAATAGATGAGCTAGCTCTCAATAAGATTGATGTTGTTGTAGATGATCATGGTCATTCAGATAATATTGCTGATGTTGATATGGATGATGATGATATCATTTTTGTTGAGGATGTTAATGTTGAGGGGGAGTCTTTAAAGATCTTCGATTAGGATAAGGTTAATCCATCCACTCTCCATGAGTGTGATGATCAAGAGGACCAAGGGAAAAATTCTCCTATGATCAATCTTCCACCTTCAACAACTATGGATACCTCCCTTCTCAATTCTATCAAGGCTCTATTGGATGAGCAAACCACTTCAGTTAAAGCTTACATAGACAAGTCCATCTCTGAATTAAAAGCTGAGCTGCTGACAAAAATCCAAACTGTGAAAGATGAGACTGTTCACCTGAACAGAGAGATGACTAGCTGGTTTGATAAAGCAGCCAGTAAAGTCAAAGCACAATCTTCAATACTAAGCTCAATGGATAAAAGATTAAAATTCTCTGCTACTGATATGGGGTATGTAAAGAACTTTGTAAGTCAGACTGATGATGTTATCAGGGCAGCTGCAGATCATGTAAACAATCATATTACTAATACTGTTGTATCATCCATGCAAGAAGCCTACCAGATCAAAAATGAAATATTAACTGACAGTGATGACAGATTCCAGACATTGTCCAGCAGGATTGAGGCTAACTCCCTTCTGTTAAAGAACCAGCTAATTGAAGAAGCTATAAAGGGAAGCCAGAAAGGGGGAGGAGGGCAATGCTAAGATTGCTAAGCTCATTAATGAGCATGCCTTCAAAGTGCTTCAAGGTACAAGGATTGCACTGCTCCTTCCTCTGTTGGACAAGAATAGGCCAGAAGATGTTGATTTCCCTGCTCAAGCCAGAGTTGCACAGGATGCACAGCTTGCAGTCAGGAGAAAGAGAGAAGGAACTCTGTTGGCTGAAGAGTTCATGGCAAGGAAGAGAGCTGAAAATGCAGATGATCCAGACTATGAATATCTTAGTGATGCCTTAGAGAATAATTATCAATGTTTGGCTAAACCATGGACAACTTCTTAAGAACATTGACAGCATATATTCTTCTGAAGAATGGATCAAGAACCTAAAAAGGAATTCTTTAAGAGAAATAATCTTCAAAGAGAATTTGGTCAGAAGGAACAACCCTAAGAAGATGCCTCCTAAATACTTACCAAAACCTTTTCTCTACTTCAGGAGGCAGAAGAACAAAACCCAGAGTGCAAAGCTAGTAGGTGTTGCTGAAGATGAAGACTCTAGCTCTACAAAGAAGAGGAAATCTGAATTGTAGTTGAAATCCAATTAATTAATGTTGAATATTATATGTTAACCTTCATATGTTAGCTAATGATATTAAATCTGAAAACTTTGAATTATTATATAAATGTTAAACTATCCTATGATGGTTTAGGTTGTTTCTGGGGGCTGAATGAAAAATGTTATAGTTTATACATTTTAGCTATGTTTTTATGTTGATTAATCATGTTATTAAGATGTGCTTAAAATTGTTGAACATCTAACTGCTATGATATTATCCTTAGATTAGTCAGGTTGTTTAGCTTATGTTTAAGATTGGATAAACATTTGTTTTCCCTGCAATGTTGCCATGATGTAGTTGAATTAAGTTTTCCAATTTATCATGATATGTTTTATGTGTTAAAATGCATCTTAGCATTGATATGTGTTCTGCCTTTTTCAAATATGGGGAGATTGTTGGGAATATTATCCTTCACTGTTCCTTGGATTTAAAGAGGCATCACCTTCAATGCTAAGTGCATAATGTGTTTGATAAAACTTCTACTTTACTCATTGTACAGGTTTAAGTTGTTCTAAAAACATGTTTAGAACAGATCTGGACATTGTTGCATTTGTCTCAGCTGTTTTGGAAAATAGGTTGGGTCCATCAAGGATCAGTGGTTGATCTTCTTCTCTCTACAAGGAGATGGGAGATAAAGGAGCTAAGGCACAAGCTGAATAATAATACTTCAAGCTCTGCTCCAGGACAGTTCTCAGCTGTTCTATTTCAACAGAAGACCAAATTTGAAGGGGTATATTTCTTATTGTCTTCTGTTATAATCTAAACAAACAATATTGTAAGAACATTTTGTTATGAAGTGTAAGGCATATGTGCCTGAGTGTAGGGCCTGTGTGCCTGAGTGTAGGGCCTGTGTGTATGAGTGTAGGGCTATCCTCCCAGCATGAGTTGTAGGGTTTCTTGACGGGCCTGAGGTAGGTGACCTGGAGGGTCACTGAGATGTCGGAGTATAGCTTACTCTGAGTTGTATGGCAGTGGCTTGAGGTAGGGTTTGGAGGAAACCTGAGAAATTCTGAGGAATCTATGTTGTAAGCTCTTTGAGCTGAGTTTAGAGTAGATTGCCTTGTCTAACACACTGTTAGAATGATGGTGAGGGAAAGTGAATGTACCCAGACCTTGGGGAATCACTATAAATTTTATGTGTGCTTTCTGTGATGTTTAATTGAGACTAAACAGTAGAGTAAAAAGAATAATAACACAAACAACCAATTCACCCCCCCCCCATCTAGGTGATTTAGACTACTAACTAGTTAACTATCAGTGAGGCGAGTGGCAAGTGCCCAGTCATATCGAGCACTCGACGCATGTACGAGTGGGCGCGGTCAGCCCGACTCGCCTGTCAAGAGGAGTGATTCGGATTTTCCCATAATCCCATTTTGGTCTGTTAATAGTTACTCTAAACAGCGGAGTTTCATCATTGGCAGACCACTTTGGGCTGCGTTTAGTAGAACTAAACAGGGGAGTTTCGCTGTTGGCAGACCATTCCCAGAAAACTATAAATAGACCCCCAAAGGAAACATTAGAGAGGACCTCTTCTTGTTTTTTCTCTCCTTTGGCTAGCTTTGGTTGGCAAGTGCTTCAGCTCATCATTCACCGTGGTTTGCGAGTGGGTAGTCGGGAGCTCTCGTGGCCCTCCAAGGTTGTCCGATCCAGCATTGGATTGGGAGGGAAAGCAATCAATGATCTTTCGGGTGTGTGGAGGGACCTCCTCGCTACAACTCGGGGTCTGTTTCAGGTTGATCTGGTGAATAAGTCTCCAAACTCAAGTCCTCTGTAGAGACACCGGCTTGGGAGAAGTAAAGGCTAGTTACACCTCAGGTTCGAACTCGTTGAGTCATGGTTTCCAGGTTCAACACGTATTGTGTTGCACATCTACGGATTTACTCACCTACGGTAGCCCCCATGTTTTGTGAGTTGTTATTTTGTTGTATGGAACTTTAATTCTCAACATTAATATATGATATTGTGATTTCATCCTCGCTTGGGTCTATAGTATCATTGTTACTTGTTTTAGATTATTTTGTGATTTGCAGAAACTATTCGTTATGTGTTTTTTGGCCCTCCACGCGGAGGAAAACAATTGTTTGCTTGCCTAAAAAATTATGTCTTTTGCTAAAATTATCTACGTGTCATTTGACTATTTACTGCTCAATTTGAATTCACTGTCAGATCTCACATTTTACATATAATCATTAAGCGTTGTCAAGTTGTTTCTCCAACACGTCACTTAGGATTGCATTCCAACAGTCACACATCAAGCTTCTAACCCTTCATTAGCCAGTGTTTAGGTTCATCACATTTGTCGTGTGCTCATTTGTATTGCATGTAGGGTTAGGGCATCGTAAATCCAGCGCCAATAGATTCTCCCTGCATTAATTAGTATCAAAGGAAGCTTGCGAGCACACTTTTACGCAGTTGTAGAGTCTATAGGTTCCTTCATGTCAAGGTATCACCAATATTTTTCTCCTCTATTTGAGGATCTCAAGTTCACTTACACAGGCTCCCATAGAACCCCGTCAAGGAGATTCTCATGTTAATACGATGATTATTCTCGATCGCAACATACCATTTTTAGAGATCGTGTTGATCTACCAACACGATCTCACTATGTTATAGATGATCAGTATGATGATTGTCGTCGTTCATATCCCTACATGCGAGCGAATCGTGTTGATCCTGATTTAGTTGAGACAAGAAAGGCTAAAACCCGATTTAGTTAAGAGCACAGAAATTGAAGTTCAAATGCCACCAAATTTTGGTCACAAAGGTCTTATCACAAGCCCTAGTAACCACCAAAATTTTGTGCCAAGAACCTCAGTTTGGTAAATTTTATTTCATTAATATGCCAGGTGTATAATTATTGAATAATCACCAAAACTTAGGGCAAAGTGTGTCCAAAAATTCACAAACTTTTACAGAGACTTCCTAAGGATAAAAGACTTCACTCACCAATTCTTGGCTCATTTTGATCATTAAACAGAGAAAGATTTCATTTATATAAAAACTCTAGGTTTGGACAACCCTATATTTAAACATGATTTCTTAAGGCTGTAGGTGTCACCAGAAGTGGTGCCACCAGTTCATGAAAAGGTCTTTCTATCCTCTACAAAGTTTATGTTCAAAAATTTCCAAGATAATGTAAGGAAGGCCTCCATTTCTTTAATCATTTTATGGCCTGCGAATAGTGGCCACAGCGGATCGAACCGCTAGATCCATTGTGGGAGAGGCCAATCATTGTCGAGGATTCGAACGGCCAGGGTTTGATCATCCAGATCGATCCAATGACCAGCATTTCTCGCCGTTGAATCAAACGACGGAGACATTGCGAGTGGCTGCCAATCCTCTCCGGTGACGCCCAAACCGGGGCACTGTCACCAGTCGACTCGCCAGTGGAATGCGGTCCTCTGAGTGGCAGTCCGGTGGCCGACGTCCACCGGCGGTAGACGGAAATTGGATTATTCTTTTATCTCTTTTTGGCTGCCATCGAAATCGTCTTCTCCAAGACAACAGATGCCTCAATGGCCTCTATGGAGGGCTAGGAGTCTCTCCCTGCCTCAGGAATGCCCTTCAGTGAATCCTAAAGGGTCTAGAATGTCATTCTATTGTGGTGGTCCTAGGCTATGGTGGTCGGGTACCACCTCTCCAACAGCCGGAGATGGGAGCACTAGGTTCCAACAAGATCTAGGCGTTGAAAGAGTTCAGATTGTGGCATGAGTGGGCACTGATTGTGTTGAACGGCGGCGTGGCGGCATAGTGGAGATGTCATAGCATAAACTCTCTTGCCTTCTCCAGTCATCGGCGGTGATCTCCAAGGGGTTCTCTCGTTTCGCTCGGGCTCACGGGGATGGTAAAGCCCTAAAGCAGGCGTTTTAGGGGTTTAAAATAAAGTGGAGGGGGTTCATCCCCCTTGGTTGAGATCCATAATGGTGGAGGTGGTCGATTGGGCTTCTCTAACACCTTTTGGTGTTCCCAACTAGCTTTCCATTGAAGAGTGGCGACTCATATTTAATGGAGAGGCCAGGGACCACCTCCACTTGTATTAAAATACAAAAGAGGGGCCGGTCGAAGCCCCAAAGGGTTAGGTTTGACCATTTTGGTCAATCCTTGACCCCGTGCTGACTTGGCATGGCTAAGAGGGAGGTGATGTGGCTGGTGAGTCAAGGTCAAGATAGGGTGAACCCTAGCTTGGTCAATTCAAGGTCTTAAGGGTTCAATTTGATAGGTTTCATGTTAGTTGACTAATGATTGACCTCTTTGGTGAGGTGGCAGGTCATGGGTGGGTGTGAGAGAATAAGGCTAGGCAAAGTCATCTCATGACTTGAAGGTGCAAGGGTTAGTTAGGGAATCTTTTAATTCAAAACATACGTCAAGTTGACCAAGTCAACACTAGGGGTTGACTTGGGATTGACTAACCTACCCCTTGGTGGTTAATATTAGGGTAATATGGGCTAAGAAGGGTAAATCTCGATGTTGGATTATTGTGATCAAGAAATAGTCAAAATTTAGTCTATCAACGTAATACCAGCATAAGGAATCGCACATAAGAACATGCGAAAATTGGAGTGTTTGATAGTATTTATTTATGAAACCAAGTTCTGAATGGGCATATATGATATGTTGTGCGGTATTCAAGACACATGGCCCGAAGCACACCCATGTATGCCAAGGGCATGTGTGCTCGAAATAGGGGGATAATTGTTGGCGGAAGTTCTGGACTAAAAAACGTGACTTTCGAAAGCACAAGTCCGTGTGCCAAGGGAGTGTGTGCGGTTTTTAGTTCCAAATTCACAAGGTGTCGAGTATGCATGAACAGACGTGATTTTTGGGGCGCACGCCCATGTGTCAAGGGCGTGTGCACCTCAAATTTCACGTATGTGTTCGTACTTATAAATAGACCAACTTATCCTAAAGAAACATGACTTGATTTGGATTTTTTCATACCGTAAAAGGTAAGACCACCAAGAGCATATCTCTATCAAATCGGAACTAGCATTTCGAAGGAGAGAAAAACAATCATCTTTCGGCCCGAGTTCCTTGGCAGAACTATGTGGTATTTTTGGCATTCGTGTGGATACCTCTAGAGACACGGATACTATTCTGCGCTTGCACTCAAACGCCAGTTATTCTTCTCGAAATTTAATTTTGACACAAGTATAAAGTTCTTTCTTGATTTAGTGTGTTTCATATGGATCCTGTCAAGAATTTTCTATATTTCTGTTGCGCATTTGATGCCCTTGAAACCCAACACCCAAGTCATGATAAGGGTTGGACTCACAATTTGGTCTCTAGGGCATCCATAGGCTCAGTGCAGAGCTAGGGTCCCCTAAGGCAGACTTGCTCAGTCACTAGAGTGTGGTGACCAATTCTTAGGGTTCGATGCAATCCACCATGAGCCCACTAAGCCTAGGAAAATAGGTCACCACCGTACCTCAATGGACTAAGGTTAAGGTCATGATCAAGCCTTTTGTCATCTTAGGGTTTTACCTCCACACCTACAAGGATCCTTCGAGATCTTGGGTCTTCCTAACATGAGCATCAAACTTCTAGGATCACTGCAAATTCTGGGGCGTTACATCGGAAACTTGTCATCTTCGTCGATATCACCTTCCTTGATAATCAACCATTCAACCAATCTGAAACGCCTATCACCACCTCCCCAGGTGATGCAACTTGCGTCGCACAATTGTATTTTAATTTTATTTTATTAGAATATTTATCGCACCTGTCTTTGCACAGTTTATCTTGTTTATTTTCACGTGGATTATTTTATGCACGTTATTAGAGCTTATACTTTTTGTTTCGCGCATGTCCTCGCACAAGTTGTTTTGCTTATTGGCAGGAACAACCAATAAGATCTTGAATGAGAAGCTCCGTCAAATTAGGTTAAGTGATAATTAGGCAATCTTTGAAAATGATATTTTTTTTAATTTAAGTAAAGCAAGCAAAAAGTAACATGAGTAGAAATAGGTCATCAGCAAGCAAACTTTAAAAAAACAATATTGAAAAGGTGTATAAAAATGTTGCCTACTTCTGATCGCCTAGCCCACCAGGTCAAAATCAAAGAAAATCCAAATTACTGCCTACTTCTACCCATCCATCCCACGTGGTCAAAAAGCAAAGGAAATCAAAGCTACTGCCTAATTCTATCCACCCAGACCTCTTGGTCAAAAGAAAAAAATATATAAACAGGCCTTTCTCTATAAAGAAACAACACTTCCCCATGGAAAAGTACGCCTGGGAGAATTCAAAACAGAGAAATTAATTCTGTCGCGGAATCCAGGCTCAGCCCTCGCCTATTCCAATCTTCTGTATGATTGTACTCCCAGCTCCATCCGCTACAACCTCGCCCTGACCTTTTAGGGGCCGAACAACCTTCGACAACTCCATCCCTGCCCTCTTCTGGCGATATTAGGCCATTCCAACCCAACTTGCATTCCAAGCCATTTTTACACTTCTCCCAGATCTGGCGTTCCAGTTAGCCCAATTTAACCTGAGCCTTTCCAATCCTTCCCCTCTGAATCCAGTGAACCCTGCAATCATTCCTTCACTGCATTAATGAACCCATGGTATAACTCGTTCAAGAATTTGAACAATTTTTTAGCTTAATTTGATGTTTTATTTATTTGATCTTTAATTTCAGAGCTTGCCCCTTAATTATCATTCACCTATTTGTATTTGTTGTTAATTTGAAATCTTGCTTGTTCTCGCATTTTTCATTTCTCTAAGTGCATGTCTGTGAATACTAAATCATATTTAATTTACGTGCATTTGTTGGCTCTTTCGGCACATTTGTAAACCTTGGATTCATTGTCAAAGGATAACATCTGTGGACATCTAGCTAGCATTGCATAATCTAAATCGATCTAAAATTTAATATTTAAAATTCAATATTGATATTATAGTTCACATCATCAGGCCTTCCAAGTCCTTATGTGTCTACCTTCACCGATACTTCTCCTCTGCTGCTCACTACTCCGAATATGGCTCACCCGTCATTCCCTCCTCTTCATGTCTACACACGCCGAAGTCCTCAGCCTGAGGCCCTACGATATTCTCCCTATCTACTGATGCTTCACAGGAGGCAGATCAAGAATCAGCCTCAACCGCTCACCCTCTTTCAAATTATGTCTCTTTGCATCACTTAATGCCTGCACTTCACAAGTTTGCGACCTCTCTGTCTTGTATTTTCACCCCTTCTTCTCTACAGGAGACTCTCCAGTATTCGAGGTGGCGGGCCTCCATGGGTGAGGAAATGGTTGCCCTCTAGGCTAATCACACTTAAGGCCTTATCCCTCTTCCTTTTGAACAGGCATGTATTGGATGTAAGCAAAGTCCTGATGGGGCAGTTGAACATATGAAAGCTCGTCTCGTGGCCCGTGGTTTTACTCAGCAACACGGCCTAGACTACGAAGAGACCTCATCTTTCGCAAAGTTGAACACTATTTGGGTCCTGGTCTCCGTGTATGTCCAGTGACATTGGTCGTTACATCTACTCAACATCAAAAATTCTTTCTTGAATGGAGACCTTGTTGTGAGTGTCTACATGTCGCAACCTCCTAGTTATGAGACCATGGGGGATTCTCTTGTACGTCACCTCAAGATATTTCTCTATACTCGCAAACAGTCTCCTCGGGCTTGGTTTGATAAGTTCGGTAGGGTTGTTCGCGAGGTTGGCTTCACTCGGAGCTCGGATGATTTTTCTTTATTCACTAGTCACCTCCTGATAGGCACAATGATTATTTTAGTGTATGTTGATGATATTCTCATCACAGACGTTGATCACAAAAGTATAACTACGATCAAGAAACACCTGACATCCATATTTCTGACTAAGAACGTGGGGTCTTTCCAATATTTTCTTAGCATCGAGGTGACTTGTCGACCTGACGGTCCCGTTCTGCCTCAAATGAAGTAATGTCTTGACCAACTTTATGGTGTCATGACGCAGGGCGAATCTATAGGCCGCGGAAAATCTGTGACCTAACCCTACATGCTATGCAAAAGTCCGACAGTTTGACCACAATTGGATAATAAATAAAATCATCTCACGCAAATAATTCAAAAGCAAGCAAGAATAATTTATTTGGGCAAAAACAAGCTTAAACTTTCCTCCGTGTGTAGGGCCAAAGCTAGAGCGTGCGTCGAATAGACCCTTCCTGCAGTTTGAGATTTATCAAAGAGCAAATAACATAAAAACTATAATCTCACGCAAACACTTAATATCCAAACCATGATAATGTTTACAACCAAAAATCAATACAAAACACAATACGAATAATAAGGCTGTTGTATATAAAACAAATCTGAATATTGGAGAGCTCAAAGAGCGGTTCCGGTGCATGGTGGACTGGATCGGGTAAGGGGAAGGCTGGTTGGGGGATTAGGAAGGCTGTATCAGAGAGGTAAGTGGCTGGATCTAGGCTGAAATGCCCAAATCTGGATAGGTTTGGTGATGACCGGTTGTTGGGAGGTGGATCCACGTGATGTGGAGTATCGGAAGCAAATAAGGAAAGACTTAACGGCTAGTTATGGCTGGAAAGAGATCAGATGGACTGTTTGGGGCTGAAAACAGCAAGGTGGCTGTTTGGGGTTATGCGGGTAGGCGGCCTGGAAGAGGGGAGGAGGACTCGGTGTGAACAGTAACGGATGAACAGTAATAGTGCTCGGATGAACATTACACCGGTGAATAGTACTCGGGTGAACAGTACCCGCGAACAGTAACTTTCGTTTCTTGGACAGCAATGGTGGGTTGGAATTTGGGGGTTGTAGGGGCTGCAGATGAGAGTTTTGGAGTGTTTTGAGGGAGGCCGGCGGCTGGACAGCAAGGGAAAAGGGGTGGAGGAGAGGGGAATTAAAAAGGAAACAAAACTTACCCAAGGATTCGTCACCAAGGGAGCTCCACGGAGTCGGCACCGCGGAGGTGATCACCGGAATGAAGGAAGACACTCTCTTCTCCAAATATTCAGCAATGAGAAATGACGGCATCCCTAAAACATCTATTTATAAGAAATAAAATTAGGGCACCTGGAATCAACGGCTATGATTGGTCGTTGGTCTCGGGGCCAAAACTACATGAAATATAATCTGAAAAGTACAAAGCTATATATGAAATTGATTCGCAACGCGAATCAGGACGCATCCACGGAGTCGGATCATCGATCCGGGCACGCCATATATGGTAAGTCTCCAAATCAGCCCCGAATGGGCCCAAAGCTCGTCCTCGTCTCTGCTCCGCATCATGTCATCTACTCAGCACACAGATAATCCTATGGATGTTAACCATAAGCTCTGCATTCAAGCATCTGATTCTGATCTACTCCTCCCTAACCCGGAGTACTATCGTCGTCATGTAGGCAAGCTCATTTATCTTACAGTCACGATACCAGATATATCATTTGTTGTTGGCGTGGTCAGTCACTTTCTACATGCTCCACGGATCTCTCATTTTCAGGTTGTTGAGTACATCCTCCAATATCTAAGATAGATTGCTCCAGAACAAGGGTTTGTATATAAACCCCCCTCCTTTTTATCACTTATTGCATACTCTGATCCTGACTATGCTAGTTTTTTTATGATTGTCATTCCGCAAGTGGGTATTGTGCATACTTTGGTGGGCATTTTGTCATTTGGCAAGGCAAGAAGCAAACTGTGGTTGCACAATCATCTGCAGAAGCTGGGTATCGATCAATGGTTTCTGCCATTTCAGAACTCATATGGCTGGAGAGTCTTATAAGCAATCTGGGTGTGTGATGTTGTTGGGGTCCAGCAATTCCCCCGGTGTTAGGAGGTACGGCGCGAGGCTCTATGGCCCACACTAGTCGAACAGAAGGGCATGTCCTCTGGGCCTAACTGGCCGCCCCGTGGATCCTGCCTTGGGTAGCCAGCTCCATAAAGGAGTGGTAGCGTCGTTCTCAAACAGTCCGGGCCTTTGGGAGAGTTGGTAGCGCCATGTCCCAACAAGTGGTATCAGAAGAGGTCACGGGTTCGAAACCCCGGGGTCGTTTCTGGGGGGTGGGGGGATTGTTGGGGTCCAGCAATTCCCCCGGTGTTGGGAGGTACGGCGCGAGGCGCTATGGCCCACACTAGTCCAACAGAAGGGCGTGTCCCCTGGGTCTAACTGGCCGCCCCGTGGATCCTTCTTAGGGTAGCCAGCTCTATAAAAGAGTGGTAGCTCTGTCCTCAAACAGTCCAGGCTTTTGGGAGAGTTGGTAGCGTCATGTCCCTACAGATGTAGATCGACACCAGACTACGGGTCACCAGTCGACGAGGCCCACATTTGTATATTCACACAGGAGGCGGTGAACGGATCAACGACCAAAGACCACGCGGGCGTTCGGCTCGTCATTTTCTTTTTTTATGGATTTTATCTTATTTTTTTGGATTTGTTTTAGAGATTTAGAGCCTCAGGCGTAACGGCCAACATAACTGTTCACACCCGATACTCAACTGCCCCCTCTTGTTATAAATAGGGGTGGATTCTGCAGTTTAGAGGCATTGTTGATTTGTGAGAGATTCAAGACAGACAATCATCTGTGGTGCAGCGCTGTGAAACCACGGGGTGCGACGTCACGGCTTCCTTTTTCATTTTCTCGTTTTCATTTCAGTTATTTTGTCTTTGCAAGTGAACCTTCAATGTTTCCCCTCTAATCCCACGATCCCCTATCTAAACAGACACTATTCATCAGTAAACCGCGCAATTTGTCCATGTTCACAGGCTTCTTCCTCGACAGGAACGAGAAACAGTTGCTCGATTCCAGCAGATTGATTCCCCTCATCCTTCGACGAGCAGGGCAACGTGCCTAGATCCGATCGCTAGCTTTAATCGATGGCAGGGCTCGCTATTTCTGAGGTCTCGTCGACCCCTCCTATAAAGCTCGACGTCGTTTTCCTTGCCCCCGTTTCCGTTGTCCCGTGGAACCACTAGCATTCACCGCTAGTTACCAACCCTTTCCATCAATAGTCGACGCATTATTCATCTTCCTCCTTCCTACGCCATGTTCTCCATCTGTTATAAAGCCTCACAGTCCTATCAGCCACCTTCCCTCTCCTATCTTTCCAGTGACGACATTCCTTCCTCTCCACATTCCAGAGCCAACCACCCCTTTGTTCTTGCACCCGGCCCCTACTCCGAACCATTAATCATTCAACAACCCACCGCCAACAACATTCCCGCCTTCAATTCCATATCCGCCTTACTCCACAAAACCTGATTACCTCCAGAACCAAGAACAATGTCGTTTACTGCAAAGGGTATCCTCCCCACTGCTACCAAATCTTTATTACTATGTGAGTAATTGTTTGGTTTTTTTGTATTGAATATTTTGGTGAATTTGTTGTATTTGTTTGGTAATTGAACTCATGGTGCTGTTGTTGTGATTCTTTATTTCTTATAAGTCTTAATTCATGAAAGTTGTAGTGGAAATACTTCGAGCGAAATTGATCGTGATTTGCCTAAATTCTTGAAATAGAAATTCATTTTGTAACTAATTTGTCGAGTTTGTAAAATCATCATTGCTATATTTTTTTTTGGATTAAATTAAAATTGTTCGTGCGTCATTTTGGGTTGAGGACATCGAGTCTGTTTTGTAACATTCATGTATAATTCCATTGGCATCGGCGCACCCTAGTCACACAACCTACCCTGCATCAAATTTGGTATTAGAGCCCGGATTAGGGCACTTGCATGTTACTTAGTGGTAGGTCGTACCATCAAACTATGTCTGACCTGAACCTCACAGTCGAGAGAGCCACCAACTCCAATTCGGAGATGACAATAGCGGAATTCCAATCATTGATGTTAGATCGATTTGATCAAATGACTGCACTATATGGCGATCTTCGCACCCGCGTCGACGCCCTTCAAAGTCAGGAAGAACAATCCACTTCCCAAAGCAGGGATAGTTCACCCACAGCACCTGATGTTCCCCTTGAGGAAGGATGGGTTGCCCTCCCACCACAAGACATGTGTTAGAAATCGACCACCACGAGAGGTCACTCCACTTTGAGAGCTTGCTCCACACCGAAGGAAACCTCTTGATTATGTTCGAGTCCGTAATCTTGCACCCCTCCCCCACAGCGTCTAGCTCCACCGGATAGAGCATAGGACTGTTATGACTACGAACAAGACGATTACTTGGATGATTATCCTGAGCCATGTCGAGCATCACACGTTGAGTACGATATTACCTGTCGCATACGCATTAATGCCCCCATCAACGATGGTCAGCTTGACCCAAAGACTTTTAGCAATTGGCTTCAGGAGATGGACTATTACGTTGAGCGGTATAATATGAGTGACGAGAGTTGCGTTAGGTATGCAAAAATGAAGCTAGTCGGTCCAGCCAATATTTTCTGGATCAGCCTAGAGAGTTCTCTGCAATGAGATGGGAACCGTCCTATTATCCATTGGGAAGACATGAAACGTCCACTGAAGGAGAAATACCTTCCCGCCTCCTATCGGGATTAGTTGTTAAATCAACTTTTTGCATTGCGCCACGGCACGCAATCCGTAGTGGAGTACATGTCTTGACTTGATGAGCTAGTGATGAGGAGTGATCTACGAGAGGAGACTAGTGTCACTGCTTCCCAATTTCGTTAGGCTGAGATAGGAGTTACGCAGAGAGCTTATTCCCACCGGTTGGAGATGGTAGAGCAAGTTTATTAGATGGCCCTCGAGTATGAGCAGTACCTGCGACTCGCTAGTACCTGTCAGACTTCTGCATGGTTAGACAGGTCCACATTTAGGAGGCCACCACTGACCACTCCCACCCATGTAGGGTCCTCTCGTGTACCACGTACACAAAGGTCAAGGATGTCACCACTGGACCTTCCACGGCCCACAAGTCAAGGAACACCCAGTGTTATCGTTGCTCGGGTAGGAAGCCAAGTACCAGCCCAATGCCCTACAAGAAATCTGTTAGTTAAAGAAGGCGAACCCAGTGTTGATGCTAAGAAGATTGTCAATGAGGAGGTTGTTTCCACCATCGAGGACAATTGGGAGAGTGATGTTGAGCGCTCCCTAGAGTTAGGTGTTATACAACATCTCCTTTATACCCCGCATACTGATGAGGATTGGCGTTGTATGACGATCTTTTATAGTTACTTTCCCAGCGCAGGCAGCCCCTGCAAGCTAGTCATTAATAGCGGAAGTTGTGTGAACATTGTATCCCAGCGAGCATTGGAGTGGATAGAGATGACCCCGGAGCGTCATACACATCCTTATCGAGTTGTTTGGGTCGATAAGACGGCAATACAGTTACCCAGAGACGCCTAGTTACAATCACTCTCGCTTCATTTGAGGACCGTGTTTGGTGTGATGTCATCCCTATGGATGTTGTCCATATTCTTTTAGGGCGGCCGTATCTATAAGACCGTGATATCACGTGTTTCGGTGGCTCGAACACGTATGTATTTTACGACTGGGGTCAAAATATCACGTTGACATCGGCCCAACCTCGGGGAAGGTCGTACCCCCTACTAATACGAGCTCATTTAAGTCGTTCCACATCCTGCGTCGCAACGAGTTATGAGAGAGAGTGCTAGTGCCGGTATCTTTTACGTAGTGGCATCCACCATGACTTTTGAGAGCCCTATAGAGATTCCTGAGCCACCAACTGAGGTCCGGTGACTTCTGAATGATTATGGTGATCTTATCTCGGATAAGCACCATGATGAGTTACCTTCATTACGAGATATTCAACATTCGATAAATTTTGACACCGGGATCTTCACTTCCGAACTTACCCCCATTACCGGATGAATCCAGATGAGCATGCTAAGCTCAAAAGATAGGTTGACGAGTTGTTGCGGAAGCAATTTATACGAGAGTTTGAGCCCTTGCACAGTCCCTGCTCTTCTCACCACGAACAGGGACGGGAGTTGGCAAATGTGTATTGACAGTGGGGTCATCACCAAGATTACTATTAAGTATCGTTTTCTCATCCCTTGGTTGGACAATTTGCTTGATACGATAGATGGTGCCCAGTTATTTTTGAAGATCGATCTTCGCAGCGGATACCACCAAATTAAAGTGCGCGAGGGAGATGAGTGGAAGACGGCTTTTAAGACCAAAGATGGTCTCTATGAGTGGTCAGTCATGCCATTTGGGTTGTCTAACGCCACCAGCAGCTTTATGCAGGTCATAACTCAGATCTTTTGGCCCTTCATAGGAAAATTTTTGGTCGTCTAATTTGATAATATTTTGATCTATAGTCACTCTTTTGATGACCATCTGAGACTCGTATTCCATATTCTCTGAAAGAAGAAGCTATATATGAACATGAAGAAGTGTTCCTTCCTAACTGATTTTGTGTACTTTATTCGGTTTATCATAGCAGCTTCTAGCGTGTCTGTTGACCCGGACAAGGTCTGCTCCATTTGTGAGTGGCCTACTCCTTCAACTATCACCGAGGCACATAGCTTTCACAAACTAGCCACCTTCTACAGGAGGTTTGTCGGGGTTTTAGCACCATTATGGCCCCCTTCACGAGTTATCTTCGAAAGAGAGATTTTTAGTGGACGGCTGCCGCCACCCGAGCCTTTAATGAGATCAAGAAAAACTAACGAGCGCACTTGTGTTGAGATTGTCTGATTTCTCCAATATATTTTGAAAGATAAGGGTTGTTACTCACTTAGAGGGGGGTGAATAGGTTTTTTACTTATTTTATGCTTTTCTTTTAAATTTCTTGTTTAGACCACAACACAGTGATAATACAGCACAATCAAATCACAGTACAGCACAAGACATAAGGATTTATAGTGGTTCCCTAAGATGGATACATTCATTTCCCCCTTCACCTATCTAGCAGAGAGCTAGCTTTGGTCAAACTTCTCCAAACTTTCTCAGATACTCAGATCTTACAACTCAAAGACAGCAATCGCCTACCTCAGACACTATACACAAATCCTACCACTCAGATCTTCTATCACAAGATCCAACGGCTCAGGCTAAACATATCCCTACCTCAATCTCTACAGCTAGAGATCTACACTCAGATCTTTTTGTTGATCCTACAACTCAGGCTAAACACAGCACTACAACTCAGACTAATCAAAACCCTACAACTCAAATTACACTGATCCTCCAAATGAAAAGGGAGTTACAAGATTTGACTCAACAGACAAGGCTTGAGTCTTCAAATAGAAGCACTGAGTAGGCTTCTTTTTCTTCCTTGATCGGCACTTGAATATGTTGGCTTGGAAAGAATGAAGGCTTGATCAAGAGCACCTTGACAGAAAGAAGAATTCTTTAGAAAAAATGGTGCAGAGATTAAACTTGGAAGAGGTCTTGCTTTGTGTATTGCTTGTGCATTCATGTATTCTTTTATCTTTTGAAGTCCCCGTTTTATAGTAGATTTTGGTCGGCAGAAGGCATGAAGACTGATAAAAAAATTCTCAACGGCTAGTCAATCCTCCTTAGGAATTTTCTGAATTAGGAATCCTCTAACTGATAGAGATTTTTACTTATGGAAAGATCCTGGAAAAGGAATTAATGAGAATATTTCTTTCCCCTGTCAGAGCCTTGATTTCTGCAGCAACTATCACTTTTTAAAATAATTCAAAGTGATTGAGCAATCTGCGGCTTAAAGTCAGGAGAGAGTCGTTATATCACACGTCAGGCCGACAAAAGCTCGTTTAAGTAAACTTGAATTGATGCAATCGACAAAACCCTTTAACTTTAGTGATATATATTTAGTGAGCATGATTCATCATGCTCACTTATTTGGAAACACTTAGCACTTAGCCTTCTAACTTTGCTGAAGACTTTCTGTCACAGTGCAGTCGATGCAGTCGATAAATATCTCATCGATGCAATTGATGCAGTCGGTAAATTTTTAAACGATGCAGTCGATGCAATTGATAAGACACTTAGCTTGAAAATAATGTAGTCGGACTGTTCTTTGGCTATGCAATCGATAAAGTTCATGAAACATGCAGTCGATGCAGTGGATAAATGACTTAGCTTGAGAACGATGCCGTCAAACTTTTCTTTAGTCATGCAGTCGATGCACTTGATATTTTTCTTGAAGCATTAAGTCGATGCAGTCGACAAAACATTTAGTCTTCTAACATGCACCCAATTTTTTACTTCGATAATTTTGATTCATTCCCGTGAAATCCCCTAACTTGTAGTGGCTTTCCCCATGATTGTGACATTTCTAAAATACAATTAGGACAGATTTCAACTTGAGTTTTGCTTCTTAATGGATTACACGGGTAAAACCTCGTTTGGGTGACCATAAGTTTAACAATACATTTGCCAAGCATTTTAGTTGATCATGTCACAACAAAACTAAACCATCTACCGAATACAAGATGTTTATTGTCATCTTGAGGCCTTCTTCAAATTAGAAATTTTGTGCACAATATTCCAAACAATTTCTCCATATTTGAAGAAGTCAGAACCTCATATGACAATAACCATAGATATATAAAATGAAACAGAAATAGACTTGCACGGAGAAAATCATTCCAGATATATATAAATAACAACTACAAATAGTGGAATTCTACATTAAGTTAAATAAAGTAAAAGGTCCCAAAATACAAGTCAGTCATCCCCAAGGTTTTACAACATTCAAAACTCTTCTCCTTCAGCTTTCCTCTTTTGTCTTTAAAAATAGCCCAATGGCTTGGGAATGTATTTAGGAGTCCATTTAGATGACTTTTTTGTGAATCCTCCTCTTAGTTTTCTGCTTCTCATGCTTTTTTCATTCCACTGAACTGTAATACCTTGAAATGTTTGTCATGCTTTCCAAAGTTATCTCATGTATATAAAATGTTATTTTTAGATATGGGGCTACTCTTCATAGCCTGGCATGTTTTGAATTTCAATCCTCCTTCTCTGTCTAGCTAGCATGATCTCCTCTAGTCTCTGATCAGCTCTCTTCTTCCTTGATGAAGAAGCCTCTCTTTGTTCAGCTGGCAGAGAGTGATGATAATCATCCCAAGTTTCTTCATAATTCTCAGGAGGAATGTACTCATAATGTTTTGTTGCCGGATCAGACTGTGAAATGTTGTCATAGTCTTCTGCTGGTTGTGGAGAGTAGTGCATGGGTTCCAAATGCATGCCTTCCCTGATTGTATTGGATGTCGATATTGCTTGTCACAACCCGCATTTTCACCGCAAATAAAGCTTATCAGAGTAAGGGAAAATGCACGTCATGATGCCACGTCAGCAGGGGATAACTGCGGACGCTCAGGCAGACACCAAACTAATTATGAAAAAATGTTCCTTTTAAGTTATTTTAAGGAAAAAAAAACAGTTACGTGCAGAAGTTAGCCGTATCACTCGGCTTAGTGGCTCATGTAGTCCACGAGTCAAAATATATCATATGCTGCGGAAAAATATTAGATTAGATTAACTCAAACATCCTACATGAGTATAAACGTCCTTAAAAGACAACTCATGTCATGCAAGAATCTAGATTTATTACAGTAGGAATGATAGCTTTTACGGCCGTTAAAAATAACATGTTAGAGTTTCAAACTAATGCGATGCATGAAGTAATAGTAGTAGTTTTGATAGTTGAAAATATCTAACATGCATTTCTAACATAAATCCTCCCAGAGAACAAATAATTCACATCCACATTAAAAGAAATGAGCAGCTAGCAAGTATCAACAACTAACAATTTAGTGGGCGCCAACAATCTGACACGAACCCACGAACATAAGTATGTCTGAACTAGCAAAACTAAACAAACAACAAACTACCTCGCTGAGACGAGGCAACAAACACGGCCAACGCTGCCGCCCAGAAAACTCCAAAACCAGCACTGCTAACCTCTACTGCTCTGAACCTGAGGCATTCCAAAAACAGAACACCTCAGCAAGAAAGTACAAGTAGCGACAGGAAAAGTACTAAGCCAAAATAAGCAAAGGTCAACAGGGGTACCAACCCAAGACCAAGAACACTGAAGTAAAATACGAAAGAAACAGGGTATCAACAGGAAAAGAACTTCTACGTGATTTGTCACGTTCGACAAGAGTGCACCAGACGCACAAGGCTAAAAGGTGGCTACATGATTATTTCACTAGAAAGAAAAATACAAAACCTTTATTAGGCACCTGTAGTAGACTCTACCCGAACACACGGGCGAAGTGGTCACTCTTGGACACACCACCCAAAAACACAGGCGAAGTGGTCGCTCTTGGACACACCTCCCAAAAGCACGGGCGAAGTGGTCGCTCTTGGACACACCTCCCAAAAACACGGGCGAAGTGGCCGCTCTTGGACACACCCCCCAAAAGCACGGGCGAAGTGGTCGCTCTTGGACACACCTCCCAAAAGCACGGGCGATGTGGTCGCTCTTGGACATACCCCCCAAAAGGCACAAGCGGATATATGATTCGTCTAACTGCGAATGAGTCTCATACTCTCCACCATACACTGTAGACATCCAAAAATCAGGTAGACTACCACAGGGCACTAATGAAGGTAACAAACACTGCGGAGGTGGAATCGTCCGCTAACTCCCACATTCAAGAACCCAAAGAAACTACAACACAAATATCTCAAGATTTGGCTCGACAGATTCTACTTGACATTACCGAACTCAAGACACGGATGATCAACCTCTAGGAGCAATTACAGTCCTAGATAAATTCTAACGCGCAAAATAACGAAAACTAAAACATGCATAGTAATCATTAAGACACAGCAGGAACGATTAACCAAAACCAGACACAATCGGGCTTTCCAAGACAACACTGTACAACAACAAAGGAACGTTGAAACGATTAATCATCACAATGACTTGGAAGAATAAGCGCAGAAAATTTAAATAACATGAAAGTAAAGTCGTTACCATCAGATCGGACAAAGAGAAACGAGGGGAAACCACCACTTGCCTTGGTTTTACCGGAAAGGTCCTCTGAATCGCTCCACGTCGAAGATCGGGGCAAAAGACTGCGGGAGGAGTTGAAATCTAGACAAAAAGGTCGAAAAGGGGATTCGGGCCGAAAAACCCTAACGAGAAAATCTTAAGAAACGGGGAAGAAATTACCACGAGTGCGTAGCTCTCCACGAGAGCTTTCCAGATCTACGATCCGTTTGAAATTCCGAGCACCGGAGCACCGTCAACGGCCACCGGAAGGATTAAGGACAGACCACCTCTTTCTCGCTCACGTCGCTCTGGTTCGGGAGGAAAAAGGGAATCGGAGAAGATGAAGAAAAAAAGAAGAAGGTATTTATACCAAAGGTGATAACAGGAAAAACAGCAAAATAAACCGGGTTCGGCTGAACCGGTTTTCCCGAAGCAGGGGGGGAAGGATTACTCGAGTATCAGACAAAACCTACCCGAGTAGATCAAGCAACCTCTCGAGTACAAAAGACCTACTCGAGTAGTTCAATACTACTACTCGAGTAACAGAAACCTACTCGAGTAACGTGTACCTACTCGGGTAGTTTAATACCACCACCCGAGTACAGAAGACCTACTCGAGTAGTTTAATACAACTACTCGAGTGACAGAAGGCCTACTCGTGTAGCTCACCACAACCACTCGAGTAACAGCAACCTACTCGTGTAGCTCATGGCATCTACTCGAGTAACAGAGAAGGAGTACTCGTGTATAAGGGAATTACACGAGTAAGGCACTGGGATTACACGAGTACCAGGCAATTACACGAGTATCAGCACAGGAAAACAACTCGAGTACAAGGGACTTACTCGAGTACAAGGGAGGATCCACTCGACGAAATCTGTTCGAAAATCGTCGAACTCAAATTGAAAATCGTCGAACGCAGAACACTGGGCCAGACCTACAGCAAGATCCGCTCGATGATTCGTCGAGCACAGCACGACAATCGGCTCGACGATCGTCGATCTCAACACAGCGCCCAGGAAAAGTGACAATCGTCGAGCTCCGCTCGACGATCGTCGACCTCAACCCAACGCCCAGAGACAATGACAATCGTCGAGCTCCACCACAGCGCCCCGAGAAAAGGAATAAAATCGTCGAGCTCCGCTCGACGATCGTCGAACCCGAAACAGCGCTCAGAAAAAAAAACCAAAAAAACTCGGTTCGACGAAAACCTACACCTTAGGAGGGCCTCCCGAGAACCAACGCAAGCAGACAAAGCATTAATATAAAAATTAACGTGTTCAGATAATTGAACAGGGAACTATGAGCTCAAAACAAAGGTTCAAACGCGCCGAATTAAACGAAACTCACGCTGTAGGCGAAAACTGCAGCTACGAACACGACGGCGAAGTCAAAATCAGAATCCTACGAGCCATTCTCGAGATATTAACCGTCAAAACCTGCGGCGAACAAAAACAAAACCCAAAACTTCGATCGCGCGCCGAGACTCCAAAACGCTCGGATTGCGATGAAACTGGACGAGCACGTCCAAAACTACTCAAATCCAACACTCGACGTTAAAAGTAACGCCACGATGTCATAAATCTGACGTTGCCCAAACACATAAAATCATCGAAAAATCGGGGGCGTTACAATCACTCCCCCTAAAAAGAAGTTTCGTCCTGAAACTTAACACAACTCCAAAACCAAACCAAAAAATGACAAAATCCAACATACTGAAAATATAGCAACATACCCGAAGCTAAGAGAAGAGGCGCGGATGAGATTCCCTCATTGCCGATTCTCATTCCCACGTCGCGCTCTCGACGTCTTGATTTCTCCAAAAATTCTTGACCATAGGGATGGTCTTTCTCCGCAACACATGCTCTAGAGAATCCAGAACACGAATAGGTTCTTCCACATATGTAAGGTTGGGCTGAATCTAGGGTATCGAGTCGAGGACTTGACGATCATTACAAACACACTTCCACAACTGGCTCACAAGGAACACATCATGGACACCAGGGAAGGTTGCAGGCAATTTCAGCCTGTAAGCTGACACTCCGATGCGCTCAAGAATCTGCAAAGGTCTCATATACCGGGGGTCTAACTTGTGGTTCCTTCCAAACCTTTTAACACCAGACATCGGATAAACCTTCAGAAAAACCAAGTCTCCAACCGCAAACTCCAGATCGACCCTTCGTAGAATAACATACTTCTCATAGCGCTCTTGAACCACACAAAGCTTTTCCCGAATATGGGTCACAGCACAATTCATCTCTTCAAGGGCTTCCGGATCTAACAACGGTCTCTTGCCAACTTCATCCCAAAACAATGGAGTTCTACAATGCCTCCCATACAAGGCCTCAAACGGAGCCCTCTGCAGACTCTCTTGATAATTATTATTGTAAGCAAACTCCATGAGTCTGAGACGCTCATACCAAGCACCCCCATGATCCAAAATATAACACCTGATCATATCCTCTACGATCTAATTTACCCTTTCCGTCTGACTATTAGTCTGCGGATGATAGGCGGTGGAATGCCTTAAATCGGTGTCCAACCCCTTCCTGTAAACTCTTCCAAAAACGAGACGTAAATCTAGAGTCCCGATCTGATACGATGCTCACAGGCACCCCATGTAACCTGATGACCTCTTCAAGATATAACTCAGTTATCTCCTTCATCGAGTACCCAATCTTAAATGGAACAAAGTGAGCACACTTTATCAATCTATCGACTATCACCCAAACAGAGTCGTGCCCACGGGGAGATTTTGGCAGACCGGTGATGAAATCCATTGGAATACTCTCTCATTTCCAACTTGGAATATCAAGCGGTGTCAATTTACCGTCAGGCCTTCTGTGATCAGCTTTAACACGCTGACAAGTATAACATTCCGATACAAACTTTGTGATGTCATTCTTCATCTCTGAACACCAAACAATTTGCTTTAGATCTTTATACATCTTAGTGGAACCAGGGTGGTAGGCTACACTGGAACCATGAGCTTCAGCACAGATCTTAGCTCGAATATCGCCAAAGGCGGGGGGGGCAAAATCAACCCCGATACTTCAAGGTATTCAACTCGTCCACAGAGAAATCAGGTAGCTCACCCTTCACAGTTCTATTCCGGGGTGTGACAAATCCGAATCATCCTTCCGATGTGCTCGAGTAAGGCAAATCCAATAGGGTTCTTCTGCTTCTAGACTAGCAGGCACAGTACTACTTCCAACCTCAATAACCATCGACAAAAATTCTTCTACCAAGGACTGCACCGAAAAGTTAAAATCTTAGCGGTCTTTTTACTCAAGGCATCGGCTACTACATTAGCCTATTCCTGGATGATAAGGAATTTCCACTTCATAATCCGCCACATATTCTAACCAACGAGGCTGGCGCAGATTTAGTTCTTTCTGAGTGAAGACGTACTTCAAACTCTTATGGTTCGTATAGATCTTGCACAATGCGTCATGTAATAGGTGTCTCCAAAGCTTCAGCGCATAAATTACGGCAGCAACTTCCAAATCATGCGTAGGATAGTTTCTCTCGTGGATCTTTAATTTCCTCGGTGCATACGCGATCACCTTACCATCTTGCATTAAAACACAACCAAGTCCGATGTGTGACGCGTCAACATACACAGCATACTCAACTCCTTCCGTAGGTAAGGTTAAAATCGGAGCGGTACATAATCTCTTCCTCAACTCTTGGAAAGCCTCTTCGCACTTATCACTCCAAATGAAAACAATATTCTTCTGAGTAAGTCTAGTTAGAGGAGCAGACAACAACGAAAACCCCTCCACGAATCTTCTATAATAGCCAGCCATGCTCAAGAAACTCCTAATCTCCTTGGGTGAAAAAGGTCTCTCCCATTCCATCACAGCAAAAATCTTGGTCGGATCTACCGAAATACCGTCTTTGCTCACAACATGACCAAGAAGGACACCTGAGGTAGCCAGAACTCACACTTGCTCAACTTCGCATAAAACTTATGCTCCCTCAGGGTCGACAAAAATCAAACGCAAATGCTGAGTATGACCCTCAGCATTGCGGGAATACATCAAGACATCATCATCTATAAATACAATCACAAAACGGTCCAGACCTAGGACGAACTCTATGTCCCTCACAGGAGGAAGACTAGGAAGATTAGCTAGGAAACATCCGAACACTCACGCACCATACATATCTCCTCTAAACACGATAAACCTACCTTGGTTTTCGGAACTGAAACCAAATAAGAAAGACACCCAGAAGCTAAAAGCTTCCGAGCACATACCGCAGAAATAACTGGAGAAGCCTGGCGCGGAAACCATAACCACTCCTGTGTTGACCGTCATTCATCTTGAAGTCCAAGCGCTTAACCTTACACTGGGTAACAGAGTCATGCCTAGACAACCAGTACATGCCCAAGACTACACAAAACCTTCCAGGTATATCAGCTTTGAATCAGCAACCACTAGAAAAAATAAATAACTGAATCGGACAACCCTGAATATCTTCGTCCGATACCACCGAATCACCCGAAGGAAACTTGACACAAAACACGTCACCAACCTGATCGAGGGTCAAACCATGACGCTCTACAAAGGTCCTAGCCACGAATGTGTAGGTAGCGACACAATCAAAAAGAACACGCGCCCAATGGTTCTTTACCTTAATTTCCTTATAAGATCTCATACATAACTTATTCAATCAATAACAAAAGCAGATAGAACCTAACCTGAGATCACTTGGGTTGAAGACTGAGTTTCTTCTTCAGTCGTCGCGATCAGTTTACCTTTTCCTTTGTCCTGGTTTGGTGGCAGCGGTAGAGCCTGAGGCGGGGCAGGCTGCAGTGAGGACTGAGCCTGGGGACACGAAGTCTTCAGGTGTCCCTTCTGCCCGCAATGGAAGCAAGTCTTTTCCTTCAACCAGCAATGACTCACGTCATGTCCCTTCTTTGAACAGAACGCGCACACCCGATCTCCCTTGGGTACTCCTTGGATGGTCTGTTTCTTTTGAGTTGCACTTCTCTTGAAACACCTTTCGAAAAGGTGGTCAGGTCGACCACAGAAGCTACAGATTTCTCCACTTTTCTTTTTCGAAGAAGGGACGGATGCCCCAGAGCTTCCATGCTCAACACCCTTCCTCTTCTCTTTCCTCGGTATCATACCACGATCCTTAGCATATCCAATGGTCTCATTTTGGAGACCGCCCAAGAAACCTTTAACCCTGCGCTCATCAGCAGCTCTCAACTCAGAAGCAAACTTATTAAATTTACTGATCTCACTCTCATACCCAATCACTACGGGGGTTTGCTCACCAGGATGCTGTCCTAAGGTGGTAGCCAACAATGTCTGCAACTGTGCTTGCATTGCCACGATCTGACCTGCCAGGGTCTCTATGCTCTGGCGTAGTTCAACAATCATCGCCTCACCCCGCGTACCTGACGACTCGCCCTCAGACTGGGGAGTCGACCTGGTCGTAACACGTTCATGCGACATTCTAAAAACAAACGAACAACTCATCAAAATCATAGCTTACAACAAAGCCACCCAACTAGTTCAGACCATACTTAAAAGATACTTGCTTATGCTGCAACTTGCTCTGGGATTTTATAATGATGTTATGTCCTACTTAGGATGATATTCTCTCATCCTATTGACTCTTGTGCCTATGACATGAATGCATGTATTCTTTATTCTTTTTTCTGATTTAAAACCATGTGTGTATATATGTCATCACGCAAATCTTTATCTTGGCACGTTGTGCTTATGCAATGTTATGTTATGTATGATTGTGCTATGCATTCTAAAAAAGGCTCTAATGCATGTTATGAGCGGCGTAAACATGAAAATGTTATGCATCTCATACTACATGACATTCTCATGCAACGAAAAAGAAACGTGCTAGTCGCATTCATGTGGTGAGGTTATGTCTCCCATACTACATAACCCTCACATGTTACCCCTATGGTGGATTCATATACAGACACATATTATGCATCTCATACTACATAATATGTCTCGTATACTTCATGTTATGATATGAGTGTAGTGTTCGTGCTTCAGCCAAGACGTGCTGATGACATATCGGTGTGTGTGTGATATGATGCTAAACACCTAATACCAATAAGGAAAGGTTGCCCGACAAATTGTCAAGCAACCTCTCTCTGATACCAACTGTCACAACCAGCATTTTCACCGCAAATAAAGCTTATCAGAGTAAGGGAAAATGCGCGTCATGATGCCACGTCAGCAGCGGATAACTGCGGACGCTCAACCAGACACCAAACTAATTATGAAAAAAGGTTCCTTTTAAGTTATTTTAAGGAAAAAAAAACAGTTAAGTGCAGAAGTTAGCCGTATCCCTCGGCTTAGTGGCTCATCTAGTCCACGAGTCAAAATATATCATACGCTGCGGAAAAATAGTAGATTAGATTAACTCAAACATTCTACATGAGTATAAACGTTCTTAAAGGACAACTCATGTCATGCAAGACTTTAGATTTATTATAGTAGGAAAGATAGCTTTTACGGCCGTTAAAAATAACATGTTAGAGTTTCAAACTGATGTGATGCATGAAGTAATAGTAGTAGTTTTGATAGTTGAAAATACCTAACATGCATTCCTAACATAAATCCTCTCAGAGAACAAGTAATCAACATCCACATTAAAAGAAATGAGCAGCTAGCAAGTATCAACAACTAACAATTCAGTGGGCGCCAACAATCTGACACGAACCCACGAACATAAGTATGTCTGAACTAGCAAAACTAAACAAACAACAAACTACCTCGCTGAGACGAGGCAACAAACACGGACAACGTTGCCGCCCAGAAAACTCCAAAACCAGCACTGCTAACCGCTACTGCTCTGAACCAGAGGCATTCCAAAAACAGAACATCTCAGCAAGAAAGTGCAAGTAGTGACAGGAAAAGTACTAAGCCAAAATAAGCAAAGGTCAACAGGGGTACCAACCCAAGACCAAGAACACTGAAGTAAAGTACGAAAGAAGCGGGGTATCAACAGAAAAAAAACTCCTACGTGATTTGTCACGTTCCACAAGAGTGCACCAGACGCACAAGGCTAAAAGGTGGCGACATGATTATTTCAGCAGAAAGAAAAATACAAAACCTTTATTAGGCACCTGTGGTCGACTCTACCCGAACACACGGGCGTAGTGGTCACTCTTGGACACACCACCCAAAAACACAGGCGAAGTGGTCGCTCTTGAACACACCTCCCAAAAGCACGGGCAAAGTGGTAGCTCTTGGACACACCTCCCAAAAACACGGGCAAAGTGGTCGCTCTTGGACAC